>VDFB02000008.1:354805050-354945686 GCA_007258455.2 Sequoia sempervirens | reverse complement strand
TATTGAACTTGATCACAAAACTCCTACAACAATGGAGGTAGTGAGCTAGTAAGAGCAAGTGACCCATTCCTAAGGAGCAACGAGTAAGAATCATCATTGCTAATGTCAATATGGATTTATCCTTTTAGTTAAAGATGCAATGTGTCACTTCTTATGACGAGCTTATCCCTAGGGCCCTCAACATTGAGAGAGCCCTAAAAAAAAAATAGAAGCATTGGTAAGAGCATGATTAGGTACAAACCCTAGGCCTATAGAAACATAAACAATAACTATAATGGGATTAGTGAGGTTGCAATACCGTGAAAGATTGAGACATTGTGGTGTAATAACAACATCTTGCAATATAAAGATTGTAGCTAATAATGAAGCAATAATGGCAGCTTTATCACATTTGTAAATGCAATCTATTTAAGAAGAATGACAACCGTATTGAGATGTGACAAATAAAAAAGGCTGCTGCTGACAAGATAATAAAGCCCAAACCTTGCATAGTAAAGTGGAAATTTTAACAGTGAGTTTCCTTACCCCCTTGCTGACCTTAAGGGTTTTTCAAATGCTTTGGTAGTGTTAGACAAGGAAAATGCAATCAGGGAATGACTATCCAAATGAAGTAACAGTGGTAATCATAGGTTCAATGTTTCTTCTTAGCCATTAATATTGTATAATGGAGGTAGTGGATTGCATGTTTGAGCGTGTTTTGAGACCGCCAAAGATGGGAAAATAGTGAATAATACCTTGTGGACTGTGAAGTAGTGTCAATAAGGTTGAAGGATCTTAAGAACTACAATACCATGAAACAATGAGTCCCCTGTAGTAAGTAGGCAGTCTATAGGGCATAGTTTGATTTTATAGGAGGATGCTCATGAAAGGAATCTTCAAGTGATAGTGAGTGAGTTGTTTGAGATTGCAGCTGAGGGTGCAATACCCAGTCTTAAAGGAAGTTAGCAAAGCAGTAAATGTGCAAGAAAATTGAATCGTACACAACAAACAATTCACAATGTTATCTTCCATAATGTCTTGAGTTTGAAGACAAAAATCTCATTGTATCTTCATGATGAAAGTGGTGACCTTAATGGTCAATCACTGGCAACCATGATTTTAAAACATGCTATTGTGCTTATGGAGGCAACATTTTAAGCAAGGCAGTGAGTGGTGGTTTGGAACAATGGCAGGTATGAAGGACTCGCTTTATATGCATACTATGCAGTCTAGCTTAAGACGTTCTTAGAAGAGATTGAAGGTGGATTATGGAACTCAAGGGTTACCATGAAAAGGATTAAAGCAAAGACTAGATCTATTTAAAAGCCACAGTCATGAAGATATTAAAGATGTCACATGCAAAACCTAGTAGCTGGAGTAATGAATACAGTTCAAAGAGGATAGTGTGTTGGGGCAGATTTAGGAGATCTCCACATTATCTAATTACAAGATTATGCAAATATATGGATCAAGTAACATTCATAAGGTTTAGAAAATCTTGATCACTCTCTAGAATAGCCCATTAAACATGGGTTGTGCTTGAATGCACTACATAATTGATATAACACAACCACTCTGCATATCAACCAGAGTTATAGGCTCTTTATTGCAGCAAGAGGTAATCACTCTTCGATCATGCTATAATTACATCCTATCATGTTAAACTTGAGACAACCTAAATGCACCCAATGATGATTGACACCTACATTATACAACCTGAATTAACTACATTATATGAGTGCCTCCATTTCTATCACAACATAGCCACATTAAACTTGGGTCACATATGAATGCATCTGTATTTGTTATAGCACAACTGTGCCACATGACCAATAGAGTTATGGATCACATAATTACAGTCACAAGAATCTGTTCCTTGGTTGTGATCTTATGGTGATTCCACACAACAAAATCTGGACATGAAATTCTCAAAACCCTTAACCTCTAAAAATGAAATCTGATGAGATGTTGCTTTAAAATATGATTTTCAAACCTTGAACTACAAATCTGACTTCACAACTGAATTCTGCAAATAACAATGACTACCCTCAACCTGGCGATATCTTCTTGAATTTTTTTTTTTTTTCCAAGAAAATTGTCCTTAGTTCTCCACAAACTGTCTCAAGTAGAGAAAAACACTATCGCAATAAATCAGGCGCGAACTCACTTTTCTTTATGTCGGCCACAATTTTATTTTTTTTAATTTTTCATGTTTGTCAAAAATTTGACGAAAATAATAACAGACATTTCGACAAACCCCAGGTTCATCGAAATTTCGACGAACGTCGGGGATAAACTTTCAAAAAACTAGAAATTACACATCAAATTTTACAAGCACCCGACGAACATCGAATTTTACATATTTCATTGGACAGTTTCGTCGTATTTTGCAGTCAAATGTATTAGTGTTAAATCCCATACTCAAGTGCTTTCTTGAACACTTTCTCCATATGCATACAATGATCTTCCTCTTTTTTACTGTATGCAATCAGGTCATCTTGATACACTACTAGAAATATGTCTATAAAGTCAGTAAATGCCACATCCATGGCTCTCTAAAAAAGTATCCCTTGCATTTTTTAATCCAAATGGAATCCTAACATAGACATAAGTACCCCATGGAGTGGTGAAAGTTGTTTTATATTGCTTAAATTCTTTAACAATTACCTGATTGTAGCCTGAGAATCCATCCATCATAGATAACAACTCACAACTAGTTACCTTCTATAACATGGCTTCAATGTTTGGCAAAGAATAATTATCCTTTAATGATGACACATTCAAATTTCAGAAGTCTACACAAAGTCTAATGTCACCATTTTTCTTTCTAACTACAACAAGGTTTGAAACCCAAGTAGAATGCCTAATAGGCTTAATAATCCCAACATATCTTAACTTCACAAGCTCTTCCTACATTTTAGGTTGCAAAGTGGGATTTATTGGCCTTTGATTTTGTCTGAAAGGTTTGGAATCTGACTTCAAGGGTATTTCATGTTGAAATAACTCCTCTTTGTAAGCTTTTAGGTCATCATAAGACCATGCAAATACATTTCTATATTTTCTTAGTAGAGAAATCAACATTTCTCTAACCTGAGGTTTCATCTTCTTCCCAATGTACACCTTCTTGGGAATATTTTTTGTTCCAAGATTAACTTCCTCTAAATCCTCTTTGTGGGTGGATGTTTTCTTAGCATTACTTCTATCAGGGCCATAAAATATCATCTCCAATGCTACTAGTCCTTTGGGAATATTATTTATTTTCAACTAGATAATCTCATTCCAAAATATAGTCTCTTTACCATCCACTTCATCCACAAAGGTTGCAAAATCAATTTCTTGACCCTTATACTAATCAATGCATTGCAAAAACTTCAAGATATCATCATCATCATTAAAAACTTTCCAATTATTGATATTGTCAAGAACTAAGGGTCTAATCTACACTTCAATCTTTCAAATGTCAGCAAATGTAATATTATTTTGTAAGAGGGAAATGTTAGCAAGTAAATTTGCTACTCTATTGTTACCCCTGTCAAACCAATTAATTCCAAATGCATCAAACTTTTCAATTGAATCCTAGACAACATTCATATACTACCTTAATCTAGTATTTTTTATGCATACTTTCATCTAACTTGAGAAACCACTAGTTTTGAGTCTCCAATAACTCTTAATTTTTTAATTCCATGTTTCTTAGCTAACCTAAACCCTAGTAGTAAGGCCTCATACTCTGCTACATTATTTGTGCAAGAAAATTGCAATTGAAATGAAAACTTTAAATTCTTACCACTGGGGGAAATGATTATTACCCCTACACCAACTCTTTCCTTTGAGCAAGCTACACAAATCTCATATTGCATAAGTTATAATTTAGAGGTGAGGGTTTTTTTTCTTCCTCTTCTTGTAACTCTTCTATTCTGAAGTTATCCATACTAGTGTCTACAAAATGAAATATGGTTGCTTCTCCTACAAACTCAATGATATGTGGAGCTCTTGGTTCCCTTACACTTGCTTAATGTATTTTCCTTCAATTAGAAAAGTTTCAAAGGACATGTCACATTGCATGATACCTCCCATGGAGGCACTCCACTTCCTTGAAAACAACATTCCATAATTGGGTGGGATATCCACCATAATTATTCTCATGACAAACTCCTTATCAAGGAAAGCAACTAATCTATATGGGACATATTTTATAACTCCAATAACTAGGACTTCTCTGGAGTCCATGGCATAACAAATTCCATATGCATAATTTACTTTTAGTCCCATTGCTTTCATTATCTTTATTGGCATAATGTTTGATGATGCTCCTGAATCAATCATACAATTTTTAAGCAACTTACAATCAACAATTAGAGTTACATAGAAGGATCAATATTATCTAGACATGTTGTAATGGTACTACCAAAAAAAATCTGAGGGATCTTACCAATATCTTTGTCCATTATCTCATCACTAACTTGATTTCCACTCACTTCAGGTTGAGCAGACACCTTCTTTTCTTCACGGGTCGTAGTGGCACCTTTGATAAGGACCATTGCCTTCTGCTTATGTTCATCAATTCTCATCATTTCCACTAAATGGATGGTCACTTTGACTTGAGAGAGAAGTTGGAACATATCAACTAGGTTATACTTTGGCAGTTCATAAGGAGTTATACTTTGTTCCTCCACTTGAATCTTTTGTTGCTCAACCTTTTTTTTAGCATTTTTCTTCTCTTATTCTTCTCATAATCAGCACTTGATTTTTGATTTTTTTCTTTCACAACAGGAGATACAACTTCATCAAACTTATTGGCTACACTATCCTTTTTGGCCCAAATTATTTGTCCCTTACTTTCTTTAGCTTTGGCCAATTATTTTGATTTACTCCCATGTTTCTTTGCATTATATTCCTTCATGAACATGCTACCAGGATTTCCTTCATCACAATTAACAATCCTACTTCTTAGGTTGTGAGTATTCATATCTTGTTCCACCAAGGCTATAGTCATCTACTTATATTCTTTAGTAGAAGTTCTTCTTAAAGAAACATCCTCTTCCTCCATTTCCATAGCACAAATGTTGTTCTCAATGTCATCATCTTCATTAGGGGAAATTTTTTGATGATACGAGTTTGAAATTTGTCTTTGGCAATCAACATCAAGTTCCTGTGACCCATCTTCTAAGGAACAATCCTCATCAAAAAAATAAAATTTATGCATAAGTACATTGATTTCAATATCATTTTCTTTCACTGGCTCATAATCATCTTATTCAGTTTTCTCATCTTCAAACTGCCTTGCTACTAAACAAGTTTGATAGGCATGTTATAACTTGCAGAAAACGCACCAAGGTGTTTCCTCAAAAAAATTGACTAATTTTTTCTACAAAGGATCATGCGGGGCCTTATTTTGTGAATTCTTTTGATTGTTGGGAATTGGCTTTCCATTATATTAATTAGTATATGGATGCTCCTACAATTGAGGGGGTCTCTCACTCTTTTGGAAACTTTTCTTTTCATTAGAAAGGCCCTTCGCTTGCCTTTCAAGTTTGTAACTTAGATCTGTCATGGTACAAGGAACATTGTCAATATTATCCTCAAGAGAGCCCATTTTTTCTCTAGAGTTTATATCATCTCTCTAAGGATTCTTGAGGATTGTCACATCATCTCTTCTTCCAATTTTACCCATTACTCTACTGATATTGTCAATCTAGATGTCCATCTTGAATGCTTCCCTTAGTGTTTGAGGATTTTTATCCAGCGGGTGGTAACTCAAATGCATTACAGTAATTTACCAAGCACACACTATCATTCAACCTCAAATGAGGAGGTAATATATTCATTTCCTTTTAGAATCTGACATTGAAGTCAGCAATTGCCTCATTGTAGCATTTTGAGATATTATTAAATTGATTCAAGAGGAACCTTGAATCAATCTTGTCACCATACTTCTCTCTAAATAACCTCTTGAATTCCTCCCAAGAACCAATATTCTCAACAAGTAAACCCCTATACCATTCGTTGGCATCCTCTATGAGTGACTACATGAAGAGTTTCATCATCACATCCTCTGCTTCCACCTCAAAGTCATTCATGACATTAGCGAATTATTTTAAGTGATCTTCACCACTTATGGCATTGTTACTAGAGAATTTCACTAAGGTAGGTTTGATGTCATTAGGGAGTTGGTTAGGATACCCAAGAATTCTAGTAAACTCAATTATTGATATCTATCAACCTGCATTGCTCTCCTAGTGAACTAGTCTCTTCAATTATTTTTAGGCTAATTATCTTCTTGATCACCAGATTGATCAATACCATTTCCATCTCCATCTCCACCATTACCACCACCTCCATTCTTCTTTCCACCCCCACTACTTCCTTCTCCATCATCAAAACATGTATTCTTATTTTTGTGGTTTCCTCCACCTCCACCACCCTAATCTCCACCACCACCCCCACTAGGAGTATGTTCATTTGACTTGGTCTTATGTAGCTCAAGATCAGTGTGTCGAAAGCTTGAAGCTACTAGATTCAGTATAGAGATCTTAATGAAAGAGATCTTTCTAGCCATCTCTGCATTTGCAGCCTCAATTTTAGCTTCTTCAATTCTTGCTGCAACTTGTCATTCTCTAGTTGTAGTCTCAAGATCTCAAGGTCAGAGGGTGCATTTGATGGAATGGAATTGTTTTGACCATTCTTGGTGGATGTATTATTGGATGAAGTATTTGTATTTGTATTGGTGTTTGTATTGAAGGTAGTTTTCTTATGTTGTTCAATGAGATTCTTCCCATGATCTACAAGTTGTGATTGCTTAGCAGTAGCAAATGGATCTAAGGCTTTAGTGGATGAGATGGATGTGGTATAAGTACTTGCAATAAAGGTTCCCATTGGAATGGATACCTTAGGAGGGTTAGGATTTTAATTAGAAGTAGGCCTAGAAGTACTTTCAAAAATTTATTTCTGCTTTGCAGCTTCTTTCATCTTCTCAATTATTTTCTTCTAAGCATCTCTTTCAAGCATCTTAGCTTTAATAATATCCTCTTTCTCCTTCAACTCTTTTTCTTGTTTCTCCTTCAATTCCTTGAATCTACTTTCTTCTTCCTTAATTTTGAGCTCTTCCTCTTCCAAGGCTTGCATATCCTTGTCTATATCCTCTTCATCTTCCAAGATATCTCCAGACTTGGCTCAGTGTTGAGAATTGTGACTCAAATTTACTAGCTTGATCGACTTCCTAGAGATATTGTGTTTTCCTCCTTCATTGGCCTAAGTTAAGTCATTGGTTTTCAAGTTTTTTGAACTGAATTCACAAGGTTCTAAAGTTTCATAACCTCCCGACTTAGTGATTGTGATGTGAAGGTTAATCCCTATATTATCGGTGTGTCGTGGGTTTGTGAACTTTGCAACTTCTCACTTGAGGTTTGGAAGTTCAAGTTTTGAGCAACAAAGTGATCCCTTTGTTGTTGGCATGTCACAGGTTTTGAGAACTTCACAACCTCTGACATGAGGTTCAGAAGTTCGAGTTTCGGGTGACAGGGTGATCCCTTTGCTGTCAACGAGTCGCAAGTTCTAGGAACTTCACAACCTTTGACATGAGGTTTTGAAGACCATTTTTTTAGTGATATAGCAACTTGGAAGTTGACGAATGTGGGACCCAATAGGATGGTGGATCTTCATCGAAGGGCAATAGGTGGAAATGACATGGAGGACATATGGCATGTGGGCCCATGTGCTCAATGAACTTCAGTGAGATGATAACGAATGTCTCTTCTATTGGGCAACATGGTGTTAGGTGGATAACCCTAAGTTTGACAATGGAGATTTATTTGATTGCTTATCCAATGACCAAAATTGCATGTGTGATGATGGCATGTGGCTTGAGGTGGAAACTCTAATGGGGTGTGGTAGTTGAACAGTTAGAGGACATAGAGCATCAGACAATCTAGTCGAGCAAGCTAAGAGGATGATTGTAGGTCGAGGTTACCAAGCACGTGCAGGTCGAGAGGTTGGGTGCAAGTCGAGGTTACCTCGTGCCTACAAGTCAAGAGGCTAGGTGTAGGTCAAGGTCACCAGGTGCGTGCAGGTCAAGAGGTTGCGGGAAAGTTGAGAGGCTGGGTTGTTGGACTGGCCGAGAGGCTGGGAAGCTAAGAGAGATGAATCTCAAAGAAGGCAAAGTTTGAGTGGTTGTGTGATAGAGAGGCTGATGGTCGAGCCATGTGGCTATGTAGCCAAATGAGATGTCTCTCACTGAGGGAGGTGGTCACAATGGGTTATGCTACCAAATTTTCTCCAAAATGGAATAAGATGTAAATCTCCTGTAAAGGTTGTGAGCCTAATATTGTATTGTAACTGTATTTTATTGTTGAATAATAAAATAGTGATCTGGGCTTTTGGAGTGTAGAGTTTTTTACCCAAAAGGGTTTTCCCCATGTATATCTATTTATTCATGTCTTTCATTCCATCTTGCATGGTTGTTGGTTATGTTTGTTGAATCTATTAATTATGTTGTTGAAATTGGTTAAGCATGAGTTTCTCTCAAAAGGATTATTCTAGGAAATAAATTGTCTGATTCCGCTTTATGGCATAGTAGTACGTGTCTTTGAGGCAATCTAATGGAATAAGTTTGTTGAAGGCACAGTTGAACTCAGATGTTTCTTTCTAAAATTCCTGATCCATATTTCCTGACAAATGGTATCAGAGCCTTCTTCTAGCTTTTGTTTCTCCCTAGCGATTCTCATTCTGAGTATTCCTTCTGTAAAGATTTCTTAGGTTGTCAAGCTTGAGGAAATCTAGAGGAATCGACTGATGTATTGATCCTTTGATGAGTAGAAGTTCTTTCTTTTTTGTTTAATTCTTTGAGACAACACATAGCATGGAAGATGGTGAGGATGGAGAAATTGGAACTGGTCATACTGGAATGTTGTGATTTGAGGTTCCTATTTGGCAGGGGTATAACCCTGATGCATGGGGTGGAATATTTTTGCTTCGTGGTTGTGTTGCAGAAAAAGCTTTCATATTGGGTGTCTGTGTGAGAGGCTCCCTGATGATATGGAGAAGCTTGGGTTATTTTTCAATCATGGATTAATGTGCTTATGTTGGGTGTTTTTCTTGTTATTGGAAGGCATAGTCTTATGGTACCCTAATTGCAAGTAGGCTATGGATTTGATCATTAGATGATCTATAAGCTTCTGAAATAGCATGTCTCTCTTGAATGCATGTGCATGTTCGTGATTTTGGAGTTGGCTTGAAATGGGCCCGGAGTTCCTAAAAAGTTGCTTCCTTTTAAGGATGGTTTTTACTTGCATGGCTCTGTGGTTTTGTAGGTTTTACATGAAGAAGCAAAACTTGGTTATGTGGAGCTATTGTTAACCTATTTTGTAGACCCTGGCTTTTAGGTTGTGACTAGATGAGATAGTTGTAGCTTAACATAGTTTGAGGAGGTAAGATGCATTCTCTACATGGGAGTGTTGGTACGTGATTTTTCACTCAACATTCTTGTGGTGTTGCTTGGTGTTTTCCTAGACTATGGTTCTCGAGTTGTGGAAATGATTGGAAAATCGGATCTAAGCTTGGTATAGTGTTTGAGTCATGTTGTCTACGTTGCTATTCTCTTTGAGATCTCAAGTTTGTAGTTTCCAGTGCAATGATGGGTTTGCATGTTTTTGTTCAATGGATCTATGGGTTGTACAATCATGTGGGTTGTCTTTACCTACATGTTTTTTCTGGGACAACTTAGAAGTGGGTTGTTTATATCTACGAGGTTGATTCCGTTTTGGTGCAGACTTGTTAGTTGGCCTTGTCTATGGTCACTTGTGCATCGATGTGGTTGCTCTAAGATGAGAGGATGGATGGTGTTGACTACCTGAATAGTTGGTTATGGGGACCTGTAGCATGTGTATCATGATGTCATGGATAGCTTGGATACACAGTTTTGTGTAAGATTTTAACAGTGATGGTGTTCTCTTCTTCATTTGGAGATCCTGGTGTCACTTGGTATTGTTGTCAGAGAGACATGTTATTGTATGGACTTGAAGGATTTCCAGTTTAGCAGATATTTGTTCATGA
Organism: Sequoia sempervirens; assembly: GCA_007258455.2. Classification (NCBI taxonomy): domain Eukaryota; kingdom Viridiplantae; phylum Streptophyta; class Pinopsida; order Cupressales; family Cupressaceae; genus Sequoia; species Sequoia sempervirens. The sequence continues at coordinate 354,935,657 of VDFB02000008.1, read as the reverse complement.
TGCTAAGAAATCTCGATATCATACTTCAGTGGGAGCTTTAGCAATGACTATGGATTCATCACTTGTTGATGGATGGTATTCTCAAGTGTTACAGATGTTACTAAGAGGAGCTCTTAGATCATGTTGTTATAGAAGGGTTCTTTTGCATTTGCATGGACTCTATTTGAAGATGTGCAACATCTCATAGCCATGGAGGATTCTTGGAGTCTTTGGTTGAGGTGTTGGCAGTGCTTGACAAGTGATTTTAGTTTAGAGCTTTTTGTATACTCTTGATTGCACATTAGAGTTTTGGCATGATGCATTGTTTTTGAAACCATGGTATGTTCACATAGAGCATGGGATCTCCTATGGGGGATGTGTAGATCATGATGTCATAAAAAATTCCTAGTTTAGATGATTAGAGCTTTGACAATGGTCTAGTAATTCTTTGTGTATTGGGTGCATTGGTCATATTCTTGAGAACTTCATGATGGTGTAGTAATGCATTTGGAGTTTATCATGAGATGATTGGTTGCAAGTGTTCATGGATACATGAAGAATAAGTTGAGGTTGTATTTATCTTGAAATGAGAGAAGTGTTGATGGTTACTCTTGATGAGATTTCAATAGAAAGTCCAAGGAGCCTACACCTTGGTTGGATGTGAGTTCAATAGAGACCAATGAGGATATTTCTCTTGGAGAATTCATGATGACTTGGTTATCCTAGAGGAGCATTCTCATTCCCCACTCTTGGTCTACTTGATAGTTTATTCCTTGAGAGGTATTTCCCATTGTTTCTCTTAGGTGTTTGATGCTTTCTTTCATGGATATGGATCTTGAACTACTATTAGATGTTTTTTAAGGACTCATTGTGAGAGATCGATAGCATGGTCATCTCCTTGTGCATTGTGATTAATTTCATTGATGTTGAGTTTAGGAGATGTAGTGGGCTATTTTCTTGAGATGGGAAATGAAATAGTTTGATCTTCTTGGAGAAACTTACATCCATATAATTACATGAAATATATGTTTTGTTTGATCTTGGTGATTGAACGGTTGGATGTTGTTAAGGATTTTATTTTGGGGTGTTGTGAAGGAGATCATACTTGACATAGTTTGAATTTAGAGGTGTATGTAGAAGGATTTTCTACAAGTATATGATGTACAATTTTTTCTCTTTGTGGTCTTGGTTATGGAGAATTATGGTGAGGGTTGTACAGGTTATGCATATCATTGTGGAAGGTTCTTGAAACTACATGTTCACACTCTCTATGTGATGTTGTTGGTAGACTCGTTATGCCTTGATTTTTCAAATTCATTACCCTTGCAATGGGAGTTCGTAGATGTGTTTTGTCTTCTTTGACTGGTTGGAACATGGAGCTTGCATTCACTGTTGATGGGTTGGCTATGTAAGTGGCATGAGTTTTTTGATGTGGATACCTTGGAGGTATGTGTGATTGGATGGATTAGCACTTGTTCTGTGTGTTATTTTCAGTTGTGTGGGTTGATCAGTTGGATGGGAGCATTCAATTTTTTGGTTGTTGTTCTAGCTGATGTTCTATCTTGTTTCTAGAGAATGACTTCACGGTTGTGTTCATGATTGATGGATTTGAAGTTGACATTGTGTTGCTTCTATATAGCTTGTGAGCATAGTGGAGTGGTGGTAGTGTTGAAGCCCTTGTTGTCTGTAGGATTTGATGCTTGTGTTCTTGAGACTGGTGCATAAATTCCTTGGCTCATTCCTTTTTCCTATGGTGGATATCTAGAACTATTGCCTGAGTTGATTGACATCTTCGGTGTCGTTGTAGATGTCTTGGTTGGAGTGTGAAAGCATCGTTTAAATATTCATGAGTTTTCTTTGGAAGGAGCCAATAATCTCTTCGTCAAGTGGGAGAATGTTGAGAAATGTGACTCAAATTTATTGGCTTGATCGACTTCCTAGAGTAGTTGTGTTTTCCTCCTTCATCGGCTTGAGTTGCGCCGTTAGTTTTCAATTTTTTCTAACTGAATTCGTGGGGTTCTAAAGTTTCATAACCTCTTGACTTAGAAATTGTGGTGCAAAGGTTAATCCCTCTATTTTTGATGTGTCACGAGTTTTGCGAACATCACAACCTCTAACTTGAGGTTCAAAAGTTCGTGTTTTGAGCGACAAACTGATCCCTTTGTTGTTGACATGTCACAAGTTTTGAGAACTTCACAACTTCTAACATGAGTTTCAAAAGTTAGAGTTTTGGGTGACAAGGTGATCCCTGTGTTGTCGGCGAGTTGCAAGTTTTGGGAACTTCACAACCTCTGACATGAGGTTTTGAAGTTTGTCTTTTCAGCAATATAGCGACTTGGAAGCCAACAAATGTGGGATTGGATACCATGGTGGATTGTGATCAAAGGCTGAAAGGTGGTGATGAATGGAGGATAGATGGCATGTGGACCCATGTGTTCGATGAACTTTGGTTAGACGGTAATGAATGTCTCTTTGAGTGGGCAGCATGGTGTTAGGTGGATAACCCTAAGTTTGATAGTGGAGATTTGATTTATTGCTTATTCGATGACCAAAATTGGATGTTGGATGATGGCATGTGGCTTGAGGTGGAAACCCTAATGGGGTGTGGTAGTTGAATAGTTAGAGGACGTAGAGCATTGGTCAATATAGTTGGGTAGGTCAAGAGGCTAGATGCAGTTTGAGGTTACCAGGTGCATGTAGGTTGAGAGGTTGTAGATAGGCTGAGAGGTTGGGTGCAGGTTGAGGTTACCAGGTGTGTGCAGGTCGAGAGGTTGGGTGTAGGCCAAGGTTACTAGGTGCATGCAGGCCAAGAGGCTACGAGTAGGCCGAGAGGCTGGGTTGTCAAACTAGCCAAGAGGCTAGGAAGCTGAAAGAGAGATCAAACTCGAAAAAGGTGAAGGTTCAGCAGTTGTGCAACAGAGAGGTCAAGAGGCTGGTGGTCAAGCCATGTGGCTATCTAGCTGAATGAGATGTCTCTCACTAAAGGAGGTGTTCGTGATGGGTTATGCTCTCGAATTTTCTCAAGAATGGAACAAAATGCAAATCTCCTATAAAGGCCATGAGCCTGATATTGTATTGTAACTGTATTTTGTTGTTGAATAATACAATGGTGATCTGGACTTTTGGATTGTGTGGTTTTTTACCTAAAATGGTTTTCCCCATGTATATTTGTGTGTTCATGTCTTTTGTTTCATCTTCCATGGTTTTTGGTTCTATTTGTTGAATCTATTAATGGTGTTGTCGAAACTAGTTAAGCATGAGTTTCTCTCAAAAGAATTAATGTGGGAAATAACTATATCTAATTTTTCTTTATGGCATAATAGTACATGTATTTGAGGAAATCTAATGGAATAAGGTTGTCAAAGGCATTACTGATCTTGGATATTTCTTTTTGAGATGCCCGATCCATATTTCCTAACAATCAGGAGTATAAAAGGTAAGATTAGTTTTTTTTCTTTCATGGGAATGGTGTGAGGCTACATTATGGGATTCACCCCTTCGCTTGAAGTTACCATCATTAAAGACAGATTTATCTCTAGGAGTGGCCCATCTACCTCAAAGTTTATTATCCTTTTCCCAGAATTCTCACCTTTCTTCTTCTCTCGACATATAAAGGTCATTCTCAAAAGCTTCCTCAATGGGAAAACTTCATTTACATTAGGAATCTCAACTTAATGTGTCTCCTCATGAACCTTTACACTATTTTCATCATTATTTAAAGTAGGAGATGCATTAGCAAGAACTTTGGTGGACTTACTTGATTCAACATTCTTCTTTATTCAGGATGGTTGCTTGTCCTTTGAAATTTGGGACTCTAGCTTCTGCTCAAGATGCTTCTTCATGTAGCTTCTATTCTTCCTCATGTTATTGAATTTTCTCTCAGAATTCTCCCTCTCACTCTCTATTTGAGAATTAAATCTTGTACTAGCACAAGAGACTTTAGAGTCGCCGCCTGGGATTCTGGGAAATAGAAATTGATTACACTTTGGAGTTGCACTTGCAATCTTAGAAAAGAATTTAAACATAACTTGACATGAAATGGAGAACAAGACCAAAATTCAAAGCATATAATTGGAATTGACTTATTTGATGAGAAATTGAACAATTTTTTCTCCAAATAGTGAAGAACAATAAAATATTTGACTCTAACTATAACAGATTTGAATTAGAGATGCTGGACTAGCAATGTCTCCAGTAGAGTCGCATTCTGTTGGTTATTTTTTGAGAATAAAACTTAATCTCAAGTATTATCTATGAATTTTTCATAATTTTATAGTCAATAATGGTGAGGATTGACCAACGAACAGGTACAAGCTTTTTAGGCTTGACCTCTACACTTTGGGCTATGTGATTTACCCAAGAGGGTGATCTTGACAATGTTTAAATTGATACTCTTGTGCCAAATTACCAATAACATCGTAAATAACAAATACATCCCTATCAACTACAAATAGACATAATTCTTTAAGAACTTGTCTGATCCTTTAACAAACTAATGTCTAAAAGAAAGGAATGGGTAGATCTCATACAACTTTGCAACAATTTGTAATGTGTAAGTAATTTTTAATATGAATTTGTTCTTTGATAGGTAAGACCAACTTAGTTTACCTCAAAGATGACCAAATTAATAAAACAATCCTTTATCCTTGGGTGACAGACTCATATTTGTAACAAACTATAATACATCAACAATTAAACCTAGCATTTAAAGACTATTGCTATATTTATTTGCAATACACAACTCAATATATCTAGAACAAGAACTACTTAGTAATCCTAATACTCCACCACAAAAATCTATGATTTCATCAAAGAATTTAATTAGTTCTTTGAACTAAAGAAGAAACAAAACCATCACAATTAAACCTAGCATTTAAAAACTATTGATATATTTCTTTGCAATACACAACTCAATATATCTAGAACAAGACCTACTTAGTAATCCTAATACTCCACCACACAAATCTATGATTTCATCAAATAATTTGATTAGTTCTTTGAACTAAAGCATAAACAAAACCATACATTCAACTAAAGAGATTGAAGACAAATACAATATCATTCATCATTTCATTTATGATTTGTGTAGCAAAATACATTGGAGGGAAAGTGTTCCAGAATTTGTGATTTTCATTCAAATTCCATTGTTGTTGTAAAACTATTATGCCTACTACAAGCTAGAATTCACAACTAAGACTTAGAACTATCTTATTCCTTTGTGGTTGAATTTACAAAATCTCTCTTACATGAGCTTGAATGCTTAACCATCAAAACAACTATGTAATTGGCCTTGAATTCCCATTTATAGAAAAATGGAAGCAACAAGCTTCAGGAAAAATTACATTTTCATTCACATTTTACATTTGAAATTTATTTGCATTTCAATTTCAAAACTCCCCAAACAGTTATATTTGCATCTTTTGATGAAGGGGAAAACATATAAGACAAAAAATATTTTCCATTTGTTAGAGAAGATTTACCCGCCTTCCAAAAGGCATCTTTCATCATTGTAGCAGCATCAAAAACTCTCATCCATGTCAGTACCCAAGAAAAAAACTCCAAACTAGAGCTTTGTTTCTACAATGGTTCATCATCTTCAAAATTAGAGTATGCATGTCACCTTCATGATTTTTTTGAAACTAGAGAATTTACCTCGCCATCTTCAGAATCTTCTTGACCTACAAGTGTAATTGGGCATATTCTAGATTGGTCTCAACCTCATCACTCATATAATTTTCCTCATCTTCCAGGGCAACATCAGGCTCCCCCATATAAGAAACATGAGCCTTGTGGTCCTTATCCTTCTTATTTTTCTTCTTAGACTAACTAGCATTATCATCCCTTTTGTTCCTAGCCAGCATGTTTTTCCTATAATCATCTTCAGAAATACCCTTGGCTTTATCCTCCATGGAAAAAGTTCTCTTCTCTACCCCTAGCTTCACAAATTTCTCAGGTACATCTCGCTTAATTTTAGCTATGCCATCCTTGGTTTAAGGCCTCTTGACCCTTTTCTATTTGGGTTTCCTCTCTGGTTGGGGGGATGGCATGCTTGGTTCACTCATTTTCATGATACAAAAGGCCTAGGGTTTACGAATCTTCACTTACAAAATAATCTCACTAGATTATGCTCTCAGAAACAAACTTTCAAAACAAAAACCCTCCCAAACCATGCACATTTTTTACCAACCCAATGAAATTTGCAACTAACTAAACCCTTGCAAACCCTAAGTGCCTAAAGCTTGAAAAACTTTCAACAATTCCCCAAACCTGCTAATTATGCATAGTTGACACAGAAAAGTGTGAACACCTGCTTACCCTAGAAAAATTTCTTCAATGCCTATGCAACTATTCACCTAAACACTTTACACCTTCTTCTATGGCTCTAAACCAATTCTTTAGCTCTCGATGATTGCAAATTTGAAAGAAAATTTGTTGAAAATCCTCTTTATGTCAAATGAATAGAGTGTGTCCACCATTAATGTTTAAAAGAAAGCTCGTGCGAGCGAATTGATAATCAACCACACATGTTTGAAACCTGATCGTTGATCATGTGATGAGATGGATCAACATCCATCTAGATTGAGTCAACAATGTTTGAAAAAGATCATTGTAAGTAGCCGTTCTCTTTTAACCAATCAAAATAAATCATGTGGAAGATATTTCCAACCTATTCGCAAGCTCCACCATCTCTTTAGTGCCAAGGAAATCCTTATGTGTCAACCTCCCCGCTTCCTAGTGAGTCTTAACCCGCGTGCAACTTTCACCAATGAGGAAATCGGGAATGGATGAGATTAAATCTCAAGCCTTCAACATGTGCATGATTTACCATAAGACCACCTACTCATCCTCATAAATTTTAGATGTCACAAACAACCAATATTAGATCTCACTTGCATTTCAAACACATGCTTTGAAAATCCCATTAGTAGCATAAATTTTATCCTTCATACCCATGACTGAATTTTTTCATTAATATAATTTCCTTTTTTCTAATGTTTACTATCCCTTTCATATTGCTCCATGTGGTGCTCTCTTGCTTCCCTGGTGAGAGATGGGAAGCATAGGTGGGTCCCCCATGAGATGGCAAGAAGCGGTCAAGATTGACCCATGTCATCCACCTTCGATCGTCGATCTCTTCTAAACACAATGTTTTCTTCCTTCAAAGCTCGGTGGGTCCCTCTGATAAGGGGACACATTTCATCCGCTCACTGCCCCATGATAATATTTTAATGCCTAAAAAAATCAGACGGGGAAGTGGGGAACAACCTAGATGCAACCACATCAATCAATCTCCACCATTGATTTGTTTCATCCTACTACTTGCTGGATTTTCAAAGATGTTGTGCCCACCAATACATAGGGCATGTGGCGCTCGCCTGCCAACCCATGAGAATATTATAATGAGAAAAATAACTAAACGGTAGCATGGGGAGTGGTCTAGATTTGATCACATAGATCTAACAGTCCTTATTATTCATGGATTCTACACATACAAATTGTTAGTTCCTAAAAAGTGGTCCAAATAGGCACATGATGAATAGGGAAATGGAGATTAAGGATGAAACCTTGGGAAAATGATGGAATTATTAAAATTCGAAACTAGGACCCGAGATATTATTTCAAGGATTATGAACCCGCATAACATAAGACAATTTTTTCAATAACATGACGGGTGACGACCAGGATTGCTAGGACAGAGGGGCCGGTAAAAATCTACAGACTTAACTACATAATTCATGACTTGAAAGACCTGGAACCAACGATAAAAGGTTAACAAAGAAACATAAAATTTACAAAGAACTCAAACTTAGGATTTTTTGGAAAGGGTTTTAGCAACTCAAAAACCCTAAGGCATGATGATAAATGAAACCCTAAGCCCTAGGTCATGAGAACAACCAAATTTTGCAAAATTTTAAGTAGAACACAAAGCATTTTTAGGGGTTCCACCACTATATAAATTTATGATCATGTTTAGTTAAGGAAATCCCTTGTTTTTTAGTTTTCCCCCTCTTCCCCATCCTTATCAAGTTTATATTATTGAGGATATATTATAGCTCCTTCTTTCCATTGAATAATGAATTTTGGCATTAGTCTCATATGTTGACTATTCAAATTCATATTTTGTGATTATCTATTACACATTTGGTCTTGGGTTGAATTATTTTTATGAAAAATTATAACACTAAATATGTGATATCCATTGCTTTCTTGCATATTGTTTTGATTCATTTAGTTGATAACCTATTTAGCATTTTTTAGCATTATAACTTGTGTAGGATTCAATGGTGAACTCCTCAACACCCTATGATCACCTATAAGACAGCAATAACTTCGACAAGAGAGAAATGGCAGAAATATCATGCTATGATTATGAATGCAAAATTGCTAGATTTAATATGATGTCTTTCTTATAAAGGTAATTTGTGAGATAGAATTATAAAATATCTTCATATGTGTCTTAATGATGTATAATGAGACAAATACCTCAACAAATATTAAATAACTCAAAAAACAAGTATTAAATGCCAAAAGATAAGATAAGATCTAGTGATAGTTAAAACTATCCAAAAAGATTCCCTACTAGGACCTAAGTGGACTTAACATGTAAATAAAACCCAAATAGGTAAAACACATATTTACACCAACACCCCCCTTAAGTAAAACAACATTCTAGGCAACACTATCAAAGAAGAAAATTCAAAATCCCCTAGAAGAAATTATAGAACATGATCTAAAGAAAAATAAGCCTCCTTCAAATGTTGTCCAAAAGAATCCACACTCATGTCAAATTGTAAAGGATGATCATATAAAGAATGAACAAGAAGGTCATAGTTTTCCCTCACAACTCAAGAAGGATCATCTTCATCAACAAGAATATGTACTCAATCAATGATGTCTCACAAATCTCAAATGTGAGACTCACAAAACAAACCACCAATGTCTGTCAAGTACTCGTCCCAAGTAGCCATCTCTGGAAGATGATGTATGTCCTACTACACTGAATCACAAGGAGACAAAATTGTGGCAACACAAGCATCCTTAGAAGTAACAGTAAAAGAAGGAGATGAGATCTCAGAGCATGGCATATAACTACACTATCATACCCCATTGTTTCCTCAACATATGATGAAGTAAAAACACTATATGATTCTGCCAATATTGGATTACAAGTGTCCTCAGCCTCAAGATGTTGATACATAGATGAAGAAAATGAAATGGCTAAATATAGATTAGAATCCATAGAAACTAAAGTCTCAATAGAAGTCTTAGTAGGAGGAGAAGGAGAAGGTTTTGTGTCATCAAAACAACCATACCTTTCCTAATGAGCAATCACAATAGTTGTTTTATCATCAATTGGTTGAAACTCGTCAAGTGGAATAAGTCAATCCACAATAGGATCCTTTGTGAATGGAGGTTTATTCGAGTCTCCATACATCTCCCAAAAAAAATTCATAAGTTCATGAGGGATCTCAATACCATCAATGGTGATTTGTGTGTCAATATCACAACTACAACCAATTACTCCTAGGATATGTTCTATTTTTATGTCTCGCACAACTCTCTTTCATTTGGATGATGGTTAAGGAACTATTCCATAGAGATATGAAAAAAATTTAAGCCACCTACAATGTGTTAGGATTCCATCTCACAAAGACTTAAAGTTCAATATATTCAACTTGATTATAACAAAATGTCTTTTGATACCCATATTAAACTCCTCAACTTTAGTCACTCAATAGACCAATCAAGAGACATAAACCAACAAAAACATCATATTACCCCCCAAATTACTCAACCAAGAAACTCCCAAGCAATATATGAGATTGGAACTTTATAATTAGTGTGAATATAGGTGCCACTTGCCAAAAATACTGAAGTGGACTTGATCTTAGTGCAAGAAGATGCCAAATTTGGTCACAAGATTTAAGAAAAAAAATTACACAAAATGAAATCAATTTGATAACACCACTAGAAGGTACATGAAAAATTATGCACTTTCACAAAAAAATTACCCAAAAATTTTACTGTAGGAGCAAGAATAGAGCCTTGAAAATTCCCAAAAAGAGAACAGCTCAACAACACCTATGATAATCTACAATTTTAAGAAAATTCACACTCAAAAATCAAAAACCAATTGCACCACTATAAAGAGCATGAAATTCTACCCCAAATAAAAAAAACATTTCTTGAGAAAAGGAATCTGTATGACCAAGTTATGAGCCTCCAAAGTCAAACTATAAATTCAAAAACTTCAACGGAGAGGGGGGCCAAAAATCTTTGAAGGTTGTTGACATAATTGTTGATGTAGTCCTAACATCAATAGTATAAGCAATTAAATTCGATGACTATTTGGGTGTCACTATTGGAATACACCCTCAACTACCAAAATATTCACTGCTTGTCCAAATCTGGAATGTAGAGTGAATCTAGGTGGAATCATGGAATCAACAAAAATATTTTGTATTTTCTCCCGCTGGTTTTTTTAAGCTAACTAATGGAGGTTGGGGCCCACAAATATGAACTGGTGGCCTATGGTGAGTATAACTATGTCATGTGGTGCTTGTGTAGGCATGGTTTTATAGTTCTATGTAGGTACTATGCAAACAATACCTGCATGTATTTTTGTATTTTTATTTTGTATTTTAATTTAATTTTTTAAAGAAATTTTTTTAAATAAACTATTTTAAAACCAAAAAAAAAAAAATTAAACCTAGCAAGATTTTTTTTGCACGTGTCATACCACCTGTGGAATTTGTTGTATGACCATGTGGATTGTACAAATAACCATACAACTTCAAGGGAAGAATTTTTTCTCTGAGGGATTGGGGAAAATGCTTCAATTTTTATGATTTGATAGTTGATCTTCGATTTTTTGGGCCTTTTGGTCATGATGGAAAGGGTAATTTTGGCCTAAAGTGCTTCAAGTTTTAGCTACCTCGTGGATCTAGTATCCTTTTCCCAACTTGAAACCCTTATAGATCAAAAAAAAAATGACAAAATTTGACAAAACAAAAGGAAAACCTAACTTCCTTTGATGCCATGGATTTAATGGTGAGGTCCTTGAAACCTCCAATCACACCTAACAAGATCTTCAAGCCAAGATTAGTCCTTCAAATCTTGGAAGAATTCTAGAGCACTACAGATCTAATACCATGTAGGAGTTAATGGTGAACTCCTCAACACCCCAAGATCACTTGCAATACAAAAATAACTTTCACAAGAGAGAAATGATAGAAATATCATGTTATGATTATGGATGCAAGATTGTTAGATTGAATATAATGTACATATGATGCCTTGCTTATAAAGGCAAGCTATGAGATAGGATTAGATAGTATCTTGACATGTGCCTTAAACCTATATAATGAGATAACTACCTCAATAAATATTAAATGTGTTGGTGTGAATAAATGTCTTGTACCTAGCTAATTCATTCACTAGGTAATTAGATGATATATTCACATGTTAAGTTTACTTAGGATATAAGTTTATTTCTAGAATTCTTAGTTGGCTTTTCTAGAACTTATCTTATCTAGCTAGTAATGCTTGATTCCTAGGTAGTTATTTTGTTAGTTGTCTCATGTCATAGGATTAAGAAACTTGTCATGATCTTGTCTAACCCTATCTCTCTACCTTTCCTTTATAAGCAAGGCATCTCATGTACATTTCCATTCAAGCATATTCAACTATTATTCAATTTTGCATTGTTGAAGCAAGCTTTCTTGTCATTTTCTCTCTTATGGAAGTTGTTTTGGTTTAGCAACTATTCCTGGGGGTGTTGGGAAGTCACCATTTACTCCCACATGGTATCAAAGTTCTAGTGTTATAGATTCCTTACCAAATCTGAGGGTTTCATGTTGGCTTGAAGATTTTGCTAGATGCATTTTGGGGTTTCAAGGACCTCATGGTTGAATCCAGGGCATCAAAGAAAGCTAGGTTTTCCTTTCATTTCATCAAATTCGGATATATTTTGGTTCATCTATGAATGGTTTGGAAAAGTGTGAAGAGTAGTTGATCTAGGAGGTCACTAAATTCATAGCACTTTGGGCCTAGATCGGCATCACCATCACATTCAGAAGGTTGAGCAAAATAATTCTTACTGTAAATTCATTCATTTTTGGTAAAATTTATTTTTGAGGAAAACTTTTTTGTCAAGGTAGGTTGTACGGCATCCTAAGTCAACATTATTAATTTGCAAAAATAAATCTTTCAAAAAATATATATTCTATCGGAAAAAATTTGATTATATCGGGCTATAGTTTTGATCAAAATATTTGGGAAAATATTTTGTAATAATTATTGTGGGGTTTTAAATTTTCTATAGGTTAAGTGGCATATTCTTTCTATAGGGAATATTCCCTATCATATGCCATCGCAATTAAACTGAGGAGGTGTGAAATATTCCATCAACAGTTTTAATAATAAAAAGTTTTGATTTTAATACTTTATATCTCTACCAACATCACCTGTAATCGATTAGTATTTATTAAATCTGTAGGTTTCATAAATTATAAAAAAAAAAAAAAAAATTACCGATGGTGTATTTATGCCCCTGGTTAGGCCCCTTAAGCCATCGGCTCTGTCTAGGGCCACGAGGCTTAAAAACCTTAGTCACACTTTGAACAGTGCCTACTGCCTCCTATCACCGCTACCGGCCTGGTGGCAAGTTTTTTATTTGCAATAGCTATGCGGATAGTCATATGGGTGACCGAAATAAGCCCTTGAGTGCCAATTTATTGCACTAATTTAGTCTTCTATGTACTTGATTTGCCCCCTTTGTGCCCAAAAATAGCCAATTTTTTCATTTTTGCATAACTTTCACCCACAGAGGTGAAACTTTTGAAACAAAATATTATCAGAAATATGTCAATCTCAAGTTTCCATTGGTGTAATTATTTTTTAGAAATTTTTCTGTTTGGTGCTAGATTTTGCTATTTGAAGTCAAATAATCATTTTTGGCTCCCGAGCTTGTAAATTCTTGCCACGATCTCTGATTTTCACGATTCTTGTTGCATTGGAAAGGTATTGAGGAGCTCTATCCATCCATCCATGCACTTTTTCCATGTTTTGTCCTAGGTATTTTGTGATTTCAGATTTTTCTCAGTGGGTCTACTAAAGCATACTTGGATATTTTAGTAGTTGAGAGGGTGTTGTTTTGATCAATGTACTTCATTTCAACTATATTGTACATGTTGATCTCATATTGTATTATTTGAGAAGTGTGTTATCATTGTAATCATGGGTTATTCAACTCATCCTTATGTAATAGTTCTGACTATGGATAATTATGAGTTATGGCAAAAAGTCATAATAACACATTGTAAGTGGCTAAAAATTTTATCACATCTTTATGGGCTCATTCCTAAACGAGAAACAACATATAGGAAATCGGTTTGGGGTATTTAGAATGATCATACCATAGGATTGATTGGTTCTACTTTCAGTGTAAGAATCTTTAGTGAGACCTATCATAAGGTCTTCTCTGAAATTTCATGCCCACACACAGTTTCGACCAAAGTTTGGGAGATATTTGGAGATCCACACAAGCCTCCATTCCCAAATTATTATGCTTTAGATTTCCTCATTCCACTTGATGATTTTGGTAACATACCCTATGATGATGATACCCTAGAGGAGATTGAATATGATGCAAAACTTGAGCATATTGATGATCTAGAACCTACTCCTCTAGCTCCTACTTTTCCAGTTGAGATCGCATCTTCATCTTCTATTGATGATTCATTAAGTTCTTCTAGTGATTCATTGTGACAGGTATGTGATAGTCATCCTAATTAGGATTCATATTTGACAGACATTGCTTCTTTGTTTGTGGAGTCTCACATTTATGATTTGGAGGATGAATTTGAGGGTTTATCTCTCATATTCAATGATAGTCATGGATCAACTATTGTCACTTCATGTTTTTCTTTGGAATTAGTTCAAGATCAGTTCCCACTTGTTCCTGGTTTGTCACAGTTTGTTTTGATTGGGCATGTACTTGATTGGATTTTGGTATCATCTTCATCATCCAAGAAATTGGCAACAAAGGATCATATTTCAGAGACAAAATCTTCATACACATGGATTCCTCTTCCTACCAGTTCCTATCCAGAATGGGAAGCATTCTTGTAGTTTTACTTGGTGTGTCTTCTTCCCAATGGGAGAAACATTGTTTGTAGGAATTGGACTATTGTTTATCTTCATATATTAACCATATTTGTAGGTGATTACACATTTTGGGGGGATATCTTATCTCTCTTTTTCCGTCCTATGGGGGGTTCATTTATTGTATATACATGATGGATGTAGTCCTTGGAGGGTATCATTGAGTCCTCCATACATCATGTTTGGTTTGTTTTGTTTTGTTTTCTCTCTTTTGGAGAGGATTTTTGCCCCACTCGTTTTTCTCCTTTTTCTTTTTTTGTGATTGTAAATGGGTACCTAACATGGCCTAGTAGCCAAGACTCATAGTTATAGTCTTTGCATAGTTTGCATAGTAATATTCTCCCTAAGTTACACTTAAGGGGGGTGTTGGTGTGAATAAATGTCTTGTACCTAGCTAATTCATTTACTAGGTAATTAGGGAACATATTCACATGTTAAGTTTACTTAGGATATAAGATTCTTTCTAGAAGTCTTAGTTGGCTTCTCTAGAACTTATCTTATCTAGCTAGTAATGCTTGATTCCTAGGTAGTTAGTTTGTTATTTGTCTCATGTCATAGGATTAAGACACTTTTCATGAACTTGTCTAATCCTATCTCTCTACCTTACCTTTATAAGAAAGTAATCTCATGTACATTTTCATTCAAGCATATTCAACCATTATCCTGGGGGTGTTGGGGAGTCACCATTTACTCCCAAAAAATGACTTAGGACACAAGCATTAAATTCCAAATATAAGACAAGATCTAGCGACAAATAACACTATTGAGAAAGATTCCCTACTAGGACCTAAGTGGACTTAACATGTAAATAGGATCTAGATAGGTAAAACACATATTTACACCAACACCCCTTTAAGTAAAACTACATTCTAGGCCACATTATCAAAGAAGATAATCTATAATCTCTAGAATCAATTGTAGAACACAATCCAAAGACAAATAATCCTCCTTCAAATGTTGTCCAAAATAATCCACACTCATGTCAAATTGTAAAGGATGATCATATAGAGAATGAACAAGAGGGTCATAGTGTTCTCTCACAACAAATGAAGAAGGATAATCTTCATCAAAGAGAAGATGTATGCAGTCAATGATGTCTCCCAAATCTAAAATATGGGAATCACAAAACAAACCACCAATTCTTGTCAAGTACTCATCCCAAGTAGCTATATATAGAATATGATGTATGTCCTACTACTTTGAATCACAAGGATCCAAAATTGTGGAAACACAAGCATCCTTAGAAGAAATAGTAGATGAAGGAGATGAGAGCTCATTGCATTTCATACAACCACACTTATCATCCCCCATTATTTCCTCAACATATGATGAAGTAAAAGCACTAGACGATTTTGCCAATGTTGGATTACTAGAGTCCTCGGCCTCAAGATGTTGACACACAAATGAAGAAGATGAACTATCTAAATATAGATTAGGAGTCATAGAAACTAAAGTCTCATTAGGAGGAGAAGGAGAAGATTTTGTGTCATCAAAACAACCATACCTTTCCTAATGAGCAATCATATCAATTGTTTTATCAATTGGTTGAAACTCATTAGGTGGAACAAGACAATCCACAATAATATTCTTTGGGAATGGAGGTTCATTTGAGTATCCATACATCTCCCAAAAAAATTTCATAAGGTCATGCAAGGGATCTCAATACCATCAGTGGCAATTTGTGTGTCAATATCACAACTACAACCAATTACTCCTAGGATATGTTTTATTTTTATGTCCCGCACAAATCTCTTCCATTTGGATGATGGTTTAGGAACTAGTCCATAGAGACATATAGAAAAATTAAGCCACCTAAAATATGTTAGGATTCCATCTCACCAAGACTTAAAGTTCCATCTATTCAACTTGATTATAATAGAATTCCTTTTGATACCCATATTAAACTCCTTAACTTTAGTCACTCAATAGACCAATCAAGAGACATAAGCCAATGAAAACATAAGATTACCCCCAAAATTACTCAATCAAGAAACCCCCCAGGAAATATATGAGATTGGCACTTTATAATTAGTGTGATTATAGGTGCCACTTTCCAAAAACAATGAATTGGACTTGATCTTAGTGCATACATGTGCCAAATTTGGCCACAAGCTTTAAGAAAGTTTTTTACATGAAATGAGATCAATTTGATCAGACCGCTAGAAGGTACATGAAAATTATACGCTTTCACAAAAAAATTTCCCAAAAATGTTATGATAGGAGCAAGAACGGTGCCTCGAAAGTTCCCAAAATGAGAACGAATTAGAAACACTTGTGAAAATCTGCAATTTTAGGAAAAGATGAACACAAAAATCAAAAACCAATTGCACCACTATAAAGAGCATGAAATTCTACCCGAAATCAAAAAATATTTCTGCAGAAAAGGAGTCTATATGACCAAGTTATGAGCCTCCAAAGATGGACTGTAAATTCAAATACTCCAACAGAGAGGGGGGGCCAAAAATCTTTGAAGGTTGTTGACATCATTATTGATGCAATGCTAACATCAACAATACAAATAATTAAATTTGACAAACAATTGGGTGTCACTTTTAGAATATACCCTCAACTATCAGAATATTCACTACTTGTCAAAATCTAGAATATATGGTGAATTTAGGTGGAATCATCGAATCAATAGGAACATTCTTTATTTTCTCCTACTGGTTTTTCTAAGTTGACCAATGGAGGTTGGGGCCCACGAATATGAGCTGTTAGACTATGGTGTGTAGAACTTGTAAGGAAAGTAGAGGTGTGGAAACACCTTCCTAATGATCAATCCTCAAGAGAGAAGTGGAAAATCATTCATTTAACAAGTTACATTCATTGAGATGCACATTCATAGAACAAAAGAATAGACAAATTATCACATACAGAGATAACACCAAATTTACATGGGAAAACCCTTATGGGAGAAAAACCCACACACCAAGTAAAATCACTTTGTATTACAATAAATAGATTACATACAAAGTTATGACTTCACTCTCAGATGTTAACTCACATCAGCAATATAATCCCTTGATCGACCTCACACTCAAATTACAGTTCACCTCACACTGTTACAATGCTCGTAAAAGCATCCAATGTAACACCACCAAACCACTATTAGGTTTTCATTAATGTCATTATCTTCACTAACAAGCCTCCTTTGTCTTGAGCCACACACACCACCATCCAACATGTATCAAGCCGCCCAACAATTAATTTGGTTAAAGAGAATATTACCATATTTTCTCTTTGTCAATCCTCGAGTGAGATCATGCATTTAATGCAAATATATCACTATCAGGAAATAAAACTTTCGGTCCAGTGATTGTTGATTCACAATAGTGATGTACAATCAATGAATGAATTTGTGCCACATGTCGACACATAACTCGTCCACCTCTTTTGACTATTGCACCATTTGGGTCCACCAATTCAACCATCACCATATCGGAGGGACACCAATTCCTCTTCCACTGATGTAAGCAAGTCCCACCGATGTATACTTCATAGCTACATGTCTATCAGCTCATTGATGAGACAAGGTTAACAGTCCCAATGAAGCCCATGAGTCCCACCAATGAGAGTCATCGATCCATCAGGGAGACAGACATTAAAGTCCCACTAAAGTAGCCACATCCCACCAATACAAGGAAAACCCAGCGACACCCTTTTACAACTTATCAACATCCATGTCACTACCATATAGCTGACGTCACCTTCCATGCAGACCACTCCCACCATCCATCAGTTATGTCGCCAAGTCGGGAGAAACTCAAACTTCACAACCTCCATCGGAGGTTAGGAAATTCCTAAAACCTATGACAACAAGGATATTTCTATGTCAAGAGGTTATGAATCTCACGAACCTCACGACATAGGTTCTAAGGTTCAAAAATCTAGTGATCCTACGATAAGCACAATGTCACCAAGTTATGGACTTTTAGAAACCTGTGACTTAGGTTTCAAGGTTCTAGATTTTGGTGATAGGCTGACAAAAGGAAAATGCCAAGTCTTAAATAGAGGTTCAAGCCAGCAAGTTGAGGCATATTTTCCAACAAGCTACCACTTGATGAAGACTTATTGGCTTCCTCTAAACTCAAAGTTATTAAAAATCATAGGCCCCAAGGCCCATCGAATTGGCACACCACCTATACATGTTTGTGCTCATAGGCTTTGTCAATGCATCAACAACATTCTCTAGAGTATCCATTTTTTTCCAGATTAACCTTCCATCCTCCACTGTATCACGAACAAAATGATACTGAACATTCATATGCTTCATCTTGGCATGGAAAGTGGGATTTTTCGCCAAAAAAATAGCACTCTAATTGTCATAGCAAATCGTAATTTGCCTTGCATTAAACCCAACATTAGAATGAAAATGCCTAAGCCAAACAAATTCTTTGAAAGCGTGTTTTTCTACCATATACTCCACCTCAATAGTAGATCAATCGACTACAGCCTGCTGCTTGCTCATCCAACTCACTGCACCACCAAAAAACATGAAGATGTATCCAGTGGTGGATCTTCTACTATTAATTTCCCCTACCCAATCAGAATCCGCATACCTACTAATGCTAAGAGATATCTATGATATAATCGAGTTTCCATGATAACATAAAGCATACTCTGAAGTGCCCTTCAAATATCTGAAAACTCTCTTCACAGCATTGGGCAATGTGGTCTTCTCGGATTAGTCATAAACCAACTAAGTACTCCCACTGCTTGGGAAATGTCTAGCCTTGTACAGACCATTACATACATTAAACTTCCAACTGCACTTGAATAAGGAACCCTTGTCATGTCCTCCAACTCAGTAGGAGACTTTAGACAATATTCAACATATAGCTTTGTTCCCTGCACTAGTTGAACAACTAGTTGCTTGTAATCATTCATACCAAATCTCTCTAGGATAGTGTTGATATACTTACTCTAGCTGAGCCAAAGCTTTCTATTTCCTCTATTCCTTTTTATTTCCATCCCCAGAATATACCTTGTTCCACCTAGATCTTTCATTTCAAACTTTACAGACAACTGATATTTTAGATCAAAAATCATAATCTTGCTATTTCCTATGAGCAACATGTCATCAACATACAGGGAAATAATAAGAACTCGATCATTTTCAGTTTTGTAATAAACACAATGATCTAATTTTGATCTCATGAATCCCAATGACAACACAAAGGTGTAAAACTTTTTGTACCACATTCTAGGAAATTAATTACTTCAAACCATATAGAGATTTCTTTAACTTGCAAACTAGGATTTCTTTACCTTTTTTCACAAAGTTCTTAGGTTGGGACATATAAATTTCTTCTTTTAGCTCTCCATGAAGAAACATTTCCTTCACATCCATCTACTTGCTGTTGCAAGTAACAAAAGAAATCTAATAGATGTTAGCTTAGCTATAGGAGAAAAAATTCTCCCTAATCAATTCCCTCCACTTGGGAATAACCTTTCACAACCAACCAAGCTTTATACTTCTCAACACTACCATCCAGACCAATATTTTTCTTAAATACCCATTTACAGCCAATAGGCTTCTGCCCTTCAGGCAGGGGTACCATATCACAAGTTTCATTCTTTTTTAAAGATGTCAGTTCCTCAATATGGCTTCCAACCAAGAATTTGAGTCAGACATACTAATTGCCTCTTTTACAATCCTAGGCTCATCAATGCTAGTAATCAAAGCATAGGAACAATTCAAATCCAACATAGAAAATCCATACATATCAGGTTGATGCTTTTCATGTGTAGACCTCCTCATAGGCTGAGGCTAAGGTTGTGGTTCTTCTTCTTTAGAACTCTCAGAGTTGCTAGAACTCTCCTCAGTTTTAGGTACACTTTGTATTTCCTCTTTATCTGGTGTTCAAGGAATTTCAACCACATCATTCTTCTTTTCCTTTTTATCTATCTCTAACTGCAAACCAGCTTCTAAAGGATTTAGCTCACGAAATATTACACTTCTACTATACAAAACCTTCTCAATAATAGGTTTCCAAAGTTTGTATCCTTTCACACCAAGACCATAGCTGATGAAGATACATTTCACAACTTTGTTCTCCAACTTTGATCTTTTCTCATTTCACACATATTCATATGTCTCATAGCCAAAGACACGAATATGTCTTAGAGAGGGCTTCTTACTAGACCACACTTCCAAAGGTTTTTTTTCAACAAGAGTCAAACTAAGTGAACGATTTATCAAGTAACATGTTGTAGCCATAGCCTCAACCCAGAACTTTTGCTCCATACTAGTACTACTCAACATACTTCTCACTCTTTCCATTAGTGTCTTGTTTAACCTTTCAGTAACTCCATTTTGTTATGGAGTATAAGGCGTAGTTTTATGCCTTTTAATCCCATGGTCTTTGCAATACCTTTTGAAATATGCAAAACAAAACTCACCACCATTTTCCACCCTCAAGCATTTAATTTTCCTTCTAGTCTAATTTTCTACCAAGTTTTTAAACTCTTTAAATTGACTAAACACTTCTGATTTACTCTTTAGAAAATACACAAATTCCCTTCTTGAATAATCATCAATAAAAGAAACATAATATCTGGACTTCGATAACGAAGGAACATTCATTGGACCAAATGCACCAGAATGAACATAATCCAATATGCTAGAAGATTTATGAGGACTCAAATAAAATGAAAAAAAGTGTTGCTTTCCATAAATTCAATGTTCACAAAAGTCAAACTCAAGGTTACAATCAACAAGCCCTTCAACTGTTTGATTCAAGGTTACAATGACCAATGTTAAAGTTTGGAGTGTGATGAGTAAAGCTGGTGAGTCTTTGGTTCAAAACTAGATTGATGAACTATTTGATTCTTTGAAAATTGTGGTGGATGAAATGCTAAAGATGAAGAAGACTCTTGAGGAAAGAATTCTCACCCTAGAGGACCAAATGGAGAGAATTTGTGCTAATCTAGAGAAGGGTGGGGAGGGGACTAAATCTATGATTAAGTTTGAGTCTATTGTAATTTCCTCTCCTTTTGATAGTGCCAATAAATCCAAGGACTTCTACGCTGGTTCCAATCAGCAACCCAATTCATAATCTACAGCTCCAATTGACCACGTCACCTCCATCTGGAAAAAACATCATACTTCCTTTTGACTCCTTAATTTCTATTGTGAGTCTAAGTAGCACACAATAAAGTCCAAACTCTCGATGAGTGACAATAATGAATCAATGTATTATCTTGTGGTAATTTACCAATTGCCACGACTATCTCCAAATCAATGTTTTCAGTGAATATGCATTGGTATGTATCACCGGAGATCTCTTTCTTATATTTTCTTCTTTTCATATTATTTTTCACTTATAATGTTTCTTCCATCCTTCCTTAATCCATTTAATATTAGAAGATATTCCTTTTTGTTAAAATCTCTTTATGTCTTTAATGCTTTATTTGTCTTTACTGCCAACGTGTCTCTCTCTAAACTCAACGAGCACCCTATAGACCTCTTCCCAATAGTTCCATATTTTCTATGTTTTATATCCTCCCATAAAGTGAAGAGAGGCATTTCTTTTAAAAAGAGGTGACCTCTTGAATGGTCACAATACCTCTTGAACCCATGCTACCTTTTAAAGACACCTATTACTGCCTTGTTGGTCTTTAATCGCATTTTTTTTCTTATTCTTATTATGATCGCTGCTTGTTTACCATGTCATTTATTTGAATCGATGCTTTAAGATTCCATAAAGTGATTTATAATTATTATTTGGACTATTGTACTCCATTAATATATTATTATTTTATAGATTAGACTCATCTACGTATTTTAATATTTATGATGATAATATTTAAATTGTTAGTTATTTCATTTATTATTTATAATGCTATATTTGGTAATAATTATAATATTATCTTAGGATAATTACAATTATATAAATAATATTAGATTGTAATTACTTATATTTTTATTTTGATATTTATTTTATATTATATTTTATTCGCATTTATATTCTAGCATGTATTGTTTTACGTATTTGCATCTCAATGCATAGTAATTTTAGTGTTCTAATTTGGGGACATGACAGTTTTCTCTACTAGGAGTTTCATCTCCAAGTAATTTTTACCCAGAGGAGCTTCATTCTCCTTCTCTACACGAGCAACTTTGCCTAACTTTACAAAGACGTTGTTACATTGAATAGGACATGCATCCAACCTGTACATAGTACCTATGTGTGCACCCTTAGCTAGCACCATTGAGCCTCTAGTCATATTACAACCTCAACTTGAGAAAGAAACTTGCAAACCAACATCATTCAACTTACTAAAAGAAAGCAGGTTATGAGCCAAACCTAGTATGTGCAATACGCCATCAATTCCTTTGATTCTTCCATCAAGGAATTGGATTTTGACTCTTCCACAACCAACAATTTCTAGATTTGAATCACTTGCTAGGTACACCTTTCCACCAGCATACTTTTCATACTTAGTGAACCAATCTTTGTGAGATGTCATGTGAAAAAATGCACCTAATTCAATCAACCAAACATCATCTGATGCTTAAGTCGCCAAGGCCACAATGAAGGCATCTACATCACTCTAAGAAGAGTCATTGTTTGAAGTCTTCTTCTTCTTCTTCTTCTTTTTCTCCTCCTTACAATCCTTCTGGATATGACCAGTCTACACACAATTCCATCCTTTCACCTTGGACTTCTTACTAGAATACTTTGATCTCCCTTCAGATTTGTATTTAGACTTTTGGTATTTCTTCTTGCCTCTCTCATTTGATCTACCTCGAACAGCAAGAGCCTCCTTAGCCATTTCAAAAGAATTCCTTTGCATTTCTTCTAACAACAGCAAGGAAAACACATCTTCCATCTTGAAATTAGTTGTTGTACTTCCAATATCCATTACTAGATGATCCCAAGTGATGAGTAAGGAACATAACAGAAGCATATAATGATCCTCCTCCTCTATCTTCACACCCACAAATGCCAACTGAGCAACAATCATATTAAATGAATTCAAATGGTCTGCTATAGATGCACCTTGTTCCATCTTCAAGGAGTACTTCTTCCTCAGGAATAGCTTATTCACCAAAGACTTTCTCTGATAAATGTCACCAAGTTTCTTCCATAATGAAGATGTGGTCTTCTCTTCATGGACATTTAGGAGTATAGAATCAGCCAGACAAAGTCTTATCAACCCTATAGATTTTCTATCTGCGAGGACCCAATCTTCTTGCTTCATACCTTGTGGCATAGTTCTAGACACAATAATCCAGAGGTCTCTATCCACCAACAGGTCTTCCATTTTGAGTTTCCACAACTCAAAATTTTTGCCATTGAACTTTTCAATTTCTACTCTACTTGATGTGCTTACCATCTCAAACTATAAACAAGACAATTAGTTCTTCTTTTGCAAGACTCCCACTGAATAGGATTAGCACAAAAAACTAGACCTACTCACAAGGATAACACAATTGGTCAGGCTCTAATACCACTTGTAAGGAAAGCAGAGGTGCATAAATGCCTTCCTAATGCAAAATCCTCAAGAGAGAAGTGCAGAAAAAACATTCATTTAACAAGTTACATTCATTGAGATGTGCATTCACAGAACAAAAGGATAGAAAAATTATCACACACAAAGATAACACCAGATGTATGTGAGAAAAGCCTTACAGGAGAGAAACCCACACACCAAGTAAAGTCACTTTGTATTATAGTAAATAGATTACATACAAAGTTACGAACTTGACTCTTAAATGTTAACTCACAGCAACAATATAATCCCTTGATCGACCTCAAATTTAGATTATAGTTCACCTCACACTGTTACAATGCTCATAAAAGCATATAGTGTAGCACCACCCAACCATTGTTAGGTTTTCATTAATTTCACTATCTTCGCCGACAAGCTTCCTTCATCTCAAGCCACCCATACCACCACCCAGCATGCATCAAGCCATCTAGCAATTAATTTAGTTATAGAGAATATTACCATATTTTCTCTTTGTCAATCCCTGAGTGAGATCATGCATTTAATGCAAATATATCGCTATCAGGAAATATAAATTTTGGTCCAATGATTGTTGATTCACAACAGCAATTTAGAATCAATGAATAAATTTGTACCACATTTCAACACATCACTTGTCCACCACTTTTGATTATCGTACCATTTGGGTTCACCAATTCAACCATCGCCATATCGAAGGGACACCAAATCATCTTCCAATGATGTAAGCAAGTCCCACTGATGTATACTTCGCAGCTACATGTTTATTGACTCATCGATGAGACAAGCTTAAGGGTCCCGCCGAAGCCCATGAGTCCCACCGATGAGAGTCATTGATCCATGGGGGAGATAGACATTAAAGTCCCACCAAAGTAGCCATGTCCCATCGATACAAGGAAAACCCGGCGACACCCCTTTACGACTTATCAGCTTGGCCCATGTGGTCTCCACCATCCACGCAGCATCAATGTCACTACCGTACAGCTAACATCACCTTCCATGTAGACCGGTCCCACCATCCATCGGTTATGTCACCAAGTCAGGAGAAATCCAAACTTCACAGCCTCCATCAGAGGTTAGGAAATTCCTAAAACCCATGACAACAACGAGATACCATGTCAGGAGGTTATGAAACTCATGAACCTCTCTACATAGGTTCCAAGGTTTGGAAATCCAATGGACCCGTGACAAGCATAATGTCACCAAGTTATAAACTTTTAGAACCCAATGACTTAGGTTTCAAGGTTTTGGATTTTGGCAATAGTCCTACAATGAAGGTCGACAAAAAGAAAAATGCCAAGTCTTAAATAGAGGTTCAATCCAACAAGTTGAGGCATATTTTCCAACAAAACTATGTCATGTGGTGTTCATGTAGGCATGGATCTACATTTCTATGTAGGTACTATGAGATAGTAACTGCATGTATTTTTTGTATTTTGTATTTTTCATTTTAATTTTTTTTAATAAAATATTTCAAAATAAACTATTTTAAAACCAAAAAAATTGTTTTAAACCTAGCGTGATTATTTTTGCATGTTTCATACCACATGTGGATTTTGTTGTATGACCATATGGATTGTACGGATAACCATATGATGCCAAGGGGATAATTTTTTCTCTGAGGGCTTGGGAAAAAATGCTTTGATTTTTATGATTTGATAGTCAATCTTGGGTTTTTGGGCCTTCTGGTAATGATGGTAGAAACATTTTTTGCCTAAAGTGCTTCCAAACTTCAGCTACCTCAAAGATTTGGTATCCTTTTCCCAACTTGAAAACCTTGTAAATTAGAAAAATAAGACAAAATTTGACAAAAAAACTAAAACCTAACTTTCTTTGATGCCATGAATTTAATGGCGAGGTCCTTGAAACCTCCAATCACACCTAACAAGATCTTCCAACCAAGATTGGTCCCTTAAATCTAGGAAGAAGCCTAGAGCATTGAAGCTCTAATACCATGTAGGAGTTAATGGTGAACTCCTCAACACCCCAAGATCACTTGAAAGAAAACAATAACATTCACAAGAGATAAATGATAGAAATATCATGTTATGATTATGGATGCAAGATTTTCAAATTGAATATCATGTACATATGATGCCTTTTTCATAAAGGAAAGCTATGAGATAGGATTAGACAAGATCTTGACATGTTTCTTAATCCTAGATAATGAGATAACTACCTCAACAAATATTAAATAACTTAGGACACAAGCATTAAATACCAAAAGATAAGATAAGATCTAGCAACAACTAACACTATCTAGAAAGATCCCTCCTAGGATCTAATTGGAATTAACATGTAAATAAGACCTAGATAGGTAAAAGATATATTTACACAAGAAATTTGTTTTCTTTTGTTGGTGTATATGTGTTTTAAAAATTAGATGTCATTGTTTAATATGAAAAACATTAAATTACATTTAAACCATCCCACACTATCTAGTTGATCATCCATATCTTTAGGTCATCTCACACCCTAAGTGGTATTTACATGAAAATTTATGGTTTTTGTTGGTAAATCCCTACTTTGAACAATTGGCTAGGTTTACCTTTTTATTGGGGGTTAGTTTAGAAGCACTGCAATTTTGATGTCATAGGTCTTTCAAGTATGTTCCTATGGGTTTTTGTGTGTGGCTTTTATTCTTTCAAAGAAATTGTACACTTCTAAGCTTCATATATTTTTTTATCTACCATGGAAAGGTCTTAAAAATATAATAGCTAAGGATATTGGACAATATTTTAAAAAATTATCATGGATAGGAATTATAAGAACATCAATTGCATTTTACGTTATAAAATTTAAAAAATTGTCCTATACGGCCATGAAATTTAGCCCCTAATTATAATAAGACCATGGTACTAAAACTTGAGCAAGCTTTTTAAAATATGACCATATGTGAAGAAGCTAGTGTATCAATAGTAAAAATTTAAAGATTACTAAAATTTTATATTTTTTGAGGTGAGCAAATCTATTTTGTGCTTGTCTTTAAGATAATATTTTTTTAGTTTAAAAAAATAGTGATTATTTCAAATTATATGATTAGAACCCCCTTCCTCCTTCAAATGAACTTTGATAGTAGTAAGGAATATTAAAGGGAAACTACCAAGATAATAAATTGATAAATTTTATTTAACTCAGTCAAGTGAACTAAGGAATTTTAGAACCTTACAAATCCATTAGCAATAAAGATGGGAATTTCAAGTAAAATTTTATGAATTTGGTACATTGAATTTTTCTTATTAAATAATGATATGATACCCCATAATAAATTAGTCATGCATAGTCACCCGATGCCACAAACCATAAAATTATAAAATTATAATTAAAAAAACTATATAATATCCAAATAGGATTAATAGACCATAATTTTAATTTTAATATTATTCAAAGGATTATGATCTCATTGGTTAAGCGAAATAATATACTAATGCATATTAATTGGTGAAGAATAATAATCTAAAATAGTAACAACAAATTAGAAAAATGAATAGAATTAGGAGATCTATTTTTTCATGTAGAAATGAGATATTTATAGGTAATATAATTCATTGAATTAATGTCCACATGAGCTAACTAGTATTTCTACTTATAGGTTTTGATTTCAAA
Organism: Sequoia sempervirens; assembly: GCA_007258455.2. Lineage (NCBI taxonomy): Eukaryota > Viridiplantae > Streptophyta > Pinopsida > Cupressales > Cupressaceae > Sequoia > Sequoia sempervirens. Next base: position 354,908,432 of record VDFB02000008.1, on the reverse strand, counting down.
TGTTATGTTAAAAATTGTGTATTTTTTAAAAAATTTACATCATATTTTGAGATCGCATCGACATTCGTAACCCTTATTTTATATTTCCTCATATTTTCTATGTAAACTAGTGTATCTTCCATGTCTATCTCATTTTTTTTGTTTGTCAAAATTTTAAAAGCTCATTGTGTATGAAAAAATAGCATGCACTAATAATTACTCATAAAATAGCCATTTATTTCAGCTTTTTCCACTTTTCTTCTTGATTTCCAAGCTTGGTAATAAACTTGGGTTGAATGCCAATGGATAGTTTGGGTCCATAATTTCTTTATCTTCCCTCATACTTATATTTTTAAATTTATCTCTTGGATTTTTCTATCAATTCACTCATCTAATCTATTACTATAAATATTTCTAGCATATCGAATATTCTTGAGCACCATACTATCCAACATGACTTTTTTTTGGCATCTTTTGTATATTTATAGACATTTATACTTTTATTAAATTGTAGGTTTTACTTCAATTAATGGTGTGAAGTAATAGTGTTCAAACCTTATTTTTAATTTTTTCATAGAATTTATGAATCTTTTAGTGTTTTCTTGGCACTTGTTGGGATTTTCATTCTTATTTGACAATCATAAATGCTAGATATTACATCTTGTAGACTTATAATTAATTTTACTAAAATTTACACAATTTTGTATAATTCTAGACACATAGGATAGTTGCACACACATATTTCGTTACCTCTTTATTATTGACTATAACTAGAGATCAAAATACCCAAATAAGGATTTTTCCATTCTTGACAAAAGCTCTTAAGAAACCCTAACCTTCCTCCTCTTAGATATAGTTTAATTAAAGATCACAACTACATAGAAGTTTGGTTTCAATTTTCTATTCTCTTTGTGATTTTTATTTTTCCCATCTATTTAGTATTGTTTTAACATTCTTATAATTTTTGGTATATTTTGAAGTGTTGCTATGTTTTTATTTGATCTCCTTTGTGCAAGTCCAATGTTACATATGGAAATTTACATTTTTCCATAATTTTATATGAAAATACACAGCCTATAATATAATTCACAATTGAAATACAATGCAATGCATGGACATCCACATCACGACCACATTCTAAACAAAGATATCCATCTTCAAACACTATGTTTTATTATTTTTTGTACTTTTTAGTTTTGCATTCTATTTTATATTCCATTAATTATATCTTTTAATTTTTTTAGTTCTAAACCCAAATCTCTTTCACTTTCACCTCACTGAAGTAGAAAAGGTAAAAAATTATGTAGATATGATTTTATTTTAAATTTATATTTACAATAATAGAGATAAAATTCATTATAACAAAATAAAGACCTTGGAAACACAATCTTATTCAGTTAGTAGTATATAAAGTTAAATTTTTAGGTTAAAACAACCAAACAAAAATATATTTTTTCTATTATAGTTTGGTGAATATAATATTATTAATTATAATATTTTTTTATCAATTTATATTGTGTGGTGTGACATTCATTTATATGATAGGGTAAAAGTACAAAGTTGTGTCACACTTTCGATTAATTTATCAGCATATAAGTGAATTTAAGAATTTCTAACTAAAAACCAAATTTGGTCAAAAATATGATCTAGCTAGATTTATTATAGCTAATTTAGATATAGAAATATTTTTTCCAAATAAAAGGTTCATTAAATGCATATATAACATCATTATGAGGCCAATTTACCCAAAAAAGAAAATTATTCAAAAAACTTGATGTTTCAACAACTACTACTCATGTAGATAACATTTTTGAAAAATATAAAAAATACCTTTTGTAGGTCAATAAGTTTTTTTCAAATATATACTTTAATAGTTTAATTTTTTTATTTTGTATTTTTATTTTTACTAAAAGTAGGTTATCAACACCAAAACATAAGGCTGATTATCTTATCAAGGAAAATAGTAAAAATTATTAAAAAAAAATTAAAAATATGGTGTACTAGATAAAATAATCTATGTCAAGATGGTATATTTTTTTCTATTTTGGATAAACAATTTAGACAAAAGGTGGCATCCCATGGAAATGGTTATTTTTCAATATGCACCTATTCTAATGTTTATTTAAAAAATATATCAATCAAAATTGAGAAAAAATAAATCCATGCACTAAAGCTTTAACTTATAAATACACACAAAAAAAAAGTGGAAAAAAAAATTACTATATAAAGAGGGACATCTCATTAACTTAATTTTTTACCATTTTATCAGCAACTAAATTCTAGTTTCAATTTCATAAAAATCTATATTCTTTTTTTTTTTTAAATACAAACATAAAATACACTAAAAACTAAATATTTTATTAGTTTATAGCATTTTAAAATTCAAAACATGCATCTCACTTTTGAGTGATTCAAGTTAAAAATGCAAGTCAGTATTGGCTAACTCCTTTATAAAAGTTTGACAAAACTTTGTGCTTTTATCCAATATTCACATCACAATCTCTTTTTTTTTGTTGAATATCTTTCATAAAAATTATCAAATTTATAGATGTCTTATTCTTGACCACTAATCACTCCTATCTAAATGACTTGATTTGAAAATTTTCATATGATATGAATATTATAACTCTTTGCATATTGCATACTTATCCTACCACCACATATCATCATACTAGCAAAGGATTCAATCATGAATCTATTCTCCACATGGCAATAGATATTGAGGCATGTCAACTTGATAAAAATATCATAGATTTCTAATCACATATTAATGACTATGAAAGTTTTCATAATAATACTAACCCTATCCTAGATGTCATGTAGTCCATGTCATGTCATCATTTTGAAGGCCTTGATTTGTTGTATGGCCTAGCCTTAATTGATAATAATTATGGATGGAGGGAAACCAGTTGTGTAGTATAAGGGCTTGCCTTGGTCGAACCCGTGTTGGTGTTCCCACCTCCATAATAGATATGATGATAGATTATGAAGAGTGTGTGCTCTTGGGGGAGCAAAGGAAAAGCAATAAATAAAAAATGATAAGGAAAACACAAGGGGTGTTTTACCACTCAGATTTGAAACCCTTATTGGAGTGATGTAGATGTAACAATCTCACATAAGGAGGATGAATAATTATCCTTGAGATCCTATAAGTGGTAATGCACATAACAATAATAACAATAAAAAAGAAACATCATACAATACTTGAACATGAATTTATTGATGATTTGCAAACTACAATTGATTTAAATTATGCTTATGATCTTCTCTTCTTTCTTCTAGTTTTTCATTAAGTGTCTTAGGTTGTAAAATTGTTTAGAGGTTAAAAAGGAGGGAAGAACTTTTATATATATATATATATATATATAAAAATCTAAACATATTTCAAATTAACCATTAACTAAGGCTGACAAATAAATTTTGATTCTTAAACACATTAAGGCCAAAAATCAAATTCCAAATACTAGGAACAAATAGCTCTAGGATAGGGGAACTGGGTGCCTAGGTCCATGTATTTTTTTCTCTTTCATATCTCGATAATTAAGGATTTACTTAATTTTCCCAAAAATACTAGAAAAATGGGTAAATCATAAGCATAATTAAGCACATGCACCAAAGAGGGAGCTAAAACCTAGAATAAAATTGTGAGTGGCAATAATTTGTGACACTATATTTAGCCCCCACTTGAGAAAGGGTATGCACTTACATTCATACCCATGGTAAAGTATGGAGAATCCAAAGAGTCCTTTCATCAAAACATAGTAGAGCTAGGACAACACTAAACTAAGAGATGTGATAGCCCCCAGACTTAGGATCCTACCAAAATATAATTATAAGATAAAAGGCCACAAGAACATATGATACATGGTGCAAGGAGGCATATAATAATCCAAACATACACTAATCATACACCAATCATACACAAAGCATACACCAAGAATGCACAAAATACTATAGCATATAATGACAATTTTAGTACACACTATATAAAGGAAAATCTGACTCAGTAAGGTAATGAGACCTTGGTATAAAAGGTTATCTCAATACCAAGTATCATCTCCTGAATTCAAAAACACATAGAGGAATTCTAAAGAGGAGAGAATAATGAAGTGATTCAATTGATTTCCTCAAAGGAAGAATCCATACAAATAGATGAGGAGCATTCAATACAAATGAAGAAGGGTACATGACTTAGGCACTAGTTTTCTCTATCACTATGGGTCATGCATATTATAAATCCCCTATGGATCACATACTAGTAATTTATTTTATGCTAGTTGACGATGGATGTGACAAATAAAGCACACAAGCTAGCAAGTGTGTTATGCTAGGTGTCTCATGAGTAACAGAAAGCATCACATGGTAGTAAAGTATGTTGTTTACAAGGTGAGCACATTGAGTAATTGAAAACATCACAAGATAATAAAGTTTGTTGTTTACTAGGTTAGTTTCAAAAGTAGCAAATGAAAACATAATAGGCTAGTAAATTCCATTGTTTCCATTGTTTACTAGGTGTGTTTCATGCCAACAATATTAGAAATTATGGGCCAAGAAAAGTGTGTTTTTTTCTAGGTAATTCAGATAAAGTAATACAAATATGATCAAGAGATTTTATGATAGGAATACTAACTTCATGGTGTATAATAAATTTAAACGTATAGTGGAATGTATGTCACCACCTTAAAGTAATTACTAATGCCAACTAGGAGAAACTGCCTTTAAGGTAGAAAGAGTGATATATGCAAAATAGGAATGAGATCTTTCTAGAAGCCATATGCCAAATGCTATATTTCTAAAAGCTATATCATGATGAAGGGTTTCCCCCAATACAAATAGATCAAAACAATTCCATATGTAATGAGCAATATCCTATAATAGCACATAAGAGATCCAAAGATTTGGGGTTAGTATGAATGATAGGTAATGCATATCAAAATGATAAATTGGAATTGGCATCATCTCCCAAATGTGATGGAACTACAAGTATAAAGGAGGAAGAGAAAATGAAGAAAAAAATAAAAAATGGGTCAACATAGACGAGACCTAAATGTCTCAATGCTTTGTGCAATCCCCAAAAGGCATTAAAAAATCAACTTTATAAAAAATTGAATGATGAAAATACATATAGAGGAATGTCACAATAGATTCCTTCCCTTTATATCATTGTGCTAACAAGAGCATCAAGGTTCATCCAAAGAGAACTAACAAACAAAATACACACCAAGAATCACATTACAAGGGTAAAAATACATGCAAGAATAACACAAAGGAAAAAGATACTACACTTGTGAGGTTGTCTATATAGCAGATCATCTACATGCCAATCTTGCTCATCATATAGAGATAGTGAGCAACATACTAGAGGATTGCAACAAGTGTAATATAAGAAGAAGTACCTATTTTGACACATGATGGATCTCTTGCTAACAAAGTATTGTCATACATGCCCCTAGAAGATAAGTTAATTGATTTCTCAAAAAAACAAAGATAATTATTTATGATTTTACAATGGTTTGTCCATGTCATTATCTAAATCGATATAAAAATTACCATAATGGGTGTTATGGTAGTGCTACCAATGTGTTCATTAACACTATCAAATATAGAAGGATATTTTAGAGGAGGCATGCAAGAATCCCATAGACTCAAGGGGGACAAAGGTGGTGAAATTTTTAGGTTTCAGCTTGGTTGAGAAAAGTTCAACTTAGGTTCATATTTAGGTGATATTGGTGAATTATAATCAAAGGATTGTAAAGATGAGTGAGGGAGTGGGACCTCACTAGGATCCAACTACATGGGAGAAGGATCATTAGACAAAGACTCACCTCTCTAAGAAAGTTGGTAATCCATAGTACAACATCATCCCTTGCATTATTTTGCATTTCAATTTCATCGTGTATGAGTCAAAGTGTGTGTAGGGGGAACCTAGGTGTTTTCCAACATAGTCTCATTTTCTTCCTTTGTAGGAGGAATGGAAGGAACCACCATAGGTTGGGAGATAGCATGAGGGGAAGGTTTTTCAAAACAGATTTCTTTCCTCTAGAATATGAAGAGACAAGATGAACAAAAGTAATCCCTAAATTGTGGGGAGGTATGGACTATGTCTAGTGTTTTTCTTATGGTCCTAGATAGGATGGAAAAGGTGGAACCATAGCATAGACACTATACGCTTAGGGTTGGGGGAGGATACCCAGTTCAGGTTGTGGTTTGTTCACTTCTTGTGGAATAACAGGAACAACTATCATAGCCATAGGAGACTAAGGATCATCAAGGGTGGTAGTTGGAATGATAGATGAGGTATTGTTAACAGATAGTTGAGAAATGTGGGTAGCTTTGAATTTTTGATAAGATAGAAAAAAAACATCATCATGAGGTCGAAGAAGTTGGGCTAGTTGTGGCAAAAGTAATCAAGTCAAAATTTCTCGTGAAGATGAAAGGGCCTCAACCCACTATGATGTATAGTGTGCACTTTTCCTTTAAATGGAAACTTTAGGCATTTATGGATGACGGAGAGGACTACATTCATGTAATTAAGCCATGGATGACCCAACTTCACATAAATTTGATCTAAGGTAGGAATTATGGAAAAAGGTACATGAAGGGTCAAGGTACCAGTGGTAGGGAAATTGGAACAATCATGCACTCTAACTGAGACTTTTGGTTGCTTGTAATTTTCTTGGTAAAAATCATGTACATAGAGGAATTATTTTGTGATTATATTCACCAAGAATACTAGATCAATGAGTACTCACTATGTGGGTTTGTCATTAATTATAGTAGTAATATAAAGAGGACCATAAGATGTATGAATAGAGGCATCAATGTGAGTGAATGTAATATCTGAAAGGATTTTACCTTGTTCTTTGTGAGGAAAAACATAAATCATAGCAAATACATTACCTAATAGTTTAATTATATGATTAGAGGTTATGGAAGTGGGTAATGTATCAATAGATGGCTTGACAAGATTAGCAGAATGACTAGGTAATGAGTTGGTATAAATTTGTAAGTTTTTGATTAAGAGATGCAATGAATTTATTTCCTTTTTCATTCACATGAAACACCTAAATAACATTATATTTGGTGAGGTCTTACACTTGGTGCTTAAGACATATGCATCACTCAATTGTTAGGAAAATGTGTCTCAACATTGCAATTATATAAGGTATTGTTGATAGGTAAGAGCGGGGGAGGTGGGAAGTAGCCCCCATGAGGGGTCTAGGCAGATCATCCCCCCGAAAAATGGGTCTGGGGGCCGCACACCTTGATGAGGACTCAAGGGAAATGCCCCCAAAAGACAAATTTTATGTATATTTTATTATTGTAAACCTAGATTGTTCATCATTAGGCCTTAGATCTGACAATCAATATTTTATTGGCTTGACTTGCCCTAGAATGAAACCCTATTTTATGAGGGCATTGTATTATAGTTGTGTATTGTGATGTATTCTAAGAGTCTGATAGAGGTCGTGTTGCCTCTAGATCTCTAGTTGTTGATACTCTTGTGAGAAACTTTCTCTGCAAGTATATTATAATCTTTGTGATTTTTTAATAAAATATTGGGCATCTTTTGGAGTGTGGGGTTTTTCTCTTGAAATGGTTTTCCTCACGTAAATTACTATGTTGTGGTATGCATGATATTTATATTTATTTTAGTTTTAGTTTTTGTAATTGTTGTAAAGATCTGTAAAGTTTTTCACTATCCTCCTCTCAAGATTAGTGCAGGAAGTTCTACTACCTTAGCTTCCTTACATCAATATCATGCCCATTTGTTTGATGGTATTGACAAAATTTCTTCAAGTAAATAAAATGAGGTAGATGTTTGGTAGTTTCTACAATATGAATATGAGGGAGTTGAATTAATTTATTATTAAGAAATTGTAGCATAATAAAATGAAGAGATTTAGAAAGTTCAAAGAATTATCGATTATTTGGTTTAAATTGATAGGGGGATATACGACAAGGTGTTGCAATCACAAAGCATGCTTAGATGTTGTTCAAAGAAGAAGAATTTATCTTAATCATTTGTTTGGTTTGTTTCTTAAATTATTGGTAATTAGGAGCAGCAGCGTTGGATTGACCAATATGATTTGATGATGACAAGCCCTCATACTAGCTAACTGACAATTAATAATCACAAATATTTGTACAAAGATGTGTGAATGAAGGATATAACATCAATACAATAGTATCTTGAATGTGTGGCTATAGGTTTATAATGAATACCTATTGCACATTAACATCTGGAAGGGAATATGAGATTTAAGAGAAGAGGACTTGATATCATCCTATAAATTCAATCACTTTCTCTTTGGCTCCTTTCTTACAATGAACCAAATAAGTCAATGTGACTTGAGGTCCAATATTAGCTTGGAAATGTTGGCGAAACTGATTGAAAAGTTGTTAAAAAGAATGGATTTATTTTTTAGGTAATGAAAAAACCAATCCAAGGTCATGTATTCTAACGACCAAGGAAAGAGCTTAGCCAATAAAGCATCCTGAAGAGGAAATCAATGTATATTGTGGTAAAAGTTGAAGCATGATTATTATGGTCTCCCTTTCTATTGTGCTTCTCAAAACAAGGTGTTTCAATGTTTTTTGGTATTGGAGTTTTTAGGATTACAAATGGCAATGAGATATGAGTGAGGTATGTTGGAGGATCATATTGGGATTGATTTTGATTCATGTTGGATATTTTTATTGTAAAGAACATGCACTTTGCAAGAGTTAGCTAATGACATGATCAATTGATGAGGGGATTTGAGAATCAATAGAATGTGAAGAACTAGTGGTAGCAATAATTGGATTAGTATTTTGGTAAGTAAACTGTGAAATATATTAGGAATAGTTGGATTGACATTTTGAGAAGTAAATGGCAGGCTAGAAGAAGGTAGAACAAAGTTATATTAATTTTAATATTCTAACATGTAAGCCCCAAACTAGTGTTAATATTATTATTAGATTATGCAACAATTCTTATAATAGAATAAGTGAATGTTGGAATAGAATATTTCATCATGGGTTTTCATACATGTGTTTGGTTTTCAGGGGAAGTATTATTGAGGATTTTTGTGCAACTAGCTAACATCATAATTTTTCAATTCACTATGAGAGCTAGGATACATAGAACTTCCACACCTTGTGAATTAATAAATAAAAATTCCTATTTTTTTCTATAAGAGGGACAACTTCTCTAGCCAAATGTTTTGCACTCAAGAAAAGTTGGAGACCGAACAAGTCTTGGTATAGTTTTTAGAGTTTATCTTCAAGATCATAAGCCATAGAGTTATCCAACCCAAAGAAGTCATGAAGAGATTGTGGGCCAAAGGTCATTAGCAAGGTAGGAGTGGGATATAAATATGATTGCATTGTGATTTTTCCTTGATTGAAAGAGTTAGAAAACTCGAGCTCAACATCGAAGCTATTCAAAGCATGAGAAGCAATAAGTTGATAGATTCATTATTTGGTATAGAACATCAAGTTATGAAACTCATAAATCAAGTACAAGTTTTAGCACACATAAATATTCCTAGGAAGTAGAAGATATAATAAGAGATAGGAGAAGTAGAATAAAAGTGATGACAAGACATATATGTTGATGACATATCAAAAGTATAGAAGGTGTTTCAGGTTTTTAGTTTGCAGTAACATAATAGAACAAGCATTTTCAAATGCTTTTTGTTCTAAACTAACATACAATGTTTGAAAATGTACACAATATATTTAAATAATCTAATTCCTTTAATCAAGAAAAGACATTATAGAATATATGCAATTAAAATCAAAAGATTTGTAAATGTAAGCTAAGTTGGGTTCACCAAAATGTAAGATAGGTGAAAGAGGAGATCTAGGCCAAATGGCCTAAACTAAATCAATCCTTTCTCACCTAAAACATTAGGAACACAAAATCAACCAAGAGATATTATTTGGTTGTTATCCTCAAGGGATATCCAAATAGATTGGTTATGGTTTTGGTACCTTTTATTGTGGGTGTAAATTATTGATGTGATGATGTTATGAACTAGGTGAATTACGATCAAATTAACTAAGTGTATTAGAATCTAGAATTATAGAACAAAAAATAGAAACAAAAAATAAAATTGAATAAGAGATACAAAAAGGAACCTATCACTAAAATTTTTGAGCAAGACTAGAAGGATAGTGGCATTGGGCACTCTAGTCCAAAAATGTAAAAATATAGGGTTTCACCTGACTTGTATAGGTGTAGCAATGTTTTGAAGGTCTTTGACAACAATATCAAGATCCAAAGTATGATAGATCTCAAGTAATCAGCATGCCCTAATTTTTTGATGAGGAGTACATGAAATCATGAATGAGGATTTAAGAACCTTCAAAAGAGTTGATAGGTCAAATCCACTTCACATAACAACATGTAAACATGCAATATATAGAGGAAAAATGGTTGTGTCACATAGGGGATTTCCTTGGTCAAACATTGTGTTGTTGTTACCACCTCCACAATGGCTATGATAAAGATGATGAAGAATATGTTCTCTTGGTGGAGCAGAGATAAAGCAATAAATGATACATGATAATGAAAACACAAGGGGTGTCGTACCACTCAGATTTGAAACCCTTATTGGATTGATGTAGTTGTACCAATCTCACACAAGGAGGATGAAGAACTATCCTTGGGATCCTAAAATTGTTAGTACATATAACAATAAATAGGGAACACCATACAATAATAAAACATGAATTTGCTGATGATTTGCAAACTAAAATTTATTTGAATTATGCTAAAGATCTTATGCTTTTCTTTATTCTAATTTTGTATTAAGTGTTTTAGGTTGTAAAATTTCTTAGAGGTTAAAATGGAGGGAAGAACTTATATTATATGAATCTAAACATATTTTGAATTGAATGTTAACTAGGACTAACAAATAACTTTGACTTCTTAAACACATTGAGACTGACAATCAAAGTCCAAAGATCAAGCACAAATAGCTAGGATAAGGGCATTGGGAATCAAGGTCCAAACAATTGTTTCTCTTTGAAAACTCAATAATAAAGGATTTACTTAAGTTTCCAAAAAAGACAAAAAATTGGGTTCATCATAAGCATAATTAAGCGCATGCACCAAAGAGGGAGCCAAAACCTAGTGTGAAATTTTGAGTGGCAATAATTTGTGACACTAAAAAACTTAGTTAAGTAAACATTTAGAGCAAGTGGGTAAATGATTTGTGGACCCATAAAATCAGAAGTAAAGTAAAGATATATATTTCAAAACTCGATACATGTCGAGGACCCATAAAATCAGAAGTAAAGAGTGAATGAATTAAGAATGAACATAATAATTTTAAAAGGTTCTAAAGTGACTTTAAATATTTTATGAAAAAGAGTTAGGGCATTGAAATATTAAAAAGGAAAGTTACTAAGTTTTTGTAATAATGTGTGGAGTTTTTTTTTAAGAGTTCAAGGATGATGGCTCTTGGAAGCAGACTGTTGGACCCTGGTGCAAGCAGGTAGTATCATCCTCATAATAGTCAAAATTGTTGGGTGGATGATGCAAAAAACTTATCACCTTTTAACCCTAATCAGCCCAAATGTAAAGGGTGTAGCATTCTAAAGGCTCTGGGCTCTCCACTTTGCAATCACTGAAACTTCTCTCAACACCCACCTCGCAACCCAAATGCATTCCCTTACCAATCACAACCTTACCGGAATTTTTCTCATCATCCTATGGTTAGTGACCACTCTTCTAATCATCTTGCCTGCCTTGGTTTGAAACAAAGGAAATCTTTCAGAGAAAGGGATTCTTCCTCTTGGCACTCTAGTGATGTCTATTTGGGGGAATCCTCAAGAGATGGTCAATCAAAATGGGCACAACAGAATTATAAATCAGCTTCTTCTTCCAAGCCAAATACTGAAACTGTCCCTAAAGCCAGAAATCCAAACACAAAGGAAAAAGTGCTTGAAGCAGACTCGTCTTCAAGCCATGATCTTTGTTGGAAGCTGATTCCATCAATACACATTAATGTGGACACCTAGACCTTAGAATTCGAGCAGAATGGTATCTTCGTGTAGATTTGGGGAGAGGATAATAATTTTTTTGCTATTCGCTCCTGGATAAAAGATAATTGGTATGAATTTTTTGACCTCATTGTGGTTTCATTCTCTTCTTTTTTCATATGTTTTAAAAACACCACTATTAAGAATAGGGTTTTAAGAAAAAGTCTATTCTAGTTCGATAAAAAAATTATGGGTACCTACAACTGGAAACATAATTTACCAATGGATTCCATCTCTTTATCTTATAGGTGATTTTTTTTGCATTCCCCCATCTCCAAGTGGAATACATGGAAACTCATGTAATTAAGAAAATTGTTTCTCACTTTGGGGATTTCTTAAAAAATGAATTCAATTTGGTTAATGGATTACCCATTGTTAGGGTTTGGGCCCTAATATCCAATATGAAAAAGTTCCCCCACACTTTGAAGATCCTCACTAGTAAAGGTGAGTGGTGTCAAAACTTGGCCCTAAATACCAATTCTTGGAAAGAGGCTAAAATCCAGATTGATTTTGAACTTTTTTCCTAGGCGGAACCTTTTGAGTTTTCTTTCCTAAACTATGTGGGATCCATTTTCCTGCCTAGTCAACCTAGTACCTCTTCTATCCCTCAGCTTACTCCTCCTCTTCATGCTTCTTTTCCTTACATTCAGTCAGACATGAATCCCTTACAAACAAATGTGGACATTTCGAATAATGTTTCCCACTTTGAAAACTTATTAAAGGGATCAAAAACTAAAGAAAACCTCATGAATATTGTTAATGAGGTTTGTACTAAAGTGGGTGAAGATTTCATTGAAGAGACAACTAAAGAAGTTCTTGCAAAGTTTGAATCTGAGAAAGAAATTCCCTCTTTCCCCCATTTTGCAATCTGTTACAAGGGATCCTTCTCCTTTTGGTAATTCAATTGTTTTTGTCAAAGAATCTATTGTAGATTCCCCTATTGGACAAACCTCCCCTTTCACAACTAGATGCTAAAATTTTGGTATCCCCCAAAAATAAAAGAGGTAGGAAACCTAACAATGAGAAAAAAAAAATTTAAGTTGAGCATGTGGGCATACAAATGACTCTTGAAAAGAACTTAAGATCTTCTACAAAAAAATCAAAGGCCTAAAAAATCCTGGTATTATATCCCAATTGGAACAACCCTATTCTACTGTGGAGAATAAGATCTCTGAATCAAATATTGAAACAAGGAGAGACAATATCTCTCCTCAAGTAAAATGAGGATTCTATCATGGAATGTTAGGGGCTCAAATGCCCCTAACAAGAAAAACCTAATAAAGTGTCAAATCTTAAACATTAATTTAGATATTTTTCTATTACAAGAAACAAAACTTTCAGCCCAGCCACCTTCAGATCTCTTTTCCACTTGGTACAACTGGGATTTCATCTCATCTCCTACCCACAGTGCTTTAAGAGGCCTTGCAATTCTTTGGAATAAATTCTTTGTCAAATTAAAAGCTTTGTTTATTCAAGATAACTGGATCCAAGCTTCTATAATTGTTTGAAAACAAATAATATATTATTTATCTTCAACATCTATGGTCCTTGTGCAACATTTGCTAAAAAACAATTATGGACCTAGCTCTCTTCTACATCATCTTTTTTTAAAAATGATATGAAGATTTTATCTAGATATTTTAATGCTATCTGATGCCCTTCAAAGAAAATAGGTGGAATTATTCCTCCACCTAGAGTTATGGAAGATTTTAATCATTTCATCATCAATAATGGTCTCTATTATTGTACACCAAAGAATGACACCTTCACATGGACCAATAAGTGCAAAGATTTCTCTCAGATTGTTGAAAGGTTGGACTACTTTCTCCTTTCTGAAAATTGGTTTAATTCCCCTTGGGACTTCTCTTCCTTCATTTTAACTCTTCCTGGATCTAATCATTTCCCAATCTCTCTTTCAATTTTTGATAATAACTCAATTAAAAAGGGTTACTTCAAATTTGAATCCATGTGGTTTAGAGATCCATTTTTTTTCCTCTCCTCAAAAAATGGTGGTTTGAGTGTCCTTTTGTTGTTGGCATGCATATTTACCAACTCTATACAAAGTTGAATTTTATCAAGGGGAAAATAAAGGATTGGAACAAAATAGGTTTCAAGAATATATTCAAAGAAAAATCTAGAGTGGAATTTGAATTTTCAAATATGTATGATGTAGTGGTTAAAAATGGAATGGATTCAAACCTTTATGATAAGGAGAAATACCTTAAGGAAGAATTACATGAAGTCTTGGGAAGGGAATAATGTTATTGGAGACAAAAATATAGGGATATTTGGCTAAGGGAGGGGGATAAAAACACTAAATTTTTTCATGCCTCCATGAAATTGTGAAGGAAAAAAAATAGGATTGAATCAATTCTCTCCCCTTCTAGTGATTCTTTAATTTTAGATGAGGATAATGAAGCTATAGAAGTCTCCTTCTTTAAGGATTTGTTAGCTCCTAGAAAAGTTAATAGATCTTTGGAAAATAATATTGTCTTGGATAACATCCCCACCTTAATTGAGAGGGAAAGCAACAAAATTTTAATGGTTGAATTCACCATGGATGAAATTAAAAATGTGGTCTCCTCCATGGTTGTTGAAAAAGCTCCTAGACCCGATGGTTTCACGACTCTATTTTTTCAAAAGTGTTGGGATTTTGTAGGAAGAGACATTTTCTTAGCCTTGGAAGAATCAAGAAGGAATAGAAAAATCCTAAAATAATTTAATGAAACTATGATTTCTCTCATCCTCGAGAAATCTAACCCAATGTCCTTCAAGGATTTTAGACCAATTACCTTGTGTAATACGATCTTTAAAATCTTCATGAAGGCAATAGCTCTTAGACTTGTGAAAATTCTCCCCTCCATTATCTTGGATGAGAAAGGGGGGTTTGTTATGAGAAAAGACACCCCTAAAAGGGCTATATTAGCATATGAAGTATTACATTCAGCAATAAGGAACAAATCCCCTACGATGGTTCTAAAATTAGACATGGAGAAATCTTATGATAAAGTTGAATGGGATTTCCTTCTAGCAGTCTAAAGAAAATTTGGATTTGCAAATAGCTAGTATAAATGGATCTCTTCATGCCTAACTGGAGAAAAAAAATCTATTTTGGTAAATGGCTCACCAATTGGTAACTTTGCTCCTATAAGAGGTATAAGACAAGGGATCCCCTCTCACTATCCTTATTCATTTTGATGGAATTTTGATGGTTGAAGAGTTAAGTAGATCAATCATTATAGCAAGAAATAATTAGTAGTGGAAAGGCATTTATGTTAGACCCTTTCCTACTCCAATTTCTCATTCTCTCTTTGTTGATGATACCCTCATGTTTGGTTAGGCTTCCATAGAGGAAGCAAGAGAAATCAAATCAATCCTTTCAAACTATTGTTTGGATTCAAGTCAATCCTTCAAATTTGAGAAATCAAAGATTTTCTTTATGAATGTAAACCCCTTGGTTAAATCTCAACTCTTAAAATTTTGGGGTTTCCAAAGTGGAACCCTACCCTACAAATACTTAGGTATTCCATTCTTTTCAAGAAAAGAAAAATATGTTTTTTGGGATGATCTTATTTCTTCCACTTCCAATCATATTCTTCTTTGGAAATCCAAATGGATTTCATTTGCAGGGAAATTGGTAATGCTAAAATTTGTACTACATTCTTTACCTATTTATTTAATGTCAGTTCTTAAAATTCCTTATGAGAAAGGCCTTACTCTTCAAAAACTTTTCAAAAATTTCCTTTGGGCAGAAAATGTCACGCAGAAAAAGAATCTCCCCTTAATTGCATGGGATAATGTATGTAAGTCGAAAGCTATAGGTGGGGTGGGTCTAAGAGACATTTTCTACAAAATAAGGCTCTGGGTGCCAAATTGGTTTGGAAATTATATGCTAATCCTGATAAGAAATGGTGTCAAATCATGCGTCACAAATATTTGGATTCCTTGGAACGTGAAAATATTTTCACACAAAGGAATCTCCCCCTTGGATCTAAAATTTAGAATTTTATAGCTCCTTGTAGATGTGTCATTCTTCCTCACCTTTCTTGGTTAGTTAACAATGGTGAGAAAGCATTATTTTGGGATGATGCTTGGAATAGACATCAACCCCTCAAAAATCTTAGAGATTGGTCTCAAATTGAGACTGATCTGAAATCTCTTTGGGGGGACAAGGTGAAAGATTCTTTTTTTATTAATTAGAAGGACCCTTTGCATATAAATAAATGGAAAGACTTCAATTTTCTTCCAGTCTCATCTCATTTAAAGGATTCTCTTAAATTTGAATTCCAAAAAAGACAAATTGTCTTCTCAGAGAAATTTGATGTAATAATTTGGACAAAGTCTAAATCGGGCAGTTGCACGATTAAAGAAGGATATAATTCTCTAGCAAGTGATAATGGCCCATCCCCTGGGCCTCTATTCTCTGTTGGGGCCCCAATTTTTTACCAAAAGCAGGTTCTTTTAGCTAGTTATCCATCAAATACATAATACTCTTAGGCTTCAGACTTGATAGATTGGGAATTGTACCTCTCTTTACATGTGTGATGTGTGGTAAGGCTTTTGAATCCACATATCACCTTCTCATTAGCTGCCCCTTTGCATATGAATGCTAGACATGGCTATTGAGAAAATTGGGCTGGTATTATCCCTTGCAAAATGGGATTCTACAACATTTCCTAAGTTGGCCTAAACTACACTCAAATTCTAAATTTGCTTGTCTCTGGGAAATCTCTCCCTCTATTCTCATTTGGAACAAGCGGATTGAAAGGAACAAGTGGATTTTTGAGTAATGACCTAAGGAACCGATCATCCAAAAATTGAAATGTCTATTTCAAAAACTACAATGTCAATCCTTTTTAAAAATGCAATTACCACTAACAACTTTTCTTCATGGGATTCTTTCATTCTAAATAACTGGTCTCTACTCAAACTTCCTAGTGCGGGCTCCTTTTTAACCAAAAACCCTCCCATGAATAGATCCCTGATTAAATGGTTACCTCCACCTAAGGATTTTATTAAACTCAATTTTGATGGGGCTTCTAGGAACCTTGGGAAATCAGGGGTTGCCTCGGTCATAAGAGATTGTCATGGCAATTTTGTTGGAGTAGTTTTCTATAGTCTTCCAAAAGGAACTAATAATGTTGCAGAATTCAATGCCTTAAAAATGGGTCTGGAGTTAGCAATTGAACTCTCAATACCCCATGTCCAGATCGAAGGGGACTCCATGGTTGTGGTATTTGCAATGTTAAATGGTCATTTGAACTCTTGGTTTTTGAATTATCTTCTCTCTCACATTCGATATCTCTTGAATAATTTTTCTTCTTATCAAGTGATGCATTGCTACAAGGAAGCCAATAATCAAGCTAATCAGTTGGAAAACAAAGCTATTAATGGGAATATATAGTTAAAAAATATTTCATATCAAGAGTATTTAAATCTGCTAAATTCCTAACTTTAAAAGTATTTTATTAATGGTTCCATGTGGTATGTCTATGCTATAGGTTGATTATTCTAATCATGGTTTATGTGACTAAAGCAATTTGCTCTACTCAGTTAGGTTTAGCTTCAGATCATTTTGATATGTGATTTAAATGAGTTGGAAATTATGCTTGATTTGGCTTATTATTAAGGTGGCTTGGCCAAATGAATTTGTGTCACATTTATTCTTGGAACTATTTTGGTATCTTGCAAACCCCTTCTACATGATAATCGCTCACAAGGATTTATTCCTTTTGATCGGTTAGTGTGTGGAAGCTCTAGCGGTGCACTTCTTATTCATTATGCATGGGGTACATGGTGACCCCAAAAAATCAATTTCATGGCAACCAACGGCTATAATTTATATTTTGGCTACTATTCTTTGAATACATGGTAAACTAATGTGGTATGACCTAGAGTATTTATGACTCTTATTCCTTGGAACTCATGATATTATAGTTGACCCCTATTTTGCATTAATTGTTCTTCAAGAATGTCTCCTCTTAAACTGTTAGTGTTGGATAGCGATGGTGATAAGTATGGAATTAGATGGTATTGACATAGTATGGAATTCAATACATTTGTATTTTTCATTCCCGATGGTACCATTTTGTCTAGCTGATTCCTTCTCTTGGAAACTCCAAATTTGGGATGTGCTTTTTCAGGGAAATTGAACCTTTTACTATTTCTAGAAATGTTGTTACTTTGGGGATCATTGGCAACTCTTGTCAATTTTGTGTTGCTAATTTGGCCACAACTACTAATGATTATTCTTGCACTTTGTGATTCGTGCGAATGTTAGTTTGACATGCTCAAACCTTATAGCACCTGGGAAAGATTAAAGGTATTATGTCAATCATTTTATGTGGGCGCTTATTTTTTATTAAACCTAGCATGTGAATAATCCCTTGGGAGATCTGCTAATCCAAGGCATTGATTTTTCTTACATTCAAATGGTACCTTGCTCTAATATGTTGATACAAAAAGCAACACTTGGCATCTATTGATTTTATTGCCTTACTGCTAGACTTCACTTGATCCATTGATGATCTTTTGCATCACTTATGATGCAATGAGCTTTCAGTGGCATTTATGAACCTACATCAACCATCTACTCCACTCATGTGAATTTCTTATTTATGGATCTTTTCACTCTCTTCTCTCAAAAATTTCTAGCTTTCAATTTTCCTTCTCTTCTGATAGCAACAAGAAGAACCATGTAGACTTCTTTTAGAGTATACATCCCGCTAAGATATTTGGAACTAAGGGATAATAGACCATTCTCCTCTGAAAAGCTCGGGTGAACTTTCATTTTAGAATGCAAACCTATAGAAGAATCAATCAGAACCGTTCTGGTGTATGATTGGTTGGACTTTCATGCTATGTCTCTTCCTAATGAGGTTGCATTCGGTTTTATTTCTAACTTGATGGATGTGCTTTGGTGTAGCGAAATGGTGAAATTCCTTGCAGGTTCTTATATTCTTCCACATGTTTGTCCTCTTCCCACTTTGCAAAATGCTTTGGATGGCTATGACATTCTGAAAGGCTCCAATCTTGTGGGTGGCATCCTTTGTCACCAATTTATAATTTATGATCAATCTATCACTGCTTTGCTTAATACTGTGGCTAAAAGTTTATTGGATGATTATTCTTATGAATTTATAAGGAGCCTCCATGGGCTCAAGCCTCGGTTGGGGCATACTACTTCAAATATGTTGTTAGATTTGTTTGACTCTGTGCATTTCCTGATAAGGCATGCTCTCGCAAAACCACACTCAATTCCTTATTTCCTGCCTCCAACTGATCTAGAATCTTTGGAGGAAAGTGGTGTTTACTCCTGATGGTGGCTCGTGGTCCTCCTCCTTTCCTCAGAATGGTCAACACATGCTTCATATTTTTGAAAATTCACCTGTGTCACCTTTTCTCTAATCTTCTACATACCATCAATGCTTATTATTGAAGTTTTTTGGTCATAAAAACTCTACTCTTCTATCACTAGAATGTTATCTAATGTATTCTCCTCAAGCTTTGATCTTTGTTCTCTAGAATGATTATATGATGTATTCCCTTGAGTTATCTTCTGCCTTCGTGCTCTTGTGGGGTTCTCATTTTGTATCCTTCTTGTTTATAACCCCAATTGGGAAATCTAATGTAATTTTAGGTCCTCTTTTTCTATTCTTGATCCATTCTAGATGGATTTATGATGTAATTTCTCATTAGGATTTTGCTTCCTCTCTTCTATCAATCTGGTTTTGTAATTTCTTGCCATGTATCTCTCCTTATTTTATTAATAAAAGTTTGTGGCTTGCCACTTTTTTAAAAAAAAAAGTTTTTGTAATAATGTGATTCATTTCATTTTAATGAGATCATTTAAGAAGTTTTATGAGAAAATTCTAAGATGGTAATTAATTGAAAATTCAAATCAAATTTAAGTGACTAATCAAATAATTTTGCAAAGGCAATAATACTTGATGAGTTTAATTGTTTTCTATTAGAGGATATTTTATATTGCAAGTAGTTGGAATTTCAATTGTTGACTCAGTGGAGTACACCCTATCAAAGAAGATGGAATACATTGATTATGAGGATGGGATATTCCAAGTGTCAATTGTTGCCAACTATCAAGATGTTGATGTTACATATATGCCACATTTAAATTACTAATATTGATTGATTCTAAGGAGATCTTAACCATTGATAATTGTAACGAACTTATGATTTCTTGTACATATAAAAGACCTAGATTCATTCATTTTTTAGGGGGACAAGATAGAATATTTTTAGAAGATTATAATTTGGACTAGAAACTATTGATAATTGTGGGGAAAATATTGAAGATTTGTCAATATTTATCTTACTTCACGGTTTCCTTTCACTTAAATAAATGAATTTTATTTGTCTATACTTCCAAAAAGAAAATTGATATTAGTTGAAGGCCATTTCCATATTGTAAATCATATATGAGTGCACACTTATCCTTTTCTTTGAAATATCAAATTGTTGCACCAATATTTGGGTGCATTTCATCAATTTATTTGTGTGATAAGCTTTCCTTTAGACATCCACACCATTTGTGTGTAATTGTGACATGGTCTGGTGAAGCATAAACTACTAATGATATCTTTTACAGTTATGGAGTATATTCATGCAACATTGTTGAGAAATTTAATATTTATAACCTTTCTCTCTTTCTCACTCTATCTTTCTTATTTTCTTTCAAAATTTCAAAGCATCAAAATATTGCAAATTAAATGATGCAAAGTGTTATGGAATGCATAAATTTAATCAAGTTATAGAGAAAAGAGCACTTATTTAGGGTGGAATTTGTAAATGAAGTTGTTTTCCAAATATAACCCTGTTTTGTAGTTTTCAATATGTAAGTCTCTTTGTTGAAATGGTAAATACATTAAACTATTGAGTTAACTTGCAACTCAAGACCTAACATTAGAAGTCTTGGAATATAATTAATTTTATTCCAAATTTTATTTTCTTTCAAGAGAGGTAAAGTTCTTTGTGAGTTTTATCTATATTGTATGTGAATAAAAACCACATCAACATATAGGTCATGGGCTATATCTATGAATAGATGGATATATAGATTGTGACATGTACATTGGATACAATGTTTAGTGTATGTAAGATATAAGATGCCCATTTCCTTGCTCCTTGTTATATTTATAGGATAAATATTTTTTTTTATATAATAGAGTTAAACTCAAGGTTTATATTTAGCCTCATTTTACTCATGATATAATACTAGTTTAGTAACTAATTTTTATACTCCTTTCTAAGAAAAATATTGTCTCCTAATATTGGTGTGTGGGTTGAGTTATTTCCTTTCTCTTCTAAAGGTTTTGGTTTCATGTCTTTAATATCTTCACTTATGGCTTCCACTACTTTGAGGAAGAAACGATGTTGCTTTTGGAGTAAAGAGATTTTATTTACATATTTTCATATACACCTAACCATGAACCTTAGATATTCTTTGTAGGCCAATTTCTACTATGGCTAGCTCCAAAAGTATGACAAGCAATTTCAAGAATGTGGAAAAATGCATATTACCTCCATTAAAAGGCTTAATAAAAAGTTTAGTTCCAATTTTATATTTTGTATTGTCATGTGCATTTAACAATGCCATATACCAATTTTTAAAGATATTTCAACTCTTAATCATTTGATACCATGGACCTAACTCTTTCTATAAACTATGTATTTATAAGGACTCTCAATTTTAACATGTCCATTGAGAACATGTGTACAAATTTGTAGACCTAATTTTCTTTTTATATTTCAATTTAATATTGCTTCAAATCTATGAATAATCACTCTTCCAAACCCTATGTTGTGTCATTCCTTTTATATGTATGTTTATTTTAAGATTCTAAAAATCATAAATTTACAATACTTTTCACTTGAAATAGAAGCAAATAATAATTCATCAATTTATAAATATACTATATAGATATCAACATTGTAAATATATTATATTTAAAAAAAATAGATTTCTACACACTATTTTATTAAAACTATAGTCAACATAACCCTTAAATACTCCTTCCAATACAAATACTAATTACTACATTCATTCAAAATAAAAATAAAATTGAAATGTTAAAAGTAGGTAGAATCTAAATCAACTTTGAGAGTGGCCCATCCAGATATGTCATGTCCCCTAGCACATGTGCACACCCTAAAATCTCTCTTTTGAACAAACAAGTCAATACTAATAGCACACTCTCACAGGGGTCACATCCATGGCCTTACCTAGTCTATGGCACATTAATAGGATGTTGAAATTTGCCTCTTCATTCATATTTTATTGAAGAAAAAGCATATATCCATAGAATATACATAATATACCCCCTCATTGTTTAAAGATTTTTTTTCATGTTTCCTTACCAAAACATCTAAGAGACAAAAAAGTCTAGCATGATAAAAACACTATATTCTATTAAGCTTTCAATCATAGACAAAATGTATATAAAGTGGGTTTCCCCATGACGTCACTAGACAAACTAAAGAGAAGACGTGTAATTAAAGTCGCCAAAATATGGTTTATTTATTCTCTACGTTGTTGAATAAAATCTTAGGATAATTATTTCAATGCCTTTAACAATTTGTCACGAATCTTTCGCCCTAAAGTTGGAGGGCCCAAAATATCAATTTAAATTTGGTGAAAAGAAAAGGCAACCTAATATAATCGATAAGTTTGGTCCCACTTAATGCATTATTCCATTTCTACCTAAGTCCACTTCTATGGAGTGGCTGCCTCTTTTTCTTAAGCATTTTTTAATATAAAAAAAAATGTAATAAGGTTTTGTTGCAAGGTATTCGCCTTTGGCTTTCTTGTGTTGTGCAGTGTAATACTCGGATTCGTAACATGGCTCATGTGGTTTCATTAACTCTGACGGTTGTATTAGGCATTAACAGATCGATCTTTTGGTGCAACGACAACTGTCCGTGCAACAAGTTTGATAAGTTTGGCTAGTTATAGATTAAAGATATTATTTTTATAAGATGATTATTGGTTTGAGTCTTAAAGGATGGTTAAATTGTTTAATTTGTATTTTTTTAGATATTAAATTTATAGATAATGATATTATCTTTAAAAGATGATTATTGGTTTGAGTCTTAAATGACGGCTAAAATCTTTAAGTTTGTATTTTATTAATATCTTTTTAGATATTAAAGTATTTGTAGTCTCTCTTTCATTTTTTCAATTATCATTTGTCAAATCAATCAAAAAAAGTTCAACTCAAATTCTTTAACAGAGTTCAATTCACACTTTTGCACCTCAAGCTCTTTTGTATCTTTTTTTTTTATAAAAGTACATTTTTTAAATTGGAAACAAGTTTATTTGAGAATGGACATAAATGGTTGAAACTGTATACAACAAGTTCATCATATTTTTATTGAAAAGACCTTCAAAAAATGAAGCAAGCTACAAAATAATATTGGATGGTAGTGTCTAAATGCTTTCAAAAGAGTCATTTTCTATGCATGTTTGGACATTCAAAATATGCAATAATACAACCATGATGGTTAGAATAAAATATTAGATGAGTTATAGGATTTTTCTATTTATACACATTGTCACCTAAAAGTAAATATAATCGCTTTCAACTTAATTTTTCTATGGTTTCAAGACCTTTTTCACATAGGATATCATGTGTATGAAACAATGTGAATGAGTAGCATTCTTACAAATTCTCAACCGAAGATTTTGTACTAGAGAAGATTTTCATACTTGTGTTATGAGATAATATGAAATGACTTATACTTAATGGCAACATGTTAATTTTTATTCAAGTCTAGGTGGCTATTGATATGAGATTTTTTAATGTTTATGTCAACTTTTCAATGAATTTCAATCTTACATGTTGCTAAATGTGTCCACCTCACCAAAAAATATCATTTCAATGGCATCAAGATTATGAAAGGATCTGATATTATAATGCCCCAAGATTTCACCCAAAACACTAATGGACAAATATTTTTTTAGTACAAGTATGACATCAATGTACCACATTGCACTCTTATACACACGATATCAAGACATAAAACAACAATCTACTAGGCACACAACACCAATGTATTAAGTATACCAACATAAGAAGAAGACTTAACCTAATTACATGTTATGTTCATTAAGACAACATGGTGATAGGTAAAGATTTATCTATCTCTAATGACCAAGCCTAGGTTCATGACCTCCATCACTAATCAAGCCAAGAATAGTATGAGATCATGATCATCTCAACCCTTAAGAGGATTGAAACATCATGAGCATACACCAACAAGGATGTGGGACTAATACTCAAATCTAAATATCACACAATTACAAGCTAGAGGGTAGAGGAAGCCAAGATCTCACCTAAGAAACTCTAGGCTATTCATCCTAAAACAAGGCATAACTCCCAAAATAAAAAGTACAATAACTCACAATGTAAAAAAGTAACATAAAAACTCAAGTGCTAGACAAGAAAGGTGGGCCATAAGGAAGAAATTTACTTAGGATTTATTTTGAAAAAATGCAAGTACTCACTATCTAAGGATTATCAAATTCTAGACTAGCTCACATAATATGACTTCCCAAGTCTTCCATAGGAAACCCTAGGTCACCACTAGTTAGAGTTACCCACCTAGGGAACCAATTTAGCAACAAGGTCACTCGCTAATAAATTTGGTGACTAACATACAATGTAAGGGTTTTCAAATGTTCCTAGGATTCCCAAAAGAATATAATTTGATCCCAAAGCACAATGAAAGGTTTCCCATAACCCTTCAAGATCCCTAAACACTCAACAACATATTTTTATCATAAATCAAAAGAATATGGGAACAAAACCCCAAAAACATAAGGAGACAACCTTAAAAAATCCTAGAGAAACTTTTAAAGACTATGCATGGTTTTCTTGATTTATGTGTTATTCAAATCTACCTTGAGCCAAGTACTTAAGCATGTATGTAGTTACTCTTAGCTTAATATTTATATATAAAATAATTAGATCAAAAATATTGACAATAGATATTCATGTAAAGTGCTAAGATCTAAAATATTCATAACACAAATGAAATTTGCTCACATAAAATAGGTTAGAAAAAATTAATTCATTCAACTATTTACTTTAAAAACATTGTTTCTTCAAATTATTACATAAAAATACTTTCTAAATTATTTGTTTATTACAAATATTATGATTATATATTTTTATTTTTATTTTGATGAATATATCCTATTTAAATAACTTTGTATTATTTTAAACAAAATAGTACAATATTCACAAAAAAAGAGGGTGGTAGAAAAACACACTGACAAGTCCAACAAAAGGGCCTAGATATGAAAATACATTACAGAAAACAAATCTAAGAAGCCATGGCTATTCCAAGTGGAGGATCTTTACCATCAAGGTTACCCCAAACATCACCAAGGGTAGAATCATCAATTGGTTGCCAACCAATGAGAGAATTATATTTTGCATTCTCCTTTGGAGGTAGTTGAGTGTGATCTAGGGAGATCATGAGCAACACATGGAGAAACTTGTTGGTTTCTAGCAACCAATGTCTCATTGAGGAGAAGGTGGATGTGAGGGTTGAGGCCATCCTCCATGGGAATATTGTCCCTAGGATTCTACAACACAGGACCACAAGAGTGTGACTCGTAATATCCTTGAATTTATCATCTAGATAAGTGTCTATTCTCATGCCCACACCCATGATTAGGAGTGGAGTTGAAAGGAACCTTAAAAACCAATGCAAGGGGCATTACCCTAGTGGTTTAGTAGCTCTTGAAGATTCAGAACTTCAAGTGCAACTTTACTATCTTGAACCTAAACCTACATAAGAACATTAGAGAAAATAATAGCTTTATTATACAAATAAAAACATTTATTAGTTGTACTCCAATTAAACAATGCAACATGTCTATCTTTACAAATACTTAATAAAATTTACACCTTGAAAGTATGCCATATTTGAGTGAGCTTGTGAGGGAGATTGGGCTAATACCCAAGAAGAATCATGTGCCACAAGAAGGGAGTAGGCTTGAAGGGCCTAAAGAAGTCATGGATCCAATTCCACGCTTCTTAAGCCCGAGGATAAAACTAGAAGAGGTGCTTGAGGGACTCAATTTGGCCACAAAAAGGGAAATTCATTGTGGGAATCCCCATGTGAGTGAGATGTGTCCCCATAGGAAGAAAAATTCCACCAACAACTCAATATGTAAGGAATAGAAATTGGAAAAGGTGAAGAAATATTATATCAAAAACATTGATCAAGCCATTTTAAAACTCTATTAGGCTCATACTACAAGTTGGTCCATGTGTACCAAGGTGATTTACCAAGACGAGCTAGAATTGGGATCAAAAGCTCCAATTTATTACATATCTAAAATAAAATCTCTATTTCACTAGTTTTCCAGTGCATGGGTAAAGTTTTATATTTATTTTGGGGCTTCTCAACCATATTGAAATGCCCGCACAAAACCCAAGTGGTGGTTTGCGTTGAATCATCTATCCAATGCTAGAGGGAAAAACTCTCAACAACATGAATTGAAGCATAAACATTAATCACCCCAAAGGAATGAATATTCATATGCAAAAGAGCCTAAAGCACTCAAGGAGTGGGGTCACATCTATGATCAACCAAAATTTGATGCCACGTAGGCGAGAGAAAGGTAAAATATCCACCATGCCCAACCTTGTGGTTGGAATAGAGATAAAATTTTGGAGGGCCAAATGACACAACATGCAACAGAAAGAGAATAACCAAACACTTTTTCTTCCTAAAGGAAAAGGATGTCTAATTCTATAAATTGAGCATGAACATCATGAACAGCTTATTTTTGAGGGAGGTCTATGATACCCCACAAATTCCAAGAAATACAATTCATTTAACAATCAAGAGGAATTTCCTCACTATCCAACATGTCAAGGGAAAAATAACTATTTTGAACCAAAGTGTCAAGAGTATTATAGTTTCTAATTAGAAAATTTAGTTGGACACCAAATACTTTGTCATAGTATGAAATCATCTTTTCCAAATGCCCCAATGGGCTATTAGATCTCCTTTGGCCAACCACTAGTGGGGAAGTATGTTGAACTCGATCATCTTGAGGTTGTGAAGCAACCAAAATAGCTTGGGAAGTAGAATTTATCGTCAAGTTTGACACAAATATATTGACTTGCTTTAAACATGTGGAATAAAATATCCTTTCCCTAAGGATTTGGGGTAGTTTTGGAATTATTAGCATTCTTCACTTTGTAGCCAACTATAGTAGACCAGTTAACCTCCTCTTTTGGAGGAGTTGATGAACCCATAGAGGGCTATAAAATGAGTTTGGGGTGTTGTGAGGCTAGTGGCCAATCCCTAATCTTATGATCAAAGGCTTGACATCAATAACAAGTGTTCATAAGGTTGATGTATTGGATTATGTGGGAGTAATGAGTCTTTCTTATTTGAATATCCATATTTACTTTGAGGTCCTTTTAAAGTTCAACCTCAATACAAACTTGGTAGTTAGGCCAAGCCAAATAAATTTTTTTGGATTTTACATTTAAATGATATAACTCATTAAGGAAGAAATATGGGTAAGAAAGTTCCAAAAAAGGAAGAGGTAAGCTTGGTAACTCAACCCAAACCAAGACATGAAGATACTTTTCATACATGATTGGAAAATCACTAGTCCAAGGTTTATACAAACAAGTCATGGGCCCCGACTGAGAACAACCTAGTCATGATTGGCTTTAGAAAAATAAAAAATAAAAGGAACTTTTGAAGGGCTTTGTTCAAGGGAAAGTCTAATCCCATGTGGGTTTTAGGATTTGGTAACCTAGTCTTAGAGAATACTTTTAGGGGGACCCTTCCCACAAACTACCCAACAAGAGTGAAATTTTCAATCCATTTGCAAGAACATCAAACTCTAGAATTGGAAGAACAATATTAGGAGGTGGATCAATAAACTTACCTCATGGAACACCATTAGGATGAATTTTTGGGTTTGTTTGGGTAGGGGAGCCATGAGATATCACTATCAATCTTTCAACTCCATTAAGAGTAGTTGTAGAGGAATAAAAATTTAAGGTCATTTAAATGGGTGTAAAAAGAGCCCTTAGGCTGAGCACATGCAATAGGACCATAATAAATGAAAACAAGTGCTACAAGGATCTCACATAAATCTATAGTATGGCATACACACAACAAAGGAAAGAAAACCTAGAAGAGCTAATTGATCATGATTATATATTTTTCAAATACCCAAAAAGATAAAATAATTAGAATATTGAAATCCTATAATCTTGAAGTATAGATGCAACCTTCATGTGAAGCAAAACTTAGGAAATCAAACGATTTCAGTCCCATCCACTTTCTAAGAAATCAATAATGGTTTCATCCACTAATCTATAAATCATATTGTTCTTTTCTCGTTAAATCCAATGGATGAACACAAGTGCTCAAACTAGGGTTAAGGTTTGTGCTAAATTTACCAAAAGATGCAATATAATATTTTTTTCATTTCTTATATGGAGTTTGAATTCCTAGTATGCATTCACACATGTTAATAGGTGTTTGAACATTGCATCACATTCAAATTGGGGCCCATTAATGGCATCCCTAGTGTTAGGACTCAAATCTATAGTGTCATTCTTTCATGATTCCTTTTTATTTTGTGTGTTAGTCATATTTGATATAATGTTTATGTGCAACCCCACCTTAATTTGTGATCTTGTTTACTCCATGTATCCTTAATGATATCATGTTTTCTAGTTTGATGTGTAATATGCTTCTATGATTGGAATTTATGTGAGAATGATCACGTTCCATGTTCTAGAATTACTCTACGTCTCTTGATGTTATCATGACCCATATTGGATCTACTTTCATGTGTTTATTGTTTGGACATTATTTACATAATCTTTATGGATGACAGTTATTTCCTATGCATAGATTTTTTTATTATAGGCATGGTTTTTTTAATATTATAGATATTACTATCTATGATGGGTTGTAAGGAGTTATTACTTGATTTCATTAGGTGTTTATGTGAGTATATATTGTGGAGACGATAATTATATATGTGAATGTTTACTTGCAATGATTATTATATTTGATTTCCTAGTTGATTATTATTTTTGAAATGTCATCCTAATTTATGATAGATTCTTCAACTATTCGTATTCATGGGATGTACTAAAACATTTTGTTGAGTGAATAGGTAAATTTTACCAATGGTGGTGGGGTTCATATAGCTACTTCTATTATTTTATCCTTGTGAAATACCAACCTTGTCTCATGTAGAAATAGGTTCATGTAATATGCTGTGAAACATTATTTTATGTGTTGTGTGGTCATGTGTATATGTGAGTTTATTTTATTAATTTGTTGAGTTATCTTTTTGTATGATTATATATTTTTTGATTTATATAGTTATTTATGTGATTTAATTTTTTTTTAAGTAATCTAAAATTTCCCTAGGTGTTAGACTTATAGGTTAGGGGCTATTTTACCTTATTAAATACCTTTATTAGATGTTAGAACCCACTTTAAAATTTCCCATTTTTGAAAGGTGGAGAAAATTGGAGTTGTTTGGGTGATTTAGGTGGTTAAGAGAGGTAGTTTCCTTTCCCATTTCTACTTATTCTTTCTTCTTGAGTAGAGAATGGGCTTTTTCCTTTTGGATGGTTCTTGTTTTTAATTTAGGATTTTCATTTGCGAGATACAAATTCTAGGTAGAGTAAGGAAGAGAGGAAGGATAGAAGAAGGAAGATGGAAGAGAGGGCTTGAGGATTCATCATCAAAGTTTGATAGAAAAATTCATGGTAGGGTGTAAACCTCTTCTTAGATCTTTATTTGATGTGTAAATGAATTCTTGGAATGTTGCTCTTTGTTTGTGAAATCTATGTTAAAGTCAATATTGAACCCTTGAGACATTTATAGTCAATTGTATGTTGGGGTTTTTTTTGGGTATTATTTTCCACCTTTGTCTAAGGTTGTACATAAATAAAAAATTATCCGCAGAAAGTGAGTAAATGATAGCATGTGAAGTAAATTTGTTGTAAGGTGCAAGATCAATGATGTAATTTTATGTTGTGAATGTTTGTTTGAGAATCTATGTGAACAGTATTGGCTTAGAGGTTGTCAAATGTGTTTGTGAGTTCTAGGTATAGATATGTGACCCCTAACTCAGGGGTGGGTTGGATTTAGAACCCTATGGTTGGGTGGAGAGCCCATTCGCCAAGATTGTTGTTTCACTTCATTGATTTTTCTTTTGAAGTGCATGTTTAATGTTAGGAATGTTATCTTAGAATCATCAACCTATGATTCTCAAGAAATATACATGTGGGTCTTGTGAGATTTATAAGGTTTTGTGAAGTCAAGGATGTATTGTGACTAGAGTTTTAATTTTTTTTGTATGTGTTATAATTAACTAGTTGTAACACGAAAAAAAAGAATGCATGTTAGTAGTTGGAAACTGAGAAATAATCAAGAATTTATGGGTGAAATTATGTATAGGATTTTGGTTTGTAAAGGAAATAGTGTTGGTACACGTCAATAACCAAAAAACATATGGGATTGTTGGTCATTGCAACTCTTTTACTTTCATAGGCAATAAAATTGATAACAAAGAGAAAAATAAAATTATGTAAAACTCAAACCAATTTTCAAAAATTGATATTAATATGAATTTTTAAATAAACATATGTTGATTACATTCACCACACTCCCTGAGAATTAAAATGGGATATTTTAGAGATAAGCCAAACACAATAATGCACCTACAGGCAAGTTGATTGTCTTCTACAACAAAATTGCAGCAATAAGACCACTCTAAAACAAAATTATAACAACAAAAGTCAATTCTAAATTCTCCACCTTCACACTTGGATTCCCCCTACACTTACATGCAAGTTTTTCCTTTTAAATTTCTATCATTTTTCTAATTTTTCAACCTCTGACTTCCTCCTTCAAGCTAGGCATTGGATTTTATCTCTCTCCCAGTTTCATTTCTTAGAACTTTTCCTCTTCTTTGGTGTTGGGAAAACTCTCCTACAAGTTTTTCTGGCAACATTTTTTATTTTTCCGAAAATTCCCCAAAATAATTCAACTCCTAGGCACCTGCCACCTTATTCCCCATTCAATGCATAATTTTAAAATTGAAAAAGTGGAGTTACACATCCCATAAATAACTCCCTCAAGCCTAGGCATTGGATTTTGTAACTCCCAAATTATTATTAATTTTCCATCTGCAGCCACTCCAACTAAAATTGGAATCAAATTCAAAATTACATGTGAGTTTTTAAAATTTAGGAATTTTAAAATAGATGAAAAATTCTTGCATGCAAGTCACCACCAATCAAACCAAAACAAAAAAATAAAAAGGCCAAATATAAAATATTAAAGGTTTGTAGGATTGACCGTGCACCCAGATGCTCCTACATCAAACATCCCGAGTAAGAAAGAATGTTTCATGAGTGGGAGCTCATGAACATTCATATGATTTTGGGTTTCCAAACCCATGTTTCCCCTTCCATATTCCTTCCTTTACATCCATTCAAATATTCCTTGTTTTCTTTGCTTGTTCTCTTCCTGATTGTGCTTGAATTCATTGCTTTATCAATTTCCTTATTCTTCCTTTCAGGTAATTGTTGCACCTTTCATTTTGTGTCAAGGAAATCTAAAACACTCCCACTTTTCTCACCTTTTCATTTCAAAAAATTCCCCTTTCATTAATGAGCTAAAATCAGGTCTTCCTCCTTAAATTCTTGTCTTCTCCTTCTAAAATCAACATGCTCTTTGTGTCTCTTGGTGCTTTTTTGTGACTTCTCTTTCATAAAATTCAATTTCTTAAAGTTATCCAACAACATATATTCCTTCAAACATTGTAAAATATCTCTAACATGTTTCAAATTATCCAAAATTTCATCAAAAATAATATTAAAGTTACTAAGGAGTGGTTTTTGTGCTTCATCCTCCACCATACCTTTGATCTTTATGGGTATTTCCTGCTTTCTTCCACTGTCCCAACTTCTTTTGGATGAGAATCCAAGTCATAACACATCTCTTCCATTGGAATCTCCTTTAGAAGTTGGCTTTTTAGGATTACACATACTTTAGTATCCCTTCCCACTTCCTTATGTTTCTCCTTCACTAGTGTCATAACATATTTATTTGCTTCTTTGGTTATTCTATAAGTGTTGACTTCACCATCATATATGGCCTTCCTATCATACAACGATGTTATACTCAAAAGAATATGAAAAGCATCCATAGGTGTCACATCATAAATAATCTCATCTCTATAATTACCAATCTAAAAGCTTATCAGACATTCTTCATTCACCAAAAGTCGATGGCCCTTTTGCAATCACGTAACCTTGTAGGGATTTGGATGTTTTATTTTCTCCAAACTTAGCATATCTAACATTTCTTAGGATACCAAATTATTCATTCTACCATTGTCCACAATCACAGTGCAACACTTTCCCCTTGCTTTGTAAAGGGTTTTGAATAAAATCCTCCTCTGTATGGGCTCTTGCTTCTCATTTTTTGGATTTAAGAGCACTCTCCTTGGAATAAGAGAATCTACATCCTCTGGGTCTACTATTTCATTTTCTTCTTCAACCTCTATGGTAAATTTTCTCCCAGTCTTACTCTTCCCATCCTCTTGTTGCACTTGAGGGAATTCAAATTCCTTGTGACCAGCCTCTCCACAATTGAAACAAAATATTGAAAATCCTCTTCATCTTCTATAATCTCCCATCCTTCTTGAAGTGTCACCTCTTCCTTTCACATTTAAGCCATAACTTGTTTGAGACCAGCTTGTCCTTCCTTTATTGGTTGTCCTCTTCCACTATTTGTTTGTTCTCTACCTCTAAAATTTTCTCCTCTACTTCTAGAATTACTTTGTTGTTTTCTTTCCAACTTTTCCTCTTCTTTGAGAGTGTATTGGTAAGCTTCCTCCACTTTTCTTATCATCGCCATACTAAGCTCAACTTGGATAGAAATCTACAACTCATTCACATAACTTGCAACCTGTTCTTCACCATATTCAACATTTCCACCATGAATTCCCAACTTGTAGAATTCTTCTGTGGACTCTATGACACTCAAATCTCTTCATTTAAGGTTTTGAATTTTCTTAAACAAAATAATGTGATAGTATACAGGAAAGAATTTAGCCTTGAAATTTGTAACTTGTTGAGGGTGGTTTTAATCACTTACAATGTGCTAGGGAATAAGGGTTTATTTCCCCTCTTAAAAAGTAGCGATACTACTCCAAGGTTCTTTTATAACTAGTTCTTAGTCGTGTTGGGATAGCACAGGGTCATTGTCAACATGTTTCACAAGGGTTCTGGTGTTTAAGCTTACTGAAAAATAACATGCAATTAGAAATAATGATTTTAATAGTTTATAAAAGTAGATTGCATTTCAAACATAAATACATTTGTATTTATTTCAATGATCTTTAAGTATTTCAGATTGATTTCTTTTAAAGAAAGATCAAAATAAGTAGAGTAAAAAGAAGTCAATAAATCTAACCTAGTCAAAAAATGAACAAATATTCTACCAAAAAATTTGTATGTTTAAGAAAGATCTCCAAGCCACTATTACAACAAATAATATTTCATAAAATAACAAATAACAATAGAGAAATATTCCAAGGAAACAAATCAACATATGATATTCTTAGATTTCATACAATTAGAACACCATCAAGCACACACAGATCTGTGATGAAATTTTACTTAAGTGCATAATTGCCAATGAGCTCTCACTATTTTGACAACATAGGTTGAAACAAAATATTTATACCATCACAATGATGTAAAATTAAGATACATGCAACACAGGCATAAGCCTTTGATTAGATTGATAATCCACAAAGTCAGTAGGCAAAATCCATGTTGAGATTGTATTGCTTGTTTGCAAAAAATTACATCAAAATCGAATCCTTTGAAATGATCCAGAATTAAAAAATATATAGAAAATAAGTTCCTAAAATTTTGGATCTAATTAAAAACTAACTGGAACTACCTCCAATGCTTGAGCCCTTTAACTGAAAGCAAACTAAAATTTAATCTATAGCAAAACCAGGTGCCCCAGTTGGAGTTCAATTTAACATGCTAAACTTTAGGAAATAAAAGTAAACTAAAACAAAACTGAATTTAAACTAAAGTCCAATTGTTTATTATAAATTTCAATGCCTAATTTATCCTTGTTTAAGGTAGGGGGACCTCCACATGCAAGGCCCTATAAGGTCACGGAGGGCCAAGATGCAAAAATCTAACCTAACTTACCTCAGCTAAATGCGATGTTTAGGGTATCAGGGTGAGAATAATGAAGACTATAAAGTCCTACAATCACTCTACAATCTTGAGTTTCAAAGTGGGGGTAGGCAAGCCAATTTTTATGTTCAACATTGTGCCTCAGGGAGCTCTTTTCCCAAGGACAAAAGCACGGTCCTTGGATGATAGCGCGGTGTGCTGGCGTCTCTAAAATGTGCTAGCATCCGTACGGCCAATCAACAATAGAGACAAGTTCAAACCTATCAAAATGGGCTAATAGCCCATCTAACTAACTAAAGGGCCAAAATGATGTGATTAAGTAAATAAAGTATTCTCTAATATTATAAAGCAGAAATGCAAGAGTGAAAAGGGCAAGGATAATCTCACCAAGAAATTTGGTCGCTAGCTAGCTCTTCCAAAGCACATCCACCTACACACAGAAAGAGAGGAAAATTTTGGGTGGCTATATAGGGTCCTACCTTAGTTAGACCCTCGTTTAGGTGTTTCCACCTCCACAAAAAACCAAAGAAACAAGATAAAGAAAGCAATATAGTGAAAAGCACAAAAGCACTACAAAACAGTAAAGTGCTAACTCAACCAAGTGATAGAAGGAAAGGAAGGAAAGCTTATGGCCTCCACCAAGAGCACTCAAGGCTGCTTGGGGGAGAAAATGAGAGTACTCGAGCCTCTTCTACAATGGTGTTTCATTCCTAACTTGTTCTACCAAAGTGGAGTGTTGTGTTTGTTGCAATGAGGTGTTAGTATGTTGCTAGAATGCTTGAGAGTAAGTGCAAGAGTGTGAAGTGAGCTTGTGAATGGAGTGAAGAGTTAGAATGCATGTTGAAGGAATGCATTTGAAGGAGTGGAGAAAAATGGCCATATTCAGATCAGTCGACCGAAGGGGGCATTATGACTTGAATCCCAATGAGAAGTGCAATGCCTCTGTAGGTTCAGCCACAAGAATTT
The DNA here is from genome assembly GCA_007258455.2 of Sequoia sempervirens. NCBI lineage: Eukaryota > Viridiplantae > Streptophyta > Pinopsida > Cupressales > Cupressaceae > Sequoia > Sequoia sempervirens. The sequence goes on along the minus strand of VDFB02000008.1, from coordinate 354,873,192 downwards.
TCCAGTGATGTAAGCACATCACGCAAACTTCTACGCACTACACAGGCATCCTTGACAAAAACACCTCCACTGATGCTCAGAACAGGCGCCAAGTGGGATGCAAGTAGCAGGCTTAGGTGGAATTATACCTTCGAACTTGGTTTTCTAAAGTGGAGAGGGAAAAAAGGGGAATTTACACATGGGATGAAAATTTACTCCTATACATGTTTCCCCCACTCTAGCAAGCACGTATACTGATGAGTGCTCGGTAAAGTAGATCAAGGAGACTGTAAGGTTAAAAATGTATACATGAACCGTTGAGGAAATAGAGCTTGGTCTAGCATACCTAAAGGTGCAGGGCAAGCAAAGGACCCCATAGCTGCTTGAAACTATGAAGTTGAAAAGAGAAAGCGCCTTATAGGTTCTCGGTCCTATAAGGAAGGCATCCCCTAAAAACTCTAGCATGGAGGATACCCCATGAAGAAAGCACCTTATAGGTTCCCAGTCCTGCAAGGAAAGTGTCCCCCAAAAACTCTAGCATGGAAGAGACCCAAAAGAAGCATCCTGCAAGCTCTCAGTCCCATAGGGAAGGTATTCTTCACAAACTCAAGCATGAAGAACACCCAAAGAGGCACCACATAGGCTCTCAGTCCCATGGGGGAAGGTAGCCCACAAGATCTCTCACATGGAGGAAACCTGAGAAAGTTCCCTACAGGCTCTCAGTCTTGCAGGGGAGCCATCCCCAAGATCACTCGCATGGAGGAAGCTCAAAGGAAAGCAAACTCTCCAAAGTCAGAAAGTGGCCATGTAGACAAGTGAGAAAACAGTTGCATGGACTATCAATAGTTTTGAAAACTTTTAAAGGGGTCCCTTAGGAACCCGTCATGAAGAGAGGGTCCACTCAAGGGATGCACAGTTCAAAAGTAGACGTTCTTTCTCTCGAATCAATCCTTCATTAAGGAATCCTTTTGAAAGATGTTCAATTCATCAAGGAATTTTAAAGGAATAATATGCCCCCATGTGAGGGGAAGATTAAATTTGTTCCCACATCCGAGGAAGGTTCAAGTCCTTTCTTTATGAACTGATGATGAAGGAAACATGTTCCGTTAGGGTTTTGAGTTGAGAATACAATTCTGAAGAAAGGTTTGTGAGGATTTTCAAGAAAAGATTTGTTGGCCACGAATGCATCTTCTAAAAACTGAAATGTTGAAGAAATAAAGTTGTCACACATAGGAGGGATAATTCAAGCAAAGAAAAGAGAAAGATAAAGAGGAAGCAAAAAGAAAGAAAACCTAAACAAAGGGCACAGGGGTAGCCTGATATTTCAGGTTTAGAGTTGCTCATAAATATATATAGATATGTATAGTAATAGTATATAAATGAACTATCATCAACCCCCTACTATATCAGACCATGTGAAGAATGCACAAGACAGTAAAAATAAAAAATTGGGTCAACATGGAAGGGAAGCCTAAATGCCCCCAATGCTTTGCATCATCCCCAATTTATTGAAAATCAAGCACAAACATGGAAGAATGATTATACAAATAGAAGAAGGTTTACGACACAAAAACCACACATAGTACGATTACAGGGGAACACATCAAAAAACACATACACACACACAAGATCAAGAAGAGGCCTCCTCCTAACATTGATCAGCCAAGAGGTCGTCTGCTTCCCACTCTAGATCATCATAGGGAGAAGGAGAATGAGCCTGCAATGGAGGGATGTTAAGAGGAGGGGTGTCTGGCCCTCCCACAACAAGGGCTAAGGAAGAGGGCCCCTCGAGGTCCTCTCCACTGAGTTCTTGTGTAGTCAAGGTTAGCAATTTTGTGAAGATCACTGACAGGGCCAAAACCTCATCCACAAAGTTAAACATGCACCCCACAGGAGCACCATGTCTAACTTCAGCGAATGGGGAAAGATAAGCCTAAGATTCACCCTTGGGCTCACTGAATTATTCAAGAGTGGTGACAAACTCAAGGGAAGTCAGGACTGGTTTTGTCGCTAGGACAGAACAAGTCAGCACAGGACCACCTTGTAATAAAGGCGGACTCCTCTCCCACCCTTTGTTACTAGAAGGACCACTCTCCACCTCCTTCATCAAAGGAGATGAACTCCCCACAGACAAGGCTAGAGGTGCAGAGGAAGAGGAGGAAAGAACCGCAATAGATATGACTGAGGTATTAATCATATCCATGGGCTTTGGAAAAGGCTAAATATCTAGAACGAAAATCAACAAAGGCAGCTCCGGTGAAGGAGCAATGAACACCTATACCCCCTTGGAGTTAGGTGCATTTGCACTTGCAATGGAAGCCAAAAATATCACAGCACCAGATTGGAGTGAAGCGGAAGAGAGGGAAGAGGGTGACACTGTAGGAGGCCTTGAAGTAGGGGTGATCATCTCTTCCTCCTTCCTTTGCAAGGTGGTCTGCTTAACTAAGATGGCCTTTTGTTGGTGCTTCCGCTCACGTGCAAGGCAGTTTCTTCATCTATTAGAGCTAGAGGCTTGAGGCTATGAAGGAGCAGAGGGCTCCTGCCAACCATAGGAACATCCACTACGACCATTTCTGGTGGAGGAACAAATTCTTGAATGGGAGCAAGAGGAACAGGTTGCGCAGCAGCAAGAGGAGTCAGCTCAAGAGCCTCAATAGCGGGCCTCTTCCCATTCACCACCTTCGGAACAAGAGCAGTAGGAGGCCACAAAGGTTGACACAAAGAGGACTCTTCTCGGGAGACCTTCTTCTTGTCATAGCAAATAGGTCTAGGCTCCATTGGTAGAACAGGAAGCTCGAATGCGAGACGCTTAGGCTTTCGCCAAGCGGGCACCATAGGATTCTCCTGTAGATGAGGAGAAGAACCTAATGGTACCATAGAAGAGTGAGAAGAAGCATCAGACTAACCAGCGAAAGAGGAAGAAGGAGGATCAAGGGACCGCTTCTCTTCTTCCTTCTTTCAAGCCTTAGTTGCATCATTGTCAGCCTTTAAGCAATCCGTATGTGAAATAGCATAAGGCGAGGGAGGGTATCTAACTCTCGGCCTTAGATGCCTATTCTTATATTTCTGATATGTTCGGTGTAGAAGGTCCATCCTAGGTGGGAGAGGACCTATGGGCATAGGCCAAGAGTAGTCCAAGGAGTAGTTGCCACATGCAACTAATGGTCTATAACCAATGTTCATGGATAAATTTTAGACATTTATGCACGACGAAGGGTATCGTGTTCATCGCCACCAACCAAGGGATACCCAATTTCACCCTAAAGAGCTCAGACCCAAGGATGATGTCAAATAAGAGGTTCAAAAATTTAGGTCCCACCAGGACCAACAGGATGATATTTCCTAAAGGGGGGCATGAAAAGCCCATCACGTGTGCGGATAGTACTCACGATTGCATCATACCCATCTTTATGTAAAAAGTTGATCAGCATAATCTCCTCGGTGATTATGTTTACTTGTTACATCGGATCAACAAGAACACCTGATACGATGTTCCCATTGATCCGTGTGAGAATATAGAGAGGAGATGGTTCTCTATTAAAACCCATTGACAGGTCCTGTGAAGTAAAGGTTATGCTAGTACCACTATCCATAGGTTGCATAGAGGGGATAGGTTGATGCAATAAGGAGGCCATAACACACACTAGACAATACTTCCACAGAGTTCCTAAATGTAAAAGGATTAGATAGTCCCAACTAAGGTTTCGTCACGCAATACCTTTGGAACCTTCCAACTATGCCAACTAAGGGTCGCAGGTTGGGTTGTGAAGCAACAGCCTCACAACACTCACACCTACAACACTCCTAGAGTATGAGGAAAGGAATTGATAGTATCACAAAAATGGAACCAAAATGTAAGGTAGGGGGACCTCCACGTGCAAGGCCCCAAGTCACAAAGGGTCAAGATGTGGAAAGCTACCCTAACTTACCTCAGCTAAATGTGATGTTTAAGGTATGAGGATGAGAATGATGAGGACTATAAAGTCCTACAATCACTCTGAAATCCCAAGTTTTGAAGTGGGGATAGGAGAGCCAATTTTCAAGTTCAACACTATGCCTCAGGGAGCTCTCTACCTAAGGACGGAAGCGCGGTCCTTGGATGACAGCGCGATGCACTAGCGTCTCTAAAGTGCTCTAGTGTTTGTATGGCCAGAAAACAACAGAGACAAGTTCAAACCTATCAAAATGGGCTAACGACCCAGCTAATTAACTAAAGGGCCAAAATGATGTGATTAAGTAAATAAAGTATTCTCTAATATTATAAAGTAGAAATGAAAGAGTGAAAAGGGCAAGGATAATCTCACCAAGAAATTTGGTCGCCAGCTAGCTCTTCAAAAGCATATCCATCTACACATAGAAAGAGAGGAAAATATTGGGTGGTTGTATAGGGGCCTGCCTTAGCCAGACCCCCATTTAGGTGTTTCCACCTCCATGGAAAACCAAAGAAACAAGATAAAGAAAGAAATATAATGAAAAGCACAAAAGCACTACAAAACAGTAAAGTGCTAACTCAACCAAATGATAGAAGTAAAGGGAAGCTTACCACCTCCACCAAGAGAACTCAAGGCTGCTTGGGGGAGAAAATGAGAGTACTCGAGCCTCTGTTGCAATGGTGTTTTGTTCCAACTTGTTCTACCAAAGTGATGGAGTGTTGTGTTTGCTACAATGAGGTGCTAGTATGCTACTAGAATGCTTGAGAGTAAGTGCAAGAGTGTGAAGTGAGCTTGTGAATGGAGTGAAGAGTCAGAATGCATGTTGAAGGAATGAATTTGAAGGAGTGGATAAAAATGGCTATATTCAAGTCGGTCGGCCGAAGGGGGTGTTACGACTTGACTTCCAATGAGAAGTGTAATGCCTCTACAGGTTTAGTCATAGGAATATGCCAAGGATGTAAGCATTTCGCGTGAAGTTCTGCACGTTGCATGGGCATCCCCGACAAAAATGCCTCCACCAACGATCAAAACAAGTGCCAAGTGGGATGCAAGCAGTGGGCTTAGGTGGAATTAGGCCTTTGAATTTGGTTTTCCAAAGTGGAGAGGGAAAAAAGGGGAATTTACACATGGGGTACAAATTTACTCCTATACACCTTGCATCTAGGCATCAACATTTACACTAGCAGTTGTTATGTTTTTAAACACCAAATCTAGTCTTCACACCTAGGTGTGGGATTCCATAGTTATTTATTGAAATTTTACAAAAAACCCAAAAGAGTTAACTAACAACAACAACACTCTTATCTCCAGTCAATTGATGAAGTTATTAGTGAACATAGACACTACTTCATTCATTCTCTCCATGGTTGGCCCTCTATGAAACTAGATTTTTATCTTTTGATCAAAGGTAGTCTTATCTATTTGTTGTTGTATTTTCATGAAGGTTTCTAGTTCTTCTTGAAGAGACTAGAGTGTGACCTTCTTATTGACCATCTTTTCAATTCCCTCCTATGTGACCTACCCTTGCATTTGGATTTATATTTCTTCAACCATTTTCTTGTATTCTTTGACCAACATAATTTATAGGGATTAGGTTTTAGGATATTGGGTATAGGGTTTAGGGTATAGGGTTGAGGGTATAAGGTGTAGGGTTAAGGGTTGAGAGTGTAGGGTTTAGGGTATAAGGCATAGGGATGTGGATTGAGGGTATAGGGTTTAGGGTATAAGGCATAAGGTTGAGGATTGAGGGATAGTGTTCAAGGTTGATGATATAGGATTAATTGTATAGGGTATAGGGATTGGGGATTAGAATATTGGGTATAGGGTTGAGGGTATTGTGTTTAGGATTGAGGGTTTAGGGTTTAGAGTACAAGGTTGAATGTACCTATTTTAGGGTTTAAGTTAGGATTGAGGGATAACGCTTAGGGTTTACGTTATAAGGTTGAGGGTATAGGTTATATGGATGAGGTTTGAGGGTTGAGGTTTTAGGGTATAGGGATTAGGGTTTAGGATTTTGGGTATAGGGTATAGGGTTTAGGGTTTAGATCATGAGGTTGAATGTAGGGTTTAGGGTTTAAGTATAGGTTTGAGGGTTGTGGGTTTATGGTTGAGGGATAATGTTTAGGGTTGAGAGTCAAGGTTAAGTGTATAAGGTATATGGATTAGGGTTTAATATACTGGGTATAGGGTTTAGGGTGTAGGGTTGAGGGTATAAGGCATAGGGTTAAGGGTTGAGAGTGTAGGGTTTAGGGTTTAAGTATACGGTTGAGGGTATAGAGTTGAGGGTTAATGTTTAGGGTTTAGGGTATAAGGTTGAGGGTATAAGGCATAGGGATGAGGGTTGAGGGTGTAGGGTTTAGGGTTTAAGGTATAGGGTTGAGGGTTGAGGGATAGTGTTCAAGGTTGAGGGTATAGGGTTAAGTGTATAGGGTATATGGATTAGGGATGAGGGTTGAGAGTTTAGGGTTTAGGATTTAAATTATAGGATTGAGGGTATTGGTTTTCAAACTGAGGGCTTAGGGTTTATGATTTAGAGTAAAAGGTTGAATGTAGGGTTTATGGTTTAAGTATATGGTTGAGGGATACTATTCAAGGTATAGGTTATAAGGTTGAGGGTATAGAGTATAGGGATGAGGTTTTAGGGTGTAGGGTTTAGGGTTTATGGTATAGGTTTGAAGGATAGTGTTCAATGTTGAGGGTATAGCGTTAGCTATATAGGATATAGGGATTAGGGATTAGGATATTGGGTTTAGGGTTAAGGATATTGGGTTTAGGGTTTAGGGAACAAGGTTAAATGTAGAGTTTAGGGTTAAAGTATATGGTTGAGGGCTGTGGGTTTATGGCTAAGGGGTGATGTTTAGGGTTGAGGGTATAAGGTTAAGTGTATAGGGTATAGGGATTAGGGTTTAGGATATTGGGTACAGGGTTGAGGGTATAATTTATAGGGTTAAGGGTTGAAAGTATAGGGTTGAGGGTATAGAGTTGAGGAATAATATTTAAGGTTTAAGGTATAAGGTTGAGGGTATAGGGATGAGGGTTGAGAGTGTACAGTTTAGGGTTTAAGTTATAGGGTTGATGGTTGAGGGATAGTGTTCAAGGTTGAGGGTACATGGTTAAGAGTATAGGATATAAGGATTAGGGTTTAAAATATTGGGTATATGGTTGAGGGTATTGGGTTTAGGGTTTAGGGTTTAGGGTACAAGGTTGAATGTAGGGTTTAGGGTTTAATTATAGGGCTGAGGGATAATGTTCAGGGTTTAGGTTATAAGGTTGAGGGTGTAGGGTTGTAGTAACAGAAAAAGTATCACTTTTTCCTTATTTGATTTGGGAATAATTGTCATTGAGTTAACCTAATTTTTCCTAGGTTTAATGTTGTAATGTGTTGTAACACATTCAAATTGATCTTGGGCCCCCTTTTAATGAAATAAACTTCATGTGTACCTTATTTAAGTGTTGTAAAACACTTTCACATTTATAGAGGTTCCTTTTAATTAATTGTGGTTAGTTGGAGTTAATTATCCACTTTAATTAAAATTTAAGCCTTATTTATGACACCTCCCAAAGATTTATCCTGAAACCCATAATTCAAATTGCATAACATTTAATTGGGAAAAATCAAGGTCTTAGAAATTGGTGCTAGGACCCATTCACCCTAGGTGGCGAATGGGTCATCCCTCTATAGGACCCCCCTTTATCAGTAGATTCTACATGGGTTTTTAGTGTTCTTTCATGCCTCGAAGGAATGGTCCTAGAAAACAATGCCAAGACCCATTCACCCTAGGTGGTGAATGGGTCCTCCCTTAATAAGGACCCCCTTTTTGAATTTCATTGTCACAGGAATTTAATAATGTTTATCTCCAGATCTGGTGTCAACTTGAATTGTTTGAATTTCAGTTTTGATTTCATTTAAATAAAGTGTTAATCCACATTGTTTCTCCTAACAAGATCTAGCAAGTTCAAGTTATCATAAGAGTACATTCACAAGAGAATTATAGAGCATTTTCAAATGTGTTTCAAGGCATATTATCAAGCGTTTATTGCATTAATTCAAGATCATTCCATCATGTCAAGGGTTTAGTGCACTCATACATGTTTTTGAGCAAAGATTGTGAGTGTAGCATTGAAGATATATTGCAAGCATTGTTACATATATTATTCAAGGATCAAGATCTACATTCTTCATGGAAACTACATGTTAGATTGTAGATTTACATTACAAGACAACATCTGAGGTATCAACATTGCATCATTTCATGTTTCATGCTTCAATTACATTATTTCATCATTTGGTTTAATTACCTACAAGGGACTTAGGAAAACCCTTATTCACTAACAATCAACAAGTTTTTCTTCCCTTGAATGTGTATTTGTAGATTTATAGGTTGAAGATCAAGTGGAGAGAAAGTTTGGAGAAAAGTTACAAAAGTTGTCAAGTTGCAAAGTTGACCTTCAAGGTGCAAGAACGAAGAATTGAAGCTACAAAATTATGTATAGGTTTTCATGAGCTAATAGCTGAGAATCTGAGAGTCCAGACATCAAGGAAAATAACCTAGATCTTAGTTTCAGAAACCCTAAGAGGGACCCATTCGCCACTAAAGGCGGATGAGTCCTTTGTGCCCTAAAAAAAAGCTTCTTGCAGTAAGGTGCACACCTCTTTGAGCTCTAAAAACTTCCCTCGTAGTTGCTATAATAGTTAGGTATCATTTATAATTGTTATTTTCATCTTTTGGCCCTCATAATTACATCAAATTATAAGGATTTTTGGTGGGAAATTCTAGTGATTTATCTTGATTTTGATAAGCCCTAATTTGTTCACCATCTATCAAGGGTTGAGGGTGTAGGGTTTAGGTTATAGGGTTAAGTGTATATGGTGTAGGGATTAGGATTTATGATAGTTGATATAGGGTTTGGGAGATTGAGAGAGAGTGAGAGAGGGAGAGAGAGGGAGAAGTAGAGAGAGAGAGAGATAGAGAGAGAATGAGGAAGGTGGAGAGGTTTACAAAGATAAGGATGGAAAGAGAGAGGTAGAGAGGGAAGGTTGGTGGGAGGAAGGGAGAGAGAGGGGGAGATAGAGAAAATTAGAGAGAGGAGAGAGGGAGGGAGAGAGAGAATGGTGCTCGGTAGAGAGTAGAGAGGTACACCTTGTGAAGTCTAAGTTGATACCTAGGTGTGTCTTTTGTTATTTTATGCTTAATAAGGTCTAAAGGACCAGTCATAATGTAATTTGAAAGGATTTTGAGTCATTTAGTTGAATTTGTCAGTTTGATTCATAATGCAAAAGCCATGTGAAATCATGAGTTTTAAGGGACATGGGGAGTAGGGTCTTAGTCCATGTTAAATAAGGTCTCAATGACCATTTTCAATGTATTGGAGGGCTTAATAGGTCAGTTAGGTGGTATTTGCAAAAATCAAGTTGATCAAGTTGTAATGGGATAGTGATTAAGGGAAAAAATTGGCAAAATTGTCATTTTAGAATCTAATTAAAGGGTGGTTATGGAAGTTGAACGCCCCAAGAGGTAGTTTTCAGGTGGTAGCATGATAAATTGTTGTAATATCTCGAAGGGGAGGCTGTTGAAGAAGTTTGGAATGAGTTTCTAATAAGAAATTTGCTGTTTTTTGTGTTTTCCATTAAGAAATTGCTGATCACGAGCATTGTACGACCTGTACGTATTGTTCCACACTCCAAGCATATAATGGATGGATAGATAATTGAATAAGCTTTCTTTTGGCATTTGAATGGTGTTATTTCATTGAGAATCGAGTGAGATATCCTCATTTTACTGCCGGGTGGTCTGAAACCCCATGTTTTTTCTGTTTTCCTGAACTTTGCAAGCATTGTACGGATCTGTACCACCACCATATGCTCTGAGACTTATATAATATTGTAGGGGCATGAAATAGATTTCATTTAAATCCAGTTAGAGGTTCTAATATTGAGTTTTGAGGGAGATCTCTTCATTTTTCTGGGACTGCCTGTTTCTAACTAATTTGAGGGTTTGATTGGTGTAAAAGTGATGTTATAGCCATTCCACCTACTGTCCAGCCCTGTAACTCGGTGGAATGACTTGTTTCATGGTATTTTACATGTACCAATGGTTTGGGAGATAGGAAATGCAATTTTTATGGTTTTAGGGTGATGCCCTAGGGTGTTTTCATGAGTTTCCATGAGAAATTGAGGAACTAAAGTAAGGTTTTGGAAAAATGTGATTGGAACTATATATGTGATAGTGTTTTGAGTTTTCTAAGGTCATTTTATGAAGGTGTGAGGCACTGGAATGTTGTGATTTGTCTTGGAACCCATATTTTCATTAAACCCTCCTCAAATTGGCTTAAAATGAGGTTTTGTGGTTTGGCTAGTTGGAGTAAGTTTCTCTCGAGGAAAACTATGTTTTTGGGAGTTTGAATACATTTTAATTTGCTGCCACCTCTGCATCAAGGAGAGAGAGAGAGAGAGAGAGAGAGAGATTATGAGAGAGATAGAGATGGAGAGAGGGAGATAGAGATAAGTATATAGGGAGAGAATGGTGAGATAGAGAGTAGAGAGGAAAGGAGAGGGTGATGGAAATATGGAGAGGGAGATAGAGGGAAGGAGAGAGAGAGGGGGGAGGAGAGAGAGAGAGTGAGAGAGAGAGAGAGAATGAGGAAGGTGGGGAGATTGTGAGAGAGGGAAGGAGGAAGGGAGAGGTATAGATGGAGAGAGAGAGAGAAGTGTATAGGGAAGGAGAGAGAGAGGGAGAAGTAGAGAGAGAATGGTGAGATGGAGAGTAGAGAGGAAAGGAGATAGAGGGAAGGAGGGAGGGAGATGTAGAGAGAGAGAGAGGTTAGGAAATTGTTGTGTGTGACAGAGAGAGAAAGTGTGAAAGATGGGAGATAGAGAGAGAGAGAGAGAATGAGGAAGGTGGGGAGATTGAGAGAGAGGGAGAGAGGGGGGAGGAGTAAGGGAGAGGTATATATATTATATAGAGAGAGAGTGAGAGAAGTATATAGGGAAGGAGAGATAGAGAGGGGGGAGGGAGGGATAAGTAGAGAGAGAGAATGGAGAGAGAGAGAGAGTAGAGAGTGAGAGAAAAATATGGGAGAGAGGAGGAAGGTGGGGAGATTGAGAGAGAGAGAGAGGGAAGGAGTGAGAGAAATATGTGAGAGAGAAAATCCCCCTTCTCCCCCTTTACAAGAATTCCTAGACCAGATTCTTTGTGTGTGAGTCGGTGTTTATGTTTTTCTGATTTTAATTTGTGTTGAGTATTTAGATTTTTCCTCCCTCTTGGGGGTGGAATCATTAATCCTATGGCTAGGAGGAGAGCAGGACTGGGTTGTTGTATTCGGTGTTGCAAGTTTAGAGAGTGATCTAGAATTGTTGGAGAACATTGGATGTATGAAAATTATTTTTATATTGTTGATCTAATATGATGGTTTGATTCATTCAAAATTGCAGATTGTAAAGTATTCTTGGTAGTTAGCAAAAGAACTCCAATGATAAAAATTCTAGATTCAAGTGATCTTCTCATCTTCTTTATGTAATAAATTGTTGATTTGATGTTCAAATTATTGCACTATTTATGTGTCAACAAAGGAATGTAATTCAATGCATATAGTTGTGATGTTTATGATATTCAAATTAAACCATTTTTTCTTAATCTTATAAGCATTTGACAAACTTTAATGTAAAATGAGATTTTTTTTAAAACCCTTATGTTAAATTCTCCAAATATCCATATAAACCATTGGAATGACTATTTCTTTATAACTTCTATATAATTATTATTGATTAACAGAGAAAGTATCTAACTTGAAAAATATTCTTTTGAAGCGTGCAAGACTTCATTATTATTGTTATTAAATTCATATCATTAAACAATTTTTAAATTAAGTAGTTTATCTTTAACTATTCTATCTAGCCATTTACTTCTCTTATTTAGTTATTTGGTAGTATTTTATTAGCTTAATCTTGGGGAGGGCATTAGAGAGAGAGAGAGAAAGAATGGTGAGAGGGAGAGTAAAGAGTGAGAGTGAGAGTGAGATATGGGAGAGAGGAGGAAGGTGGGGAGATTGAGAGAGAGGGGGGGAGAGGGAAGGAGGGAGGGAGAGGTAGAGATGGAGAGATGGAAATAGAGAGAAGTATATAGGGAAGGAGAGATAGAGAGGGAGAAGTAGAGAGAGAGTGGTGAGATAGAGAGTAGAGAGGAAAGGAGAGAGTGAGAGAAATATAGTGAGAGAGGAGGAAGGTTGGGAAATTGAGAGAGAGGGAGAGAGGAGGGAGGGAGGGAGATGTAGAGATTGAAAGAAATAGAAAGAGAGGAGTATATAGGGAATGAGAGATAGAAAAGGGGGAGGATGGAGGGAGAAGTAGAGAGATAGATAGTGTAGCAACTGAGATAGTACGCCTCACCTTTGAGGTATGGAGCACAAAGGTAGGGTTCCTATTTCACAATTGCTACACTCAAGGAAACCTTAGAGATATCAATCCAAAGGTAAAAAGGATGGAAGAGATATTGAAATAAGGTATCCTAGGGTTTGATTAAAGACAATAAGAGGGCTCACTACCAAGCTAGGGCTTGGAAAGACAAGAAATAAATGCAAGATGCAAAGTACCATTCAAAACCTAACCAAATGACCTAGGAAATGAAATTGAGAAATCAAGATATCAAACTAGAAATGAATAGAGGTGCACCTAGAAGAGTGATGAGGTCAAAAAAAGCTCCAAAACCCTAAAAACTTTTTGTTTGATTCCCAATGGGACTCATATGCTAGTTTGGGTGATTTAGTCCCAAACTGGGTTTTCTGTACCAAAACTAGAATCTAATAGTGCTTAATCTGAATCTCTTGAAACCTAGAAAATGGTAGTACTGGGACTCATACACCCAAGGTGGCGTATCAGTCCCAGTATGCCTTTTTAGAGGGTTAAGAATTGAATCTGCTATCCTAACTCTACTCTTTCTAGGTCACTCTTTGTTTCCAGGTCTGAAACTCTAATTTGCAACCTATAGGAGATTTTTGTGATCTTATCAACAAGGAAACAACTAGGACAACTTTCTTCAATCTTGTAACTTATTCTTCAAACATCCTTCAAGCTCCAAGACACCTAGATCTACAATCACACATGTAGAGAGAGAGAAACTCGTTGATTTTTAGAGAATAGGGGTTTGCCTTAGTCAAACCCCTTTTAGGTAATTAAACCAAATGATGAGATAATTAAATAAGAAGATGAAACATGAAACGGAACATGAAACATGAATAATGATACTTTTAATGATGTATTATAAATCAATAATCTAACATGAAATGTTCATGAAGGATGTAAATCTAGATCCTGAAATAAGTGTATATCAATGCTTAGCCTTGGATCTTGAATGCAACATCACAACACTAGCTCAACAACATACTTGATGCTTGATAACCTTGACATGATGATGGATCTTGAATTGCTGGAACATTTGATGAAGAATTATGCCCTTGAATGCTTTAAATATTCTCTTGAATACTCTTGTGAAGTCTTGTAAACTCTTTAAGGCTCTTGTAAACTCAAGTTTTCTATAAGGCATGCTCTCTCAAAATTCTTAGGTGAAAATGAGTGAAATAACCTTGTATTTATACTTATTTATGCCAAATTTCCGAAATTAACACTACAAGCCGACATGAGATCTAGGAGGACAAAATCCTGCCAAGAATTTGAATTAAATTTGATTTTGGGCCACATGGGACTCATACACCAAAAGTGGTGTATGAGTCCCACTAGGCTTAACTATGGGACACATTTTTCAAAAATGCTTAGAATGATGTAAAATCAGTACTGGGGCCCAAAAACCTAGGTGGGACACATACACCCAAGGTGGCATAAAAGTCCCAGATCACTAAATCTAGCCCACACAACCTAAAAAGAAATGAATTATGATTGGATGTTGGTTTATGTTGAGATTATCTTCAGAAATATGCATTAATTAAGGCTTGTGGATGCAAAATTAGGCCAATTAAGGCATAAAGAAGCCCAAATTATTAATGAAACCCTAGATTAATGTGAAAGTGTGGTGCAACACTTTACAACACCCTAAATAAGGCATAATTAAGTTCATTTAGTTTACAAGGGCCAAAAACTCAATGTGAAGGTACACTTTACAACATTAAATTAAGGCAAAGTTAGGTCAATTTAGCTTAAAAAGGCCCTAAATCCAATATGAATGTGGAAAACACATTACAACATTATATCAAGGCATTATTAGGTAGATTTTAATGTTAATCATTCCCAAATTAAGTGTGAAAATGTAAACAACAACATTTCCCGACACTACATTTAGCCCCCACTTTAGTGAGAGGAGGAACTTACTTCAAACTCACACTAAAGTAGGCATTCAAGAGGGATCCAAGTGTACCGATGCGAATGGTATAGGATAAAAAAGATCAAAGGAGGTGGTCAAGCCCCCAGCATCCAAGATCCTACATCAAATCGACATAAGCACAAAAGGACACGCACAAGATGTATGATATGCAACATCAAGATACACAAGCATGCAATGTCAATAACTAAAAAAAAGAAAAATAAGATAAAAATAAAAAGAGTTGGATTAATCCTTGACTATTTGTCCAACACAATGTCGATCAAATCTAGGATTTTTTCTGAAATGCACACTCACTCTGAGGAAACAAAACTCTAGGCTATCCACTAGGTGAGTATCCAAAGAGGTGAGACGCATACACACATGGCTGGTATGTGCTCACACACACACTCAAGTGGATATGGGGAATTCATGCCTAAGTTCAACTTCCCGTTCAATCAGACCAAAGCTATACCTCCTAATAAATTTGATAAGGTGCCACACAAAAATGAACTTTGGGCTTCATGAGGCAAGCAAAGCTTCATATGCTTGAAACTCATGAACAAACAAGATGGCTCCATAGGCAAGCAAAGTGTGTTATGCAAGGTCACCATATAACTAAAAATGTAAATGAAAAATTAGTGTAAGGTATGTTCAAAGGTATTTTTCTCAAGTGGTTCAGGTAAGGTCTCATCTTAGGGAACATTGTGCCTAATGTCTCCAAGAGTGGACAATTCAAAGAAATATCATGCTCTCGAAGGAAATCAAGCCCAATGAAACCACCAAGAAAAGGACACATTGCAAGAAAAAATAAAATCACACAGTGAAACATGAGTGTTGATGTATGCCCCCACTTTAAAGCAGTTGCTAACACCATTGTTGTGAGAAATTGTTGTAAAGTAGAAGAAAACATGAGAGCTTACTCAGAAAGCCCTATGCCAAGTCATATGCTTCCAAATAAAGCTACATCATCGATGAGTATGTAACGAGCAAGCCAACTTAACTCATGTCATCCACATCTTAAGCTTGCTCTTATATATACATGAAAGGTGGTCAACTAGCCAAAATAGATAATGGCAAGTGACATATGAGGACAAGGCTACCTAACCCCTTTCCCAAATTAGTGCAAGACAAGGATGAGCGGAGAAACATGTTAGAGTGAAAACCAATATCAATTAGAGGCATTAGGTTCCCCAATATAAGGAAGAGCACCACACTCATTAAGATTTTGAATTTCATTACTCAAAGCCTTGCATTCGTTAGTAGCATGACCATGAACTCTACAATATGCACAAAATGAACTCTTGTATTAAAATTTCTTCCGTGTTCTTGGAGGGAGAGATATCAAGCGATCTTGGAGGAGTCTCAAAAAGATACTCTCTTGATCAAAAGTAGAAAATGTTCCTTTATTTTGCAACAAAGATATCTCTTGCTTAGTACAGGATGTCATACTTACACAAGACTCTTTAGATTGTGATATTTTATACTCTCTTTTATAGGAGGGTGAAAAATATATCAAGTTTGAATCATTAGTGTTTTGTGTGATGACATTGATAGTAGGCAAAGGTTTCTCTATTTATTTCATTTCTTGCAAAGGATAATAATCAAGACCACTACTGTCTACCAATTCAGGATGCACTAATGTTAAAGTTGGCTTAGAGGAATATTTTGTAAGAGTGTTAATATTGAGTGAAGGATTTTTTGTTTCATTTGAGGGAAAATAACCAAGACCATTAGTCATTCCTTGTGTGTTAGGCTCTATAGGGGCATGGATACCTTGTTCTCTAGCACCACATCCTTTTCCACTACATCCAAGTTGTTTCATGAGTTCATAACCTTTTACATAAAGTTTTTTCATTTCTTTAGGATTCTGTGGTCATTCATAATCAACTTCATCAAATTTTATCGTGTATGTTGTCTTTTCTTCTAAAGAGGTTGAGGTGGATGCTTTCAAAGGATCTTCCAAATTTTGTGTTGACATTACCACTTTTATTTTCCCTTTTTAGACTCTTTGTTTATGATTTTGTATTCTCCCATGAATGTTGGTTTGAAGTCTAAGGAACCCCAATCATGCTCTAATAGCTTTGTGACTTCCTCATTGTGGTTTTCTTTTTCTTTTTGTTGCATGTGTTCTACTTGTGTAGTTGGTGTTAATGTTTTCAAAGGATTTTCCTTATTTTTCTCAATCTTTAAGAAATTATTTGGCTCAAGGTTAGCTTTGAGTCTGTACACTTTGTTGTTGTAGACATATTTCATTTTATGATGAAGAGTAGAAGGCACCCCATTCATTGCATGAATCCATGGTATGCCTAAAAGAAGGTTATATGAAATATCATGAGGCATAACATGGATTGGTGTTTCTAATGTGGCCTTTCCAGCTATAATAGGCAAAGTGATCACACCGAGTGGTTGTTTTCTGACATTATCAAATACCTTAATAGATAAAGAGTCAGGTTGAATTTTTTATTTATCCACATCAAGCTTATCCAAAAGGGATACACTACACACATAAAGGGTGGAGCCATTGTCAAACAAGGGTTCTTTTTATCCCGACCGATTATGTATAGCTATTATCATGAAAGCATCATTTTGTTTTTGCACTTCCAAACGAGGGAGCTCACTTTGGTGGAAAACAATGTCAACATTTATTCCTTGAATCGTGGCTACTATGTCATTCGGTTATGCATTATAAGGCATAGGAACTTGTTGTAAAGCACTTTGAATCATGTTTTGGTAATGAGGGGAGGCTTGAATAAGGTCCCATAATGATACCTTAGTAGGAGTGTTCTTTAGTTGTTTGACAAGATCATGCTCCTTTTCATGAGGAGGACCTAGCAAGATAGGGTTAGGCAGGATAGGATTAGGAAATGGGAGGGATGTTGAAGGAGTTTGTCTTGGTTGCGAATTGTTTCTAGTGTTATATGTATGAGCAATGGTTTTATAACTTGGCTACTACGACACATTATTCTTAGGTGGGTAAAGGATAAGTTCAGGTGTTTTTGAGTTTGAGGTTTGTGGGAAGGTGGGTAAAGGATAAGTTGAGGCTAAATAATATTAACATCCCTTAGTGAAAGAGAGTTTAATGCTACTTCATCATCTTCATCTAAGGAAACTATATCACTATTGTCAATGTTATCATTTTCTTGCACCATGATATCCTCCCTAGGAGGAGAGTTTTTAGGAGAACTATAAGCTAGATGTTCATGACATTCAAAGGTTGGTTCTTCTAAAATGACTTCATCACAAGGAAGGGAGTTATCAATGATTGAATTGTCTTGTTTATTAATGATGGAATTCTCTTCTTCGATAATGTTTCCCTTAGGGGAGGAGAGGAAACTTAGATTCTCATGGATCTTATTGCTTTGATCTTTTTCTATAGAAGTTTCTTCTTCACCAATAGTAGAGATATTAGGAGAAGGTCCAATTTGATTGTTATGAGTGTCCATGATTTCATCCTTGTTTTCTAGGGTCTCATTCTCTTGTGCCATAACTTCTACCCTAGTAGGAGAGTTAAGAGGTTGGTCAAATTCCATGATTATATTTTGTAAAGCAACTTCATTACCAATAGGGGAGGCATCAAGGGAAGGAGAACTATCATTTTTATGCCTATGAATGAATGAATCCTTTTGTTCAAATAGATATTTCCAAATGTTAGGGACATTAGGAAGGATAGAAATAATGCTATAACTTTCAATCATTGGATCTTCTAACACTAACATGTCTTCCTCACAAATATGATTTTCATTGTCATTCTTAATTGTATTCTCTTTCCCTAAAGCATTGTCATAAGTAGTAGAGGTGTTGGGAGATGAATGTAAAATAAGTAAAGCGGTGGCCATGATTTTATCTTATATTGTTATAATATCTTCCTAAGGGGGATGAGGAGAAGGACAAATAAGACCCTCATGATTCTCAACAATTGCATCTTCTTTCACCAAGATACCTTCATCACTAGTAGGAGAGGTATCAAGAGAAAAGAAATTATGATTATCATGATTGTTTATGCTCTCATCTTCTTCTATCATACCATTACCATAAATAGGAGAGGTTTAAGGTTAGTGTCAACATCTTCACTCTCTTGCACTAAGAGACTCTCATAACTAGGGAATGTATTGAATGAATGACTAACATGCTTATTGACTAAATTTTTCTTTGCAAACATGGAAAAGATAGATACCAAAATTTGTGAAAAGTAGTCTATCCAAACTTAAAATGGAAAAAGACTTAAAATGCAATGCAAAGACCTAGAATGAAATGTGTAAATGCAATTTTTAGATTTCAAACAAGGTAATTTACTGATTACACTATGCAACAATCTGAAAATAAAATGTTGTAAAGGAAAATTTTGAATTAAGCAATGCATGAAATGAAGTAATCGAAGCTAGATTTATTGAAATGCATGTAACAAAAACTCAACCAACTAAAATAAATAACTAATAACAGCAAACAGAAGTGCAAAAACAAGGTTTTTAATGTTGTAAAAGGTATTTTCAAGGCTGATTTGGGACTAATTCACCTAAAGGGGTGTATGAGTCCTAGTGAGGGTATTTCAAGGGTTCAAATGTTGAAAAATGTACAACACAAAAATCCCAGAAAGTAAGCAAAACAACCTATACAGGGACTATATTTCCCAAACTAGTGAATGAGTCCTGAATTAGGGTTTTTGCATCGTTTCAGCAAATTTTATTTGAATGTTGTGTTTTCTAGTTAGGATGATGTCTAGGCTGAGTGTAAATGTAGACTTTAGATGAAATTTAATGATATAAGATGAAAAAATGCAATCTATATGCAATTTCACTAATGCAAGATTTAGAATTCCTAGATGCAAATTAACTAATGCAAAACCCTAATGCAAAGTCAATGTAAGCTAGATCTAGGATGATGATGCAGTCCAAATTGGAAAAGAGGTGTTCACATCAGGTTCACCAAAATGTAGCAAAATAAATAGTATGCTTCACCTTTGAGGAATGGAGCACAAAAGTAGGGTCCCTATTTGACACTTGCTACACTCAAGGAAACCTTAGAGATCTCAATCCGAAGATAGAAAAGGAGAAATATATCTTGCAATAAGGTATCCTAGGGTTTGATTAAAGACTATAAGAGGGTTCACCACCAAGCTAGGGCTTGGAAATATAATAAATGAATGCAAGACACAAAGTATCATGCAAAACCTAACCAAATGACCTAGGAAATGAAACTAAAAATCAATATATCAAAATGGAAATGAAAGAGATGAACCTGGAAGAGTGGCGAGGTCAAAAAAGCTCCAAAACCCTAAAAATTTATTGTTTGATGCCCACTAGGACTCATACGCCAGTCTGGGTGATTTAGTCCCAGACTGGGTTTTCTATGCCAAAACTAAAATCTGACACTACTTAATCTGAATCTCTTGAAACCTAGAAAATGGCACTACTAGGACTCATATGCCCAAGGTGGCGTATCAGTCCCAATATGCTTTTTTAGAGGGTAAAGACCCAAATCTTCTCTCCTAACTCTACTCTTTCTATCACACTTTGTTTCCAAGTTTGAAACTTTGATTCACAACATGTAGGATACTTTTTGTGATCATATCAACAAGGAAACAACTAGTAAGACTTTCTTCAATCTTGTAACTTATTCTTCAAAGATCCATCAAGCTCCAAGACACCTAGATCTACAATCACACATGTAGAGAGAGAGAAACTTGTTGATTGTTAGAGAATAGGGGATTTCCTTAGTCAAAACACTTTTAGGTAATTAAACCAAATGATGATATAATGAATATTTAAGAATATGAAACATGCAACATGAATAATGATACCTTGAATGTTGTCTTGTAAAACAGTAATATAACATGAAATGACCATGAAGGATGTAGATCTAGATCTTGAAATAACTAAAGATCAATGCTTAACCTTGGATATTGAATGCAACATCACAACACTAGCTCAACAACATGTTTGATGCTTGATAACCTTGACATGATGATGGATTTTGAATTGTTGCAACAATTGATTAAGAAATCTACCCTCGAATGCTTTAAAGATGCTCTTGAATACTCTTGTGAAGTCTTGTAAACTCTTGAAGGCTCTTGTAAACTCAAGTTTTCTATAATGCATGCTCTCTTGAAAATCTTAGGTGAAAATGAGTGAAATTACCTTGTATTTATACTTATTTATGTCAGATTTCCCAAAATTACAACACTACAAGCCGACATCAGGTCTAGGAGGAAAAAAACCCACCAAGAATTTGAATTAAATTTGATTTTGGACCACATGGGACTCATACACCAGAAGTGGCGTATGAGTCCCATTAGGCTTAATTATGGGACACATTTTAAAAAAATTCTTAGAATGATGTAAAATCAGGATCGGGGCCCAAAACCTAAGTGGGACTCATATGCCCAAGGTGGCATATGAGTCCTAGATCACTAAATCTGGGCCACACAACCTAAAAATATGTGAATTATGATTGTATGTTGGTTTATGTCTAGATTATCCTCGAAAAGATGCATTAATTAAGGCTTGTGGATGCAAAATTAGGCCAATTAAGGCATAAAGAATCTCAATTTATTAATGAAACCATAGATTAGTGTGAAAGTGTGGTACAACACTTTACAACACCCTAATAAGGAATAATTAAGTTCATTTAGTTTACAAGGGCCCAAAACTTAATGTGAAGGTGCACTTTACAACATTAAATTAAGGAAAAGTTAGGTCAATTTAGCTTAAAAGGGACCTAAATCCAATGTGAATGTGGTAAACACATTACAACATTAGATCAATGTGTTATTAGGTCCATTTTAACATTAATTATTCCCAAATTAAGTGTGAAAATGTAAACGGTGATATTTTTGACACTACAAATAGATAGATAGATAGATAGATATAGAGAGAGAGGGAGAGGAAAGGAGGGAGAGAGAGAGAGGTGATATAGAGAGGAGGGAGGGAGAGAGAGTGAGGTAGAGAAAGGGGGGTGGGAGGAAGAGAGAGAGAGAGAGAGAGGAGGAAGGTGGGGCTCGATTGAGAGAGAGGGAGAGAGAAGGAAGGAGAGAGGAATGGAAAGGGAGAGATGGAGAGAGAGATAGAGAAGTATATAGGGAATTAGAGATAGACAAGGAGAAGTAGAGAGGGAGAGAGCAAGATGGAGAGCTCGAGAATGGTGAGATAGAGAGTGAGAGATAAAGATGGGGGAGGGAGAGAGTGTGTGAGAGAGAGAGAAATGGCGAGGGAAGGATGAAGGTTGGGAGATTGGGAGAGAGAGAGAGAGAGAGATAAGCATTTAGGGAAGAAGAGATAGAGAGGGGGAGGAGGGAGGGAGAAGTAGAGAGAGAGGGAGAGGTAGGGAGGGAGAGAGAGGTGGGATAGAGAGAGAGGGAGGGAGAGAGATAGAGAGAAGTAGAGAGAGAAGGAGGGAAGGATAGAGGGAGAGAGAAGTGAGATAGAGAGAATAAGAGAAAAGAGGGAGGAGGAAGGTGGAGATATTGAGAGAGAGAGAGAGAGGAGGGAAGGTGAGATAGGCAGGAGGGATAGGTTATATAGAGAGAAGTAGAGAAGGAAGGTGGGTGGAATCAAGGGGGGGAGAGAGATGGGGGAAGGAGGAAGGTGGTTAGATAGAGAGAAGCAGAGAGGGAAGGTGGGTAGGATGAAGAGAGATAGAGAGAGAGGAGATAGAGAAAATTAGGGAGGGAAGGAGGAAAGGAGGGAGGGAGAGGCGAGATAGATAGAAGCATAGAGGGAAGGAGAGAGTGTGAGAGATAGGTCTAGAGCTCATAAGGGATAAATAATGAGTGAGATAGAGAGATAGAGATGATACAACTTACTGATTATTGAAATTTGACATGCCGATTATTGAAATTTAGCTATCTAAAAAATTATAGATCTAAAAACTAGAATTTGCATTATAACTCCAAGAGATCCACAACAACTCTCAAACATCCCAAAATATATACATAAAATATAACTTAATGTATAAGAAATTAAATTCCTATATATAAATGACAATGTCATGTATATGGTGTAGACATGTAAAAATGGCTTAATGCATATCACATTTCCTAAACTACATTTTTCCATTATCGGTATCATTGTCATTATCACTATTGCATATCACTTCATTAACATCATTAATCCCCTTTTTAACATCATTTGCATCATTAACCCTATTTTTCTCTATTAATTAAATAATCTCAAATTGTTCAATTAATTCACTATGTCATCACCTAATTTAACCTTATTCCCCCTGATTAATTAAATAAACACAAATTATTTAATTGTCACTAACATACCTTATTCATCTAAATTAATTAAATAGTTATCATTAATTATTTAATTAAGCTACTTTCCCTTCTTCAAAATTGAATAATTAAATCAATTATTCAATTTCCCCAAAATCACTCAACATGGTCAAATAAATAAATATACCTTTATTTATTAAAGTCAAATACAACTTGTGTGCGTTCCTCTCAAACATTTAATTAATTATTAAATTAATTAATACATCCTCACATATCTTGATTGAATAAATCATGACCACTGATTTCTCAATCTATTTCCTAATCCCACTAATTTCTCTAATCCCACTAAACACTCAAACTAACTTCTTCAATCCCATTAATCATTCAATCTAATCTCATCGATTATTCAATTAAATCCCTTAATTGAATCAATCAAACGAGTTAACTGATCAATCTATTTCCTCTCAATGGTTCTCAACCGTTGATCATGATCTTTCATTGTTGAATCTTAATCATTCATCTAAAACTTTAAAATCTATAAAACAACCTTCACCCTTCTCACAAATGATTGAATAATCTAGAGAATTTGTGGAGAGGTCATGTAAAATTGACTATTGAAGCACATTGAGCAAATACTTGCATTGTAGATCACCATTACCACTACCTTTCAAGCTTTTGCAAACATGGAGGCTTCATATTGATCATGCAATCCAACATCCATTATTAATACGAATACACTCCAACATGGGATGGTAAAATTTTAGTCTTTGAATTCATTTATGTTCTCATTTATGCTAACATTACTTGATGAATTCATTGCTTTACAATCACATTTCATGAGTAGGTTGTTATTTTATCTTGTTTTGATTTTAATTGATTATTTTCCTTGTTGTATTCCATTGATCCATTTCCCCCTTACACATTTTGGCACACTCGATTAATCTTTTGAGTCTTTTTTAAGAATTTTGCAGGTTATAGCCAAGAATAAGACTAAAGCCTGTCATATTATTTTAATAATAAAAACATGGATGCATGGAATTTTGTAAAACCATTTCTGGATTTTGTAGACCTCACTCTTAACTTTCTATAGCTTTTTTAAGTTTTTAATTTCATGAAAAAATAAAAAAAGATTATAATTTTAGTCTATTGTGTTTTAAAAAAAAATTGTTGCTAACCTTTAAAAATTCATGTGTTTCATTCATCTCTAATAAATTCTACATGATAAATTTTAGAAAAAAAATTTGGGTTTTCTAGATCTTCATTTTATCTTTCCAAAATAGTTGATGATTTCAAATTTGATGAAAATTTGAGAAAGTTGTTGCTACTTGAAATTGCTACAATAATTGTCCAAGAAGAGTAAAAATTGTTAATCTTTTTTCTTTTTTCTTTTTTATTTCTTTTATTTATTTTTTTCAAGTTTTTGCAAGTCTTTGTGGCCATTAGAGGATTAGCTTTGACAATTTATGTTTGGTGCTTTAAAAATGAATTCACTTTCCTTTGGGGCACTAAAACCGAACAAGACAACTTGAACATTTACATTTGGTGCCTTTAAAATGAATTCAATTTCCTTTGGTGCACTAAAATTGAACAAGACAACTTGAACATTTACATTTGGTGCCTTTAAAATGAATTCAGTTTCCTTTGGTGCATTAAAACTGAACAAGACAACTTGAACATTTACATTTGGTGCTTTTAAAATGAATTCACTTTCCTTCAAGGTGCACTAAACTGAACAAGACAACTTGAACATTTACATTCGGTGCTTTTAAAATGAATTCACTTTCCTTTGGTGCACTAAAACTGAACAAGACAACTTGACCATTTACATTTGGTGCTTTTAAAATGAATTCATTTTCCTTTGGTGCACTAAAATTGAACAAGAAAACTTGAACATTTACATTTGGTGCTTTTAAAATGAATTCACTTCCCTTTGGTGCACTAAAACTAAACAAGACAACTTGAACATTTATATTTGGTGCTTTAAAAGGAATTCACTTTGTATTTTATTCATGAAATTTTATGTTTGAATTCTTAAATATTTGAAATTAGTGCATTTAAATACAAATTGATATCGTTAAAACACCTCATTTTGGGCTTAAAATCAAATTGTAATAAATTGTCTACTGTGTCCACTATGATTGGCAAGCCAAGTGCATATCCTCTCCCCTTACGTCTTTTGATGATCCTCGGTGATTAGAAACACAACGAGATTTTTGCATTTTTTTGTGGTCACCCCTTTTCTAGATATGGGCTTGCTTATGAGGCATATCCCACAATAGAGAACTCACTCGTGACCCTAAAAGCACATTTACTAATGGGCTATATAAAGTGCAAAATCAAAAGAAAGTAGCTCAAATCTGGGTGAGAATGCCTTGAAATTCCTCTACCCTCCTACAAACATAATGTGTTGTACATAGGATAGCTAAATCCTTAAGTGGCTTGCATATGATGCATACATCCAGTGTTCACAGTTGTCATTAAACACCTTTTTGTTTTAGAGGCCAACCAAGTTTCCCAAAACATCTTTCAAAGTAGTGTATGGAAATAACACCATTCACAGAAGTTACTTACCACGTAAAATTCATAGTTGAGGCATAAGGCTTAAGATTTAATCCTCTTTATCCTAGAGTATCAAGATGGTACATTTCCTTGATATATCCTATTTGTTCCCTCTATAAATTTAATTTAAAATCACTCCTTCAGGGGTGAGGTAAACCTACAGAGAATAGTGTACCTTTTATTCCTTAGGATGTATTGACTAATAATATTTGGGCTATATCATTGGATTTGAGATTTTCTATTGTATGCATCACTTTCCATCAAAATAGATCACCAAAACATCAGACCAAACAAATTTCCAACACTTACAAACTTATCGAACAAACTGCCATCACAAAATTGGAAACTATTGAAACAAAATCACTAATGTCAAGTTTTTTCACTACTATCTCAAAAAATTACTGTAATTAACCTGAATTATGGTTTCTATTGTTCAATTAACCACTATTTCTATTACTATTGCATGATAGTCACTATCAAGATAGATTGGCTTCTAAAAAACTTGGTCACAGTTGTCTTAACACATAACCATTATTGTTATATAATCCTACAGCTACTATCCTAAAATCCTATCACTATCGTCCTATTTGCAAGCTTGCCTCAAAATTGTCAAAACAACTTATTCTTAAACATTGGCCTAAAAAATTTGTTATCAAAGATCATCATTGGACCTATCAATCAAAAATCAACATCACCATCCTTCCCTTTGGACTTGGTTACATACAGTTCATAACTATCATCTTTTTGGACAAAAACATTTACGCAATAGCTTATCAACATCCTTCAACATCACTAAATCAACAACCAAGTATCAACCAAGTCTTGAACATATATTGAACACAAGAAATCAAACCATTATCTTGTTATAGTTTTTAGAGCAACCTTTACTTGCAACCTCATAGCTAGTTCAAGTAAAGCAAACACCATATCCTCTAAGACATAGCAAAAACATCGATTTGAGTCTTGTGAACTATTGTGTTCTAAACTAGCATCAAATCAAAACATCAAAACATCAAAAATCATAGATTCATTTATCCAACAACACCCAAAATTTTCTCATCTCCTTATCATAGGATTGAGTAGCAAATTATTACCATCCAACATCAAGCTTGATCATCCACATATCACAACACCAATCCATAGAAAACAACCAACAACCTTTGTCCAAAATGTATACACACATCCCCTTTGTACATAATTCTATCAAACCAAATCTCAAAACACAACGTCATTCCATTTCTATAAGTTATCTCAAATTTATCAAGGTTTATTGAGTTTGTTTGTGACTACAACGAGATCACAACACAAAAAGAACTAGAAGGTGGAAGCCAATAAAATTAGCACTAGTATACCAAACACCAACACCACCAACAAGGAAACTCAACCATGGGGTTATGATCCTAAGACATACTCAACCCTCAAAGAACAACCAACATTAAAAGCACAAACAAGTCAACCACCTAGTGATGATGACATATGCCTTCAACACCAAGACAGATTTGCTTGGCAACAAGATCAACCTCCTAAAGACATGACCATAGAGGAGTATGATAGTGATGACGAAATAATAGATGATGTACTTTTAGAGCACTCCCAAGATCCAAAAATACAAAAACTTATGGAAAAGATGATTGGGAAGGACCCTAACACATATTTCCTCAAGCTAGTACAAAGTGGGGCCAAGTTGCCCACAAAATTTTATGTTGAAGTTATTAAGGATCCCAACCTCATTCCTTTGTGAGACCAATCTATGGTGAGACAAATACCCAAAACAATGGTAGATCCCAAGATACCACCATTTTTCTCAAACATACATATCAATGACAAATGTTTTCCACAAAAAGTGGAGAATCCATTGTATAGACATCCATCACAAATTAAACAAGTGGTAGTAGCTCAACATAATCAAGAGAATCCAAACCTCTTGACAAATCAAAACATGCCACCACAAAATTTTAACATAATGGGACCCAACATATACGATACATCTTGGTATAACCAGCAACAAGGTACCAATACTAATATGCAAAACAAGGGACAACCACAACATGTAGTGAACCAACAAGGAAACAACCCTTTGCAAACATAACTACATGTTAACAACCCACCACACATGTATCAACAACCACCACAAGATCAAAGCATGTACCAAGGAAATTTTCAAAACCAAACTCAAAACATGCTTCAACAACAATGTTACAATCCTAACACGTAAAATCAATATGGATCATAATCGACCCCAAACCTTCAACACCAAACATGTATGTTTTAGCACCAACAAACATCAATACCCAACATAAAATGTATGTTCGACCACAAAAAAACACACACCTAAAAAATCAAGCACCTAATCCCCCACAACACAACATTGGTGTACAACCTCCATCACGATACCAAACCTACACACCTCAACAACAACATAGCGTACCTCAACAACAATACAACATATCTCAAAAACAACATAGCGTACCTCAACAATAACATAGCATACCTCAATAGCAACATAGCATACCATAACAACAATACACCATACCTCAATAAAAACATAGCGTACCTCAACAACAATACAATGTACCTCAACAACAACACAACATACCTCAACAACAACATCATATACCCTCAACACACAACACAACTACAGCGGTCCTCAAGGACCCCATCCTTCATCCTACACCCACAACATGGACCAAGGGCCATCATATGTACAAAACCCACAATATAACACACAACATTGTGGGGCAACAAGGTTATAATATGTCTCCTTATCAAACAAACACACTAAGTGATGATGTAACCTTACAAATACATAATCTTAACTAAAGGATATCAAACATCCAAATTGGAAATCCAAAGAAGAGTTATGCTTTACAATACATATGTCCATATCCCTTTGATTGTTCCTTATCCATGGTACCTTTCCCCAAGAATTTTGAAATACCAAAATTTGACAAATATAGGGGAAGAGGAGATCCAATAGAGCATGTGTGAGAATTCTTAGTAGCTTGCATGGATGTACAACATAGTGATACCTATCTAATGAGGCTTTTCCCATAAAGTCTTGGTGGTGTCGCTATTGAGTGGTTCTCTCATCTATCGGCTGGTATCAAGACCTTTGATGAGTTGTTAGATAAATTTGTCAATCATTTCTCATACAACATAAAGTAAGATATAACAATCTCTGATCTCTACCAAATTAAACAAAGCCAAGGGGAATCATTTTATTCATATCTACAGATATGGAGACATAAAGCTAGTAAATGTGAATGGATTTTTCCCAAGAAAAATCTCATAGACATCTTTGTCTCCAACACACAAGCAGATATTAGCTACCAACTCACCATGTTTTGCCCTAGTAATTTTGAGGAAACTATTGAAAATGGTTTACTCATCAAAATATCTCTCATAGCAATGGGAATCATTAAACTATATATAAACAAAGACCAAGCTTCAAGTTCTAATGAAAAACCAAAAATATGGGCAAAGAAAAAAAAATTACCAACAATGGAGTGGTAGATGCAAAATTCATACGAAACATACAAACACCTAGAAATCCATAGAACAATGTCCAAGTAGCCCAAGCAAACTACCCTCAAATTAATGCTCAAAACAATCAGCTCGCGTATCCTCAGAATAACTAGCAAAACAACCAGCAAACAAACCAAGGGAAGGATATTCAAAGAGGGTCATCAAGGCAGAATAATCAAACTAGGAGAAAATTCACCCCGTTAGGAGAAACTCTTGAGGTAGTTATGCACAAACTCATCCAAAAGAAACTTATCATGCTTCCTAATCTTGATAAAACAACTTATGATAAACCAAAATTCAAACCCCCTTGGTACAACGATAATGATCGATGCAAATTCCACAAGATCAAGGGGCACACAACGAATAATTGTATGATACTTAAAAACATCATATAGGACTAGATAGAAAAAGGGGAGGTTAAAATATCTTGGGCCCTCTGGTAACAGAGACATGGGAATATACAAGGATTCACTCCTTGATCATTCTAGGGGAAATGACAAAGGTAAAGGATAAGATTATCAAAAATCCAACTTCACCTATGATGAAGTTGTAGGAACCATCTGTCAAGCCGGTCGAAACATCAATGTAGTGACCATACTAGGCAAAAGCCCCAAATGTAATGTGACTACAAGAACAGGGAAAGTCACAATCCAAGGAGCCCCACTTCCACCCAAATTCACCATCAAGATTTCCACTAACTATAGCATTGTTGACCAATTGAAGAAAACTCCAGTATTAATCTCTATCCTCAAACTTTTAAAGTTATTACCACCACATACAAAGATCTTGGAGAAAGCTCTCATATAATCTTCAATGCCAAATAACCTTGACACTAATCAATTTCAAGCCATGGTTGGTACCATTACTTCACCCCATCACTTGGTCTTTTTTGAAAAATACCTTCCACAATCAAGCTTTGTATCTCGAACTTTGTGTCCATAAACACAAAATCAAGAGAGTCCTAATAGATGGGGGTACGGTTTTAAACATATGTACCCTAAAAATGGTAAAGCAATTGGGATATTCTGATGGCATGATTGAAAAGAAAAAGAGTATCACCATAAGGGCTTATGATGATATGGAGAGAAACTCTGAGGGCACAATAAGACTTCCAATACAAGTAGGGCCAACAATAGCAAAAACAACTTGTTAGGTACTAGATCTTGAGTTTTCATATAACTTCCTCTTGGGACATCTGTAGATCCATGCAATGCAAGTGATCCCTTCCACCTTTCAGCAATGCTTAAAATTTCCATACAATGATAAGGAATTTATAGTATACATTGATCTCGAACCCTTCCATTATTGCTCAAACTTGGAGAAGTACGAAACAATCCTTCAAATACCTAGTAATGACATATTATTCCACTCATTTTCCTATGTCGATCCAGCATTAGTTTCTTCAACCTCAACTCCATCCATATTAACCAATCATCCAAAATCTAACCCCAAGATCTAGGTGCTTGACAAGGGCTATGGAGAATACCATTTCAAACAATCCTTCTACACTGGGGAGCTTCCCCCATCACCAAAATTCTATGAGTGACTAAAGGAAATAAAGCATGTTCAAGCTGTCACATATGAAGATAATCCCACTATCTTTAAAAAGTGGGGAGACATGAAAGATGAAGTGGTATTCAAAGAGGACCTCTCATCATGGATCTATAAAGAAGAACAAGAAGAACATAAATAGCTACATCCCCTTCCCATGGAGCTCAACAATAAATGTTATCAAATAGCAAGAAATATGGGATACACTGGAAAAGGTGGCCTTGGTTTACATGAACAAGGCATAAGAGAGCCCATCATAATAGAACAATGCAAGAAGAACATGGGACTAGGTTATGGTTTGATAGACATGGTAATCCCAAACATCAAAACTACCTCTTATCAAGCAATAGCTCCTTTTACTATCGTTGAGACATAGATAAATATGATCTTATAAATGAAGACCTCACAATCGTAGACCTACTTGAGGAATTTTCCATAAATACCATCACCTTCAAACCTACTGTTAGTGATCCAAATTTTCACCCCTAATGCCAAGCTATGAAAGAACTTAGCAGGTTTGGATGTAACATGGGACTGCTTTTAGGTTGTGGGTGTCCTATTTGAAAGCAGACCTCCAGATTATGGGTTGGTTCCCCTTTTTTATGCCACCTAACTACTGATTTCTGAGGTAAAGGGTAAGAAATGCATAAAACATGAACATTAACTGAAAAAACCTAAGATGATACACCAAAAAACAACCAGGACCTGATGACAACCTATCACATTCAAAACAATATCAAAAAAATCTATTTACACAACTCATTTTCATATGCATTTCACATAAATAATTTATAAGGAGGTTTCTTAACAGGGATTTTATAAGGACAACCAAGGTCTCACAACTAACAACACTATTGAATAACACAACTTATAACCTGTTAACATGCATTTTCTGCTAAACAGATTCCTAAACATAAGACAAGTTTGCAAGGACAGATGAATATCACAAAACAAACTGATCAATCACTAACAGCATACCATGAAACATGAAATGAGAAGGTAAAATGCTCTATTTTATTGATTCAAAGTACTCACTGTATAACATGTCCATCTAAGTTACAATATTGCTCCATGCTAAAAAATAACTCCAAAAAACCAAAGCTATCACTCTGTTGGAAAGAAAGAACTAGCTCCAAAATGCCAAAATGAAGATACTTAAGCAAAACCCATCAAATCCCCTCACACATCCATCTAGAAGGTTCTAGTCGGATGCAACAATGAGGCCAAAAAAGAACCTTCTAAAATCACTCCAAAAAGTCCTCCAAATAGTCCAAGGTCAAGCCAAGACCATAGTCATGCCAAAAGTGTGACAAAACAGCCTCCAAAATAGCACATGTTTCTCCAAAACAGTCAAATGCACCACTCACACACTCTCCTCATGTCTACAAGTCATCATTTTGTCTCCCAGCCTTGACCCATGCAATATGTGTGTTTTTGAAAACACAAGACTCAAAAAAAAACATTCAAAATAACAACTTGATTAAGTGATTCATAATACACCACTTAATCAAGTTATTTTACATTTTAAAGCAGAATGCAAGAGGGCCCCACCACCTCTTTGAATTACATTACATTTGCATTAAAATGACATAAAATAAAAGTGATTTGCAAATCACTTAAATGATATCTTTATACTTTGAAATAAGATGCAAAATACAATGCCATATCTAAATGCTTCCAAAAGTATTAAACAAAATAAAACTCCAAGGAATTTGATCATCTTCACTTACCTCTACTCCTGCACGTCAAGAACACACACTTGGTCAACATTTCTGATTTTCCAAGGCAAAACAAAGGCCCAAATTCAGCCTATATGATCATAAAGGGCTTCCACACTTCTTGGAAGGCACATTTTGAAGGTCTTCAAGGCATATCACATTTTAAAGGGCAAGGCATATTATGCACTTGGCACATTTCACATGTTTGATTTTGAGGGACTTAGCAATTTTTTGACAAGGAAATAAAGACATAAGGCATAAAAATGCCTAAGTCATGGCATTCGACCCCCATCACATTTTAATGTGTTTTCATTTTTTAAAAGAGATGAGAAAATTCCCATCGGCCACCAATAGTAGGGTCAAACCCTAAACAACAAAAGGGAAAAACAAAGGCAATCCCTCATTTCACCATCGAGCATTCTGGAGAATTCACCTTGGCGCCATGGGGTTTCAAGTTTGCACAGAAAATGGTGATTTTTGGCAAATTCTGACTAGTTATTGATGAAATCTTATGCTTTTCTTCATTCAAGTACCAAGGTAACTAATTTTTTGAATCAAAAATCTATATTTTCAATCTTTTGTAGGCCATTTTTTGAGCTAAGGTTGTGGTTGTAGACATATTTCTAATCATTTTGTTCCACTTTTCTCCTTTCTATTGTTGTCATACTGCTTTCAGCCACCATGATCAAGTTTGTTTGAAGCTTTCAGTGAAAAGAAAAGGTTTTGAATATTTCCAAGAAAAAAAAGAAGCAAAAAGCTCAAGGTAAGCCTTAAATTGACTCCACTTCTTATTTTTTAGCAAAAGGTAGCTCATTTCGAGCCCTCAATCTGAAAGATAGAGCAAAAATGCTTACTTTTCTTCTACATTTTGCATTTACATGAAGAAAGCCCACATTTTTCTGTTATTTTGTGAAGAAAACAACCATTGAGGCCGCAGCCAAGAGAATGGAACAGGGTTTTTTCCTTTTGAGTCTCTGAATTTGCATTTTCACTTAAAACCCAGTTGGGTTTTGCTGCCTTTGTGAAGAAAATTACTCCTTTGGCCATGGATGTAGGAGATGAAATGGTTTTTTCATATATTTCCATTCTCTTTTGAAACTCCATGATGGATTTTTTTCTAAAAAACACTATGTATTTGCACTTTTGTGTAAACCCCGGATGGGTTCCTTCAAATTATAGCAAGCTTGCAATTTCTTCATGAGCATATGAACTAGGTTTTGCATATACATTTCTTGCTTTGAATATATTTATGAAAGCTCTCTTTTAATATTTTGTATTTGCAATTTAATTGCAAAATCCCCAAGTGGGTTTCTATTATTGAAGAAACTTGTGATTTCTATAAAAAAACCCCAAGTGGGTTTTTGTGTTTTTGAAGAAAATAACTCAGATTTGGGCCACGACTGTAAGAAATGAAATAGTTTTGATTTAGCATTTTTCTGTCTTTTGTAGAACAAAACCTCCACATTATTCTTTCAATATCTCATTTGTGAGTTCGGCCTCATGTTCTTCTTAAGATGTATTATGTATGCAGAACTTGTATTACTTTCCAAAAATGACATCCTCAATGTGAATAATAGAAGAAAATCCTTTAATATTTATGCACCTGAATTCTTTTAACATAAACCTAGATGGGTTCCTATCAATGTGGACAAAAACTGGCCTTTACCAATCATGTACTCCGAGTAATTTCCATCATCTGTTCTCAATACACTCATATATGTCTCCACTATTTTTGTGCAAAGTTGGCCAAGAAAACTTTGTCATGAGAAACAATCACCATAGGCACATCTTGCTTCTCGAGATAACTGTCCAACCACTCAAATGAAATGCAAAACATGAAACATGATTATCATCCCTCCAATTTGTTTTTCATTTACACTATGCCTTGATAGTTGCAATGCATTGTATCCAACAATGGGAAGTAACTTATGCATTTATAACTAAGTGCAATTGAATTTTCTCCAGCAAGTGTAGGATGTTGTGTTTTCCAGTCATAACTTGAACTTCCTACCTCCCTGAAGCTTGAGGAACTACCAATTCTGAAAGTTCTATAGTTTCCCCCCATTGTGGCTTGATTGTCTTTTAATCCTCTTTCAAATGAACATAGAGCAAAAACATGGACTGTCTTTATGTTTTTAAAATGCAGGCAATGGCTCTAGCAAATGCATTGTCCATCACATGCTTGAATATTATTTTGTTTACTGGGTTGCTATCATGACAAGGTGTTTGTATTTTACAAATGCAACATTCAAATTCAAGTCCCACTTGCAATCCATGGTGGCTTGGTATTTTAAATGAAGAATTTAGACTTAATCTGAAATATAACAGCCTATTGACCTTTTGAAAGCAACAAACATATGAAATAATGATACTCATTTTAGATGCGAAACAGAATGCATATTGTACCTTATCTCCCACTGCTTGATTCTTTTCTCATTCTCCATTGGATATGAATGGATGATCAGTCCAAATGCCTTTAATTGTTCATGTGTTGGCATCATTTATAAAGCACACTTCCTTTTCATAGCCCCTTTTTATCTTGCTTAAGGGTTGCTCCATTGAGGGCACTCCATACCTTAAGAGCTTCAACTAGGCATTGTTATGGCAGTCTAATTAGGTACACTATCTACTTGCAGTTCTTTTGTGCCTCTTGAATGTACTTTGTTTCTTCATAGTAGACAATGATGCCTCTCTATTTTTTGTTATTTTGTTTCATTCAATTAAATGGCTTTAGTGACTTGTCTTGGTCTTCTCTTTCCAGTGAATTGAGAACAATATTGCAATGCTTATGACAAGCTTTTGTGCCCATGGTTTTGAGTGTATTTTGTATTTCCTCACAGAATGCTAGTTTATGGGTCATTGGTTATTTGCTCACCACACACTATCATTACCCTCCAAGGATCATGAACCCTCAAATCCTAATTGTTCTTTATCCTTCATAGTACTACCCTTAACATGAGATAAGTATCCTTAATTTTATTTTGATTACTGTAGGATCATCATGATCATTGCACACTCATAAACTTTGCCCCTCCTCTCTTGTAACAATGGGGACATCTGTGTTCAAAATGAGAAACCCTTCTTATGTGACAAACACATCTTTGCTTTAGTCTCCATCGAAGGTGAAAGGTTGATCATGTTGTTTGAACTTTGTTAGTTCCATTGGTGTTGCATTCTGAAATACATTTCTTTTTTTTACCTTGTTGTCTTGTAGCATGATTGGTTGTTTCATACCTCTAAAAAGATCTCTATTATCATTGATTTGTTCAATGTGAATAATGCATAGTTCCTTGAGTTCTTGTAGACTTCAATGTATCATAACATCAATGTTCTTTTGCTTTAATCTAATAGCGGTTTTTATTGCCAATCTCATATGCATTGTTCATCCTTGTGTCACTCTCTCAGCACCATACCTTGTCATTGGCTATCATTTGAACTTTTTTCACTTTCTCTAGTACTATCCATTCATTGCACTATAACATTCAATGACTGATATCTGCCCTTTATTATCTTTTGTATATCTCATAAGGTTGCCCCCATTCTCTTCATAGGTGATGATCTAGCTGTCCTGTAGCATGCATTCATGGATGTATTCATTATTGTTGTCCAGTTCATTCCCTTAGGACCGCCCCTTGTAGACTCTTAAAATTTGTTGTCATATTCACTTGTACCATGACCTTGGCTTCAAGAGGATGTCACCTTGTGTTGCTTCATGATTGCCCCAACCATTGCTTGCTACCCCATAAGTTTGTAACTTGGTCTTCTACAACAATTGTTTACCTTTTGATCATGTGCAACACATAAACACTGCCTCCTCACTTTGATCCTAGTGGGAAGACACATGTCACCTATGTTGGTGACTTGAAAGCTCACCATCCTATGTGATGTGTGGTTGTCCAATAGGCTTAAGGTAAGAGGTACTTGACAGTACCTTAGATTGCTCCCTCTTGCTTCCACATATGCTTCATGATGGCTTCAGGCATACCTTGATTTCTCCTTCATTATTTAAGAGATGCATAATTGAACTTGATGCATCTATAATTGCACTTGATGCATCTCCAATATTAGTTACTTCTTTTTATAAAATGGATCATGGATCCACTTAAGAAGATTGAAAGACATATCCAGCAAAATGTGTTGCATCTTTTGAATATGATAATGAAAGTTGATCAACTGGTGTGATTCCATATTGATTTAATGCATTAATAGCATGTGTATCTTTGGTCAAGTTGCTCAATTTCCTATCCCTCTTAAAACATCAGAGGGCAGCATGTTGAGCTCTACCCTCGTGGGAGGCACATTTACCCCACATGTTGTAGTTAATTGAATCAAAATAGTAACAAGACTTTTCCTAAATATGCACAAGGAACAAATAGTTAGATAGGCAAAGCATATCATAGGTGTGTTTGATCACTTCTTTCTTATTTTTAGGGACACTTATAGTATGTTTCTTATTTAATGTATCTAGGGATCAGTTTATACATGCATAGGTGGATGTTCATGTAAGGTTTGAGACTTTTCATTACTTAGAGCATTGCTTTAACATCATTGCTATTGCCATATGCAGGAATTAGAAACAATGAGGAGCTAGGAGGGACAAGAAACTCGGATTAGCAGCAGTGCAAGACAACACACCTTGAACCAGTCATTCTCAGGCAATGACTGGTCTCTCTCCTTATATGCACATTTGTATTTTTTACTTATTCATGTATATGATTTTCTTTATTTTCATTGAATAAGTCAAGTTAGTCTCATGGCTTGTGTGAGACAAATATGCACTTTTTTATCAATAAAGATTACTTCTTTGTTCAAAAAATATTTGTGGTAAATCCCTCTTATGTTACATGCACTTGTATAAATGCAATAATTTGTAAATGTAATCTTTTGAATTATTTCATTTATGCAATTGAATCTAATATAGGAGAGGATAAAATGTACCTTTCTCTTAGTTTGAAATCAAAGAGCTTTACCTGAATGAGCTATTAGTAAAATTTAGGTAACACCTACATCTGAGGACTACCATACTGAAACAGACTCCAATGAATGGGAATGGGAGTCTTGCATGTCTAGTGATTATGACCTAGATACCCTATGGGACCTCGATAACTTTGTTATCCTTACCTTTTCCCCATCCATATCCACCATAAGGTTTGTCGATAACAATGATAAATTACCCTTACATCACTCGCAGTTGATCAATTGGGATCAACAACATCATGCACCTATTGTGGACCTATTCCAAAATAATGAAGTTATAGCAAAGTTCATGGGAATTCAACAAGGTATCCATCATGGAGATCATGAGGTTGGTTTTTTCATAGAACTAGAACAAGGAGCATACTTTGGAGGGGAGATTGTGTCCTCCAGTCACAAAATTGAAAGGAAAAAATTAAAATACAAAATGAGATCCCTAAGGGAAAACCATAATGTGGCTCTACCAGATCATGCAAAAGGAAAAATAAAGGACGTATTTGAGGGTGAAAACCTCACTGCTTGGCACCCAAAGATGGAGGATACAATCTCCCCATTACAGAGTATCAAGAATATTTAGCAGTGTTGGTGGAAGGTTCTAAACCTACCAACATAGGAACAACAAAAACACCCAAAGTAACATATCATGCAACTTCCTTAAATCCTGAGGAAAAAGTCAACTTAACAACATTTATTAAGGAACGTAAGATCAACTTCGCCTAGACATATGCAGATATGCTTGGGCTAGATCCAACTTTAGTGATACACCACTTCAAGGTATTCCCTGCATCAAAACTAGTTAAGAAAAAGCTTACAAGATGCACCCACAAATAGCACTGTTAGTCAAGGTGGAGCTTCATAAACTGTTAAATGTTGGATTCATCATACCCATAGACTAACCTGAGTGGGTATCCAACCTTGTACTGGTATCAAAACCCACTAGGGTCAATACAGATCTGTACAGACTTCAGAGATATCAACAAACTATTCCCTAAGGATGAATTCCCCTTTACTAACATCAACATCATAGTGGATCTAATTTCTGGTCACAAAATGATTTCATTAATGGAAGGTTTTTTTGGGTACAACCAGATAAAGATAGCCCCTGAAGATCAACACAAAACAACTTTTACTTGTACTTGGGGAGATTTTTGTTGGAATTTCATGCCATTTGGCTTGAAGAATGCAAGATCCACATATCAAAGAGCGATGACTACCATTTTCCATGATATGTTGCACATCACTATGGAGGATTATGTAGAATATCTATTGGATAAATCAGTCACAAGACATGAACACCTGGCTAACTTAGCTAGGATATTTAACAAACTAGAGGAATATAACTTGTGTCTAAATATGAAGAAATGTGTGTTCAATGTAACTTATGGGAAACTGTTGGGCTACATTGTATCCAAAAGAGGTATTGAGGTGGATCCCACTAAAGTCAAGGATATCCTAGAAATGCCTCTCCCAAGGACATTGAAACAACTGCACAGTCTACAAGGTAAGATTCAATCTATCAGGAGGTTCATTGGACAACTAGCAAATAAATGGCATTCGTTCACACACCTCCTCCATAAAGATGTAACATTCAAATGGGATAGAAGGTGTGATCAAACTTTTCAACAGGTAAAGGACTATTTTCTCACTCCCTCAATATTGATGCCTCTAATTTAGGATAAATCAATGATTCTATATGTGTCCACAACAACAAAAGCTTTAGGAACTCTATTAGAGAAACTTGATGACCAAAACAAAGAACGAGAAGTTTACTACATTAGTCATACCCTAGTCGGCTATGAGTTAAATTATACACCCATTGAATGAGCATGTCTATCAGTTATCTTTGCAACACAAAAGCTTATGAATTACAAGTTAAACAGACAAATCAAGTTGATATTTAAGATAGACCCCTTGAAATATCTCTTGGAAAAAGTAGCTCTTATAAGAAGATTTGCTAAGTGGGTCATTATACTTAGCAAATTTGACATAGAATATGTCAACAAAAAAGCCATCAAGGGGCAAGTGATAGTAGATTAGCTAGAATAAATTCCCATTGAAGACCATCAACCTCTCATAGTGGAATTTCTAGATTAGAACATCTTGCTAACAACAAAGTCAACCTGTTGGACCATGTACTTCAACAAATCCCACACTCATCACAACTTAGGGGATAGTATCCTATTTCTCACACCATAAGGAGATAGTATACCAAAAGCATACAGGATCACCTTCCCCTATACAAATAATATATCCAAGTATGAAGCATTGATCACTAGGATGAAAATGGTTGTGGAGTGTAGAATTAAGGAACTACAAGTCTATGGTGAATCCTAGTTGGTCATAAGGCATATCAATGGTGAATACGTGACTAAATATGACAAGCTCATTTTGTACAAAAGGATGGTGGACAACTTCAAATAATACTTTCTTGTCATCATCTTTGAATAGATCTTGAGGGCTAACAATAAAGAAGTTGATGTTATGGCTACTATCGGTTCACTTCTTAACATACCTGAGAACGTTCCTTGATACAAATGCCTTGTAGAATAGTTTCTTATACCGGCATTCGACATCCAAAAATCTAAACTAGTGTGTGATGTTGTTGGTCCTGACTTGCCTTGGTATGAGGACATATTTACCTATATCCAATATGGAATCATACCACCCCACCTAACATCCAATCAAAATAAAACCTTCATCCAACGAACTTCTCGATTTACTATCCTAGGAGATACCTTATACCATAGAAGTCATGATGGTACATTACTCTAATGTCTTAACGCAAAAGAAGTGCAAACTACTTTGCAAGAGTTACATGAAGGTGTTTGTGGATCTCACTCTAGTGGACCTAACCTAGTCTAGAAGATACTTCAAACATGGTACTATTTTCCATCACTTGAGCAAGAAGCAATTTAATTTTCCAAGAGGTTTAATCAATGCCAACAACATGGAGATCTTGTACATGCACCTACACAAGATTTGTGTCTTATCACTAGTCCATGGCCCTTCTCTCAGTGGGGATTGGACCTAATAGGAAATATATCACTAACCTCATCCAATGGGCACAAATTCATCATCATTGCTATGGAGTAATTTACAAAGTGGATAGAGGCTATTCCTCTAACCTATATCACAGGGAAACAAATAGCTAAGTTCAATCTTAACTATTTAATCTGTCGATATGGTATCCCACAAACTATCATATAAAATAATGGAACTTCATTTAAGAACCAAGATATCTGCAAGCTCTGCTCAAGATTCTCTATCCAACACTACTATTCAACCCTATATTATCCTCAAGGAAATGACCAAGCTAAAGCCTCCGATAAGACCATCTTGAAAATCCTAAAGAAAGTTGTTAATTATGTTGGTCAAGACTAGCACTTATAGCTAAACCCAGCCTTATGGGCTTATAGAACCAACATTCGTACACCTATAGGTGCAACTCCCTTTTTCCTTGGTCTACGGATTCAAAGCAATACTACCTATAGAGGTTGAAATCTCATCCCTGAGAGTATCATTGAAGGATCTTGTTAGCAACAAAGAGTATCAAATATCTAGACTCAATGAGCTTGAGCTCCTAGATGAAAGACGCTTGAGTGCATTGAACCATCTACATTCCTATCAAAATAGGCTCAAAAAAAGCTACAATAAGAAAAAAAAACATGAATTTTCAATTCGGTGACTTGGTCCTAAAGGAAAATCAGAAGGTCTAGCTGAATCAAGATGGGAAAGGTAAGTTTGAATCAAACTGGCTAGGTCCCTATATCATTACATCAAGCTACAACTTTGGAGCATATTAGTTGTCTATGTCAGAAGGAGATCCTCTAGTTGAACCTCTTAACAACAATCATCTCAAGAAGTTCTACACCTACGCATATGAGGAATATCCCAAGCAAAAAAGTAAAAAAAATCAAAAAAATCAAAAATCAAGAAAATAGTAAAGAGAAATAAAATGTCCTTTAAGTGAAAACCACCTTGTGGCACTTCTAGGACCAATATCGTAGTGAAAACCTGATAAATAGGTGCTACATTGGAATAAGACCTGCATCCTCATCTATCAGCACTATCTATCTACTATCACATCCACTCCATCCCTTGCCATAATAAAACGTGCACCAACCATGACTCAATAACTAATCAAGTGTTGAACCTTGTTGCACCATCTCTATCCACCATTCATTTTATCAACCTATCCCTAATAAAACGTAATCCTATTTCAAACTAGGGGCAACTTCCTGAACTTGGTAGTGGAGTGGATCATTGTTAATCCCATAACTTGTAGAATACTATCAAAACAAAATAAAAAATATCCAAAAAACTAACAAAATCCAAAACAAAGTCATAAAACACAAAATCCTAAAAAATATTGTAGGTCATCTTCGAACGAGCTGCAATTGAGTTAATATAGTCAAAATATGTTGTCTCTGAGCTTGCACATAGGAAAGGCCATCATCAATGAGCCCCTGAGGAACTAGGTCAACACCTTTAGGTGTCCCTCTTGGTCTTTAAACTTGGTCAAAAATCCAAAAACATTCAAATATCTTATCAAAATCCAACAACATTGGTAAAAGGTCAAAAAAATCTAAAAAATAGTGTCACTCACTACAGTTGAACTATGATGTCTCTACATTCATCATGTAGGCAAGGCCATCATCGATGAGCCCATGAGGCACTAGGTCAGTCCCTTTAAATCCCCCTAGTTATCTCTAAATCTTTTGAAAACGTTAAAAACAACATCAATAACCTCAAAAGCACAAAAACATTCAAAAAAATCTTGAAAGTCCTATCTACATTATCACCTATCCATAATAAACTTTCCATCCATAATAAACAATCATCGCCTTCAACCTTTGACAATGCAATCAACAAACAAAGCAAACAGTGAAATCCAAAACTTCCAAGCAAAGAAACAAAACGATTGGATCAAAATTATATTAAAACAATGCCTAAGTGTTAACTACCCTACCTTTTGAAAATCATCATCAACATCCTGACATATGTCTTAATGGATAAATCGTTCCTACAATAGACATTATCAATGGATAATCTTGAAACATCAAAACAATCATGGCAAGTGATACTACAACATTGTTTATATTTTATGATCTTATCTTTTGATTTATCGTATTGTCTCATTCCCAGGATCTCTCGAGGATGTCCATTAAGGATTTAGAGAAGGAATGGGGCATTTATTAGTGATTTCATATGCTCTAATTGTTGGATATTTTTGTAATACTACCATGGTGAATACTTTCCTTATGTGTGTGGAAGTTGTTTTAAGCAACTAAAGCAGCCTTGTATGTTTCGTTCCTCATACCTCACTGTGCATTGGTCTAAACGCTTTGAAATTCTAGCCCATTTACTCTAACAAGGTTTTTATATGTCTGGTATGAGCAAGAATACTCCTTGTTTATGGATTCAAATTCCATGCAATAGATACAAAGCCACCTTCATCATTAATACCCTGGTGCATCATGTCTATTTGCTACATTAATAAGGTTTTCTAAATACTAGGTCTAGTCTCCATGAAGCAAAATCAAACTCATCATGTTTTACATATCACCAATCATCCAATTTCTTCTATCCTCTGATCCTACTAGCATTTCTTCTGGCTAACATCTCCATCTTGCATCACAATATCATTAGAACCTTTTCACGAGCTTGACCAAAAAAGTAAATTTTTTGACCAACCTCTCGAGGGGGCAGCCTAACGTATTATCATCCTTTAGCGTCTTATCATCCTTCCGTTGACTGTCAGGGTATAATGGGGCATATTAAATTCCATCCGGGCACAATGGGGCATATTAACTTTTTTCAATCTTGATCTGAACATCGAATTCTTTGAAACAATGTAAATAGTACATTGTGTCAAAGAGGGGGAAAATATAGAAATGTAAAAATGGCTT
Organism: Sequoia sempervirens; assembly: GCA_007258455.2. NCBI lineage: Eukaryota > Viridiplantae > Streptophyta > Pinopsida > Cupressales > Cupressaceae > Sequoia > Sequoia sempervirens. The sequence continues at coordinate 354,830,523 of VDFB02000008.1, read as the reverse complement.
AACACATATCACATATCCTAAGCTACATTTTTCTGTTGTCGGTGTCACTATCATTATCACTATTGCATAGCACTTCATTAACATCATTAATCCCATTTTTAACATCATTTGCATCATTAACCCTATTTTCCTCTATTAATTAAATAATCTCGAATTGTTTAATTAATTCACTATGTCATCACCTAATTTAATCTTATTCCCCCTAATTAATTAAATAAACACTAATTATTTAATTATGTCAATAACATACCTTATTCATCTAAATTAATTAAATAGTTATCATTAATTATTTAATCAAGCTACTTTCCCTTCTTCAAAATTGAATAATTAAATCAATTATTCAATTTCCCCAAAATCACTCAACATGGTCAAATAAATAAATATACCTTTATTTATTAAAGTCAAATTCAACTTGCACATTCCTCTCAAACATTAATTAATTATTAAATTATTTAATACATCCTCACATATCTTGATTGAATAAATTGTGGCCACTAATTTCTCAATCTATTTCCCAATCCCACTAATTTCTCTAATCCCACTAAACACTCAAACTAACTTCTTCAATCCCACTAATCATTCAATCTAATCCCATTGATTATTCAATTAAATCAATTAGAGGAGTTAACTAATCAATCTATATCCTCTCAATGGTTCTCAACTGTTGATCATGATCTTTCAATGTTGAATCCTGATCATTCATCTAAAACTTTAAAATCTATAAAACAACCTTCATCCTTCTCACAAACGATCGAATAATCTAGAGAATTTGTGGAGAGGTCATGCCAAATTGACTATTGAAGCACACTAAGAAAATACTTGCATTCTAGATCACCATTACTACTACCTTTAAAGCTTTTGCAAACATGGAGGCTTCATATTGATCAAGCAATCCAATATCCATTATCAATATGAATACACTCCGACATGGGATGGTAAAATTGTAGTCTTTGAATTCGTTTATGTTCTCATTTATGCTAACATTGCTTGTTGAATTCATTGCTTTACAATCACATTTCATGAGTAGGTTGGGATTTTATCTTGTTTTGGTTTCAATTGATTTTTTTCATTATTGTATTCCATTGATCCATTTCCCCCTTAAACATATAGTTTCCTTGAAAGATAACAAGAATAAAGAGAAAAAAAAAAAAGAGAAGAAAAAAAATTCAATGTAGACCAAAACACGGGCATGTTATAATGTGCTTGAATTTTGGTAATGCGTTCAAAAACGTGCATTTTTTGAAATTTAAACCATAACGTGAGTGTGTTATAACATGCATGCATTATAACATGCTCACATTTTGGCTTGGTAATGACTGAGCCTAGGATCGGTCACTACCAATCCATAATGTAAATGTGTTTTACTATAATGCGCTCAAGTTTTTGCTATTTTGGGATGAAAAAGTGGAGTGGCCACTTTTTGTCGCCCCATATTTTTGCACCCACCCTCTTCATAAAAACTATTAAACTCATTAGAGGTGAACTCTCCATCTCTATCAAATCTTAAACATTTTATTTTCATATCCATCTCATTTTGAACAATAGCTTTAAATGCCTTAAACTTATCTAGAGCTTTTTATTTTTCTTTGAGTAAAGTTATCCAAGTCATTCTAGAGTAATCATCAATCAATAACATAAAATACCGGCCACCTTGAAAAATTCTTATTCTTGTAGGTTCACAAAGGTCTATATACACCAACTCCAAAGGTCCTTCAATAGAATATTCTTTGACATTGAACCCTTTTCTTGGTTTCTTCCCAACTTGACATTCCTTGCAAACTACATTAATAGGCTTTGTAATCTCTGGCAAATCTCTCACAGCTTGAGCAAAGTTGATCCTCACTAGGCTATCAAAATTGATTTGACACATTCTTCTATGCCATAGCCAAATTTCATTGATTTGAGTCATAAAACATATACCATTAGCACCCTTACGCTAATAAATATTTCCATCTATCCTTTTTCCTACAACAATCAAAGTTCTAGAGCCTTTTCTAATCTCACAACCACCCTCCTGAAATATAGGGTTAGATCCTTTGCTACATATTTGTCCTACACTTAGAATATTATGTCAAAGACCATTAACATAAAAAATATCATCTTTATTATGCTTGCCATCAAAATTGACTGAACCTTTTCGACATATCTTAGCAGATGTATCATCACCAAACTTAACAAGAGGTCACCTTCATACTTCTCAAGTTTAACAAACTTACTCTTATCACCTGGCATATGATTTGAGCATTTGTTGTCAATAATCTAGTAGTTTTTGTCGTCTCTTGCATGAAAAGCAATCACCATAGTCCCTCTAACATTATGACCTACTTCCAGAGCAACTTCCTTCATACATCTCTCAGAGTTAGCATAATTAGTTCCAACATTTAGAGCCGTGAACAAGCATTCATCATTTTCATCATCCAAGTAATCAAATTCATCATCATATATACTAACACCTTCTTTAACATAATAAATTGTCTTCATTGATTTATCTTTATTCTCCTTAAATTTGACATTTGAAGCTTTGATTAGACATCTTGAAGCATAATGACCTATATTTCCACAATTGAAACATTTGAAAAATAACTTACCTATGTATTTTCCAGTGCCCTTTTTCAATCTCCTCACAAAGTTTGCTTCTAACTCATCAAACTCGCCCAGATCTAGTTCATCATTCTTCTCTTCTTTTCCAACTTTAAAAGCAATCTCTTTTCTTTAATCACTTGGACCAAACTCTCTCAATTCAAAAGTAGTTAAAGCACCAAACAAATGATCTTTAGAATAATGATCTAAATTCTAAGCTTCTTCAATAGCGGAAACCTTATGAGGGTGAAGCCACAATAGTGGTTTACAATTTGATGGAGGAAGGAAAACTGGAAAAAAATGACCACATTTCCCGCCCAAAAATAACAAATAAAATGCAAAAGCAAAGGGGGTTCGAGCGAACCCCCCTTTGCCCTCATCCTCCCCCTCAGGCACTTTGAAAGTCCAGATTTTTACGCTTTGAAGCTCGGGTTGAGGATGAAAATGGAGGAGACTTCACAAACCCAACTAGAATCAGGTAGTCCTCAGAACGAGCTATCCAATGACTATAATTTTCATATGTTTTGGTTTTATTATGTATTTGTTTTCTTAGTTTTATCAAACATAGGTTTTTCACCGAAAATCAAGCTCTTTGTTCTACACATGTGGAAAAATAGCAGATTATAAAAAAAAAATTGAAAAATATGAGTGCACCAGATATTGAAGTCCTTGATCCAACAAAAAAAAAAGAATTTTGATACATACAAAAAAAGTTACGTGTTATACAGTCGCGCTATGTCTATATTGTAATTGGTTTGACTTTGAAACTTGATTAAAGAAAAAATATTCAATAAAATAATATCTAACCAAGTGGAAGCACTAGATATTGGAGTTACAAATCTAAATTCGAAAGAATTAGAATTTTATCCTTCATGGAAAAAAAGTTATGCGTTATACAGTGAGTGTCACTTTTAAAAAATGTTGTTTTCTTAAAAAAAACTAGTTTTTGAGGGAGATGGAAAATGAAGTGCAATCTGATTCCAAAAATTTTGAAAAAAATATATTTAGAATCTACAGACAAAATGTCACGAAACTCTAGTTTGCATCATCTTCAAATTCCTCACGGTTTAGCCGCTATAAGTGCCTAAAAGTGAAGATTTAGTTTAAAAAATTATTTTAGTGTCCAGTTTGGCCAAAACTTGTAAACCACTATTGTGGGATCACCCATGACTATAATATTTAGGAAGATTTCTTAATACCTTCTTTACCACCTCATCTTCTTCAAGTTTTCCACCAAGGCCTTTAATGAAATTGAAAACTTTGTCTACTCTATGCATGTAGTCTGTAATCTATTCATCCTCTAACATCTTTAGGGTTTCAAACTTAGTCTTCAAATTTTTCATCTTTACTTGCTTGATCTTATCATCTCCTTCAAAGACACTTTCCAGCTTCTTCTAGATTTCTTTAGTAGATTTTTAGCTCATAACCTTCACAAGTTTTGAATTAGAAAGATCGCTCAAGAGAGAAATTGCTTGATTTTCCATTATTCTCATGTAAGTCTTGGTCTCATCATCTATTGACAATCCATTTATAGGCATTGTATATCCATCTTCAATTGACTTCCAAACTCCAAACCCTAGAGAAATAAGGAAACCTTCAATCCTGGTCTTTTAGAATGCATAATCAAATCCATCAAATAAAGGAGCCTCCTTCTTGTGTGCCATCAGATCTACCTCAAGTAGTTAAGCTTTCTTCTAAGGAACCTTGATCTAATACCAATTGTTGAATGTGCAAGACAAATGAGAGGGGGGTGAATCAATTGTATATTAAAACATCAAAACCCTCATTTAAAATTTAAATTTTAATTAGTCCTTAAACCCTTATCATCATGTATTAGTAGAATATAAACATGAGAAACACTAATACAAACACATCCAAACACATGAGAACATAAAAATTTCATGGAAAACCCAAGAAGGGAAAAACCACAGTGAGGATTAGCTCACAATATAAAGTAATTACAACATCGAATACAATAGGCTCATTTCCCAAAAGAAAGAAGGGCTCACTGCCAATGGCTCACTACCATATTAGAAAGAAGAAAGAAATAATATTGTTACAATGAGAAATCCATCTCAGAGCAATAGAAAAGATCCACCATTGCATCACCAGAACATTCAAACTCTCTCTAAAGAATGTAGACACCTTCTACTCACTACTTCCAATAGTCTTAGGCATTAAATCTCGTACTACATGTCACACTTTCACACTTCACGTGCCATAAACATCACACACTCATCATCCAATTCCTCACACATATATACCATCCTTAACCTTGAAAACAATCTACAAGGTCAGAAATTCACCTCAAATGTAGAAATTCAAATTAGGTTGACAACAAAAAATTCTTGCGATGGAGAGGAATGAAGGTGGACCACATCACACCTTAAATCAAGCCTAAATCCACATAAACACACCACACCACACTTCCAAAAACACTGAAGCATATCCATAATTAGTGTAAACATTGAAGGTCAGCCAAACCTATGTTAACACTATTAAACATTTAAGTACACACTTCCTTTGATCCAAATATGACTCATGAACCACACACAACACCTAAACATAAACTATAATATTCCATCAACACCCTGAAATCCAAAAAATCCTTTGCAACAACAAACACATGAAAGATATATTCATTATGTCCACCTAATTAACCTTCTACATATTGTAACTCATGAATCCAACCTTATAAAGCACCAAAACTCAAACAACTTAGATTGAGGATAGATACAAACATTATAAGAAAACTCCCAGATCCATAAGACTAGAAACCACCTCGCAGAGAAATGTACAACAAAACCACTTTTCCTAGAAAACATTGCATCACAATTCACACACCAGTGAACACAACTTCTTTTGAACAATCCACAACATGAAACTCTAGATGTAATACCTCTGAACACCTTTGATCAACATATCCAAATCACATAAGCATATCCTCAACCATGAATAAATGTGGAGAAAAACATTGAACACTACTTTGCCACACTGAACAATCTTTACCACACTATTTCCTATTTTATTCAAATTTTCTCAAAATAACTTGGAAACCAAGCACCACAAACACCAACTCAACATCTGCAACACTCCTCTCATCATCTCAACCATACAAGAGGTTGAACATCCACAAATGCATGCTTATCAAAGCAACACTAGAGGTTGACATTAATGGGACTACTATTGACAACATAATGCAACCAATCAAAGAACAATCGAAGCATCTCCATAGGTTAACATCAATGCAACAACAACATAGATATGTTGACATCAATGACAACACAAACTTCCAACATGGATATAGTTTCACATCTATTGTGGTTACTTGTCGGGTTCCTAAATGAGAAAAAGTTCCATGGTGTGGATTTGGGCATTTTTGGATTTGATGGTGATGTCATGGATAAATCTATATTTTATTGTTGTTGATGAAAATTTGAATTTGCACGATGTTTTTATTAATTTTGTTAAATTGACCTTTTGTCCATGCTTATTTTATTGGTTGTTGTGTAAAAAGAGGAAATGTGTTTTTCTCAAGTGATGCCTCAAGCTATCCATGTGATAATATCTTTGATGGTATGAATTACATAATCTAGTCTTAGGAAGTAAGGAGATTGGAAGTACTCCTAAGAAAGACTCAAGCTATCACCCTCATTATACTTTAGGTAAGAATATTTTTTATTCTAAAGGATGTATTGAGCCATCATCCCTTTGGATAGTGGAGAGTAAAAGTTGGTGTCAAATTTATGCCTCAAGCTATCACCAAGGTGATACCTTGGAGTGCAAACAAGTGATATGGATAAAGGAGAGGATCTATCACCCAAGTGATACCTCTTCAAATGCTTTATATTGTTAATTTGTATATGCCTCAAATAATTATGCAATTTTAAAAATTGACATCTAATTTTGAGTTTGTATGAGAAATTTATGTCTCCTAAAAGTTTCAATGGTGAGGTGCCTAAGTTAGGTGCCACCTAGGTGATTAATTGAAGGTTGTCGCCATGGTGACACTTATATGTCTAAGGAAACCCTAAATCATGTCGAGTTAGTTCAAAAGACTAATTTGAGGGGTAAAAAAGATAGTTGGTGGACTTTTGGATTTTGGTTGGCACTAGATCAAATATTACCCAAGTATTGGGAGTCTTAGGGAGGGACATGAGGTTGTAGATTGTGCGAGATGTGTGAATTACAAAAGGTCTACTTATGGGTATGGGCTTACCCTATTTTATGGTGAAATATTTGGACATGTATGGATGATTATCTATGGTCATTGTTCTATCTATGAAGGAAAATTATGTGGTAGTTACTCATGCCAATTTTAATAGGAATCTCTATGATCGATGCATGGGATCATCTTTCTAAAAAGGTAGATATATCTAAGATTTAGTGTTTAATTGGGTGATGAATTAACTTATGGCTTTAGCATATGGTATTAGAAACTATTGTTGGTTTCTAATTTTAAACTTACCTATATTTTAGATGAATGCATTGGTCACTTAAAGAGAAAGAAGGCACATATATCTAAGTTTATGTTGTTAGATTTCTACCACAAACAATCTCTTGTTACTCATGATTGTGAAATTGTAGTTTGATCATGGATGTATTGTTGGTTTGTTCATAGGTTGGAGAACATGTATTAGATACATGGGTTGTGAGAAAATTAATTTCATGATGGTAGTGGTTCTAGACCTCCTTATACTCTTGTTAAAGCACTAAAACTCTAATAATGTATTGTAATTGTATTTATTGATGAATAATATATTGAGTGTGCTTTGGAGGATATGTTTTTCCTGAAAGGGTTTTCCAAGATATAGCTTGTGTGGTGTGTTTTTTTCTCCTTTTTAATGGTTAAATTTTTAACTTATTACATTTATTCTCTCATGAGACTAATTTAGGAATGATTTAGTTTTCTTTTGCAAGTGTAGTTTACTTTCACTTGGTAATAGAGATTTATTTCAAGTTTTTCAAACAAGTGATATTATAGAAATAATCTCCCCAACAAATGGAAGGTGTAAAGGAAGAAGGTATGAGTAAGGTGTGGTAAGATTATGCATTAAGGGGAAAGGGAGGTTCATAAGAAAGACATTCATAACAAGAAATATGAACCCCATCTTCATTATAGGAGGAATCACTAAAGGCATCAAAAAATAAATTATCAATAAAAATATAAGAGCCTTTAGAGAGGAATTATCATGCTCATAGGTATTAAAAAATAAGTATCATGATTATTTGTGGATAAATATAAAGAGTAAAGGGATAAAATGATCGATAAGTCACTATTGTATGACCCAAAAGGAAGTATATTGATCATAAACCTTATGGGGAAAGGAAGGGAGGGTGTCTAGAATGGAGAAGAAAATATCATTGGTTTAAGAGTTTACATAAGAAATAGACAAAGAGGAAAGGTCAAACACTTAAATAAAGCTAGAGATATACTCACATAATCTAGATAAAAAATCAAACTACAACCCTAAAAAATATATGCACATGTAAGAGTCAACAAGTTCACCAAAATGTAATATTGAAAAATATATTAACTAATTCTACTAAATCTAGTTTTAATTAAGATTTGCATTCTTTTAAAATCTAAAGTCTAAATCACAATGATTTTTTTAAAGAGTTTTAGATCATAAATTAAAGAACATAGATGAGGTTTAAGTTATTAAAAAATAGAAATGATAAGAAACAGGTTTACAAGGGCTTAGTCATTTCAATGTTCAATAAAATATTCTAATAGTTGTTGGCGCTCATAATGGGGGATCTAGATGTTGCATCCTAGTCTTTGCTTGTACATTCTTAAATTTTGTGTCTTCAATATGTCATTGTGTATGGTCTCATGTTCTTTGGTGCAACCTATTTGTATGACTTAAGTCCTATCCTTCAACTATGAATATGTCAAGTACAAGTATAATACTATCATTTAGCAACCTACCACTTGTACTTGCAATACAAATGTGTTGTTTAGGATGGGATAGTGTTATACACATATTTAGGGGCTTGCCTTAGTTAAATCTCCAAATAGATTTGGAAATTGAAAATTAAACCTTAGAAAGGATGCCTGAAGCCTATATGATCAATAACTATTGTGTTACTTTTATCAAACATAAACAATAGTTTATATTCATTTAAACCCAAGATAAATTTAATATATAAAATAAATTTTTCATGCAATAAATACTAACTTTAAATACAATAAAAATAAATTAAAGAAACATAAAAACAAAATATTCAAATTTGAGAAAACTAGTTACAATATGAAAATATAAATTTAAAAATAATTAATATACCAAACAATGATAATTACTATAATACAACTCTATAATTTTTGTTTTTGTTTTTGTTGGTGCAACATTGTAATCTTATTGTAATTGAGTTCTTATTTTAATAAAAAATGAATTACAAAAAGAAACAAGTTGTTGAAAGGTGTGCACCCTTGGTCTCCTTGTATTGTACAACATAGTACTCAGATTCGTGACATGGCTTAACCGCCTCTCATGGATTCATTAACTCTGGCAGTTGTATTCCAACAATTGGTATTAGAGCCTAAGTCAAGAGTTTGAACCCCTCACTTGTGCTTGGGGGAGGGCGGGATTGTTGCAAGGTGTGCGCCCTTGGTTTCCTTGTGTTGTGTAGCGCAACACTCAGGTTCGTGACATGACTTAACTACCTCTCGTGAATTCATTAACTCTGGAAGTTCTATTCCAACACAAGTCTCTTCATCTTCTTCTTTTTACTATTATTCATCAAAATTACTCTTCAAATATTAATAAATACTTATTTCAAAAGACCATAAATTTCATAAAATATTTACCAATTTATCTAAAATCTCTATATTCGTACAATAGTTACAAGCTTCATAAAATTTTATTTTATACCTTTAAATAAAAAACCAAATTAGTCCCTCTTTCCCAATACGTACACTCTTACATATGTTACTATGCTATGAGGGAAGAGAAGATTTTGAAAATGTGGAAATAAAAAGCTTTTTTAAGTCACGGGCCTGCCTTTCAAACCTCAAGATGTACAACTTTTTGTTCTCCCACTGGGCAACAGTTTTCATTTTGGGGGAGGCTTTTACTGGTGCCATTTTCAAAGGACTCTCAATGGATAATGGCGTCAAATAAAGTAGTGTTTGCAATAAGTACCTATGAATGATTAAGTGAACTAACAAAAGTATGCACCAAGTCAGTACATCCTTGAGCTTGGAAAATAAATTCCCTCAAATTTATTGATACAGAATCATAAAATTTGTGTAAGATGGAATGCTTGCATGCCAATCACTTTATGTTAAAAGATACGGAAGTCTTACAGTTTGGGTATATTTTTTAATTTGATTAAGTAATTATTTTTCATTTTCAGATTAAATTCCATGATTCATCATTAAAAATGAGATAATTAGAAAAGAGAAATGAAAACATCAAATTCCATGCATTTATGTTAGTTAATCACTTTGTTATATTTATAGAAAATATTTGATTACATTGAACATATGAATTTTTCATGGGTAAGTATGAATTGAAATGAAATGATTTTAATTGCATTTACATAATTAAATAGTTTTATGAAATTAATTGTATTCATTACTTCAATTCGATAAAGAGTAGGTAATGGAATAAGTGATGCTTTTTAATAGGCTGATCCTCTTTGAATGAATGAAAGATTTTAATAACCTTCGGAGACCAAAGCAGCCTGTGGGACCCAAGAACAATACATGACCTTCTAATACAGAAACCTATAAAATTTGTAAACTCCTCTTGAGATCAGATCTTTCTAATTTAAACTCGCAACTCTTCCAATCCACCATAAAATCTAATCTTAATATATCCTCATATTTAACACTATTAAAATATCTATGTGCCTTTAAAATTCAAAAATGGTAAGCTTCTGTGTGATGTTTAATATACAAACCCAGAAAGTACAGAGCGATGTAACTCTAGAAATTACATAATTGCTTCTATTGAATACAAACACACGGAGCATTGACTTGAGGTACATGCCAATTTAATAGAAAATTAAACATTGGCGAAGAGAGCCAAACACCTTTCTCTTTCACTATTCACTAGATTAGCATTGTATTAGGTGAGAGTTGGTCCATCTGTTCTGAGCATAGTGGAGGATATCCATAACTCGTTAGACTTGCGAGAATCGAATTGACGGGCCAACAAGAGGTAGAAAGCTTGTCTGGACTCCTCGAGGACAGAGCTTCCACAGTTAAAGATTAGAATAAAAAAGAGAATCGGCAGCATAATTCGGTCCTAGTGGTGTATGCGCTAGAATCACGAGGTAGAAAGATTGATTGAAAGGAACAGCCATTGATGTTTGAATTAAGCTTCACATGTAGACTGACTGCGCATTAATAAAATTTCCATAGAAGTTGCTATCCAGCTACGGCTCCTGCTGTCTCCCATGTGGATAATAGTGCCGATTCCTTGTGCCACTAGAGCGCTGAAGCATTACTGACACTTGTACGCCCCACACAAATAATCCAAAACCATTCGTGGCCTTACAGAGATTTTGCAAGCCAGCTGCCCGCCATACACGTACTAGAAATCACTTTGCGGGGCCCAACTTAAGAATTAAGATCACCATATACTAAATATGTTTTTGCGCGTCTAATCAGAATGTAGATCGAAGGGCAGAGAGAGTGAGCGACCTAGTACCCCACATCGTGATGGTATTTGAGAGGGATTCGTACGACCCTTCTCAGTCTCACTGCACCGCGTCCTCAATAGTGAAGAGTAGGTAAAGTCATCTCGTCGGTGGGAATCCAAGGCGATCGCGTTCCCTTCCATTCCAAACTCGTATAAAGCCCGTTGCAGAGCACTCATATTTCGCAGTGCTCGGGCTGCATGGCAGCAATTCAGGCTCGTTTATTGTTTCTTTTCTTCTGAGTGAGAACTACAATGGAGTTGTCCACCCCCGCAAGAGGGGCATTCTGCAAGCATTTCTTTGTCTTTGTCTTGAGCATTTCGTGCTTTGCAAGCCAGTCTTCTGCAACGTATGGTCATCCAAAGCCTCCTTATGCATATGTCTCTCCTCCTCCGCCTTCCCCCATCTACAAGCCTCCGGTAATTCCTCCGCCTTTGGTTAAACCGCCACCTCCACATACCATATCGCCCGTATTACCGCCACCCAAATTCCCGCCAAAGCCAAAGCCGCCTCCATATGTGTATAAATCGCCACCTCCGCCTCCTCATGCGATTTCACCAGTATATCCACCGCCCAAGCCTCCACTGATCCCTCCGCCCGTATACAAGCCTCCGCCAGTTCACAAGCCTCCTCCGGTTATTCCTCCACCGGTTTACAAGCCTCCACCAGTTTACAAGCCTCCTCCGGTTATTCCTCCACCAGTTTACAAGCCTCCTCCGGTTATTCTTCCGCCAGTTCACAAGCCCCCGCCTGTTTACAAGCCTCCTCCGGTTATTCCTCCGCCAGTTCACAAGCCCCCGCCTGTTCACAAGCCCCCTCCGGTTATTCCTCCGCCGGTCTACAAACCTCCACCTGTTATTCCTCCGCCAGTCTTCAAACCACCACCTCCGCCCCATGAGATATCTCCATTTTACCCGCCACCAAAGTCACCTTGCCCGCCACCTTTCAAACCTCCGCCACACCTGAAGCCTCCAGTAATACCTCCTCCCATCACAAAGCCACCTCCGCCACATCAGATATAACCAGTCTATCCGCCACCCAAGTCTCCGCCCGTGCCTAAGCCAAAACCTCCGCCAGTTTTCCCGCCACCCGTCGTAAAACCTCCGCCAAAGCCAAAGCCTCCACCAGTCATTCCGCCACCCGTCGTAAAACCTCCGCCAAAGCCAAAGCCTCCACCAGTCATTCCGCCACCCGTCGTAAAGCCTCCGCCAAAGCCAAAGCCTCCCCCATACGGCTACAAATCACCACCGCCTCCACACCACGAAATTTCACCAGTTTATCCACCGCCGAAATCTCCACCGAAACCCAAACCCAAACCCCCGCCAATTCCCAAGCCTCCAGTTATCCCGCCTCCTATCGTAAAGCCGCCTCCGCCAATATATCCACCACCAAAGTCCCCCCATTTCCCCAAGCCAAAACCTCCACCTTTTAAACCTCCAGTGAAGCCTCCTCCTTCACCGGTTTATCCCAAGCCCAAACCTCCGCCAGTTTACAAGCCTCCGGTTATTCCCAAGCCACCACCGGTGTATCCACCGCCACCTCCGCCTTATCATAAAATTTCACCAGTTTATCCGCCGCCCAAGTCTCCATATGTTCCAAAGCCTAAGCCTCCTCCACTTGCACCCAAACCGGCACCTAAGCTTCCTCCCCCCTACTATTACAAGTCTCCACCGCCGCCGCCATATTAGATTATCACAGGCCGCCCAGGCCATCTCTCCGCTAAATAAGGTATATCCTTAAGCACATTGCAACGTAGAGTTTCTAGCCATTACTTACATATTGTCTTTTCTATTCTTAGATTAATACGCCACGGTGTATGATAAGAAATTAATTATATTTGCAGGTTTGAGGTTGAGTTAAGAAGGCAGGTATATGCGTCAGCTCTTCCCTCAAATTCAGTTGGATAGATCAAGCGCCGATGGATTTTTCGCGATTTACAGGAAACGAAAGGCTTCCACGTTTGGAGCTTTTCACAGTCCCAAAGCGTAATGTGATTGAGCCTATATTAAGTATTTTCCACTAGATTATAAGATATTATGAAGAAGAGCGCAGACTGCTCATTGTATTAAATTTAGATGTGTGTAAACTATATTATTATTATTATGTTATTTAATAAAACTATTAAGGTTTCTCACGCGGATCTCTTGTTTGGCCTTCTGATGAAATATTAACTTGGATTACGTGGCATTGCTTGTGACTGTATTTCCTTTTTTTTGGAAAGAGGAACTTCTAGCTAATACAGATTTAGAAGGCTTGGCTTAGTCGACTGTAAGTGAGTGGATGATAAGACGTAATATTTTCAATTAATCATGGTATTCTTTACTAAGTATTTTCATGAATATTTTGAATCATACTCCAAATTCATTGTTCTACTGTAATTTCTTTAATTCTGATCTGGATGGATAAAATATTATCCAAAATTCATTGTTCTAGTGTGATTTATTTAATTCTGATCTGGATGGATAAAATATTATCCAAAATGTAAGATGTTGATGGGAATGAAGGGCCAATTGATGTGGATACAGAGAATATGATCGACAATGGAAGTGACAGCCAACAAGGATTGTTTTGGTGGGGCATCTCTAGAATACGTGTATGTGTGATGACGTTGATGTAACACTGTATCTCTGTTGGTCCTTGTCCCGATTCTCCAGTCTGCAGTCCAATTCCCACTTAATGACATGAAAAATGGGGTGACAGTGACTAATTTTCATTAAATAAAACTATCATTTATCTCCCCTTTGACCTGGAAAGGATAGCTGCCAATTCTGCACACTGCCTTTTATAAATCAGGTTTCGCACTGCCCAATAAAATTGAATGTCTGGGCTTTGCCAATATGGACAAAAATTCGTCCTCCGTCGTGTAAAATTTCGTGTCAAAGGTCATTAAGCTGTGACATGTCACGTCAGCTGCACCCTTTTCTAAACAGTTCGTCTCGTCAGTGGTAACAGTCCTCATCTACATAATCTAAGCTAAAAACCAGAAATCATGGTACCCACTTGAATTTCATAATGACCACGTCTTCAGCTAAGTGAAAATACAAACCGCATTATGTTTGGGATGATAAGAGATTTGGTCCTGAAACTTTTCCATCTGCAGCGACCTCGATTGTTCACTTCTTATGCTCTCTTTTTATTCTGATGAATTCTGATGATGGTCCCGAACGTTGCCGCTAAAAATACATTATAACACTCAACAACATTCTTCATAAATTGTGGAAATCTATTATCACTAAAATCTAAACAAACTTGTTGCTATTGAAGTTAAGGGTTATGATAAGCAGAGTATTTTCTGTCTTCTTAAAAACCAACAATCAAATATTATTTTTCTATCTTTCTGCTTTTTCAGTTGGAATATTTAGATTTTATAATATATACTATACACAGCTTTTTTATGATTCTGCTAATAGATGATAGTTTTTCTTAGGTCTGTACGGAACTGGATTGCCTGCTAATTAACTTAAAGCACTCCCGACTGTTCTGAAAATTTGAAGATTGTGTCAACAATGAAATCTGGCTTGCCGTTGAAGGTTGGGTGCTAAAATTTTTTATCAGTTTTATGTACCTACAACTCCACCGAGAAAAATCTTTTTCTGACCACCTTGTATATTCTCAGATCACTGTTCATTTTACTATGAACATACGTTTTACTTTGTTTTGATATAGTAGAGGGAAAAAGCACATTTTTCAAGACTTGTTCTGCACTAGTCATGTCATTCAGTTTGTTTTTGTCTTTTTGTCTTTTTTTTTTAATATTGAACGAAGTTGATTAAATTATAAGAACGCAGCTACAAAAGTAGCTGGATAGAATAGTAAAACACCAAAACAGGTCCATATCCAAGCTACAAAGGCTACAAACAAAACTCTTACACTCTTACACATAGCTGTACAACATATTTACTAAGGCTGATTTTGAGAAGGCTTCAAACAAAACTCTTACATAGCTGTACAACATATTTACTAACCCCATGGTCCCATGGGGGGGCTTGGGCTCCTATTTTCACGGACGCAGGTGGTCCCATGAAAAATAAATAAAAATCTGCTACAGGTTTAAATGGAATCTTTTTCAGCCCAGTAAGTAGGTGGCTGAAAATTTTAGTTGGTGGAATTTGGGGGGTGGGCTAGAAATTGCTCACCCTGTTTAAAAGTACTTTCCTGCTACTTGTCACAATTTTCGAGGTAAATGCTGCTCATTTATTAATTTTTTTATTGAGTGCACCACCATTCCACCACCAACCTGCCAAAAATTTGAAATTTGCAAATATTCATGGGACCAACAGCAAAAAAAAATTATGCTAAAATCTTAAGCAGAATCTGCTCCGGATTTTAAGGAAGCCACCCTCCATGGGACCGCACCTTAAGGCTGATTTTCACAAGGCTACAAACAAAATTCATTTACATAGCTGTACAACATATTTACAAGGCTGATTTTCACAAGGCTACAAACAAAATTCTTTTACATAGCTGTACAACATATTTACTAAGGCTGATTTTCACAAGATTACAAACAAAACTCTTACATAGCTGTACAACATATTTACTGATGCTGATTTTCACAAGGCTACAAACAAAATTCTTGCATAAGTTGTACAACATATTTACCTAGGCTGAGCTTACTATCAAGCTAAAAGTGCATGACTTGATCTTTGATCTGTTCATAACTCTTCCACTTCCACCACCTTCCACCACTTGAAGAAATATATTAGAATCTTGATGGTTGGAACTCAAAACATTGATTTTTACTTATTTTTCACATTGGTTTGAATTATGATATTGATTTCGTTTCATGGATGTAGTATGTTCAAGGATAAGCTCTAAAAGTATTCTATGAGGCCCCTATGTCACAACTATTACAAAAAGTATTGAAAGCTTTCAGATTTTAGAGCAACTTTATTGTAACGATTGGTTTCATTGCACCACGTGACCTATTTTTAGCTCCCATGCTTCTCTCATACAAATCCTGAACAACTAAAGGAATCTTGTGTGGCAGTGGTTTAAAGAGTGATGAGTGATGATTCTAATGATATTTTTTATTCTCCTTTTACAAAAGGCATGTTCTTGTATCTATATTATTACAAAAAATATGGATATAAGGGAAGCTCTTGATCTTAATAAGAACAGTATTTTATTAGAATCTATGTTTTAGAATATAAATAATTAAAGATTAATATTTTGATTAAAAAAATATAGGCATCTCTCATCATACTGCATGATTTGTGAAGAAATGTCAAAATAAATAAATAAATGATATTCTCATCACCTTTTTTACATATAAAATTGATTGATTTATATTCATGTAAATCCTTTAGTGCATACTATTTACAACACAAAGATTAAATCTTAATTAATAGATTTATATGCTATTTGTTCTTTTATCATCATGCTCAAAACCCTCCTCATTCCATGGATAATACTAATAAAACATAAGCCCTTGGCCTAAGATTATTTATGTTGAAAAAGTTAACACCAAGGTGATGTAAGAAAAAAGAAATTAAAATAGCAATAATAGATGATATACACATAATAGAAATATTTCAAACAATTTTATATTATATTTCTTATCATAAGTTAATTTTATATAAACCATTATCTCAAAATATTTGTTAGTCTATTCATCTATTCATATCATATGTTGTTAATTTAATATAATTCAATGTCTCAAAATATTTGCTAATGCTAGGTTCTTTGGTACCAAAATCTTTCTCAAAATTTTGGCAATATATTGAGATCCATGGTTAGGATAGCAATGTTTATATTTGTTATTGATTTGCTCATAGGAAATCTCAATTTAACATAATGTATTGAATTCAATGTATCCACATTAAAATATCAATATCTTTTTGGAGAGATCAAAGTTGTTGCCAATGTCATAAGTGTACTTAATATATTGGAGAAGCCTTAACAACAATGATAGATGGTTGTTTACTTATAACTCAAACTCTATTTGTGCTCTTAATTTAACTTTTTGTTGGCTTAATTGATTGTGTTGTGATTAAAATCTTCTTAATTGTTGGCATGTGATCCATCTAAATCATACATGATATTGTAGCTCCTTGAGACTAACATAAGTTGGGTTTCCAAGGGATCAATTTGAACCTTCTATAATAGTGTGATTTGTGGTCAATTCATGCAATATTGGTACAATGTGGAGATATTATTACCCCTATCTTCTAGCTTCTTGAGTTGAATATCCAAATATTTCTAACCATTCCACTATTTCTAACCATTTCACTAATCTATCCTAACAGAGTTAGCATTTACTCCTTCCAATTGTGTTGTGGCTACAAAGGATTCAACTTGAAATTATCGTTGGTGTTGTATCAATTAGATCACCTTATCCATCCCTTCTCAAGTGAGATTTGTTCATCAAATCTTGTCTTGTACTGATATCAAATGCTTCACTTAAATCTACCTTTCAAAGTGGTGAAATTTGAGTGAAATCTACTTATGTCCATGTTTGGGTGGAGCTATTTGTTTCATCAAAGTCATATATACCTTATTTTTTCTTATTGGGTTACTAGCTAGTTGTGTTTTTGGCATGAACATTTTCTTTGTGATATCTTCTATCGAGCCTTTGTCTCTTTATCCTTTTCTAATGGTTCCATCTTTTTCCCCCTATTTCTATTTTAATATTATCTCCAATCTCAATGCCTACTATATTTAGGACTTGTCTAGTTCATTTTATTTGTTCATCTTCTTCTTTTTTTCTCTTGACTTTCACTCAATGTACCTCAACTACTAGTCCTTCTAGTGTATCTTGTATATGCAATGGAGATGTTAGTGAAATGACATCCTTTCACTCATTTTGTGATTGTTTGGTTTGAATTACTATGTTGTAAGTATGTTGAGTTGCTATAATAACTTCCTCATGTAAACTTTATTTTTGTTTCCCATTTTGGAGATTTATTATTCAAGTATCCACCTCGTGCTTTGTTCTTAGCTCTTGTTCTTGAAGAGCTTGTACTTATAATTTCATTTTTTGGAAGAGATTAAGGTCTATGGCTACCTCCTCAATTGCTTTATTCTTTAGTGAGATGTCTATCTCACAAGCTTCTTCCCTTTGTGTGACCACTTGATTTTGTATAATTATCATTAACTCCACTAGAAATCCTTTAGTGATTTGGTTTATAGAGTATGGGTTGGTAGAGATGAAGCCCATTATTTCTTTGACTATGATTTTCTTGTTGGTTGCAATGGTAGAAAGACAACCAATTTAAGTGGACATCTTGCTATAGAAAGAGACTTAAACAAATTTTGTGCATCTAGTACAACTTCTAATATCTTGTGTCAATTGGTGTCTTGTTCTCTAAGATTTGTCTATGTAGATAGCTACCTAAGATCTAGAGGCCTAATGGAAAGCACAAGATACTCAAAAGATCTTATATGACAAGAATAAATTGCAATCCTATCAAAGAATGCAAATATAATGAATATAAAATGTATGAGAGACCCTTGGTTATATAGACCAATGTGAAATATAAAACAAAATAAGATTATGACAAATGTCTTAATCTTATGATATGATATGTTAAAGTGATAAGCATCCAATGTGAATCCTAAGTAAACTTAAGTGATTGTGTGTGAAAATGACCTAATAGTGGAACTAGATAGGTTATACCCCTATTCACACCAACACCCCCTTAGTTACAACTTAGGGGAACATAAAACATGAAAACATTGAAAGATGAGTCTTGGCTACAAAACTTGATAAGGTACCCATGTACACATGCAATCTATCACAAACAAAGAAAAGGGTAAAACCTAGTGGGATAAAACTCATTTGGGAAAAAAAGAGAAAAATCAAGAAAAATGCTCTCTAGAAGATGAGAAGGACAAAACATCATGTGAGGAAAACATCCCCTCTCATAAGAGAGAATGAAGAGAGAAGGTTAAGTGGCCCTCCATAAATAAATGTCTCACACCCCCAAGAGAGCTCTCAAATAATGATACTCTTAGTGAAGGGTTTGGTGAAGATATTTAGAATATGATTTTTTATAAAACAATACCACAAATCAATGACCTGCTCATGTATCAACTCCCTAATATAGTGCATATGAATCTTGATGTGTTTGTTTCATTGATGTTGAACTAGGTTCTTCAAGACCTAGATGGTACTCTGATTGTCACAAAGAAGGAAAATTAGTTATGGAATGGTGAGGCCAAACTCAATTAGAATATTCTAAAGCCAAATAACGTCAGTGGTTGCATTAAAAACTCCTTAATACTTATCCTCAATCGAAGAAAGAGAAATAACATGTTGCTTCTCACTCTACCAACAAATGGGGCCTAAACCAAGATGAAATTTATAGCTAATCTATGT
This sequence comes from Sequoia sempervirens, assembly GCA_007258455.2. NCBI lineage: Eukaryota > Viridiplantae > Streptophyta > Pinopsida > Cupressales > Cupressaceae > Sequoia > Sequoia sempervirens. Next base: position 354,810,974 of record VDFB02000008.1, on the reverse strand, counting down.
GGACTTACAGTAATCAAAATCACCAATCCAAGCATAATTTATATATCCAACCAAGTCAAGTCATGTACCTATTGCTTAATGAATCCCATATCAATGAGCCCCTTATATGTAATGCAAGATGCATTTGGAATCTTTCTAGTGAAGCTCATCTGGTTTCTACATAAAGCATGAAGCCATGCCAACATTAAAATAAATGTCAAGGTGAGTGTGAGTTAGATAGATGAGGCTCCAAACAAGATGACAATATGAGGTGATGCCAACTAGTGGAGTAGAACACTTGACATCTAACTTGACTTTAGATAGAAAGGGAGTTAGTATAGGTTTACAATTGACCTTTTGGAATCGAGCTAGTAGATAAAGAGCATACTTGGGTTGAGCAAGAGTGGTCTTGAAAGAAGACTATGATTTCAAACTCAAGAAAGTAATGCAAAGGGCCCAAGTCAACCATAGCAATTTTTTCATGCAAAGATGATTTGATTCTACCAATGACGGAGGATGAACTCCATATAATGATCAAGTCATTAACATAGAGGACAAGAAGAAAATGAGAGTAATTATTTCATAAAATTTAGACATTCATATTTGAGTGGCATCTAAGTAATCTTGTTGAGATAAGAAAGGGGTCCATCTTGGCATTCCAAGCTAGCGGAGCCTACTTGAGGCCATAGATAGACTTCCTCAACTTGAAAAACAAAGAAGAATATTGAAAAATTACTTGTTTTTGTTCCACAGACGACGTTGTAGGGGATGCTGGAGGAGTGGGTGCACAAGTGGTCTTGTCAACGAAACCCATCTTGTCTATAAATTTTGTGGTAAAACCAATAGTAACACTAGAAGTGACCATCTTTTCCTTTTGTAAGTGCCACACACTTCTTCTAACCATGTACCTAAAGTTCATAGACTAGGTTGTGATGCTCATAAAACCTCACAACACCTGAGTTTACAACAGTCACCAAGTGCAAGGGAAAAAGTCTCAACACAATGAAACGGATAAACGTTGTTCACATTGGGTTCACCAAAATGTAGAGGAGGTGGACCAACCACACCAAGGCTCCAAGTCATGAAGAGCCGAGAGCGGAAGGCTTCCCTAGTCTACCTTTTAAGTTAGACAAGTGTTTAATGCTAGGGATAGAGAATGAAGAGCACTCTCAGTGCTTTTGTCACTCTACTAACCCAAGAGTTTTAATGGGGCTAAACAAGCAAGTTTCTAGAACCGAAACTGTACCTCAAATAACTCTCTGCTAGAGGAAAGCAGCATATATCAGGGACAACAACACAACACACTAGAGTCTCACAAGTACGTTGACGTCCGTACAAATAGAAAGTGTAAAAAGATAATGAAAGGTACAAGAAACCTACTGACAACTTAGCAGTTGAGGTTTAAAGTGCTAACTAAAGTGATAAATAATAGAATAGCCAAAGTAACAAGAAATATTATATTGAAGTGACAAAAACAAAGATGGTGGAAATTAACTCACAAAGGGTCCAATTCAACAGTAAGTTCCACATGAATGCAAACCTACACACAATAAAGAAGGGAAAAATGTTGGGGTTGTTTTGGGGCTTGCCACAGTCAAACACCTATTTTTGGTGTTCCCACCTCCATGGACAACCAAATAGATATCTAGAGATAGAAATATGATAAAGAAAACATGATAAGCTTTTTCACATGATACTTTTCTCCCCCTTTGACATCAATGGCAAAGGAAAAAAATATTTTTGTTGATTTCCCCTTTGACATTAAGAATGCTACTAGTATTGAATACTCCCAAACACAAAAGATACTACCTACTCCCCTTGAGAGGTAACCTCCAAACATCAGCCCAGAAGAAGGATAGATCCATAGACCACTGCACTAATGCATCTCCATATGCATCTAGTTCAAGAAAGGAGGGGAAATGACCCCTAACTTCTCCTAGAGATATTCAAAAGTATCTTTAGGAAGAGCCTTCGCAAATATGTCAGCAATCTGATCTTTCATCGACACATACTCAATCTTTACTTCATTCTCCATAACCTTTTATCTCAAAAAGTGATACCTGATAGATATATGCTTTGTCCTTGAGTGCATCATTGGATTCTTTGAAATGTTAATTGCACTTGTATTATCACAGAAGATAGAAATGGGATCATCATTCATTACTTTGATATCTTTCAATGTACTTTCATCCATAAAACTTGTGTACAACAAGATGTAGCAGCAATATACTTAGCTTTAGTAGTAGATAAAGAAACTCAATCTTTCTTTTTACTCAACCATGACACCAATCTGCAACCAAGAAAGAATGCACTACCACTTGTACTTTTTTTGTCATCAACAAAACCTACCCAATCTACATCTGTATAAGCACTTAGTGTAAATTCAGTATCCCTACCTAGGATACCACAAGCCATAATCCAAAGTGTCATTCAAATATTTGAATATCCTCTTAACAACAACAATATGTGTTTCTTTAGGATCTTCTTGAAATCTAGCCACAAGAAAAATTGTATGCATGATATTTGGTCTAGTAGCAGTTAAATACAACAGTCCTCCAATCATAGATCTGTATTTTCTCTTATCAGCCTTAGGTGAATCACCATCTTTGCTCAATTTTTAGCCAATCACCATAGGAGTGCATACCAGTTTGGAACCATCCATTTAAAACTTCTTCAACATTTCTCTTACATATTTTGATTATGAAATAAAAATCCCTTTTTATGTTTGATTAATTTGCAACCCAAGAAAAAAATTAATCTCACCAAACATAGTCATCTCAAATTATTTTTGCATCTCTTCAACAAACATCTTGCACATTGTTTCATTTCCTCCAAAGAAAATGTCATCAACATATACAATTACTATCAAGATTTTGTCATTTTCAATTTTAAAATACAGATTATTATCTGCCAAACCTTTATTGAAGCCTTGTTGAATCAAATATCTATCCAACCTTGCATACCAAGCTCTAAGAGCTTGCTTTAATCCATATAAATATTTCTTCAATCTACAGACCATATCCGATTGATCTGATAATTGAAATCCTTCCAATTGTTCCATGTACACTTCTTGTAATTCACCATTCAAAAATGAAGACTTAACATCTATCTGGTAAAATTTAAAATCTTTATGAGCAACAAATGCTAAAAACATTCTAATAGCTTCCATCCTAGCCACCAGAGCAAAATTTTCCTAAAGATCTATACTGTCCACTTGTGAGTAGCCATTACACACAAGCCTTGCTTTATTTCTAACCACTTCTCCGTTCTCATTCAACTTGTTTCTGAATACCCATTTTGATCCAATTATGTTTTTTGTTTTCTGATCTAGGGACCAATTCCCAAGTTTGATTCTTCTCAATTTGCATAAGTTCTTCCATAGCTTTCATCTAATGCTCATCATTACATGCTTCATTCACTCTCGTTGGTTCCACTTCAGAAAGTAGACATAAGTTTATCTCACTAGCAACAACAACTATGCTTCTTGTCAAAACTCCTTTCCTCTTATCTCTAATGATATGATCTTCTGAATGATTCTTTTGCACATACTTGAACCATCAATTTTAGGGAGTTTGTTTCTAAGTACTCCTCTTATACTCTTAGGGTTTTTCACCTAAAAGGAGAGAGAGAACCCTAGAATTGAAGTGGTTCACTCAAATTAAGGAATGCATGATTTAATTATGACTAAATGCAGCTAATTGATAAAATTGATTGATTATGAATGCAAAACTAATGAAATATGCAATGTTTGAAAACACAATGTGATATGCAAAATGAATCAAAAACATAAACAAATGCAAATAGAAATGAATGAGACTGAATAGAGTGCACCTGGAAATTGAATGTCAATCTTGGAAGGTTTTGGAAACTGGAAAAAATCATTGTTGATGACCAGTGGGACTCATTTTCCACTGATGGCAAATCATGCATGCTTCTGGTAAAATGACCTAAAACTAGTTTTCGACTATCGAGAACTGAATTCTAACAAAGTAAACTTTTCCATCCTACAGGTGGGACTCATTCGCCACTGATGGTGAATCATTCCTCCTACAAAATTCTGTAAATTCAAGGGTCAATTATGTAGGTCCAGATTTGCACTTGTCTTCTTGTCGAGTTGACAGAGTCAAATCTACAGAAAATGGGCTGAATGTTGTCTCCAAGCTTGAATTAGGGTTTAGTTGACTTGAATCACTTTGATGACTTGTTGACCACTTTCCAACACCTATTTCTTTGAAAAATCTACCTACAAGACCTACAAACACACATGCAAAGAGGGGGAAAATGGTTAAGGGTTAGAGTATAGGGATTTGCCTTGGTCAAATCCCACTTTGGTAATCAAACCGTTGATAAAGAAAATGAAATGAAAACAAGAAAGGAATGATGAATAAACAACATGCAAGTGTCCTAAACTCACCAATCCCTTGTAAAAGTTTGAAGATATGTTAATGGATGCTCCAAGATGCTTGATAGATGCTTGATAGAATGATGCTTTAATGGAATCTTGAATGTAATTGAATGGTCGAATAAACTAGTGAATGAATGGGGGTTAAAATGGATGGAAAAACACTTATTTATACACAATTATGCCCTAATTACCCAATAATACAACATCATAGTCCGACATAAGGTGTTAATGAATAAAAACCCGAAAGAAATTTTGAATTATTTTGAATTTGGAGCCAAGAGGGACTCATTTGCCACCCATGGCAAATGGGTCCCACTCTAGGCTTGTAAGTGGGTGTCGGGAATTAAGTTGCATTTAATGTTATTTGTTGGGTTTGAATTCAAAAATACACTTAAATATGACCTGCAAATGTATAAAGGGGCCAAATAAAGCATAAGAAAGGTGTAATTAGTGATGAAAAGCCTAGAAAAGCATGAAATCTTGTTACAATACTTTTCAACACTTTGAAATAGGACTTAATAAGGGATAAAAAAGGTGATTTTTAGATGAATTATAATAAGAAGAGTCTAGAAAAGTGTAGAAGTGTGTTACAACACTTCACAACACCTTCACAAGACGTCATAATTTGAATATTAAGGATCTAATGTGAATGTATAAGTCACATTGCAATATTAAATCAAAGATAAATGAACCAAGCATCACAGGAAAAAGACCTAAATGACCATGAAAATTTCCAAAGATCCATTTTTCTATGGTATAATACTTAGGTGTCTTTGGGGACACCACCGAAGCTTCCTTTTCTTCATTTTGATTTTCTCGTTCTTCAACAACTTCTTCAACTTCAAAAAACATGTTAAACTCATTCGAGGTAAATTCACCTCTTTTGTCAAAACTTAAACATTTTATTCTTAAGTTTGCTTTATTTTCAACCATAGCCTTAAATGCCTTGAATCTTTCTAAACCATCATACTTCTCTCTAAGAAAAGTTTACATGTGTATCTAGAGTAATCATCAATCAAAAGCATAAAATACCTTTCACCTTGTAGACTTTGCACTGTTGTAGGACCACAATGATCTATGTGAATCAAATCCAGTAGTTCGGTAGTAGATTGTTCCTTTGACTTGAAGTTGTTTCTAGCTTGCTTTCCAAACTGAGAATTCTTGCAAATAGCATTAATAAGATTTGTAATCCTTGGTATATATTTTACAAAATGAACAACCTTGATTCTTGCCAAGTTATCAAAATTCATATGACACATCCTCCGGTGCCAATGTAACCAGTTGTCATTAATCTGAGTCATAAAGCAATGACCATCAACACCCTTAAGTTGATAAATGTTTCCTTCAGACTTCTTACTAGCAGCAATCATTATTTTGAATTATTTCTTGATTTCACATCTTTCATCCTCAAATACAAGACTATATCCTTTACTACACTTTTTTCCAACACTTAAAAGATTATGTCTTAAACCCTTAACATAGTAGACATCATCAGTATTATGCTTGCCATAAAAAATGACTAAACCTATTCCACAAATCT
>VDFB02000008.1:354640997-354804950 GCA_007258455.2 Sequoia sempervirens | reverse complement strand
GATCTCTACCAAATTAAACAAAGCCAAGGTGAATCATTTTATTCATATCTACAAAGATGGAGACATAAAGCTAGTAAATGTAAATGACCCGTTCCCAAGAAAAATCTCAGACATCTTTGTCTCCAACACACAAGTGGATATTAGCTACCAAGTCACCATGTTGTTCCCTAGTAATTTTGAGGAAACTATTCAAAATGGTTTACTCATCAAAAGAGCTCTCATAGCAATGGGAATCATTAAACTATATAGAAACAAAGACCAAGCTTCAAGTTCTAATGACAAACCAAAAATATGGGCAAAGAACAAAAACATTACCAACAATGGAGTGGTAGATGCAAAATTTGTATGAAACATACAAACACCTAGCAATCCATAGAACAATGTCCAAGTAGCCCAAGCAAACTACCCTCAAAATAACACTCAAAACAATCAGCTCATGTATCCTCACAATAATTAGCAAAACAACCAACAAACAAACCAAGGGAAGGATATTCAAAGAGGGTCATCAAGGCAGAATAATCAAACTAGGAGAAAATTCACCCTATTAGGAGAAACTCTTGAGGTAGTTATGCATAAAATCATCCAAAAAAAACTTATCATGCTTCCTAATCTTGATAAAACAACTTATGATAAACCAAACTTCAAACCCCCTCGGTACAATGATAACGATGGATACAAATTCCACAAGATCAAGGGGCACACAACAAATAATTGTATGAGACTTAAAAACATCATATAGGACTAGATAGAAAAAGGGGAGGTTAAAATATCTTAGGCCCTCTGGTAAAAGAGATATGGGAATATACAAGGATTCACTCCTTGATCATTCTAGGGGAAATGACAAAGGTAAAGGACAAAATTATCAAAAATCCAACTTCACCTATGATGAAGTTGTAGGAACCATCTGTTAAGTCGGTCGGAACATCAATGTGGTGACCATACTAGGCAAAAGCCCCAAATGTAATGTGACTACAAGAAGAGGGAAAGTCACTATCCAAGGAGCCCCACTTCCACCCAAATTCTCCATCAAGCTTTCCACTAACTATAGCATTGTTGACCAATTGAAGAAAACTCCAGCATTAATCTCTATCCTCAAACTTTTAAAGTTATCACCACCACATACAAAGATCCTAGAGAAAGCTCTCATATAATCTTCAGTGCCAAACAACCTTAGCACTAATCAATTTCAAGCCATGGTTGGTACCATTACTTCACCCCATCACTTGGTATTTTTTGAAAAATACCTTCCACAAAGAGCCTTCCACAATCAAGCTTTGTATCTTGAAGTTTGTGTCCATAAACACAAAATCAAGAGAGTCCTAATAGATGGTGGTGCGGTTTTAAACATATGCACCCTAAAAATGGTAAAGCAATTGGGATATTATGATGGCATGATTGAAAAGAAAAAGAGTATCACCATAAGGGCTTATGATGATATGGAGAGAAACTCTAAGGGAACTATAAGACTTCCAATACAAGTAGGGCCAACAATAGCAAAAACAACTTGGTATGTACTAGATCTTGAGTTTTAATATAACCTCCTCTTGGGACATCTATAGATCCATGCAATGGAAGTGGTCCCTTCCACCTTTCACCAATGCTTAAAATCTCCATACAATGATAAGGAATTTATATTATACATTGATCTCAAGCCCTTCCATTATTGCTCAAACTTGGAGAAGTACAAAACGCTCCTTCAAATACCTAGTAATGACATATCATTCCACTCATTTTCCTATGTCATTCCAGCATCAGTTTCTTCAACCTCAACTCCATCCATATCAACCAATCCTCCAAAATATGACCCCAAGATCTAGGTTCTTGACAAGGGCTATGGAGAATACCATTTCAAATCGTTCTACACTGGGGAGCTTCCCCCATCACCAAAATCTTATGAGCAACTAAAGGAAATAAAGCATGTTCAATCTATCACATATGAAGATAAACCCACTATCTTCAAAAATTGGGGAGACATGAAAGATGAATTGGTATTCAAAGAGGACCTCTCATCATGGATCTATAAAGAAGAACAAGAAGAACATAAATAGCTACATCCCCTTCCCATGGAGCTCAATAATAAATGTTATCATATAGCAAGAAATACGGGATACACTGGAAAAGGTGGCCTTGGTTTACATGAACAAGGCATAAGAGAGCCCATCATAATAGAACAATGCAAGAAGAACATGGGACTAGGTTATGGTTTGATAGACATGGTAATCCCAAACATCAAAACTACCTCTTATCAAGCAATAGCTCCTTTTACTATCGTTGAGACATAGATAACTATGATCTTATAAATGAATACCTCACAATTGCAGACCTATTTGAGGACTTTGGCATAAATACCATAACCTTCAAACCTATTGTTAGTGATCCAAATTTGCACCCCTAATGCCAAGCTATGACAAAACTTAGCAGGTTTGGATGTAACATGGGACTGCTTTCAAGTTGTGGGTGTCCTACTCGAAAGCAGACCTCTAGATTATGGGCTAGTTCCCCTTTTTGATGCCACCTAACTACTGATTTTTGAGGTAAAGGGTAAGAAATGCATAAAACATGAACATTAACTGAAAAAACCTAAGGTGATACACCAAAAAACAACTAGGACCTTACGAAAACCTATCACATTCAAAACAAATTTATAAAACTCTATTTACACAAGTCATTTTCATATGCATTTCACATAAATAATTTATAAGGAGGTTTCTTAACAGGACTTTTAGAAGGAAAACCAAGGTCTCACAACTTACAACACTATTGAATAACACAGCTTATAAACTGTTAACATGCATTTTCTACTAAACAGATGCCTAAACATGAGACAAGTTTGCAAGGAAAGAGGAATTTCACAAAACAAACTGATCAATCACTAACAGCATACCATGAAACATGAAATGAGAAGGTAAAATGCTCTATTTTATTGATTCAAAGTACTCATTGTATAACATGTCCATCTAAGTTACAATACTGCTCCATGCTCAAAAATAACTCCAAAAAACCAAATCTATCACTCTGCTAGAAAGAAAGAACTAGCTCCAAAATTCCAAAATGAAGATACTTAAGCAAAACCCTTCAAATCCCCTCACACATGTCCATCTAGAAGGTTCTGGTCGGATGCAACAATGAGGCCAAAAAAGAACCTTCTAAAATCACTCCAAAAAGTCCTCCAAACAGTCCAAAGTCAAGCCAAGACCATAGTCATGCCAAAAGTGTGACAAAACAGCCTCCAAAATAGCACATGTTTCTCCAAAATAATCAAATGCACCACTCACACACTCCCCTCATGTCTACAAGTCATCATTTTGTCTCCCAGCCTTGACCCATGCAATATGTGTTTTTTGAAAACACAAGACTCAAAAAAAAACATTCAAAATAACAACTTGATTAAGTGATTCATGATACACTACTTAATCAGGTTATTTTACATTTTAAAGCATAATGCAAGAGGGCCCCACCACCTCTTTGAATTACATTACATTTGCATTAAAATGACATAAAATAAAAGTAATTTGCAAATCACTTAAATGATATCTTTATACTTTGAAATAAGATGTAAAATACAATGCCATATCTAAATGCTTCCAAAAGCCTTAAACAAAATAAAACTCCAAGGCATTTGATCATCTTCACTTACCTCTACTCCTGCACTTCAAGGACACACACTTGGACAACATTTCTAATTTTCCAAGGCAAAACAAAGGCCCAAATTCGACCTATATGATCATAAAGGGCTTGCACATTTCTTGGAAGGCACATTTTCAAGGTCTTCAAGGCATATCACATTTTAAAGGGCAAGGAATATTATGCACTTGGCACATTTCACATGTTTGATTTTGAGGGACTTAGTAATTTTTTGACAAGGCAATAAAGACATAAGGCATAAAATGCCTAATTCATGGCATTCGACCCCCATCACATTTTAATGTGTTTTCATTTTTTAAAAGAGATGGGAAAATTCCCATCGGCCACCAATAGTAGGGCCAAACCCTAAACAACAAAAGGGAAAAACAAAGGCAAAAATCCCTCATTTCACCATCAAGCATTCCAGAGAATTCACCTGGCCACCATGGGGTTTCAAGCTTGCACAGAAAATGGTGATTTTTGGAAAATTCTGACTAGTTATTGATGAAATCTTATGCTTTTCTTCATTCGAGTACCAAGGTAATTGATTTTTTGAATCAAAAATCTGTATTTTCAATCTTTTGTAGGCCATTTTGTGAGCTAAGGTTGCGACTGTAGACATATTTCTAATCATTTTGTTCCACTTTTCTCCTTTCCGTTGTCATATTGCTTTCAGCTGCCATGATCAAGTTTGTTTGAAGTTCTCTGTGAAAAGAAAAGATTTTGAATATTTCCCAATAAAAAAAGCAAAAAGCTCGAGGTAAGCCTTAAATCAACTCCACTACTTCCAATTTTTTAGCAAAAGGTAGCTTGTTTCGAGCCCTCAATCTGAAAGATAGAGCAAAAATGCTTACTTTTCTTCTACATTTTGTATTTACATGAAGAAACCCCACATTTTGTTGTTGTTTTGTGAAGAAAACAACCATTGAGGTTGTAGCCAAGAGAATGGAACATGATTTTTTCCTTTTGAGTCTCTGAATCTGCATTTTCACTTTAAATCCAGTTGGGTTTTGCTGCCTTTGTGAAGAAAATTACTCCTTTGGTCGTGGTTGTAGGAGATGAAATGGTTTTTTCATATATTTCCATTCTCTTTTGAAACTCCAAGATGGGTTCCTTCAAATTGTAGCAAGCTTGCAATTTCTCCATGAACATATGAACTGGATTTTGCATATACATTTCTTGCTTTGAATATCTTTATGAAAGCTCTCTTTTAATATTCTATATTTGCAATTTAATTACAAAAGCCCAAAGTGGGTTTCTGTTATTGAAGAAACTTGTGATTTCTATAGAAAAACCCAAGTGGGTTTTTGTGTTTTTGAAGAAAATAACTTAGATTTGGGCCATAGCTGTAAGAAATGAAATAGTTTTGATTTGGCATTTTTTTGTCTTTTGTAGAACAAAACCTCCACATTATTCTTTCAATATCTCATTTGTGAGTTCCGCCTCATGGTCTTCTTAAGATGTATTCTGTATGCAGAACTTGTATTACTTTCCAAAAATGACATCCTTTGTGTGAATAATAGAAGAAAATCCTTTTATATTTATGCACCTGAATTCTTTTAACATAAACCCAGATGAGTTCTTGTCAATGTGGACAAAAACTGGCCTTTACCAATCATGTACTATGAGTAATTTCCATCATCTATTCTCAATACAGTCATATCTGTCTCCACTATTTTTGTGCAAAGTTGGCCAAGAAAACTTTGTCATGAGAAACAATCACCATAGGCACATCTTGCTTCTCAAGATAACTGTCTAGCCACTCAAATGAAATATAAAACATGAAACATGATTATCATCCCTCCAATTTATTTTTCATTTACACTATGCCTTGATAGTTGCAATGCATTGTATCCAACAATGGGAAGTAACTTATGCATTTATAACTAAGTGCAATTGAATTTTCTCCAGCAAGTGTAGGATATTGTGTTTTCCAGTCATAACTTGAACTTCCTACCTCCCTAAAGCTTGAGGAACTACCGATTCTGAAAGTTCTATAGTTTCCCCCCATTGTGGCTTGATTGTCTTTTAATCCTCTTTCAAATGAATATAGAGAAAAAACATGAATTGTCTTTATGTTTTTAAAATGCAGGCAATGGCTCTAGCAAATGCATTGTCCATCATGTTGACACATGCTTCAACATTATTTTATTTACCGGGTTGCTATCATGACAAGGTGTTTGTGTTTTACAAATGCAACATTCAAATTCAAGTCCCACTTGCAATCCATGGTGGCTTGGTATTTTAAATGAAGCATTTAGACTTAATTTGAAACATAACAACCTATTGACCTTTTGAAAGCAACAAACATATGAAATAATGATACTCATTTTAGATACGAAACAAAATGCATGTTGTACCTTGTCTCCCACTATTTGATTCTTTTCTTAGTCTCCATTGGATGTGAATGGTTGATCAATCCAAATGCTTTTAATTGTTCATGTGTTGGAATCATTTATAAAGAACACTTCCTTTTCATAGCCCATTTTCATCCTGCTTAAGGGCTGCTCCATTGAGGGCACTCCATACCTTAAGAGCTTCAACTAGGCATTGTTATGGCAATCTAATCAGGTACACGATCTACTTGCAGTTCTTTTGTGCCTCTTAAATGTACTTTGTTTCTTCATAGTACACAATTATGCCTCTCTTTTTTTGTCATTTTGTTTCATTCAGTTAAATCGCTTTAGTGCCTTGTCTGGTCTTCTCTTTCCAGTGACTTGAGAACAATATTGTAATGCTTATGACAAGCTTCCATGCCCATGGTTTTGAGTGTATTTTGTATTTCCTCATAGAATGCTAGCTTATGGTTCATTGGTTATTTTCTCACCACACATTATCATTACCCCCCAAGAATCATGAACCCTCAAAGCCTAATTGTTCTTTATGCTTCATAGTGCTACCCTTAACATGAGATAAGTATCCTTAATTTGATTTTGATGACTGCAGGATCATCATGATCATTGCACACTCATAAACTTTGCCCCTCCTCTCTTGTAACAATGGGGGCATCTGTGTTCAAAATGAGAAACCCTTCTTATGTGACAAACACATCTTTGCTTTAGTCTCCATCAAAGGTGAAAGGTTGATCATGTTGTTTGAACTTTGTTAGTTCCATTAGTGTTGCATTCTGAAATACTTTTTTTTTCGACCTTGTCCTATAGAATGATTAGTTGTTTCATACCTCTGAAAAGAGCTCTATTATCATTGATTTGTTCAATGTGAATAATGCATAGTTCCTTGAGTTCTTGTAGAATTCAATGTATTGTAACATCAATGTTCTTTTTCTTTAATCTGATAGTGGTTTTTAATGGAAATCTCATATGCATTGTTCATCCTTGTGTCACTCTCTCAACACCATACCTTGTCACTGGCTATCATTTGAACTTTGTTCACTTTCTCTAGTACTATCCATGCATTGCACTATAACATTCAATGACTGAGATTTTCCCTTTATTATCTTTTGCATATCTCATAAGGTTGCCCCCATTCTCTTCATAGGTGATGATCTAGTTGTCCTGTAGCATGCATTCATGGATGTATTCATTGTTGTTGTCCAATTCATTCCCTTAGGATTTCCCCTTGTAGACTCTTAAAAGTTGTCATATTTACTTGTACCATGACCTTGGCTTCAAGAGGGTGTCACCTTGTGTTGCTTCATGATTGCCCCAACCATTGCTTGTTGCCCCATAAGTTTGTTACTTGGTCTTCTAAGACAATTTTTTACCTTTTGATCATGTGCAACACATAAACACTACCTCCTCACTTTGATCTAAGGTGAGAGGGACTTGACAGTACCTTAGATTGATCCCTCTTGCTTCCACATATGCTTCATGATGGCTTCATGATTTCTCCTTCATTATTTAGGAGATGCATAATTGAACTTGATGCATCTATAATTGAACTTGATGCATCTCCAAAATCAATTACTTATTTTTATAAAATTGATCATGGATCCACTTAAGAAGATTGAAAGACATATCCAGCAAAATGTGTTGCATCTTTTGAATCTGATAATGAAAGTTGATCAACTGGTGTGATTCCATATTGATTTAATGCATTAATAGCATGTGTATCTTTGATCAAGTTGCTCAATTTCCTATCCTTCTTAAAACCTCAGAGGGCAACATGTTGAGCTCTACCCTCGTGGGAGCCACATTTACCCCACATGTTGTAGTTAACTGAATCAAAACAGTAACAATACTTTTCCTAAATTTGCACAAGGAGAAAATAGTTAGATATACAAAGCATATCATAGGTTTGTTTGATCACTTCTTTCTTGTTTTCAGGGACACTTATAGTATGTTGCTTATTTAATGTATCTAGGGATCAGTTTATACATGCATAGGTGTATGTTCATGTAAGGTTTGAGACTTTTCATTGCTTAGAGCATTTCTCTAACATCATTGCTATTTCCATATGAAGGAATTAGGAACAATGAGGAGCTAGGAGGGACAAGCAACATGGATTAGCAGCAATGCGAGACAACACACCTTGAACCAGTCATTCTCAGGCAATTACTGGTCTCTCTCCTTATATACACATTTGTATTTTTTTACTTATTCATGTATATGCTTTTCTTTATTTTCATTGAATAAGTCAAGTTAGTCACATGACTTGTGTGAGACAAATATGCACTTTTGTATCAATAAAGATTACTTCTTTGTTCAAAAAAGATTTGTGGTAAATCCCTCTTATGTTAAATGCACTTATATAAATGCAGTAATTTGTAAATGTAATCTTTTGAATTATTTCATTTATGCAATTGAATCTAATATAGGAGAGGATAAAATGTACCTTTCTCTTAGTCTAAAATCAAAGAGATCTACCTAAATGAGTTATTAGTAAAATTTAGGCAACACCTACATCTGAGGACTACCATACTAAAACAGACTCCAACAAATGGGAATGGGAGTCTTGCATGTCTAGTGACTATGACCTAGATACCCTCTGGGACCTTGATAACTTTGCTATCCTTACTTTTCCCCATCCATATCCACCATAAGCTTTGTCGATAACAATGATAACTTACCCTTACATCACTTGTAGTTGATCAATTGGGATCAACAACATCACGCACCTGTTGTGGACCTATTCCAGAATAACAAAGTTATAGTAGAGTTCATGGGAATTCAACAAGGTATCCATCAAGGAGACCATGAAGTTGGTTTTGTCATAGAACTAGAACAAGGATCATACTTTGGAGGGAAGATTGTGTCCTCCAGTCACAAAATTGAAAGGAAAAAATTAAAATACAAAATGAGATCCCTAAGGGAAAACCATAATGTGGCTCTACCAGATCATGCAAAAGGAAAAATAAAGGACGTATATGAGGGTGAAAATCTCACTGCTTGGCACCCAAAGATGGAGGATTCAATCTCCTCATTACAGAGTATCAAGAATATTTAGCAGTGTTGGTGGAAGGTTCTAAACCTATCAACATAGGAACAACAAAGACACCCAAAGTAACCTATCATGCAACTTCCTTAAATCCTAAGGAAAAATTCAACTTCACAACATTCATTAAGGAACGTAAGATCAACTTTGCCTAGACATATGCAGATATGCTTGGGCTAGATCCAACTTTAGTGATACACCACTTCAAGGTATTCCCTACATCAAAACTAGTTAAGAAAAAGCTTCACAAGATGCACCCACAAATAGCACTATTAGTCAAGGTGGAGCTTCATAAACTGCTAAATGTTGGATTCATCAGACCCATAGACTAACCTGAGTGGGTATCCAACCTTGTACTAGTATCAAAACCCACTGGGGCTAATACGGATCTATACAGACTTCAGAGATATCAACAAAGTATTCCCTAAGGATGAATTCCCCTTTCTCAACATCAACATCATAGTGGATCTAATTTCTAGTCACAAAATTCTTTCATTAATGGAAGGTTTTTCTGAGGTACAACTAGATAAAGATAACCCCTAAAGATCAACACAAAACAACTTTTACCACAGGTGCTTGGGGATCTTTTTGTTGGAATGTTATGCCATTTGGCTTGAAGAATGCAAGATCCACATATCAAAGAGTGATGAATACCATTTTCCATGACATGTTGCACATCACTATGGATGATTATGTAGAATATCTATTGGATAAATCAATCACAAGACACGAACACCTGGCTAACTTAGCTAGGATATTTAACAAACTAGAGGAATATAACTTGTGTCTAAATATGAAGAAATGTGTTTTCAATGTAACATATGGGAAACTGTTGGGATACATTGTATCCAAAAGAGGTATTGAGGTGGATCCCACTAAAGTCAAGGATATCTTGGAAATGCATCCCCCAAGGACATTAAAACAATTGCACAGTCTACAAGGTAAGATTCAGTCTATCAGGAGGTTCATTGAACAACTAGCAAATAAATTTCATCCATTCACACATCTCCTCCATAAAGATGTAGCATTCAAATGGGATAGAAGGTGTGATCAAAATTTTCAATAGGTAAAGGACTATTTTCTCACTCCCTCAATATTGATGCCTCTAATTTAGGATAAATTAATGATTCTATATGTTTCCACAACAACAAAAAGCTTTGGGAGCTCTATTAGAGAAAATTGATGACCAAAACAAAGAATGAGAAGTTTACTACATCAGTCATACCATAGTCGGCTATGAGTTAAATTATACACCCATTGAACAAGCATGTCTATCAGTTGCCTTTGCAACACAAAAGCTTATGAATTACAAGTTAAATAGACAAATCAAGTTGATATTTAAGATAGATCCCTTGAAATATCTCTTGGAAAAAGTAGCTTTTATAAGAAGATTTACTAAGAGGGTCATTATACTTAGAAAATTTGACATAGAATATGTCGACAAAAAAGCCATCAAGGGACAAGTGATAGTAGATTAGTTAGAATAAATTCCCATTGAAGACCATCAACCTCTCATAGTGGAATTTCTAGATTAGAACATCTTGCTAACAACAAAGTCAACCCGTTGGACCATGTACTTCAATGAATCCCACACTCATCACGGCTTAGGGGATAGTATCCTATTTCTCACACCATAAGGATATAGTATACCAAAAGCATACAGGATTTCCTTCCCCTATACAAATAATATATCCAAGTATGAATCATTGGTCACTGGGATGAAAATGGTTGTGGAGTGTAGAATTAAGGAACTACAAGTTTATGGTGAATCCTAGTTGGTCATAAGGCATATCAATGGTGAATACCTAACTAAATATGACAAGCTCATTCTGTACAAAAGGATGGTGGATAACTTCAAATAATACTTTCTTGTCGTCATCTTTGAATAGATCTTGAGGGTTAACAATAAAGCAGTTGATGCTATGGCTACTATCGGTTCACTCCTTGCATACCTAAGAACATTCCTTGATTCAAATGCCTTGTAGAATAGTTTCTTCTACTGACATTCAACATCCCAAAACCTAAACTAGTGTGTGGTGTTGTTGGTCCCGACTTGCCTTGGTATGAGGACATATTTACCTATATCTAGTATGGAATCATACCACCTCACCTAACATCCAATCAAAATAAAACCTTCATCCAAAGAACTTCTTGATTTACTATCCTAGGAGATACCTTATACCATTGAAGTCATGATGGTACATTACTCTAATCTCTTAACACAAAAGAAGCGCAAACCACTTCGCAAGAGTTACATGAAGGTGTTTGTGGATCTCACTCTAGTGGACCTAACCTAGTCTAGAAGATAATTCAAACATGGTACTATTTTCCATCACTGGAGCAAGAAGCAATTAATTTTTCCAAGAGGTTTCATCAATTCCAACAACATGGAGATCTTGTACATGCACCTACACAAGATTTGTGTCCTATCACTAGTCCATGGCCCTTCTCTCAGTGGGGATTGGACCTAATAGGAAAGATATCACTAACCTCATCCAATGGGTACAAATTCATCATCATTTCTATGGAGTACTTTACAAAGTGAATAGAGGCTATTCCTCTAACCTATATCACAAGGAAACAAATAGCTAAGTTCATTCTTAACTATCTAATTTGTCGATATGGTATCCCACAAACTATCATATCAAATAATGGAACTTTGTTTAAGAACCAAGATATCTGCGAGCTCTACTCAAGATTCTCTATCCAACACTACTTTTCAACCTCATATTATCCTCAAGGAAATGGCTAGGTTGAAGCCTCCAATAAGACCATCTTGAAAATCCTAAAGAAATTTGTTAATTACGTTGGTCAAGACTAGCACTTACAGCTAAACCCAACCTTATGGGCTTATAGAACCAGCATCTGTACACCTGCAGGTGCAACTCCCTTTTTCCTTGGTCTATGGATTCAAAGAAATATTGCCTATAGAGTTTGAAATCCCATCCCTGAGAGTATCATTGAAGGATCTTGTTAGCAACAAAGAGTATCAAATATCTAGACTCAATGAGCTTGAGCTCCTAGATGAAAGATGCTTGAGTGCATTGAACCATCTACATGCCTATCAAAATAGACTCAAACAAAGCTACAATAAGAAAAAAACATGAATTTTCAATTCAGTAACTTGGTCCTAAAGGAAAATCAAAAGGTCTAGCTGAATCAAGATGGGAAAGGTAAGTTTGAATCAAACTGGCTAGGTCCCTATATCATTACATCAAGCTACAACTTTGGAGCATATCAATTTTCTATGTCAGAAGGAGATCCTCTAGTTGAACCTCTTAACAACAATCATCTCAAGAAGTTCTACACCTAAGCATATGAGGAATATCCCAAGCAAAAAAGAAAAAAATCAAAAAAATCAAAAATCAAGAAAATAGTAAAGAGAAATAAAATGTCCTTTAAGTGAAAACCACCTTGTGGCACTTCTAGGACCAGTATCATAGTGAAAACCTGATAAATAGGTGCTACATCAGAATAAATCATGCATCCTCATCTATCAGCACTATCTATCTACTATCACATCCACTCCATCCATTGCCATAATAAAACATGCACCCAACCATGACTCAATAACTGATCAAGTGTTGAACCTTGTTGCACCATCTCTATCCACCATTCATTTTATCCACCTATCCCTAATAAAACGTAATCCTATTTCAAACTAGGGGAATCTTCCTTAACTTGGTAGTGGAGTGGATCATTGTTAATCCCATAACTTGTAGAATACTATCAAAACAAAATAAAAATTATTCAAAAAACTATCAAAATCCAAAACAAAGTCATAAAACACAAAATCTTAAAAAATATTGTAGGTCATCTTTGAATGAGCTGTAATTGAGTTAATACAGTCAAAATGCGTTGTCTTTGAGCTTGTAGGTAGGAAAGGCCATCATCAATGAGCCCCTTAGGAACTAGGTCAACACCTTTAGGTGTCCCTCTTGGTCTTTAAACTTGGTCAAAAATCCAAAAACATTCAAATATCTTATCAAAATCCAAAAACATTGGTAAAAAATCAAAAAAACTCTAAAAAATAGTGTCACTCAGTACAGTTGAACTATGATGTCTCTACATTCATCATGTAGGAAAGGCCATCATCGATGAGCCCACAAGGTACTAGGTCAGTCCCTTTAAATCCCCCTATTTATCTCTAAATCTTTTGAAAACATCAAAAACAACATTAATAACATCAAAAGCACAAAAACATTCAAAAAAATCTTGAAAGTCCTATCTACATTATCACCTATCCATAATAAACTTTCCATCCATAATAAACAATCATCGCCTTCAACCTTTGACAATGCAATCAACAAACAAAGCAAACAATGAAATCCAAAACTTCCAAGCAAAGAAACAAAATGATTGGATCAAAATTAGATTAAAACAATGCCTAAGTGTTAACTACCCTACATTTTGAAAATCATCATCAACATCCTAACATATGTCTTAATGGATAAATCATTCCTACAATAGACATTATCAATGGATAATCTTGAAACATCAAAACAATCGTGGCAAGATATACTACAACATTGTTTATCTTTTATGATCTTATCTTTTGATTTATCTTATTGTCTCATTCCTAGTATCTCTTGAGGATGTCCATTAAGGATTTAGAGAAGGAATGGGGCATTTATTAGCAATTTCATATGCTCTAATTGTTGGATATTTTTGCAATACTACCATGGTGAATACTTGCCTTATGTGTGTGGAATTCGTTTTAAGCAATTAAAGCAACCTTACATGTTTCGTTCCTCATACCTCACTATGCATTGGTCTAAACGCTCTGAAATTCTAACCCATATACTCTAATGAGGTTTTTGTATGTCTAGTATGAGCAAGAATACTCCTTGTTTATGGATTCAAATTCCATGCAATAGATACAAAGTCACCTTGGTCATTAATACCCTGGTGCATTGTGTCTATTTGCTACATTAATAAGGATTTCTAAATACTAGGTCTAGTCTCCATGAAGCAAAAGCAAACTCATCATGTTTTACATATCACCAATCATCCAATTTATTCTATCCCCTGATCCTACTAGCATTTCTCCTAGCTAACATCTCCATGTCTTGCATCACAATATCATTAGAACCTTTTCGTGAGCTTGACCAAAAAAGTAAAAATTTTAACCAACCTCTTGAGGGGGAAGCCTGACATATTATCATCCTTTAGCGTCTTATCATCCTTCCGCTGACTGTCGGGGCATAATTGGGCATATTAAATTCCATCAGGGCACAGTTGAGCATATTAATTTTTTTCAATCTTGATCTAAACATTGAATTCTTTGAAACAATGTAAACAATACATTGTGTCAAAGAGGGGGGAAATATAGAAATGTAAAAATGGCTTAACACATATCACATATCCTAATGTAACTAAAGGACTAAGTGGATTAACACAAAAGACCATCAACACCAAGCAATTTTTTTTTTTTTTTAAAGAAACTAAAGTAACACTAACTAATGCAACTCAACTAATTAATATGAATGACATCATTACATTAACATGATATTATAATCACATTATAATCTAAAAGTAATATTGAACATAACCCATTTGCACACCTATCCACCATGGTCCCCTAATGTCGCTACTAAGATACACCTACACTAATTACGCTTAAAGAACATATTTGAAATACTATGACCATATTTTATTAACACTCGAATGTAAATAAATCTCATACATCAAATTATATGATAACATATCAAAATTATTTTCAAACCACAAATAACACTATGTTAATATAAATCTATTCTCAATCAATGTTATAAAATAAGTACATAAATATATATCATATCTACTGCTTAATTAAACTCATGCATTATAAATACAACATTTCTATATTAAACCTCTCTATTACATACTAAACAATAGTAAAAATGTGTATAAACAAGATTGTATCAATTCACTTACTTTTCCTATACAAGAATGCTACCATGAACACGTTTCATTAATCTAAGAGGTATATATGTATAAGATACATTAAACATAATTTTTTTATGAAAATATCACCTGCACATAAATTCAACTATAGAATGAAAACTCTCCATGTTGCGCACGAATTGCACCACCTAAATCCCAATGTGGTGAAATACCACTACCACGTGGAACAGGCCCACTCCCTAAGAAACACTAGGCCCCACAAACAAGCAAACAACATAACAGAAACAACAAGTAGCTGACACTAAACATCCCAAGAAAACTACTAAAATAAGAATCAACTGAAAATTACAATAACTTCACAAATACTTCTAGGTACTTCTATAGACCCAAACACATAACACAAATAGATAGAAAACTAAAAAGCTTATAATTAAACCATAACACTACAATAAAGTATATTACATCAAACTCACAATATTATAACATAATAACACACTTTAGTTTAGTAATTCACAATCAAGACCAACAATGCACATCCCTGACATAATTGATCTTTACAAATACAAAAGCTTCAATACAAGATCTCACAAATATGAAGGGATTTATAACATAAAAATAGTAAACACAATTAAATAAAAAAAAGTACAACATAATACAGATCAAAGAATATAGTTACACCCTCAAATACAACTTTTAAAACTAAACTGATTCTCACTTGACAACAGTCAAATCTGTTAACAATAAAAAACCCATAAAATAGTCATATCAATTCAAAATCAAAATTTATAAAATACCCATTTCAGATTTAGACGTCGACTACTCAGCAGCGCAGAAGAAATTGACTAAAAATGAATAATAATTTCATAAAATGCAAAACAACAGACGGATTCTATAAAACCCTCTTTGCGGCATACTCGATTACAGTCAAATAACAAAATGAGTAACATAACAACCAGATTTTATTCAAAATAAAATATAATAAAAAGAAATAATATTAAAATTAATTTAAACTATTTCAAAACCCTATAAATTTAAAATCTCAATCTTCCTTTGGCTGGTTACAGGGAGAAATAAAAAAATATTTTCAATCATAGAGTAACTTGACAGCAGTCTCGTGTTTCAACCATATCTCACAAACTACAATCTGGGTTTCTGAGATTTTTGGATAGAATTTAAACGACAACAAGTTAAAAAAACCCATTAAAAATCTCACTAACCCAGTTTGTAAAAATAGAGTTATGAGGGACGCACTCAGACCTTTTTACTGTGAATAACAGAAAATAAATAACAGGTATTCACTTTTATTTTAATATAAAAAAATATTTTATTCACACACAGAATAAAACTATCCAATATTTATTTTCAAAAATCAAAAGAAAGAAATCAATCAAATCATTCATGCATACAAAAGAAAATTTTAACAAAAGATCTGAAAATCCAACCTAATCCAACGCTTGGGAATGACAGAAATTTGATGCTGAGCTCCAAAGTTTTCAACTTTCAAAACCCTCAAATTGCCACAAATTTCTCATTGCTCCTTCCTCTTTGCAAGCATAGAAAAATCTCTCCCGAAAAAGAATCTCAATCCCAAATCCAACATGCATGCCAAAAGTCCAATAACCCAATAGCACCGAAACCCTTTATCTCCTCCCAAATAAAAAGAACACTTCTAGAACCCAAAAAGACCAAAAGACAACCTCTCAGCCACCCTTTCAACTTCTTTTTTTATCACTTTTCATAATGGAGTAATTAGGGTGGGTTCTGGACTTTCAAAACATATTTTTATAAAATAAAAATACCTCACCCATAAAGTTATCACATAGGTAACATTTTAAAGTATTAAAACCATATAAAGACTTCATAAGCATAAATTTAGTGACCATTTTAATAAAATGAACCAAGAGACTACTAATGCAAAAATTATATTCAAACAAAAGTAAAACAAATGTTTCTCAATAAACAATAACTAAATACCAAATAATGATAATAATAAACAATAATTAAATAATTATTCCTTAAAATAATAACATAATAAAACATAACATAAATAAATGTCACTTATGAATAATATTATATCACACCTCAAACACATTAATAAAAATTATAACAATAAATATAATAAATTCAATATTTAACTTCACTCAAATAACTCACAAACTGAGGTAAAATATAAATCATAAAATAACTTCGCATAAAAGAGCAACATTCACATCAAAAGATAAATAACACTAATCACAAACATAACAACACAACTAACCACAGGGTTTAACACCAACAGATTGGGATCCAAAACTAAAGTTAGACAACAAAATCAAACAATCACATACCGCATAAGAAACAATCGAATAAATGCAACACTCCAAACATAGGGTAAAGGAGATCAGACATTGTCTCATGACAACCCGAAAAAGTTAACACATTCTTCATCAATTGTCTCTAATTGAGAACAATGGTTAGGGTTAGGTTATAATTTGGGCCTAGATGTTATCTCCTCAACCACCATTGGGATTAGAGGCACGCTCAGACCTACTAATTTAGGTAGAGACGTAGCCTAGTACCTGTTCACTTAAACATACAAATTAGAGCACATGTGCATAATAGCCGAAGCACTAGGAAAGAAGCTCTAGCAATCGTATCTCATTCTCGTATGTCTCTCATACGTCCAATGGTACGATGCCGCCCTTTCCACTTATCCTAACAAACATACTACTGTATCACTCAGTTATCCAAGTAAATCTCTGCATAATAACAATAACATAACAATATGCATCATACTCACCAAAACACTAATAGAAGCTCATGCCCCATCTTGCAACCACAAAGCTTGAACACAAATCAGTATATTTTATGATAATAAAGATAACCATAATCAAAATCATAATAATATGACAACACAATAATAATATATTAGAATCAAGTGAAAACCCCAAAGGTAACAAAACACTTTCATCACATCAATATGTCAATAACATACATCATAGTAATGGTCATGTCTGAACACACACATCATGATAAATATATCCTTAAACACATATAATAAATCATTTCCTAACATTTTTACTTAGTCCATAAATTCATGATATACAATATCAATTGTTTAACATCATTAACACATACCTTTAAATGTCTCTATTATTTTACTTTCATCTCCAAGTTCCAAAGCCAAACTTCCTGCACATCCACTATGAGAATGGAGGGGCACTACACCTAAACTGCATTTTCCCATTGTCGGGATCACTATCATTATCACTATTGCATATCGCTTCATTAACACCATTTGCATCATTAACCCTATTTTCCTCTATTAATAAAATAATCTCAAATTGTTTAATTAATTCACTATGTCATCACCTAATTTAATCTTATTCCCCCTAATTAATTAAATAAACACAAATTATTTAATTATGTCAGTAACATACCTTATTCATCTAAATTAATTAAATAGTTATCATTAATTATTTAATCAAGCTACTTTCCCTTCAAAATTGAATAATTAAATCAGTTATTCAATTTCCCAAAAATCACTCAACATGGTCAAATAAATAAATATACCTTTATTTATTAAATTCAAATTCAACTTACACATTCCTCTCAAACATTAATTAATTATTAAATTATTTAATACATCCTCACATATCTTGATTGAATAAATTGTGGCCACTAATTTCTCAATCTATTTCCCAATCCCACTAATTCTCTAATCCCACTAAACACTCAAACTAACTTCTTCAATCCCACTAATCATTCAATCTAATCCCATTAATTATTCAATTAAATCCCTTAATTAAATCAATTAGAGGAGTTAACTAATCAATCTATATCCTCTCAATGGTTCTCAATTGTTGATCATAATCTTTCAATGTTGAATCCTGGTCATTCATCTAAAACTTTAAAATCTATAAAACAACCTTCATCCTTCTCACAAACAATCGAATAATCTAGAGAATTTTTGGAGAGGTCATGTAAAATTGACTATTGAAGCACACTGAGAAAATACTTGCATTCTAGATCACCATTACTACTACCTTTAAAGCTTTTGAAAACATGGAGGCTTCATATTGATCAAGCAATCCAACATCCATTATCAATATGAATACACTCCAACATGGGATGGTAAAATTGTAGTCTTTGAATTCTTTTATGTTCTCATTTATGCTAACATTGCTTGTTGAATTCATTGCTTTACAATCACATTTCATGAGTAGGTTGGGATTTTATCTTGTTTTGGTTTCAATTTATTTTTTTCATTGTTGTATTCCATTGATCCATTTCCCCCTTAAACATATAGTTTCCTTGAAAGATAATAAGAATAAAGAGAAGAAAAAAAATTCAATGTAGACCAAAACACAGGCACGTTATAATGTGCTTGAATTTTGGTAATGCATTAAAAAATGTGCATTTTTTGAAATTTAAACCATAACGTGAGTGTGTTATAACATGCATGCATTATAACATGCTCACATTTTGGCTTGGTAATGACTGAGCCTAGGATCAGTCACTACCAACCCATAATGTAAATGTGTTTTACTATAATGCGCTCATGTTTTTGCTATTTTGGGATGAAAAAGTGGAGTGGCCACTTTTTGTCGCCCCATATTTTTGCACCCACCCTCTTCATAAAAAATATTAAACTCATTGGAGGTGAACTCTCCATCTCTATCAAATCTTAAACATTTTATTTTCATATCCATCTCATTCTGAACAATAGCTTTAAATGCCTTAAACTTATCTAGAGCTTTTTATTTTTCTTTGAGTAAAGTTATCCAAGTCATTCTAGATTAATCATCAATCAATAACATAAAATACCTGCCACCTTGAAAAATTATTATTCTTGTAGGTTCACAAAGGTTTGTATACGCCAACTCCAAAGGTCCTACAATATAATATTATTTGACATTGAACCCTTTTCTTGGTTTCTTCCCAACTTGACATTCCTTGCAAACTACATTAATAGGCTTTATAATCTTTGGCAGATCTCTCACAGCTTGAGCAGAGCTAATCCTCAATAGGCTATCAAAATTGATGTGACACATTCTTCTATTCCATAGCCAAATTTCATTAATTTGAGTCATAAAACATATACCATTAGCACCCTTAAGCTAATAAATATTTCCATCTATCCTTTTTCCTGCAACAATCAAAGTTCTGGAGCCTTTTCTAATCTCACAACCACCCTCCTGAAAAATAGGGTTTTATCCTTTCCTACATATTTTTCCTACACTTAAAATATTATGTCAAAGACCATTAACATAAAAAATATCATATGTATTATGCTTGCCATCAAAACTAACTGAACCTTTTCAACATATCTTAGTAGATGTATCATCACCAAACTTAACAAGACCACCTTCATACTTCTCAAATTTAACAAACTTACTTTTATCACCTGGCATATGATTTGAGCATTCATTGTCAATAATCTAGTAGTTTTTGTCCTCTCTTGCATGAAAAACAATCACCATAGTCCCTCCAACATTATGACCTATTTCTAGAGAAACTTCCTTCATACATCTCTCAGAGTTAGCAACATTGGTTCCAACATTTAGAGCCACGAACAAGCATTCATCATTTTCATCATCCAAGTAATCAAATTCATCATCATATATACTAGCATCTTCTTTAACATAATAACTTGTCTTCATTGATTTATCTTTATTCTCCTTAAATTTGATATTTGAAGCTTTGATTGGACATCTTGAAGCATAATGACCTATATTTCCACAATTGAAACATTTGAAAAATAACTTACCTATGTATTTTCTAGTGCCCTTTTTCAATCTCCTCACAAAGTTTGCTTCTAACTCATCAAACTCACCCAGATCTAATTCATCATTCTTCTCTGCTTTTCCAACTTTAAAAGCAATCTCTTTTCTTGAATCACTTGGACCAAACTCTCTCAATTCAAAAGTAGTTAAAGCACCAAACAACTTATCTCTAGAATAATGATCTAAATTCTAAGCTTCTTCAATAGTAGAAACCTTATGAGGGTGAAGCCACAATAGTGGTTTACAATTTGATGGAGGAAGGAAAACTAGCAAGAAATGACCACATTTCTCGCCCAAAAACAACAAATAAAATGCAAAAGCAAAGGGGGTTCACTCGAACTAGGGTTCAAGCGAACCCCCTTTGCCCTCATTCTCCCCCTCAGCATTTTGAAAGTCCAGATTTTTACGCTTCGAAGCTCAAGTTGAGAATGAAAATGGAGGAGACTTCACAAACCCAATTGGAATCAGGTAGTCCTCGGAACAAGCTATCCAACAACTATAATTTTAATATGTTTTGGTTTTATTATGTATTTGTTTTCTTAGTTTTATTAAACATAGGTTTTTCACCGAAAATCAAGGTCTATGTTTTACACATGTGGAAAAATAGCAGATTATCAAAAAAAATTGAAAAATATGAGTGCACCAAATATTAATTCCTTGATCCACCAAAAAAAATGAGTTTCAATACATACAAAAAAAGTTAGGTGTTATACGGTCGCGCTATGTCTATATGTTAATTGGTTTGACTTCGAAACTTGATTAAAGCAAAAATATTCAATATTAAAATACTATCTAACCAAGTGGAAGCACTAGATATCGGAGTTACAAATCTAAAGTCAAAAGAATTAGAATTTTATCCTTCATGGAAAAAAAGTTATGTGTTATATAGTGAGCGTCACTTTTTAAAAAAATTGTTTTCTAAAAAAAACTAGTTTTTGCGGGAGATGGAAAATGAAGTGCAATCTGATTCCAAAAATTTTGAAAATAATATATTTAGAATCTATAGACAAAATTTCACAAAACTCTAGTTTGCATCATCTTCAAATTCCTCACAGTTTAGCCGCTATAGGTGCCTGAAAGTGAAGATTTAGTTAAAAAAATTATTCCAGTGTCCAGTTTGGCCAAAAATTGTAAACCACTATTGTGGGATCACCCATGACTATAATATTTAGGAAAAGTTCTTAATACCTTCTTTACCACCTCATCTTCTTCAAGTTTTCCACCAAGGCCTTTGATGAAATTGAAAACTTTGTCTACTCTTTGCATGTAGCCTATAATATATTCATCCTCTAACATCTTTAGGGTTTCAAAATTAGTCTTCAAATTTTGCATATTTACTTGCTTGATCTTATAATCTCCTTCAAAGACACTTTCCAACTTCTTCCAGATTTCTTTAGTAGATTTGTAGCTCATAACCTTCACAAGTTTTGAATTAGAAAGATCGCTCAAGAGAGAAATAGCTTGATTTTCCATTATTCTCATAAGCCTTGATCTCATCATCAATTGACAGTCCATTTGTAGGCATTGTATATCCATCTTCAATTGACTTCCAAACTCTAAACCCTAGAGAAATAAGGAAACCTTCCATCCTGGTCTTTTAAAATGTATAATCAGATCTGTCAAATAGAGGAGCCTCCTTGTGTGCCATCAGATCTACCTCAAGTAGTTAAGATTTCTTCTAAGGAACCTTGCTCTAAGACCAATTGTTGAATGCGCAAGACAAATGAGAGGGGGGGTGAATCATTTGTATATTAAAACATCAAAACCCTCATTAACATTTAAATTTGCATTAGTCCTTAAACCCTTATCATGTATTAGCAGAATATAAACATGAGAAACACTAATACAAACACATCCAAACACATGAGAACATAAAACTTACATGGAAAACCCAAGGAGGGAAAAAGCACAATGAGGATTAGCTCACAATATAAAGTAATTACAACATTGAATACAATAGGCTCATTGCCCAAAAGAAAGAAGGGCTCTTTGCTAATGGCTCACTACCATATTAGAAAGAAGAAAGAAATAATATTGTTACAATGAGAAATCCATCTCAGAGCAATAGAAAAGATCCACCATTGCATCACCAAAACATTCAAACTCTCTCTAAAGAATGTAGACACCTTCTACTCACTACTTCCAATAGTCTTAGGCATTAAAGCTCGCACTGCATTTCATACTTTCACACTTCACGTGCCACAAAAATCACACACTCATTGTCCAATTCCTCACACATATATACCATCCTTAACCTTGAAAATAATCTACAAGGTCAAAAATTCACCTCAAATGTACAAATTCAAATTAGGTTGACAACAAAAAATTCTTGTGATGGAGAGGATTGAAGGTGGACCACATCACAACTTAAATCAAACCTAAATCCACATAAACACACCACACCACACCACACTTCCAAAAACACTAAAGCATATCCATAATTAGTGTAAACACCCAAGGTCAGCCAAACCTATGTTAACACCATTAAACATTTAAGTACACACTTCCTTTGATCCAAAGATAACTCATGAACCACACACAACACCTAAACATAAACTATAATATTCCATCAACACCCTGAAATCCAAAAAATCATTCGCAACAAACACATGAAAGATATATTCATTATGTCCACTTAATTAACCTTCTACATATTGTAACTCATGAATCCAACCTTATAGAGCACCAAAACTTTAACAACTTAGATTGAGGATAGATACAAACATTATAAGAAAACTCCCATATCCACAAGATCAAAAACCACCTCGCAAAGAAATGTGCAACAAAACCATTTTTTCCTAGAAAACATTGCATCACAATTCACACACCAGTGAACACAACTTCTTCTTTCAAACAATCCACAACATGAAACTCTAGATGTAATACCTCTGAACACCTTTGATCAACATATCCAAATCACACAAGCAGATCTTCAACCATGAATAAATGTGGAGAAAAACAATGAACACTACTTTGCCTCACTGAACACTCTTTACCACACTATTTCCTATTTTATTCAAATTTTCTCAAAATAACTCGGAAACCAAGCACCACAAACACCAACTCAACATCTGCAACATCTGCAACACTCCTCTCATCATCTAAACCATACAAGAGGTTGAACATCCACAAATGCATGCTTATCAAAGCAACACTAGAGGTTGACATCAATGAGACTACTATTGACAACATAATACAACCAATCAAAGAACAATCAAAGCATCTCCATAGGTTACATCAATGCAACAACAACATAGATATGTTGACATCAATGACAACACAAACTTCCAACATGGATATAGTTTCACATCTATTGTGGTTACTTGTTGGGTTCCTAAATGAGAAAAAGTTCCATGGTGTGGATTTGTAGCATTTTGGATTTGGGCATTTTTGGATTTGATGGTGATGTCATGGATAATTCTATATTTTATTGTTGTTGATGAAAATTTGAATTTGCACAGTGTTTTTTATTAATTTTGTTAAATTGACCTTTTGTCCATGCTTATTTTATTGGTTGTTGTGTAAAAAGAGGAAATGTGTTTTTCTCAAGTGATGCCTCAAGCTATCCATGTGATACTATCTTTGATGGTATGAATTCCATAATCTAGTCTTAGGAAGTAAGGAGATTGGAAGTACTCCTAAGAAAGACTCAACCCATCACCCTCATTATACTTTAGGTAAGAATATTTTTTGTTCTAAAGGATGTATTGAGCTATCATCCTTTGGATAGTGGAGAGTGAAAGTTGGTGTCAAATTTATGCCTCAAGCTATCACCAAGTTGATACCTTGGAGTGCAAAGAATGGTGATATGGATAAAGGAGATGATCTATCACCCAAGTGATACCTCTTTGAATGCTTTATATTGTTAATTTGTATTTGCCTCAAATAATTATGCAATTTTAAAAATTGACATCTAATTTTGAGTTTGTATGAGAAATTTATGTCTCCTAAAAGTTTCAATGGTGAGGTGCCTAAGTTAGGTGCCACCTAGGTGATTAATTGAAGGTTGTCGCCATGGTGACACTTATATGTCTAGGGAAACCCTAAATCATGTCTAGTTAGTTTAAAAGAATAATTTGAGGGGTAAAAAAGATGGTTGGTGGACTTTTGGATTTTGGTTGGCACTAGATCAAATATTACCCAAGTATTGGGAGTCTTAGGGAGGGACATGAGGTTGTAAATTGTGCGAGATGTGTGAATTACAAAAGGTCTACTTATGGGTATGGGCTTACCCTATTTTATGGTGCAATTATTTGGACATGTATGGATGATTATCTATGGTCATTGTTCTATCTATGAAGGAAAATTATGTGGTAGTTACTCATGCCAATTTTAATAGGAATCTCTATGATCGATGCATGGGATCATCTTTCTAAAAAGGTAGATATATCTAAGATTTAGTGTTTAATTTGGGTGATGAATTAACTTATGGCTTTAGCATATGGTATTAGAAACTATCATTGGTTTCTAATTTTAAACTTACCTATATTTTAGATGAATGCATTGGTCACTTAAAGAGAAAGAAGGCACATATATCTAAGTTTATGTTGCTAGATTTCTACCACAAACAATCTCTTGTTACTCATGATTGTGAAATTATAGTTTGGTCATGGATGTATTGTTGGTTTGTTCATAGGTTGGAGAACATGCATTAGATACGTGGGTTGTGAGAAAATTAATTCCATGATGGTAGTGGTTCTAGACCTCCTTATACTCTTGTTAAAGCACTAAAACTCTAATAATGTATTGTAATTGTATTTATTGATGAATAATACATTAGGTGTGCTTTGGAGGATAGGTTTTTCCTGAAAGGGTTTTCCAAGATATAGCTTGTGTGGTGTGTTTTTTTCTCCTTTTTTAATGGTTAAATTTTTAACTTATTACATATATTCTCTCATGAGACTAATTTAGGAATGATTTAGTTTTCTTTTGCAAGTGTAGTTTACTTTCACTTGGTAATAGAGATTTATTTCAAGTTTTTCAAACAAGTGATATTATAGAAATAATCTCCCCAACAAATGGAAGGTGTAAAGGAAGAAGGTATGAGTAAGGTGTGGTAAGATTATGCATTAAGGGGAAAGGGAGGTTCATGAGAAAGATATTCATAACAAGAAATACGAACCTCATCTTCATTAAGGAGGAATCACTAAAGGCATCAAAAATAAAATTATCAATAAAAATATAGGAGCCTTTAGAGAGGAATTATCATGCTCATAGGTATTAAAAAAAAGTATCATGATTATTTGTGGATAAATATAAAGAGTAAAGGGATGCAATGATCGGTAAGTCACTATTGTATGACCCAAAAGGAAGTATATTGATCATAAAACTTATGGGGAAAGGAAGGGAGGGTGTCTAGAATGGAGAAGAAAATATCATTGGTTTAAGAGTTTACATAAGAAATAGACAAAGAGGAAAGGTCAAACAATTAAATAAAGCTAGAGATATACTCACATAATCTAGATAAAAAAACAAACTACAACCCTAAAAAATATATGCACATGTAAGAGTCAACAAGTTCACCAAAATGTAATATTGAAAAATATATTAACTAATTCTACTAAATCTATTTTTAATTAAGATTTGCATTCTTTTAAAATCTAAAGTCTAAATCACAATGATTTTTTTAAAGAGTTTTAGATCATAAATTAAAGAACATAGATGAGGTTTAAGTTATTAAAAAATAGAAGTGATAAGAACAGATTTACAAGGGCTTAGTCATTTCAATGTTCAATAAAATATTCTAATAGTTGTTGGCGCTCATAATGGGGGATCTAGATGTTGCATCCTAGTCTTTGCTTGTACATTCTTAAATTTTGTGTCTTCAAGATGTCATTGTGTATGGTCTCATGTTCTTTGGTGCAATCCTATTTGTATGACTTAAGTCCTATCCTTCAACTATGAATATGTCAAGTACAAGTATAATATTATCATTTAGCAACCTACAACTTGTACTTGCAATACAAATGTATTGTTTAGGATGGGATAGTGTTATACACATATTTAGGGGCTTGCCTTAGTTAAATCTCCAAATAGATTTGGAAATTGAAAATTAAACCTTAAAAAGGATGTATGAAGCCTATGTTACTTTTATCAAACATAAACAATAATTTATATTCATTTAAACCCAAGATAAATTTAATATATAAAATAAAATTTTCAATGCAATAAATATTAACTTTAAACACAATAAAAATAAATTAAAGAAACATAAAAACAAAATATTCAAATTTGAGAAAACTAATTACAATATGAAAATATAAATTTAAAAATAATTAATATACCAAACAATGATAATTACTATAATACAACTCTATAATTTTTGTTTTTGTTTTTGTTGGTGCAAGAGTGTAATCTTATTGTAATTGAGTTCTTCTCATTTTAATAAAAAATGAATTACAAAAAGAAACAAGTTGTTGCAAGGTGTGCACCCTTGGTCTTCTTGTATTGTACAACATAGTACTCAGGTTTGTAACATGGCTTAACCATCTCTCATGGATTCATTAACTCTGGCAATTGTATTCCAACAATTGGTATCAGAGCCTAAGTCAAGAGTTTGAACCCCTCACTTGTGTTGGGTGGAGGGATTGTTGCAAGGTGTGCGCCCTTGGTTTCCTTGTGCTGTGTAGCGCAACGCTCAAGTTCGTGACATGGCTTAACCGCCTCTCGTGAATTCATTAACTTTGACAATTGTATTCCAATACAAGTCTCTTCTTTTTTTTACTATTATTCATCAAAATTACTCTTCAAATATTAATAAATACTTATTTCAAAAAACCATAAATTTCATAAAATATTTACCAATTTATCGAAAATCTCTATATTCGTACAATAGGTACAAGCTTCATAAAATTTTATTTTATACCTTTAAATAAAAAACCAAATTAGTCCCTCTTTCCCAATACGTACACTCTTACATATGTTACTATGCTATGAGGGAAGAGAAGATTTTGAAAATGTGGAAATAAAAAGCTTTTTTAAGTCACGGGCTTGCCTTTCAAACCTCAAGATGTACAACTTTTTGTTCTCCCACTGGGCAACAGTTTTCATTTTGGGGGAGGCTTTTACTGGTGCCATTTTCAAAGGACTCTCAATGGATAATGGCGTCAAATAAAGTAGTGTTTGCAATAAGTACCTATGAATGATTAAGTGAACTAACAAAAGTATGCACCAAGTCAGTACATCCTTGAGCTTGGAAAATAAATTCCCTCAAATTTATTGATACAGAATCATAAAATTTGTGTAAGATGGAATGCTTGCATGCCAATCACTTTATGTTAAAAGATACGGAAGTCTTACAGTTTGGGTATATTTTTTAATTTGATTAAGTAATTATTTTTCATTTTCAGATTAAATTCCATGATTCATCATTAAAAATGAGATAATTAGAAAAGAGAAATGAAAACATCAAATTCCATGCATTTATGTTAGTTAATCACTTTGTTATATTTATAGAAAATATTTGATTACATTGAACATATGAATTTTTCATGGGTAAGTATGAATTGAAATGAAATGATTTTAATTGTATTTACATAATTAAATAGTTTTATGAGATTAATTGTATTCATTACTTCAATTAGATAAAAAGTAGGTAATGGAATAAGTGATGCTTTTTAATGAAAGATTTTAATAACCTTCAAGACCAAAGCAGCCTATGGGACCCAAGAACAATATATGACCTTCTAATACAGAAACCTATAAAATTTGTAAACTCCTCTTGAGATCAGATCTTTCTAATTTAAACTCGCAACTCTTCCAATCCACCATAAAATCTAATCTTAATATATCCTCATATTTAACACTATTAAAATATCTATGTGCCTTTAAAATTCAAAAATGGTAAGCTTCTGTGTGATGTTAAATATACAAACCCAGAAAGTACAGAGCGATGTAACTATAGAAATTACATAATTGCTTCTATTGAATACAAACACACGGAGCATTGACTTGAGGTACATGCCAATTTAATAGAAAATTACACATTGGCGAAGAGAGCCAAACACCTTTCTCATTCACTATTCACTACATTAGCATTGTATTAGGTGAGAGTTGGTCCATCTGTTCTGAGCATAGTGGAGGATATACATAACTCGTTAGACTTGCGAGAATCGAATTGACGGGCCAACAAGAGGTAGAAAGCTTGTCTGGACTCCTCGAGGACAGAGCTTCCACTGTTAAAGATTAGAATAAAAAAAAGAATCGGCAGCATAATTCGGTCCTAGTGGTGTATGCGCTAGAATCACGAGGTAGAAAGATTGATTGAAAGGAACAGCCATTGATGTTTGAATTAAGCTTCACATGTAAACTGACTGCGCATTAATAAAATTTCCATAGAAGTTGCTATCCAGCTACGGCTCCTGCTGTCTCCCATGTGGATAGTAGTGCCGATTCCTTGTGCCACTAGAGCGCTGAGCATTACTGACACTTGTACGCCCCACAAAAATAATCCAAAACCATTCGTGGCCTTACAGAGATTTGCAAGCCAGCTGCCCGCCATACACGTACTAGAAATCACTTTGCGGGGCCCAACTTAAGAATTAAGATCACCATATACTAAATATGTTTTTGCGCGTCTAATCAAAATGTAGATTCAAGGGCAGAGAGTGAGCGACCTATTACCCCACATCGTGATGGTATTTGAGAGGGATTCGTACGACCCTTCTCAGTCTCACTGCACCGCGTCCTCAATAGTGAAGAGTAGGTGAAGTCATCTCGTCGGTGGGAATCCAAGGCGATCGCGTTCCCTTCCATTCCAAACTCGTATAAAGCCCGTTGCAGAGCACTCATATTTCGCAGTGCTCGGGCTGCATGGCAGCAATTCAGGCTCGTTTATTGTTTCTTTTCTTCTGAGTGAGAACTACAATGGAGTTGTCCACCCCCGCAAGAGGGGCATTCTGCAAGCATTTCTTTGTCTTTGTCTTGAGCATTTCGTGCTTTGCAAGCCAGTCTTCTGCAACGTATGGTCATCCAAAGCCTCCTTATGCATATGTCTCTCCTCCTCCGCCTTCCCCCATCTACAAGCCTCCGGTAATTCCTCCGCCTGTGGTTAAACCGCCACCTCCACATACCATATCGCCCGTATTACCGCCACCCAAATTCCCGCCAAAGCCAAAGCCGCCTCCATATGTGTATAAATCGCCACCTCCGCCTCCTCATGCGATTTCACCAGTATATCCACCGCCCAAGCCTCCACTGATCCCTCCGCCCGTATACAAGCCTCCGCCAGTTCACAAGCCTCCTCCGGTTATTCCTCCACCGGTTTACAAGCCTCCACCAGTTTACAAGCCTCCTCCGGTTATTCCTCCACCAGTTTACAAGCCTCCTCCGGTTATTCTTCCGCCAGTTCACAAGCCCCCGCCTGTTTACAAGCCTCCTCCGGTTATTCCTCCGCCAGTTCACAAGCCCCCGCCTGTTCACAAGCCCCCTCCGGTTATTCCTCCGCCGGTCTACAAACCTCCACCTGTTATTCCTCCGCCAGTCTTCAAACCACCACCTCCGCCCCATGAGATATCTCCATTTTACCCGCCACCAAAGTCACCTTGCCCGCCACCTTTCAAACCTCCGCCACACCTGAAGCCTCCAGTAATACCTCCTCCCATCACAAAGCCACCTCCGCCACATCAGATATAACCAGTCTATCCGCCACCCAAGTCTCCGCCCGTGCCTAAGCCAAAACCTCCGCCAGTTTTCCCGCCACCCGTCGTAAAACCTCCGCCAAAGCCAAAGCCTCCACCAGTCATTCCGCCACCCGTCGTAAAACCTCCGCCAAAGCCAAAGCCTCCACCAGTCATTCCGCCACCCGTCGTAAAGCCTCCGCCAAAGCCAAAGCCTCCCCCATACGGCTACAAATCACCACCGCCTCCACACCACGAAATTTCACCAGTTTATCCACCGCCGAAATCTCCACCGAAACCCAAACCCAAACCCCCGCCAATTCCCAAGCCTCCAGTTATCCCGCCTCCTATCGTAAAGCCGCCTCCGCCAATATATCCACCACCAAAGTCCCCCCATTTCCCCAAGCCAAAACCTCCACCTTTTAAACCTCCAGTGAAGCCTCCTCCTTCACCGGTTTATCCCAAGCCCAAACCTCCGCCAGTTTACAAGCCTCCGGTTATTCCCAAGCCACCACCGGTGTATCCACCGCCACCTCCGCCTTATCATAAAATTTCACCAGTTTATCCGCCGCCCAAGTCTCCATATGTTCCAAAGCCTAAGCCTCCTCCACTTGCACCCAAACCGGCACCTAAGCTTCCTCCCCCCTACTATTACAAGTCTCCACCGCCGCCGCCATATTAGATTATCACAGGCCGCCCAGGCCATCTCTCCGCTAAATAAGGTATATCCTTAAGCACATTGCAACGTAGAGTTTCTAGCCATTACTTACATATTGTCTTTTCTATTCTTAGATTAATACGCCACGGTGTATGATAAGAAATTAATTATATTTGCAGGTTTGAGGTTGAGTTAAGAAGGCAGGTATATGCGTCAGCTCTTCCCTCAAATTCAGTTGGATAGATCAAGCGCCGATGGATTTTTCGCGATTTACAGGAAACGAAAGGCTTCCACGTTTGGAGCTTTTCACAGTCCCAAAGCGTAATGTGATTGAGCCTATATTAAGTATTTTCCACTAGATTATAAGATATTATGAAGAAGAGCGCAGACTGCTCATTGTATTAAATTTAGATGTGTGTAAACTATATTATTATTATTATGTTATTTAATAAAACTATTAAGGTTTCTCACGCGGATCTCTTGTTTGGCCTTCTGATGAAATATTAACTTGGATTACGTGGCATTGCTTGTGACTGTATTTCCTTTTTTTTGGAAAGAGGAACTTCTAGCTAATACAGATTTAGAAGGCTTGGCTTAGTCGACTGTAAGTGAGTGGATGATAAGACGTAATATTTTCAATTAATCATGGTATTCTTTACTAAGTATTTTCATGAATATTTTGAATCATACTCCAAATTCATTGTTCTACTGTAATTTCTTTAATTCTGATCTGGATGGATAAAATATTATCCAAAATTCATTGTTCTAGTGTGATTTATTTAATTCTGATCTGGATGGATAAAATATTATCCAAAATGTAAGATGTTGATGGGAATGAAGGGCCAATTGATGTGGATACAGAGAATATGATCGACAATGGAAGTGACAGCCAACAAGGATTGTTTTGGTGGGGCATCTCTAGAATACGTGTATGTGTGATGACGTTGATGTAACACTGTATCTCTGTTGGTCCTTGTCCCGATTCTCCAGTCTGCAGTCCAATTCCCACTTAATGACATGAAAAATGGGGTGACAGTGACTAATTTTCATTAAATAAAACTATCATTTATCTCCCCTTTGACCTGGAAAGGATAGCTGCCAATTCTGCACACTGCCTTTTATAAATCAGGTTTCGCACTGCCCAATAAAATTGAATGTCTGGGCTTTGCCAATATGGACAAAAATTCGTCCTCCGTCGTGTAAAATTTCGTGTCAAAGGTCATTAAGCTGTGACATGTCACGTCAGCTGCACCCTTTTCTAAACAGTTCGTCTCGTCAGTGGTAACAGTCCTCATCTACATAATCTAAGCTAAAAACCAGAAATCATGGTACCCACTTGAATTTCATAATGACCACGTCTTCAGCTAAGTGAAAATACAAACCGCATTATGTTTGGGATGATAAGAGATTTGGTCCTGAAACTTTTCCATCTGCAGCGACCTCGATTGTTCACTTCTTATGCTCTCTTTTTATTCTGATGAATTCTGATGATGGTCCCGAACGTTGCCGCTAAAAATACATTATAACACTCAACAACATTCTTCATAAATTGTGGAAATCTATTATCACTAAAATCTAAACAAACTTGTTGCTATTGAAGTTAAGGGTTATGATAAGCAGAGTATTTTCTGTCTTCTTAAAAACCAACAATCAAATATTATTTTTCTATCTTTCTGCTTTTTCAGTTGGAATATTTAGATTTTATAATATATACTATACACAGCTTTTTTATGATTCTGCTAATAGATGATAGTTTTTCTTAGGTCTGTACGGAACTGGATTGCCTGCTAATTAACTTAAAGCACTCCCGACTGTTCTGAAAATTTGAAGATTGTGTCAACAATGAAATCTGGCTTGCCGTTGAAGGTTGGGTGCTAAAATTTTTTATCAGTTTTATGTACCTACAACTCCACCGAGAAAAATCTTTTTCTGACCACCTTGTATATTCTCAGATCACTGTTCATTTTACTATGAACATACGTTTTACTTTGTTTTGATATAGTAGAGGGAAAAAGCACATTTTTCAAGACTTGTTCTGCACTAGTCATGTCATTCAGTTTGTTTTTGTCTTTTTGTCTTTTTTTTTTAATATTGAACGAAGTTGATTAAATTATAAGAACGCAGCTACAAAAGTAGCTGGATAGAATAGTAAAACACCAAAACAGGTCCATATCCAAGCTACAAAGGCTACAAACAAAACTCTTACACTCTTACACATAGCTGTACAACATATTTACTAAGGCTGATTTTGAGAAGGCTTCAAACAAAACTCTTACATAGCTGTACAACATATTTACTAACCCCATGGTCCCATGGGGGGGCTTGGGCTCCTATTTTCACGGACGCAGGTGGTCCCATGAAAAATAAATAAAAATCTGCTACAGGTTTAAATGGAATCTTTTTCAGCCCAGTAAGTAGGTGGCTGAAAATTTTAGTTGGTGGAATTTGGGGGGTGGGCTAGAAATTGCTCACCCTGTTTAAAAGTACTTTCCTGCTACTTGTCACAATTTTCGAGGTAAATGCTGCTCATTTATTAATTTTTTTATTGAGTGCACCACCATTCCACCACCAACCTGCCAAAAATTTGAAATTTGCAAATATTCATGGGACCAACAGCAAAAAAAAATTATGCTAAAATCTTAAGCAGAATCTGCTCCGGATTTTAAGGAAGCCACCCTCCATGGGACCGCACCTTAAGGCTGATTTTCACAAGGCTACAAACAAAATTCATTTACATAGCTGTACAACATATTTACAAGGCTGATTTTCACAAGGCTACAAACAAAATTCTTTTACATAGCTGTACAACATATTTACTAAGGCTGATTTTCACAAGATTACAAACAAAACTCTTACATAGCTGTACAACATATTTACTGATGCTGATTTTCACAAGGCTACAAACAAAATTCTTGCATAAGTTGTACAACATATTTACCTAGGCTGAGCTTACTATCAAGCTAAAAGTGCATGACTTGATCTTTGATCTGTTCATAACTCTTCCACTTCCACCACCTTCCACCACTTGAAGAAATATATTAGAATCTTGATGGTTGGAACTCAAAACATTGATTTTTACTTATTTTTCACATTGGTTTGAATTATGATATTGATTTCGTTTCATGGATGTAGTATGTTCAAGGATAAGCTCTAAAAGTATTCTATGAGGCCCCTATGTCACAACTATTACAAAAAGTATTGAAAGCTTTCAGATTTTAGAGCAACTTTATTGTAACGATTGGTTTCATTGCACCACGTGACCTATTTTTAGCTCCCATGCTTCTCTCATACAAATCCTGAACAACTAAAGGAATCTTGTGTGGCAGTGGTTTAAAGAGTGATGAGTGATGATTCTAATGATATTTTTTATTCTCCTTTTACAAAAGGCATGTTCTTGTATCTATATTATTACAAAAAATATGGATATAAGGGAAGCTCTTGATCTTAATAAGAACAGTATTTTATTAGAATCTATGTTTTAGAATATAAATAATTAAAGATTAATATTTTGATTAAAAAAATATAGGCATCTCTCATCATACTGCATGATTTGTGAAGAAATGTCAAAATAAATAAATAAATGATATTCTCATCACCTTTTTTACATATAAAATTGATTGATTTATATTCATGTAAATCCTTTAGTGCATACTATTTACAACACAAAGATTAAATCTTAATTAATAGATTTATATGCTATTTGTTCTTTTATCATCATGCTCAAAACCCTCCTCATTCCATGGATAATACTAATAAAACATAAGCCCTTGGCCTAAGATTATTTATGTTGAAAAAGTTAACACCAAGGTGATGTAAGAAAAAAGAAATTAAAATAGCAATAATAGATGATATACACATAATAGAAATATTTCAAACAATTTTATATTATATTTCTTATCATAAGTTAATTTTATATAAACCATTATCTCAAAATATTTGTTAGTCTATTCATCTATTCATATCATATGTTGTTAATTTAATATAATTCAATGTCTCAAAATATTTGCTAATGCTAGGTTCTTTGGTACCAAAATCTTTCTCAAAATTTTGGCAATATATTGAGATCCATGGTTAGGATAGCAATGTTTATATTTGTTATTGATTTGCTCATAGGAAATCTCAATTTAACATAATGTATTGAATTCAATGTATCCACATTAAAATATCAATATCTTTTTGGAGAGATCAAAGTTGTTGCCAATGTCATAAGTGTACTTAATATATTGGAGAAGCCTTAACAACAATGATAGATGGTTGTTTACTTATAACTCAAACTCTATTTGTGCTCTTAATTTAACTTTTTGTTGGCTTAATTGATTGTGTTGTGATTAAAATCTTCTTAATTGTTGGCATGTGATCCATCTAAATCATACATGATATTGTAGCTCCTTGAGACTAACATAAGTTGGGTTTCCAAGGGATCAATTTGAACCTTCTATAATAGTGTGATTTGTGGTCAATTCATGCAATATTGGTACAATGTGGAGATATTATTACCCCTATCTTCTAGCTTCTTGAGTTGAATATCCAAATATTTCTAACCATTCCACTATTTCTAACCATTTCACTAATCTATCCTAACAGAGTTAGCATTTACTCCTTCCAATTGTGTTGTGGCTACAAAGGATTCAACTTGAAATTATCGTTGGTGTTGTATCAATTAGATCACATTATCCATCCCTTCTCAAGTGAGATTTGTTCATCAAATCTTGTCTTGTACTGATATCAAATGCTTCACTTAAATCTACCTTTCAAAGTGGTGAAATTTGAGTGAAATCTACTTATGTCCATGTTTGGGTGGAGCTATTTGTTTCATCAAAGTCATATATACCTTATTTTTTCTTATTGGGTTACTAGCTAGTTGTGTTTTTGGCATGAACATTTTCTTTGTGATATCTTCTATCGAGCCTTTGTCTCTTTATCCTTTTCTAATGGTTCCATCTTTTTCCCCCTATTTCTATTTTAATATTATCTCCAATCTCAATGCCTACTATATTTAGGACTTGTCTAGTTCATTTTATTTGTTCATCTTCTTCTTTTTTTCTCTTGACTTTCACTCAATGTACCTCAACTACTAGTCCTTCTAGTGTATCTTGTATATGCAATGGAGATGTTAGTGAAATGACATCCTTTCACTCATTTTGTGATTGTTTGGTTTGAATTACTATGTTGTAAGTATGTTGAGTTGCTATAATAACTTCCTCATGTAAACTTTATTTTTGTTTCCCATTTTGGAGATTTATTATTCAAGTATCCACCTCGTGCTTTGTTCTTAGCTCTTGTTCTTGAAGAGCTTGTACTTATAATTTCATTTTTTGGAAGAGATTAAGGTCTATGGCTACCTCCTCAATTGCTTTATTCTTTAGTGAGATGTCTATCTCACAAGCTTCTTCCCTTTGTGTGACCACTTGATTTTGTATAATTATCATTAACTCCACTAGAAATCCTTTAGTGATTTGGTTTATAGAGTATGGGTTGGTAGAGATGAAGCCCATTATTTCTTTGACTATGATTTTCTTGTTGGTTGCAATGGTAGAAAGACAACCAATTTAAGTGGACATCTTGCTATAGAAAGAGACTTAAACAAATTTTGTGCATCTAGTACAACTTCTAATATCTTGTGTCAATTGGTGTCTTGTTCTCTAAGATTTGTCTATGTAGATAGCTACCTAAGATCTAGAGGCCTAATGGAAAGCACAAGATACTCAAAAGATCTTATATGACAAGAATAAATTGCAATCCTATCAAAGAATGCAAATATAATGAATATAAAATGTATGAGAGACCCTTGGTTATATAGACCAATGTGAAATATAAAACAAAATAAGATTATGACAAATGTCTTAATCTTATGATATGATATGTTAAAGTGATAAGCATCCAATGTGAATCCTAAGTAAACTTAAGTGATTGTGTGTGAAAATGACCTAATAGTGGAACTAGATAGGTTATACCCCTATTCACACCAACACCCCCTTAGTTACAACTTAGGGGAACATAAAACATGAAAACATTGAAAGATGAGTCTTGGCTACAAAACTTGATAAGGTACCCATGTACACATGCAATCTATCACAAACAAAGAAAAGGGTAAAACCTAGTGGGATAAAACTCATTTGGGAAAAAAAGAGAAAAATCAAGAAAAATGCTCTCTAGAAGATGAGAAGGACAAAACATCATGTGAGGAAAACATCCCCTCTCATAAGAGAGAATGAAGAGAGAAGGTTAAGTGGCCCTCCATAAATAAATGTCTCACACCCCCAAGAGAGCTCTCAAATAATGATACTCTTAGTGAAGGGTTTGGTGAAGATATTTAGAATATGATTTTTTATAAAACAATACCACAAATCAATGACCTGCTCATGTATCAACTCCCTAATATAGTGCATATGAATCTTGATGTGTTTGTTTCATTGATGTTGAACTAGGTTCTTCAAGACCTAGATGGTACTCTGATTGTCACAAAGAAGGAAAATTAGTTATGGAATGGTGAGGCCAAACTCAATTAGAATATTCTAAAGCCAAATAACGTCAGTGGTTGCATTAAAAACTCCTTAATACTTATCCTCAATCGAAGAAAGAGAAATAACATGTTGCTTCTCACTCTACCAACAAATGGGGCCTAAACCAAGATGAAATTTATAGCTAATCTATGTGGACTTACAGTAATCAAAATCACCAATCCAAGCATAATTTATATATCCAACCAAGTCAAGTCATGTACCTATTGCTTAATGAATCCCATATCAATGAGCCCCTTATATGTAATGCAAGATGCATTTGGAATCTTTCTAGTGAAGCTCATCTGGTTTCTACATAAAGCATGAAGCCATGCCAACATTAAAATAAATGTCAAGGTGAGTGTGAGTTAGATAGATGAGGCTCCAAACAAGATGACAATATGAGGTGATGCCAACTAGTGGAGTAGAACACTTGACATCTAACTTGACTTTAGATAGAAAGGGAGTTAGTATAGGTTTACAATTGACCTTTTGGAATCGAGCTAGTAGATAAAGAGCATACTTGGGTTGAGCAAGAGTGGTCTTGAAAGAAGACTATGATTTCAAACTCAAGAAAGTAATGCAAAGGGCCCAAGTCAACCATAGCAATTTTTTCATGCAAAGATGATTTGATTCTACCAATGACGGAGGATGAACTCCATATAATGATCAAGTCATTAACATAGAGGACAAGAAGAAAATGAGAGTAATTATTTCATAAAATTTAGACATTCATATTTGAGTGGCATCTAAGTAATCTTGTTGAGATAAGAAAGGGGTCCATCTTGGCATTCCAAGCTAGCGGAGCCTACTTGAGGCCATAGATAGACTTCCTCAACTTGAAAAACAAAGAAGAATATTGAAAAATTACTTGTTTTTGTTCCACAGACGACGTTGTAGGGGATGCTGGAGGAGTGGGTGCACAAGTGGTCTTGTCAACGAAACCCATCTTGTCTATAAATTTTGTGGTAAAACCAATAGTAACACTAGAAGTGACCATCTTTTCCTTTTGTAAGTGCCACACACTTCTTCTAACCATGTACCTAAAGTTCATAGACTAGGTTGTGATGCTCATAAAACCTCACAACACCTGAGTTTACAACAGTCACCAAGTGCAAGGGAAAAAGTCTCAACACAATGAAACGGATAAACGTTGTTCACATTGGGTTCACCAAAATGTAGAGGAGGTGGACCAACCACACCAAGGCTCCAAGTCATGAAGAGCCGAGAGCGGAAGGCTTCCCTAGTCTACCTTTTAAGTTAGACAAGTGTTTAATGCTAGGGATAGAGAATGAAGAGCACTCTCAGTGCTTTTGTCACTCTACTAACCCAAGAGTTTTAATGGGGCTAAACAAGCAAGTTTCTAGAACCGAAACTGTACCTCAAATAACTCTCTGCTAGAGGAAAGCAGCATATATCAGGGACAACAACACAACACACTAGAGTCTCACAAGTACGTTGACGTCCGTACAAATAGAAAGTGTAAAAAGATAATGAAAGGTACAAGAAACCTACTGACAACTTAGCAGTTGAGGTTTAAAGTGCTAACTAAAGTGATAAATAATAGAATAGCCAAAGTAACAAGAAATATTATATTGAAGTGAC
This sequence comes from Sequoia sempervirens, assembly GCA_007258455.2. Lineage (NCBI taxonomy): Eukaryota > Viridiplantae > Streptophyta > Pinopsida > Cupressales > Cupressaceae > Sequoia > Sequoia sempervirens. The sequence continues at coordinate 354,765,901 of VDFB02000008.1, read as the reverse complement.
AAAAACAAAGATGGTGGAAATTAACTCACAAAGGGTCCAATTCAACAGTAAGTTCCACATGAATGCAAACCTACACACAATAAAGAAGGGAAAAATGTTGGGGTTGTTTTGGGGCTTGCCACAGTCAAACACCTATTTTTGGTGTTCCCACCTCCATGGACAACCAAATAGATATCTAGAGATAGAAATATGATAAAGAAAACATGATAAGCTTTTTCACATGATACTTTTCTCCCCCTTTGACATCAATGGCAAAGGAAAAAAATATTTTTGTTGATTTCCCCTTTGACATTAAGAATGCTACTAGTATTGAATACTCCCAAACACAAAAGATACTACCTACTCCCCTTGAGAGGTAACCTCCAAACATCAGCCCAGAAGAAGGATAGATCCATAGACCACTGCACTAATGCATCTCCATATGCATCTAGTTCAAGAAAGGAGGGGAAATGACCCCTAACTTCTCCTAGAGATATTCAAAAGTATCTTTAGGAAGAGCCTTCGCAAATATGTCAGCAATCTGATCTTTCATCGACACATACTCAATCTTTACTTCATTCTCCATAACCTTTTATCTCAAAAAGTGATACCTGATAGATATATGCTTTGTCCTTGAGTGCATCATTGGATTCTTTGAAATGTTAATTGCACTTGTATTATCACAGAAGATAGAAATGGGATCATCATTCATTACTTTGATATCTTTCAATGTACTTTCATCCATAAAACTTGTGTACAACAAGATGTAGCAGCAATATACTTAGCTTTAGTAGTAGATAAAGAAACTCAATCTTTCTTTTTACTCAACCATGACACCAATCTGCAACCAAGAAAGAATGCACTACCACTTGTACTTTTTTTGTCATCAACAAAACCTACCCAATCTACATCTGTATAAGCACTTAGTGTAAATTCAGTATCCCTACCTAGGATACCACAAGCCATAATCCAAAGTGTCATTCAAATATTTGAATATCCTCTTAACAACAACAATATGTGTTTCTTTAGGATCTTCTTGAAATCTAGCCACAAGAAAAATTGTATGCATGATATTTGGTCTAGTAGCAGTTAAATACAACAGTCCTCCAATCATAGATCTGTATTTTCTCTTATCAGCCTTAGGTGAATCACCATCTTTGCTCAATTTTTAGCCAATCACCATAGGAGTGCATACCAGTTTGGAACCATCCATTTAAAACTTCTTCAACATTTCTCTTACATATTTTGATTATGAAATAAAAATCCCTTTTTATGTTTGATTAATTTGCAACCCAAGAAAAAAATTAATCTCACCAAACATAGTCATCTCAAATTATTTTTGCATCTCTTCAACAAACATCTTGCACATTGTTTCATTTCCTCCAAAGAAAATGTCATCAACATATACAATTACTATCAAGATTTTGTCATTTTCAATTTTAAAATACAGATTATTATCTGCCAAACCTTTATTGAAGCCTTGTTGAATCAAATATCTATCCAACCTTGCATACCAAGCTCTAAGAGCTTGCTTTAATCCATATAAATATTTCTTCAATCTACAGACCATATCCGATTGATCTGATAATTGAAATCCTTCCAATTGTTCCATGTACACTTCTTGTAATTCACCATTCAAAAATGAAGACTTAACATCTATCTGGTAAAATTTAAAATCTTTATGAGCAACAAATGCTAAAAACATTCTAATAGCTTCCATCCTAGCCACCAGAGCAAAATTTTCCTAAAGATCTATACTGTCCACTTGTGAGTAGCCATTACACACAAGCCTTGCTTTATTTCTAACCACTTCTCCGTTCTCATTCAACTTGTTTCTGAATACCCATTTTGATCCAATTATGTTTTTTGTTTTCTGATCTAGGGACCAATTCCCAAGTTTGATTCTTCTCAATTTGCATAAGTTCTTCCATAGCTTTCATCTAATGCTCATCATTACATGCTTCATTCACTCTCGTTGGTTCCACTTCAGAAAGTAGACATAAGTTTATCTCACTAGCAACAACAACTATGCTTCTTGTCAAAACTCCTTTCCTCTTATCTCTAATGATATGATCTTCTGAATGATTCTTTTGCACATACTTGAACCATCAATTTTAGGGAGTTTGTTTCTAAGTACTCCTCTTATACTCTTAGGGTTTTTCACCTAAAAGGAGAGAGAGAACCCTAGAATTGAAGTGGTTCACTCAAATTAAGGAATGCATGATTTAATTATGACTAAATGCAGCTAATTGATAAAATTGATTGATTATGAATGCAAAACTAATGAAATATGCAATGTTTGAAAACACAATGTGATATGCAAAATGAATCAAAAACATAAACAAATGCAAATAGAAATGAATGAGACTGAATAGAGTGCACCTGGAAATTGAATGTCAATCTTGGAAGGTTTTGGAAACTGGAAAAAATCATTGTTGATGACCAGTGGGACTCATTTTCCACTGATGGCAAATCATGCATGCTTCTGGTAAAATGACCTAAAACTAGTTTTCGACTATCGAGAACTGAATTCTAACAAAGTAAACTTTTCCATCCTACAGGTGGGACTCATTCGCCACTGATGGTGAATCATTCCTCCTACAAAATTCTGTAAATTCAAGGGTCAATTATGTAGGTCCAGATTTGCACTTGTCTTCTTGTCGAGTTGACAGAGTCAAATCTACAGAAAATGGGCTGAATGTTGTCTCCAAGCTTGAATTAGGGTTTAGTTGACTTGAATCACTTTGATGACTTGTTGACCACTTTCCAACACCTATTTCTTTGAAAAATCTACCTACAAGACCTACAAACACACATGCAAAGAGGGGGAAAATGGTTAAGGGTTAGAGTATAGGGATTTGCCTTGGTCAAATCCCACTTTGGTAATCAAACCGTTGATAAAGAAAATGAAATGAAAACAAGAAAGGAATGATGAATAAACAACATGCAAGTGTCCTAAACTCACCAATCCCTTGTAAAAGTTTGAAGATATGTTAATGGATGCTCCAAGATGCTTGATAGATGCTTGATAGAATGATGCTTTAATGGAATCTTGAATGTAATTGAATGGTCGAATAAACTAGTGAATGAATGGGGGTTAAAATGGATGGAAAAACACTTATTTATACACAATTATGCCCTAATTACCCAATAATACAACATCATAGTCCGACATAAGGTGTTAATGAATAAAAACCCGAAAGAAATTTTGAATTATTTTGAATTTGGAGCCAAGAGGGACTCATTTGCCACCCATGGCAAATGGGTCCCACTCTAGGCTTGTAAGTGGGTGTCGGGAATTAAGTTGCATTTAATGTTATTTGTTGGGTTTGAATTCAAAAATACACTTAAATATGACCTGCAAATGTATAAAGGGGCCAAATAAAGCATAAGAAAGGTGTAATTAGTGATGAAAAGCCTAGAAAAGCATGAAATCTTGTTACAATACTTTTCAACACTTTGAAATAGGACTTAATAAGGGATAAAAAAGGTGATTTTTAGATGAATTATAATAAGAAGAGTCTAGAAAAGTGTAGAAGTGTGTTACAACACTTCACAACACCTTCACAAGACGTCATAATTTGAATATTAAGGATCTAATGTGAATGTATAAGTCACATTGCAATATTAAATCAAAGATAAATGAACCAAGCATCACAGGAAAAAGACCTAAATGACCATGAAAATTTCCAAAGATCCATTTTTCTATGGTATAATACTTAGGTGTCTTTGGGGACACCACCGAAGCTTCCTTTTCTTCATTTTGATTTTCTCGTTCTTCAACAACTTCTTCAACTTCAAAAAACATGTTAAACTCATTCGAGGTAAATTCACCTCTTTTGTCAAAACTTAAACATTTTATTCTTAAGTTTGCTTTATTTTCAACCATAGCCTTAAATGCCTTGAATCTTTCTAAACCATCATACTTCTCTCTAAGAAAAGTTTACATGTGTATCTAGAGTAATCATCAATCAAAAGCATAAAATACCTTTCACCTTGTAGACTTTGCACTGTTGTAGGACCACAATGATCTATGTGAATCAAATCCAGTAGTTCGGTAGTAGATTGTTCCTTTGACTTGAAGTTGTTTCTAGCTTGCTTTCCAAACTGAGAATTCTTGCAAATAGCATTAATAAGATTTGTAATCCTTGGTATATATTTTACAAAATGAACAACCTTGATTCTTGCCAAGTTATCAAAATTCATATGACACATCCTCCGGTGCCAATGTAACCAGTTGTCATTAATCTGAGTCATAAAGCAATGACCATCAACACCCTTAAGTTGATAAATGTTTCCTTCAGACTTCTTACTAGCAGCAATCATTATTTTGAATTATTTCTTGATTTCACATCTTTCATCCTCAAATACAAGACTATATCCTTTACTACACTTTTTTCCAACACTTAAAAGATTATGTCTTAAACCCTTAACATAGTAGACATCATCAGTATTATGCTTGCCATAAAAAATGACTAAACCTATTCCACAAATCTTAGCACTAGTATCATCTCCAAATTTAACTAAGCCACCATCATAATTTTCAAGTTTAACAAACTTACTCTTATCACTAGCCATGTGATGTGAACAACCAATGTCAAAAACCCAATAGTTATTTTCTTACATTTAGCATGAAGAGTAGAAATTGTCATACCTTTACTCTTTTCTAGAGAATTTTCCTTCACCTATTTTTTAGTATTAGCAGAAGTAGATTCATCTTTTATAGCTAAGAACAAACATTCATTGTCATCAAAACCTCCATAATCATATTCTTCATAAGAAATACGAGCATCTTCATTCACATAATATGCTTTGTTGATCTTCTTACCTTTGTTTTCTTTGCTTAATCTATGTTGTTTATTCTTCTTAGCTCTTTCTAGACATCTCAAAGCATAATGACCAATTCCTCCACAACTAAAGCATTTAAAATATAACTTACCTTCATACTTACCAGAGCCCTTTTTCATCCTTCTCGAAAAGTTAGCTTCCACTTCATCGAGGTTCTCTTCATCTGGATCTTCACTACATGTAGCCTTAAAAGCAATTTCTAATTTAGATCCATTTCTCAAATTTTATTTTCTCGTTTCATATGATGTCAAAGTACCCAACAACTGATCTTTAGTATAAGTCTTGTAATCCACATATTCTTCAATAGCAGATACTTTTTCACTGTATGCATCAGGAAGAGTTCTGAGAATCTTCTTCACTATTCTAGTTCCATCCACTATTGCACCAAGTCCTCGCATTTCACCTACCAGCTCATCCACTCTTTGTACATAGGATTTAATGCTCTCATCTTTATACATATGTAGGATTTCAAATTGTGCTTCCAAGTTTTGTAACTTTGCTTCTTTGACCTTTTCATTTTTGGCATGATTTGTTTCCAATGCGTCCCCAGATCTCTTTAGCGGTCTTTATATTTGCAACTTTAATTAACTCAGACTTTAAAAGACTATTCTATAGAATGTACTTAGCCCTTGATTTCATCAGTTGTACTTGGACCATTAGCAGGAGCAATATATGCAATCTTATAAGCTTTCTCAACATCATATCAACAGTATTCCAGATATCCTTCCATCTTTATTTTCCAGATACCATAGTTAGTCCTATCGAACCTAGGACACTCAATAATGATCTTGCTCGCCATCCCAGACCTTCCTTAAGTGGTTAAGCTCTTCTCTAAGGAAGCAAGCTCTGATACCAATTATTGAACAAGACAACAAAATTATCTTTAATACAAACATATCATTTTATCTCTAGAGCTGCAAGTCATAAAGCTCGAACAAGAATAAATTCATACCCACAACATTTCTCCCAGATGGGTATGTGTAGGATCATGATGAGCCAAAAAGTGGCAATATGATGGGTATGTGTAGGGTAGGTCGTTGACAACCTTTTTTATCCAAAATTGATGAAACGAAAAGGGTTTTTAAAGGAGATTCTCATCTTTCTACCAATATAAATTATGATTTACTATGAATTTAATTAATAATTATTATTCATTTTCTATTTGAATTACAACTAAAGTCCTGATTGATAGGTCGATTGAAAAACATCTATAGCTTTCAAACAATATCACATTTTTTAAATTTGAAACATGCTTCGCATACTATAGGATAAATAAAATAAAATTGAATTTCATGAATTTTTTATCAAGTTAAGGTGATCGGACATATGAGTTTTTATATTTTTTAAAAGTTGTAATAAAAAATTCATAATTAATTATTTACATGGAAAAAAATTATAAAAAAATATGCATCACATCTGGACATGAGTCCTCTAATTATATCTAAAATATTATAAAAAAATATTATCATTTTATTGTGGTTAGGGTGGTTAGATAGACACCTACTTCTTATTTTTCCGGAAATTTAAATACTCTTGCATTGAAATTTCAAATTTTAGTCAAATGGATTTTTTTTAAAATAAACCTAGTATTTTAGAAACTACATTTAATTTTCTACAAATTCTACTCTTACATTTTTTTGAAATAATATAGATAACTTATTCAATTTTTTACATCAAGTTGCCTAACTTTGATTTTTCTAAAAAAAATTCCACTTAAGGGCCTATTTTTTCCATGATGATCATGCACATACCTAGGTCCCTTAGCCAAATACATTGAAAACACAGTTCACAACTAGTGAACATAACTTGCACTATGCAATTATCCAAAACCCAAAAATCTAGATATATAACAACTTCCAACAACCATGATCAACATATTTGAACCACCCAATCATAGGAGAAAATCCTAGGGCAAATCCTGGAGCAACTGGATTGAATACCTGCAACCTTTCTTTATTATAAGTTTCTCAATACCCTTGACATATACATCCAATAACCTGCATCCATGAAATCAATGACAACAACTAGTTGATACCTAGTTAACCAGTTGACATCAATGACAACATCTTCATTCTTGCAACAATGTGTAGCTCATATCACGGTTCAATGGGAGTTGTTGGTAGTGACATGGATGCATCATTGGTGATGGTTATCTTCATGTGATTGGAGATATGATTTCTTGGTTTAGAGTGTATTTGTTATCATTTCATGGTATACTCTTGATTCTAGATTGGAGTTTGGCATATTACATATTCTCTTAAGACTAGGATGTTTGCATTGGTGCATGTGATCTCCTAGGAGGAGATGGTTAGATCATGTTGTCATGATAGGTTCCTAATTCTTTGGTTGGAGCTTTGACATTGATCATGGTGGTTCTCTTTGTATTGCGTACACATTGATCATTTTCTTGATTACTTCATGATGGTGCTATGTTTCATTTGGAGTTTGGCATGTATTGATCGGTTACAGGTGCTCGTGGATACTTGGAGATGTAGGTGATGGTTGGAGTTCTCTTGTGATTAGAGACATTTGTTTGAGATGGTTACTCTTTGGAGGTTTCAACAGGAAGATCGAGGAGCTTTCACTTGGATATATACTTGAGTTCATGATGGACCGATAGAAGAGATTGTTCTTGGAGTGAGTCATGATGGCTTGGTTATCTTGTAGAAGCATTCTCATTCTCCGCTCTTGGTCTACTCGGTAGTTTATTATTTGAGAGGTATTTTTCCATTATATCTTTCAGATATGTTATGTTTCATGCTTTGATTTCTCATGAGATTGAGCTGATTCATGGTGATTGATTATGGAGACTCATTTAAGGATGGTTTAGCATAAGTTTATGATGCTTTATCTTTCATAGATATGGATCTTTAGCTATGAATAGTTAGCTCTGGAGGATTCATTTTGAGGGATGTTATGGCATGGTTATATCCTTGTGTAAATTTGAGTTTACTGATGTATTGGTACCTTAGAGGTATGGATGGTTGGATGTATTAGCATGTGTTGTGGATGTTATTTTTGATCATGTGGGATTTTTCAATTGAAAATAGCTCAAGTTATGGAGCCTTTGTTATCACTTGGATTTGATGCTTGTGTTCTTGGATTGGTGCATCTTCACCTTGGCATGTTCCTTTTCTTCCATAGGTGGCACATTGGAGGATGAGAGGAGTTCTTGCTTGAGATGGTGGTCACTTTTTTCTTATTGTAGGTATGTTGATGGAGAATGAGAGCATGTTGCAGATTCATGTGGTTTCATGTATGGCTATGATGATGTATTTCATGTATTGATCCCTTATGCAATGTATACAAGTGGGAGAATGAACTAAGATATGGTGTTGTACATCATTACATAAATTAATTTATTATAATGTTATAATTAAATAATTATTTAGTTGTGATGCACCTAGGTGGTGTGGTTAACAACACTAGGTAATTATTTGGTGATCACTTGAGGGTGATCCCACAATACTGGTTTACGATTTCTGGGAGATCCTGATTTTTGCTGAAATCACGTATTTTTAGAAATTATAATGATTTAAGTCTTGAAAAGTTTCATTTAAAGGATTCTAGTTGAAGAAGGTTTGATCAAACCACCTTAGATCAAACCCCCTTGGATAGAACCCCGCTAATTTTAAACCATATCTATAATGGAGTCTCCTTTACACCTGTCAAAATGTTGATAAAAAACCACTTTTGATTTACCTTTTGGGGGATCAAATGAATTCATTTAAAATTTATTTTTTGTAAGTATGTAGTCCTTATTATAAGCTTCCCAAAAAGTATGATTTTAAATAAATTTAATTTTATTATTATATTTATTTTTTATTTCTTGTGAATGCAGGTTTTTCACCAAAAATCAAGCTCTCAATTGTGCACGTGGAAAAATAGCAGATTATAAAAAAAAATTGAAAAATATGAGTGCACTAAATATTGAAGTCCTTGATCCAACAAAAAAAAAATTGTATTTCAATACATACAAAAAAGTTATGTTGTATACAATCCCCCTATGTCTGAATTGTAATTAAACTTCAAAACTTGATTAAGGAAAAAATATTCAATAAAACACTATGAAACCAAATGAAAGCGCTAGATATCATAGTTACAAATCTAAATTCAAAAAAATAGAATTTTATCCTTCATGGAAAAAAGTTATGTTGTATACGGTGAGCATTACTCCTTAAAAATGGTGTTTACTAAAGAAAAAAACTAGTTTTCGAAGGAGATGAAAAAAGAAGTGCAATTTGATTCCAAAAATGTTGAAAAAAATATATTTAGAATCTACAGAAAAAATGTCACAAATCACTATTTTGCATCATCAAATTCCTCACGGTTTAGCCGCTATAAGTGTCTGAAAATGAAGATTTAGTTAGAAAAAATCAGTTTAGTGTCCAGTTTCACTAAAAATTGTAAACCGGTATTGTGGGATCACCCTTGATGTTGTATTATAACATTGTATCATTATTTAATGTGTGGGAAAAATGTGATAATGATTTAATATTGGGGAAAATATTAAATAAAGTGAAGTCTTAGTACCCAATATTAAATAAGGGGTTAGTGGTTTTGTATTCACATGGTTTTGTGGTAAATGGTTTTACCTTACCACTAGTTGTATTTGTGTGAGCTTGTGTCTATAAAAAAAAACACATGTGTAGTGGTTTAGGTTGGCTGAGTGAGTTGGTTGTCATTATTGAGTCTTTCTAAGGAGTGCATTTATGAAGCATGGAATGGGATGTGTGGATTCATGCTTGGACACATGAGAATGCATTGGAGGGTTTGATGCTTTAGAGGTATTCATTGTAACTCTTGTATTGTTTTATTGTTGAATAATATGATGGAGTATGGATGCTTTTTGAGGTTGGGTTTTTCCCTCTTGATGGTTTTCCCAGTGTATAGCTTGAGTTATCTTGTGGCTTGTCTATTTGATCTATGCATTGTGGTTACTTGTATGCATGTTTTTCTCTAATGGGTTATGTAGCAAATGGATTAAAATCATGGGTTAAATGCAATATTTCCTAACAATTAGTTGAGAATGTCCTTATTATTTAAAACACATGCTCATGTTAGAATATTACTTACATCAAATTAGAAGGAAAATTTAATAGTAAAATTAGCATATCCATGCAATTTTTCATTTATTTATATGCTCAAACCTTGATGGCAATGTCTTAGTGCACAATAACATAAAAAAGTGGTACACTCTTATGCTAAGTTTGGATCGTGAACTGATTCTCATCCATCCTCATTTCACCCTCATTTGTACTAATCCCCCTAAATTCTCTACCTATTCATCCCTATTTTATACCATTCACACTAATTCCATAAATTCACTCCCTACCTTGAGATCACCACCTTATCCCTACAAATCATTTTTGCATGATAGGATTTACTAGGTCAATCTTGAGGAGTGCAAGAATGATCCTTGAATTTTAAGGATATAAATTTAAATTCAATTTTTATTGACCCCTTTTACTATCCATTATGAGCAAAATTATCATTTCATTACATGTCGCATGTTGTTATACATTATGGTATTTAAATATATTTATTATGCACTAAAACACATGTAATACAATTGTAAGGATTGTAGAGAAGAAGAATTATCACACTTAAATTCTAACGAATAATAAAAAGTCAAATATATGCTTCATCATCATATGGGCCAAATACATGTCTATGAATAAACATTTATCTTTGATCCTCCTCATTTTCATTAATTCAATCCACCAAGGGATTTCACTTCTAAGAGAACTTGTTCACTGATTAAGTCTGAAATCCTCTCAACAATGTCTTTAAACATCACCTTGAAAATTTTGGATATCGAGTAGGTGAAGGTGAGCATATTTTTTGGTACACTATTTATTAAATTATTTACATGCAATTCAAATCAATTTTGAGCATCAAATTAGGATAATAATAATTAGGATTGAATTCACAAAATTTGAGATTAATCTACATCATTTTCTATGGTAGTTTAGACTAAAACATTCATCAAACTAGTGCTATGTAATTTTTTATAGTATCAAATCATTTCAAAGAATCATCAAATCATCATGTATCCATCATCAATCCTAAGTACACCTAATCTTCTCTTTTAACTTATATTTTTATTTTAATTATTTATCCTAAATCTATTATCCAATTTAATTTGTACCTAATTGATTGTATTTGATTAATTAATCTAGATAATTTATATAAATATGTTTTTTTCCTACACATTTAAAACAATAATAATATACAATAAGTGTCATATGCATACTTTAATTGAATATTATTATTGTACATTATAGAATGACTAAGTGTTTCTTATAAGACTTGTATAAATGTAGAGGTCAACTTAAAGAGAATGGAAGATTACATTCATGTTAAAAGATAAACAGGTTTTCAACAATTTAAGTAGGGTTTAGACATGAAATTTTAACAATATAAATATATATTCTTATTAAAAAACCCACTATATATTTTGACAATCTAAATACTAATAATAATGTTCAACAAAAAACTAAATATTATTAACTTATGTTAAAATTGAAAGACCTCGTAAACTAATTCCAATTCACATCATATCTCATTTTTTTTAATATAAATTTCTTTCACACTTACAATATCCAACACACACCATATTTTAATCTATTTTTTAAAGTATTCCTTACACTTACTACTTTATGTTCAATTTGAAAGGTAACTTGTTCAAAAAACTGTTGCTAAGAAGATTGAAAATGTCAATAGAAATATGATATCAATTGACTAAACCTAAGAAAAATAATATAATAATTGTACTCAACATATATTTAATTAAAATATTTTTTTAAACATAATTATATATATATAATTTAATAAGATTTAAAAGTAAAAAAATTAAATTAAAAACTTTAAACTTTCATGTGACCAAAGATAACCTACACTTATAAAATAGAATGAATCCACTCCAAAATCTTACAACACTGACTCATTATATCTACATATTTAACGTCCCATACTGACAGAATAGAATCCACTCCAAAGCCTTACAACACTTGTTCATTTTTTTTCATTGAATTAGTGCAGCTTTTAATGACAGCGTGCTTACTGGTTTGTTATCATGATATCTATATATAGCGTCCCATTTCTAGATTCGTTATCCTAAAGGCCTCAGCAGTTTTGGAAGATCCAAGTGCCTTAGTCATCTGTGTTTTGTTTGTATTAAACCAAGGACTTTCATGTCAGTCCACAAATGATGTTGAAGTGTTTTCCAGTGTGAATAAGAGCATAGATCTTGTAACTATATTATTATCCTCTGCAGCTGAACTTGGATTCCGTGGAACTTGACACGTAAATGTGTAGATGTAGAAAAGGCAGGAGTAGCTTGGTTGACTATGATATCAAGTAGCAGACAACCAATACGACTGGACACGTTTCTTCACACTTTCTCTATCATGGATTTCGGTTTACAGCTTTACTATGTGTTGTCTTTTAGAGACAGAAATGGCCTGTCTTGGCTCTTCAGTGTCCATGCATGCCGTGAAGCAGGGGCGACCTGACAAAGTTGAGAAACCAGCATTATTCTACACTCAGTTCAGAGATTCTAAAAATCTGTTGGAACAACTTTTCTAAATATACAAAGTTAGTCAATATTTTTAGATATGACTGTAAAGTTTTTATCACCAACGTTTTTAATCAGATTTTATGATTCATCATCAGCGTGTAACAGTGAGAGAAGAGAGATGATAAGATGGTTGCAAACTAAGATGCTTAAATAGATAGAGGGAACAATTGTACAAGACAAAAAGGCACAAGAACCCAAGGTTTAGCCTTTCTCATTCATCCCTTCTAGTTTCTACCCAAGGTTTAGCCTTTCTCATCCATCCCTTCTAGCTTCTTAGTTCTTGTGGCTTTTTGTCTTGCGTTGTAGTTTCTTCCATCTATTTAGACATCTTGGTCTGCTACCTTCCTCTCATTTCTCTTCTGTGGCTATCATACCTCAATGATGGATCATTAAATTTGATCCAAAACGTTGGTGATACAAACTCTATACAGTCAAATCCAAAAGTATTGACTAACTATCATTATGGAATGTGAAAATATTATCATATATATATATATATATATATTCTAAAGACATGATATCATAACTTCTTAATTTTTGTTAATTTTTTAAAATAAATTAACTATCGATTTTGTCTTTTAATGAAGGTTTACTTTTATTTTGGCGTATATATGTATATACCTTTTAATTAAAAATATTTAAAAGATAATTATCTGCAATTTTGTTGGTTGAATAGTTTGGATTCCTATACTAGACTTCAAGTGAATCTAAAAAAAGCATTCAATTAATTCTTTAACCTATAACCAATCATTTTTTTACACCAATAGGTGTTTCTTTAGTGAAGAGCACTAGATGAATTGCAAAGATAAATAATGGAGATTAAAAGAACTACCATCAAATAAATCTTGAACATAAAATTTACAATAAATATTTGATTGTGACATGTATAAAAAGTCTACAACACTTTTCTTTCTTATTATGATTTTTCTATAATCAACAAAAATATTTTTGTCTTTTACAATACTTACAAGTATAATTCACTTTAAGGTGGATATTCGCTTGGTAAAAAGTACTTGAGAAATTCATAAGTAAATAGTTGAGATTAAAATAGCCATCATAAAAAAAGTTCCACACATTTTATTTTCCAAACCAATATTAATTTACCTAGTCATAAATGATAGGAAGGAAAAAAAATATTATTCTTACATCTATTATGGAATTGCGCAATTGGTACAGTCCAACCTTTACTACAAAAAAGAAAGGTCTTTTTCATATGTCATAAATATGAATTTAGAAAAAAATGACAAGACTCCACATCACAATCCTACATTCATTTTAAATTCTAAATTGTCAAGATATATTTAATGGTTGTCCTTTTAATCTCCAACATCAATCTATATTTCATTTCATGATTTGAAAGAACACTTAATAGGTCTTTTTCCATATGTCACAATTTAATATTTATTACAAAATGGCAATGATTGATGGTGCACTAGATGAATTACATAGATTGATGGCGCACTTAGTGAGCACTAGATGAATTACATAGATTGATGATGAAGAAGAAAAGGAATACCATCAAATGAGTCTTGACCATAAAATTTACAATAAATACATGATTGCTGCATGTTCAAAAACTCTAGTACGTTTTTTCTTTCCCACTACATTTTTCTCACAACTTCAACAAAGATTTTATAAAATAACACATGTAGACATTTAAAATCATCCACACCTTGACCATACTCAATTTTATCCCTCCTAAGTGTTAATTAAATAAGACCAATTATTTAATTAACCTCTCCAATCATCTTCCCAATAATAATTAAATAAATTCTAATCAATTATTTATGTAACCCGTCATTTATGACCTTTCCTTATAGTTCACATTTCATTAAATAACATTATATTTATTTAATTAATTTTACCCTTCATATTCCTATCCTCCAAAACTTAAATAAATACAACTATTTATTTAATTCTCCCAAAATTCTCCCTCAATAAATTAGCTAACTAAAACCAATTAATTTTGTAATTAATCCACCTACGAAAATGAAAATGTGATCGATATAATTAATTACTTGTCATAACTTCTCATAAAATCCTAGACATCCATTTTCTCATAGAATATCTACACCATCTATTTTAGAGATGTGACTCTCACATGTGTGAGAGACCTCACTTGTTAAATCTCACATTCACATGTACTCACATGTCATTATCTCATATTCCTACGTGATTTTCAAATATGTGTGAGAGTACTCACATGTCACATCAATCTTCCCCATATTGCTTCTTTCACATGTGTGAGAACCTTCAATGCTCAATGTTTGATCAAAACAAGGTAATCTCAACTATCCAAATCCCCTTAATCCTTTCCCTCACCACGTGTTGTCATAATAGTGGTTTACAATTCCTGAGGAGCGGATTTTAGCTGAAATCGCATATTTTTTAGAAAATATAATGATTTAAGCCTTAAAAAGTTCCATTTTAAGGATTCCAATTGAAGAGGGTTTGATCAAATCACCTTAGATCAAACCCCCTTGGATAGAACCTCGCTAGTATTAAACCATACCTATAAATGCGTCTCCTTTACACCTATCAAAATGCTGATAAAAAATCACTTTTGATTTAGCTTTTGGGGGATCAAATGAATTCATTTAAAATTTATTTCAAATGATTATGGTATTCCTCAAAACAAGCTATCCAATGAATATAATTTTAATATGTTATGGTTTTGTTATGTATTTATTTTTTAACTTTTATTAAACATAGGTTTTTCATCGAAAATGAATTTCTTTGTTCTTCACATGTGGAAAAATAGAAGATTATTAAAAAAATTAAAAATATGAGTGCACCAGATATTGAAGTCCTTGATCCAACAAAAAAATTAAATTAAATTTTGACATATACAAAAAATTTCGCGCATTATCATTGGCGTTATTATGCGAATTGTAATTTGTTTGACTTTGAAACTTGATTAAGGAAAAAATTCAATAAAACTATCTAACCAAGTGGAAGCACTAGATATCAGAGTTACAAATCTAAATTTGAAAGAATTAGAATTTTATCCTTCATGTAAAAAAGTTATGTTATCACGGTGTCGTCACTTTTTAAAAATGTTGTTTTGAAAAAATCAATTTTCATGGGAGATCGAAAAGAGTGCAATTTGATTCTAAAATTTTTGAAAAAATTTTTTTAGAATCTACAGACAAAATTTGATGAGACTCTAGTTTGCACCATCTTCAAATTCCTCACAGTTTAGCCGCTATAGGTGCCCGAATGTGAAGATTTAGTTAAAAATAATAATTTCAGTGTCTAGTTTGGCCAAAAATTGTAAACCACTATTATGGGATGTCAAAAGGTTTCACTTAGAAGCTTTTATTTCCTCCAAATCTCTTATGAAACCCTAGCCATTGATCTCAAAGTTCTAAATCTTAACCCTTGATCATTTATTTCTTAAATCTATAAATAGATCCTCTCAAGGGCCATTTTCACAAATCACACCTCAACACAATGTTGTGATACTTATTTAAAAGTATACCACATAATTTCAAGAACTAAATCACACACATATTAAGCACAACCACACACTCATGTTTGTGAAACAAGAGATTTGCAAAGATCTTTTAGAAGACTTCTCAAATTTGGGCACTCAACAGGTATTCAATCTCCAATGGAGGTGCAAAGGGAGGAAAGGTATAAGTATATTTCCTTGTATTTGATTTTTTTAGTATTTAATTTGTTTTCTCCCATTCATATTTGGCATACCTAATAGGACCTTTGTCTCAATACTAATATTTTTCTTGGAGCTTCTTTTTTAAAAAATTGTAGGTTTTTTGCATTCTTGGACATGTTTTAAGTCTGCAGCATCTTCATCATGTGTTGTAGAATCTTTATTGAGACTTATCTCCACCTTTCAATGTAGACAAAATTTTGCATGGTGTATGTGTATAAATAATGGAGTTTTCCTAGATGACACACCCCTATGACAACTATGCACTATCCTAAGGCACCCCTATAGTTCTCTTTTTCATGGCCTTAATGTTTTTTTTCAAGTTTTTGGGGTCCTAGTTATTAGTAACATTATCCTTTTGGTTTATTATAGTTTTCTTGCAACATTTGTAGAGTTATATTGTCACTCTTTTAATTAGGTTTTAGTGGATTTCCCCTTGCAATGTTTCATTATTATTTAGGATTCATTTAACTTTATACAAGCCTTGATTTGTTTATGTTTCATTCTTAATATCATGTTTCTATACAAGCCTTGATTTTTTTATGTTTCATTCTTAATATCATTTCTAACATCTATTTTATAATATATTAGAGTGAATTAAGACCTAACTTTCATGTTTTCTTTATTTGTGGCTCTTCCAGTTTAGGAAACATATCCTTATGGTGCCTATGCATGAACCTTGGACTTTATGCACTTCTCCTAGTGTTTTTGCATGAATCCTTACATTTATACATGAACATTGGCACACTTGTCCTAGTGTATGTGCTTTTTTTCCTAGCATTTATGCATTTCTCCTAATGCATGATCCCTAGTCTATGTTGTTCAAGTGTCATTTCATTATTCATATAACATTAATTATGTTTATTTTTGGTAACCCATTTTTTTATTATAGGTTTGATTATGTTGAATATCTTGTTACAAACTTTCAAATTGGTTTGGTGAAGACCTAGACCATAGAAAAGACTAAAAAGTGGTTTGTAGGTTCACTTGAAAATAAACCTCCTAAACATTATCAAAACTCTTTCTTTTATATTTTTATAAATATCTAATCTCAACATTAAAATTAACTTGTGTGTTTGTCTAAAAAGTTTGTTTCAAGTTTAAATATTAACTTGTGTGTTGTTTCCTCACTCATGCCCCAAATTTCACTTGTGTATGCTCTCTCCTCACACCTTAGTGCAATCTTACAGATAAAAAATAAGTGTCAATTTTTTTAGTTTCTTTTGAGTGGCCTTGCCTAAATACTTCATCACATTATGGGATGACCTAAAATATATGCTTTTAAAAGGTATGAAAATAGGGGAGAGTGACAATTGTACCTCAAAGGAGAGCCATCATGTTTGGCTCAACCTTGGTGCCCCTTTTTATAAGGAGACAAGGTGAAGTAGAATTATATTTTTTCATGAACACATGTGTGTAGATAGACTCATTTTCATATAATTAGGCCTCCTGTACCTTTGGGTATAAAGAACATCCCCTAGAAAGCCATGTACAAGCCTAGCTTAGACCATTCAACCATACTTGATTGTTTCACATCTCCCTTAGCCCTAAGAAGTTACTCACCTTGTGCTAATAGTAATGAGTGTGTAGGTCATATATGCTCTCATAAAAATGACCTTGGGTGATTGAAATTACTTATTTCCCAAACATAGGAAATCACAACAATATAATACATATTTGTGGGCTTGTAATCATTCATACACCTATTACTTCACTAATGTAAGTTATTATTTTTATTTATTTTCTATTGTTCTAAACCCATCCTTTTCTTCACCTCAACCACCTAAAATCAATCTCCAACCTTTGACTCCAAATCCAAAATCCATCAAAATCAAATCATAAACCAAATATAAACACTCTTCTACTCTCATCCTAATCCAAATAATGAATTAACTCCTCTTAATCATAATCCTCAAAAATTCTCATAATCCTCAAAAATTCTAAGTGTTGTCATCATCCAAATCTATAAATCCTAATCAAATTTCTCCCCATCAAATTCATAGTCTAATATGGGAAAGTGCATTGAATTGTGGCAAAAAAAGTGGCCAAATAAATAATAATATTAAATATTTGAACATTTGGGATATTTTATTTTTTATGATGGTGTCTCTATAGATCCATCAAAGATTAGAGAAACTTTTGAGTGACTTGTACTTATTAGTGTGATAGAGGTTCGGAGCTTCATAGGGTTGGTTTGCTAATACCACAAATTTGTTAAGGCTTTCTATAGGATTACACATCCCTTTACCCCCCTTCAATGGAAAGGGAAGAAATTTGTGCGAATAGAGTAGAGAGGGCCTTTTATACCCTTAAGTAGCACCTTAATAGTGCACCTACTCTATCCATTCCTAATCCATTGGCCAATTTTATGGTTTTTACAAATGCTTCTCTTGAGCGCCTTGGAGAAATACTTATGTACGTCAAATGATCACAAATGAGTCACAAAAACTCAAGATCCATGAATTGAAATACCCTACTCATGATATGGAACTCATAATAATAATGCATTATTTGGTTAAATGGAAACAATTCCTTTTGTGGCAATGATTTGAACTTTATATAGATCATCATAGTCAATAGTATATATTCACCCAATTGAACCTCAATTCTTACCAATAATATTATATGGATTTATTGGGTGAATATGATGTTGTGCATTCTGTTAAGGATAAGGAGAATGTGATTGTAGCTACTCTAAGTAGTAGACAACATTAAACATTTATTATGACTATGAGAACAAATCTGAGAGGGTTCATACATTAGCAATTACCAAATAATAAGTGATATAGGGAGGTTTAACATGAGATGTGGTCTCAAATAACCCTTAAGGTAAAATATGTTGGATTTTTTTTTTGATCTTGATGGGTTTTCACAACATCAAGGATACATTTATATTTCACTTTTAAGATATCTTTGATCAATGATTCTGGTAGAGGCTCATAGGGAACCCTACATAGCCCTCCATAATTAAATAACCTTGAATTATTTAATTGTTCTAATTTCCCTATCAAAGGAATATTCCCATGGAATATTCTTTTTCAAAATATCCTAAAATATCTAAATCTTCTCATTCATCCTCCACCCTTCATTTCTTGATCTAATCTTCAGCCTTCATTTCAAAATATCCTAAACCAATTTCCTTAAATTGTAGAGATATTTTGAGTTCAAATTGATCTTGATCCATCATCTTCCTTGATTCACTCCTATTCATTGATCTCAAGACCTAATCTCAACCATTGATCATAATTTTAAAAATATATAAAACAAAGATCATTCCTTCATTAACATACACCTAGATCATTTGTGAAACTTTGAATTCTTGAGCACATTCATATCATTGAGCATTTGAGAAATTATCATTCATCTAGGTTATCATTTCATGCTTTTGCAATCATAGGAGCTTCTGGATTGAGCAATCCAACACACCATCAACCATTAAAATGGAATGCAAGGTTTGCACTTGGTTTGTTTTCATGTTTTGATTTTTATTTTTATTACTATATGTTGATTTCTAACCATATATGCACTCATTTTCATTTATAAGTGAGATTTTGATCATTTCTTGATTTGGGTATTGTGATTCTAACCCTTATTTCATAATTTATGTTTCATTTCTTGAAGTGAAGAAGACAAATTTAGATCTTAGATAGAATTATCATTAATAAAATATGTGGCACAATATTGTTAATTTTTTTTCCATTTTATTGAGTGTCAAAGGATAAAGGTTAACCATTTGAATCTAACATGACTACTTTATGCTTATGATATGCCTAAGTAGAAATGGAGCACTATTTCCATGGATTTCACTTTTGGTCTTTCATATCAGCACAATACCATGATGCCACCATGGTGAAAGTTGATAAATTGACCAAGGTATTATATTTTATCCTATGAGGACTACCTATAATACTCCAGTTGTGGTGAGGGTAGTCACTCTGATGGAGCTTCCCAAAAATTTGCAATTTCTGAGCAACCCACGGACATAATCAGCATTTTAAACAAGTATTCCCCAGTCTGAACTTGGATTCCGTGGAACTTAACACGTACATGTGTAGATGTAGAAAAGGCAGAAGTAGCTTGGTTGACTATGAAATCAAGTAGCAGACAACCAATACGACTGGACACGTTTCTTCACACTTTCTCTATCATGGATTTCGGTTTACAGCTTTACTGTGTATTGTCTTTTAGAGACAGAAATGGCATGTCTTGGCTCTTCAGTGTCCATGCATGCCGTGAAGCAGGGGCGACCTGACAAAGTTGAGAAACCAGCATTATTCTACACTCAGTTCAGAGATTCTAAAAATCTGTTGGAACAACTTTTCAATATTTTTAGATTTGACTCTGTAAAGTTTTTATCACCAACGTTTTTAATTAGATTTTATGGTCCATCATCAGCGTGCAATAGTGGGAGAAGAGAAATAATAAGATGGTAGCAAACCAAGATGTCTAAATAGATAGAGGGGACAATTGTACAAGACAAAAAGATACAAGAACCCAAGGTTTAGCCTTTCTCATTCCCTTCTAGTTTCTACCTAAGGTTTAGCCTTTCTCATCCATTTCTTCTAGCTTCTTAGTTCTTGTGGCTTTTTATCTTGCATTGTAGTTCCTTCCATCTATTTAGACGTCTTGGTCTACTACCTTCCTCTCATTTCTCTTCTCTGACTATCATACCTCGATGATGGATCATAAAATTTGATCCAAAAAGTTGGTGATAGAAACTCTACATGGTCAAATCCAAAAGTATTGACAAACTATCATTATGGAATGTGAAAAGTTTATGAGTACACACGCGTGTGCGCACGCACACACACATACACACACTAAGGCATGATATCATAACTTCATAATTTTTGTTAATTTACTAAAATAAATTAATTATCATTTTTATCTTGAATGAAGGTTTATTTTTATTTTGCTGTGTATATATATTATACCTTTTAATTAAAAATATTTAAGAGATCAATAATAGAGATTAAAAGAACTACCATCAAATAAATCTTAACTATAAAATTTGCATTAAATATATGATTGTGACATGTACAAAAAGTCTACCACACTTTTCTTCCCTACTACGATTTTTCTATAATCGACAAAAAAAAATTTGTCTTTTGCAATACTTACAAGTATAATTCACTTTAAGGTGGATATTCCCTTGGTAAAAAGTACTTGAGAAATTCATAAGTAAATAGTTGAGACTAAAATAACCATCATAAAAAAGTTCTACACATTTTATTTTCCAAACGAATATTAATTTACCTAGTCACAAATGACATGAAGGAAAAAAAAAATTCTTACATCTATTATGGAATTGCACAATTGGTACAGTCCAATGGTTGACCTTTGCTACAAAAAAACAATATTTTTTTCATATGTTTAAATATGAATTTAGGAAAAAATAACAAGACTCCATGTCACAATCATACATTCATTGTAAATTCTAAATTGTCAAGATCTATTTGATGGTAGTCCTTTTAATCTCCAACATCAATCTATATTTCATTTCATGATTTGAAAGAACACTCAATAGGTCTTTTTTCATATGTCACAATTTAATATTTATTACAAAATGGCAAGGATTGATGGTGCAGTTTTAGTGAGAAGCCAGATGAATTACATAGATCAATGATGGAGAAGAAAATGAATACCATCAAATGAGTCTTGACCGTAAAATTTACAATAAATACATGATTGCAGCATGTTCAAAAACTCTACTACGCTTTTTCTTTCCCACTACATTTTTCTCACTTCAACAAAGATTTTATACAATAACACATGTAGACATTTAAAATCATCCACACCTTGACCATACTCAATTTTATCCCTCCTAAGTGTCAATTAAATAAGACCAATCATTTAATTAACCTCTCCAATCATCTTCCCAATAATAATTAAATAAATTTTAATCAATTATTTACGTAACCCATCATTTATGACCTTTCCATATAGTTCACATTTTATTAAAGAACATCATATTTATTTAATTAATTTCACCCTTCATATTCCTATCCTCCAAAACTTAAATAAATACAATTATTTATTTAATTCTCCCAAAATTCTCCCTCAATAAATTAGCTAACTAAAATCAATTAATTTACTAATTAATCCACTTACGAAAATGAAAATGTGATTGATCTAATTAATCACTTGTCATAACTTCTCATAAAATCCTAGCCATCCATTTTCTCATAGAATATCTACACCATCTATTATAGAGATATGACTCTCACATGTGTGAGAGCCCTCACTTGTTAAATCCCACATTCACGTGTACTCACATGTCATTATCTCATATTCCTATGTGATTGTCAAATATGTGTGAGAGTATTCACATGTCACATCAATCTTCCCCATATTTCTTCTTTCACATGTGTGAGAACCTTCAATGCTCAATGTTTGATCAAAACAAGGTAATCTCAACTATCCAAATCCCCTTAAAATCCTTTCCCTCACCAAGTGCACTAATCAAAAGGTTCCACTTAGAATCTTTTATTTCCTCCAAATCTCTCATGCAACCCTACCCATTGATCTCAAAACTAAATCTTAACCCTCGATCATTTATCTTTTAAATCTATAAATAGACCCTCTCAAGGGTCATTTTCACAAATCACACCTTAATGCAATGTTGTGATACTTATTTAATAATATACCACATACTTTCAGGAACTAAATCACACACATATTGAGCACAACCACACACTCATGTGTGTGAAATAAGACATTTAGGGAGATCTTTTGGAAGACTTCTCAAATTTGGGCACTCAACCTCTTCAATCTCAAATGGAGGTGCAAAGGGAGGAAAGGTATAAGTATTTTTTCTTTGTATTTGTTTTTTTTAATATTTACTTTGTTTTCTCTCATTCATATTTGGCATACATAATAGGACCTTTGTCTCAATACTAATATTTTTCTTGGAGCCTCTTTTTAAAAAAATTGTAGGTTTTTTACATTCTTGGACATGTTTTAGGTCTGCAACATCTTCATCATGTGTTGTAGCATCTTTATTGAGACTTAGCTCCACCTTTCAATGTAGAAAACATGCTACATGTTGTATGTGCATAAATAATGGAGTTTTCATAGATGACACACCCTTATGGAAACTATGCACTATCCTAAGGCACCCCTATAGTTCTCTTTTTCATGGCCTTAATTTTTTTTTTTCAAGTTTTTGGGGTCCTAGTTATTACTAACATTATCCTTTTGGTTTATTAGTCATTTCTTGCAATGTATAGTTGTATTGTGATTATTTTTTCACTCTTTTAATTAGGTTTTAGTGGATTTCCCTTTGCAATGTTTCATTATTATTTAGGATTCATTTAACTTTATACAAGCCTTGATTTGTTTATGTTTCATTTTTAATATCATTTCTAACATCTATTTTATAATAGTAGAGTGAATTAAGACCTAACTTTCGTGTTTCTTTATTTGTCACTCTTGCAGTTCAGGACACATATCCTTATGGTGCCTATGCATGAACCTTGGCTTTTATGCACTTCTCCTAGTGTCTATGCATGAATCCTAACATTTATACATGAACATTGGCATACCTATCCTAGTGTATGTGCTTTTTCCCCTAGCATTTATGTATTTCTCCTAATGTATGATCCCTAGTCTATGTTGTTTGTGTCATTTCATTATTCATTTAACATTAATTTTGTTTATTTTTGGTAACCCATTTTTTTATTATAGGTTTGACTATGTTGAATATCTTGTTAAAAACTTTCAAATTGGTTTGGCAAAGACCTAGACCATAAAAATGACTAAAAAGTAGTTTGTAGGTTCACTTGAAAATAAGACCTCCTAAACATTATCAAAACTCTTTCTTTTATATTTTTATAAATATCTAATCTCAAGGTTAAAATTAATTGTCCAAAAAATTTGTTTCAAGTTTAAATATTAACTTGTGTGTTGTGTCCTCACTCATCTCAAAGTGAACTTGTGTATGCTCTCTCCTCACACCTTAGTGCAATCTTACATATAAAAAATAAGTGTCAGTTTTTTTAGTTTCTTTTGAGTGTCCTTTCCTAAATACTTCTTCAAATTATGAGATGATCTAAAATATGTGCTTTTAAAAGGTATTAAAATAGGGGGGAGAGATAATTGTACATCAAAGGAGAGCCATCATGTTTGGCCCAGCCTTGATGCCCCTTTTTATAAGGAAACAAGGTGAAGTAGAATTGGAATTTTTCATGAACACGTGTGTAGATGGACTCATTTTCATATAATTAGGCCTCATGTACCTTTGGGTATAAATAAAATCCCCTATAAATTCATGTACAAGCCTAGCTTAGACCATTCAACCATACTTGATTGTTTCACATCTCCCTTAGCCCTAAGAAGTTACCCACCTTGTGCTAATAGCAATGAGTGTGTAGGTCATGTATGCTCTCCCTTCACACCATAAAAATGATCTTGGGTGATCAAAATTACTTATTTCCCAAACATAGGACATCATAACAATATAAGACATATTCATGGACTTGCAATCATTCACACACCTATTACTTCACTAATGTAAGTTGTTATCATTTTGATTTGTTTTCTATTGTTCTAAACCCATCCTTTTCTTCACCTCAACCACCTAAAATCAACCTCCAACCTTTGACTCCAAATCCAAAATCCATCAAAATCAAATCATAAACCAAATATTAACACTCTTCTACTCTCATCCTAATCCAAATCATCAATTAACTCCTCTTAATCATAATCTTGAAATTCTAATTATTGTCATCATCCAAATCTATAAATCCTAATCAGATTTCTCACCATCAAATTCATAATCTAATACATGGGAAAGTTCATTGAATTGTGGCACAAAAAAGTGGCCAAATAAATAATAATATTAATTATTTAGTATTTGGGGCATTTTATTTTTTATGATGGTGCTCTATAGATCCATCAAAGATTAAAGAAACTTTCGAGTAGGGAAAACTTTAGTGCGAAAATTTTTTTTTGGTCCACATGATTAAACCTAATCGTGTGGCCCAAAACAAATTTCGGGCCTCAACAAGCCTTTTAAAAGG
This sequence comes from Sequoia sempervirens, assembly GCA_007258455.2. Taxonomy (NCBI): domain Eukaryota; kingdom Viridiplantae; phylum Streptophyta; class Pinopsida; order Cupressales; family Cupressaceae; genus Sequoia; species Sequoia sempervirens. Next base: position 354,740,799 of record VDFB02000008.1, on the reverse strand, counting down.
CACGTGCATATTAGGTCGCGGAATCAACCTACAACCATTCGATTAAAAAGCTAATCAGTGGTCCTCATTGTCGTCCTATCACCCAAAACTTAAACCTTGTAACCCATGTCGCGGGGTTCTAGAAGTTTGAAACTGAGCAACAGTATGTTGGTTGAGGGATCGCTGACTTCTCTAACCTTGTCGTAGTGTTCAGAAGTTTCTTAATTTCACAACTAGCCGATCTTCTTTGCTGTCACAGTGTCTTGGAGTTTCCTAACCTCCGACTGGAGGTTGTGAATTTTGTGGTTTCTTTGACTAGGCGACAAATTATTCGCTAGGATTCGCCACTGTGATTATTATTTTTACCAATTATTCATTAAGATTTGCCAAGATTTTACAATTTTTTTAATAATGTGCATAGATTCACTAGGAAAATTAATATTTTTTTTCAAATAAAAGGAAAGATTCGTCAGGATTTTACGCCTTCGCCAAGGGGGGTGGGGGGTTCTTAAAGTTATCATTGCTTTCGAGTGACTTGTACTTATTAGTGTGAAAGAGGTTTGGAGCTTCATGGGGTTGGTTTGCTAATGCCACAAATTTGTAAAGGCTTTCTATAGGATTGCACATCCCTTTACCTCCATTTAGTGGAAAGGGAAGAAACTTGTGTGAATAGATTAGTATGAGAGGGCCTTTTATACCCTTAAGTAGCACCTTAAAAGTGCACCTACTCTAGCCATTCTTGATCCTTTGGCCAATTTTATGGTTTTTTTACAAATGCTTCTCTTGAGGTCCTTGGAGCAATACTTATGTAGTTCAAATGATCACAAATTAGTCACAAAAACTCAAGATCCATGAATTGAACTACCTTCCTCATGATATGGAACTCATAATAATAATCCATTCTTTGGTTAGATGGAAACATTTCCTTTTGTGGCAACAATTTGAACTTTATATAGATATAGATCATCATAGTCAATAGTATATATTCACCCAATTGAACCTCAATGCTTACCAATAATATTAGATGAATTTCTTGTGTGAATATGATGTTGTCAAGTGCATTCCATTAAGGATAAGGAGAATGTGATTGTAGCTACTCTAAGTAGTATACACCATTAAACATTTATTATAACTATGAGAACATATCTAAGAGGGTTCATACATTAACAATTACTAAAGAATAAGTGATATAGGGAGGTTCAACAGGAGATGTGGTCTCAAATAACCCTTAAGGGAAAATATGGATATTTTCCTTTGATCTTGATGGGTTTTCACAACATCAAGGACATATTTATATTCTGGTAGAGGCTCATAGGGAACCCTATGTAGCCCTCCATAATTAAATAATCTTGAATTATTTAATTGTTCTAATTTCCCTCTCAAAGGCATATTCCCATGGAATGCTCTTTTTCAAAATATCCTAAAATATCTAAATCTTCTCATTCATCCTACACCCTTCATTTCTTGATCTAATCTTCAGCCTTCATTTCAAAATATCCTAAACCAATTTCCTTAAATTGTGGAGATATTTTGAGTTCAAATTAATCTTGATCCCTCATCTTCCTTGATTCACTCCTATTCATTGATCTCAATATCTAATCTCAACCATTGATCATAATTTTGAAAATCTATAAATAAACATCATTCCTTCATTAACCCACACCTAGATCATTTGTGAAATTTTGAATTCTCGAGCACATTTATATCATTGAGCATTTGAGAAACTATCATTCATCTAGGTCATCATTTCATGCTTTTGCAATCATGGGAGATTCTTGATTGAGCAATCCAACACACCATCAACCATTAAAATGGAATGAAAGGTTTGCACTTGGTTTGTTTCATGTTTTTATTCTAATTTTTATTACTATATGTTGATTTATAACCATGTATGCACTCAATTTCATTTCTAAGTGGGATTTGATCATTTCTTGATTTGGATACTGTGAATTCTAACCCTTATTTGATAATTCATGTTTCATTTCTTGAAGTGAAGAAGAAAATTGTAGATCTTAGATAGAATTATCATTGATCAAGTATGTGGCACAATATTGTTAATTTTTTTCTCATTTTATTGAGTGTCAAAGGATCAAGGTTAATCCTTTAAATCCAACACAATTGTACTTTATGTTCATGATATACCTAAGTAGAAATGGAGTACTATTTTCATGGATTTCACTATTGGTCTTCCTTATCATCACAATACCATGATGCCACCATGGTGAAAGTTGATAAATTAACCAAGGTATTATATTTTATTCTATGAGGACTACCTATAATTCTCCAATTGTGATGAGGGTATTCCTTGATGATATTGTATGACTCCATAGAGTTGTTCATAGGATAATATATGATAAAGATATATTTTTTACATCCTCTTTTTGGACCACACTTCAGTAATCATTGGACACTTAGCTCATCTTTAGTTGAACATATCAATGAGTGATATACATAGCTAGAGATGGTGAATTAGGCACTTGAGAATATGCTTAATATTTATGTGATGGAAAAATATTCTAGGTGGTAATCTTATTACAACAATGGTCACCACAACTCATTGGGTATGGCACCTAATTAGGTTGTGTACATGGTAGGCCTTGGATAACTCCTTTTGGTTTGGATTGCATTGGAGATAAAGTTATTATTGGACCCAAGTTGGTTTAAGATATGGAGAGATAGTTGGTTTTGGTTTGTTATCACCTTTAGGAGGCATATGATCACTAGAATAACTATTTTGATGATAAGATATTGCATCAAATTCTTAGTTGGTAACAATATTTTCTTACATGAACAATAGCATAAGAGTCTAATACATTATGGAAAAGGCTCTAAGATCACACCTCACCTTGTAAGACCATTTAATATTTTATAGTATATTACTTGCTCATCATCTATATTTAGCCTTGCCACATTTGTTTCATGTATTCATTTTGAGAGGATATGTTTCTAATATGACTCATGTCTTGGATTGATATCCTTTATAGATGGAGCAAGGTTAGTTCAACATACCCAGAGATTGAGAGGGGGTGAATCAATCTACTAAAAAATTTAAGCCCTTCTAAAACTTGAACTTTTTAGAACTTAACCAAATCAATATTCTTAAATAGAATAGTAGCAAAGAAGGATATATATAGTAGTATAAAGCTTCAAAAACTTCAACAATCAAAGATATAGCAATTCCAAATCTAATGAGATTAGTCACAATGATAAAAGAGACAAGAACACACATTCACAAGATGACACAAGTTTATGTGGAAAATCCAATGAGGGAAAAACCACAATGAGAGTTAACTCACAATATAAAGGCCTATGCTTCCAAAAGAGACTTGCAAACTAAGGTGCACTACCTCAACACATGATAAAAAGGACTTGTTGAACTAAAGATAACATAAATTTGAGGGCAAGATACAAGGACCTGATGAGATTCACTATCTTAGAGCAGGATACAAAGAGTTTATAAAGAATCACAATACTTATCAACAATTCACTCTATTGACTGACGCATTCAAGCACATATGATCTTTTCTTTCAAACACTTTCACACTTTTTTTGTTGGATATTCAATGTATTCCACATTCATACTTCCTCACACTTGTTTATACTTTCATACATTTGCATCTAAAATGATCTTGCATTTATATCCATTGCATCTCTTCAAAACTTCAATTAGGTCGACCAAGAGAGAATACAAATAATAGATTCAATAGGTCGGCCTCAAAAACATAATGTGGTCCTATCTTGAGGATAGAGAGGACCAAAAATAATATTATTACATCTTCCAAGTGATCTAAAATAATTCACACACTAGCACATATCAACCTAAGTCAGCAATAGGGAAATGTGTAGATGAAACGTGAATCACATAACTAGTCAACCCAAAAACATACTTCTAATTGAATTGACTTAATGGAGTTCTATCCAAGATAGGTCAAGACCCTGGAAAAAAAACTTAACACATATTTAATTATTGGCACAAACCCCCAAGCACACAATTCAAGCAAAGGAACAAGCCTTGTCGACCATATATCCATAGTTAACCTAGAACTTAGCCAAAACAAGACATAATGTAGCACCAAATAGACCAATCTGCAACATGTGAATCATATGCGGATGTTCCATGAACATCCAAAAAAAATTCTTGAAACTTCTTCATATTTTCATGTCAATAGCAACCACCACAAACCAAAAAAGATCAAAATACTTCATCCCAAAAACACAAAATGCTCAATCATGAGTATAACATTAATAAATCAACTTGTAGACCACTTCAACACATGAAATTGGAACTAAGATACTACATAGACATTTAGAACACATTCACCAAGCCCCGAGAGCAAAGACATCAATGCAGAGAAATGTGGAGCATTTTCTGGACCATTCCAAACAACCAACACTGCCACCCTCTGTAATTTATAGAAATATCCTCAGCAATACTGGTGACTTGAAAATATAGGAGTGCAATGGTGCAATCATGGACGGGGAGTCCAGAAAGGACTATCCAACTATACAGTTTAGAGTTCAAAACAATGGAAAATAACATAAGAATTTCTCAACAAACATGAATTATCATTGATTCAATAACTTCCAGCCTTACATGCATCATATGCCTCATATGCAAAATAACTAGGGATCATAGGCCTACCACAAAGGAATTCAAGATATTACAATTAGCACAAGGCTTTATTACATTCCACAACCTAGAAGGCTATATCAAATTGTGAACTACTAATGATCTACTTGATTAACTCGTGAACTACTTAAACCAACTTCTTTCTAAAGGATTAAAAATAATCTTAAATATGAATCTCTAGCTCCAATTATGATCGGTGTCAGCCTCAAGGGTTTACAAACTCAATGCAAGATCAAACATGTAGGTCAGCCTCAAACATAAAAAGATATCCCATCAGTAAATGAAATGAATTATGGATCTCCAAGAAATATCCCCTTTGACCTAAAATGTATGCATGATGTTCCATTAAGCTTTGTGCATTCCAAAAAAGGTCTGCACAACCAAACTAAGCCAGCGAGGCCCTGAATGCTCTGTCTGAGAATTGACAATGAAATTATGAGAGCAATAACCTTCTACAAACAAATGCAAATCTCCTAAAATCTAGATATGTTTTATATTACCTCATGTATAACCAATATCCTACTCAATGAGATAAGAAATGATACAATGGTAAAATATAGAAGAAGCTACTAAGATAGCTACAAACTAAATTGCAAGAAAAGAAATATTTTTGGTTGATATAGGATTGCTTTACAACAAGGATGCTCCTGCATCAAATTCCTGAGGTTGGAATAAAAGTGAGTCCCTCACTTTCCAAGGGTTAGAGGAAAACCAAAGTGGTCCATCTCAGCTTGAGAAACCCATGAAGAATCCTCCACTATTCTACCTTTCCACTTTACTAGGTACTCCTTATACTACTTGTTCCTAGTTCTCCTTCCAATTTTGGTATCCAATATCTGCTCAATATGCTCTAGTGGTTGATGTTTTAACTGCTTCTCCAATCCAACTTACTTATTATTACCACTTGGTTGTCCTTTATGATACTCGTAGATTTTTGCAATATTGAAAATAGGTGATATACCAAGTGTCTTTGATAACTCAACTTCATATGCATTTCCTGAATCAAAATTCCTGAGAATCTTACATGGTCCAATCTTCATTTTAGCTTATTGTATGTACCTACTATAAACCTCTCCTTCCTAATATATATCATAACTTCATCCCCAACAAAAAATTCATTGCGTCTCCTTTTATCATCTATCTGCTCCTTATACTTACTATTCATGTCCTGCAAGTGCTTCCAGACCTAACTATGCAATGTCTCCATGAAGCCTACAAACTCTTCTACTTTTACACTCCTCTTAGTCTCCATATTGATGTCTTTGAGTTCCACAACCCCTCTAGGATGTACCCCTATCACAATCTCAAATGGTTTCTTCCATGTGCTCTAGTTTATTGAATTATTGTATGAAAATTCTTCTTGTGTTAGAACTATGTCCCAATTCCTACCTTATCTTCAATCAAACATCTCGATAAGTTACCCAAACTCATGTTTACTACCTTTATTTTTCCATCTATTTATGGGTGATATGTTGAACTGAACTTTAGGTTTGTCTTCATCTTCTTCCACAATGTCCTCCAAAAGTATCCAATGAACTTGGTGTCCCTGTCTAAAACTATACTCTTTGGTAATCCATGCATTCTCACAATCTCCTTAAAAAATATTTTATCAAAATGCACAACATCATTAGTCTTCTTGCAAGGAAGGAAATGTGTCATCTTAGAAAAAATCTCCACTACTATCATGATAGAATCATATCCTCTATGTGTTCTTGGTAATCACAATATGAAATCCATGCTTATATATTCTCAAAGTCTCTCTAGTACTTGCAAAGGTTTGTATAATCCATTATTCTGACTACTCCTTTCTATTTGATAAATTTTGTAACTTTTAACATACTTCTTGACATACTTATATATTTAAGGCCACAAATAGTGTTCACTCACCAAAGCTACTATCTTATCAACTCCAATATTCCCTTCTAGTCCTCCATTATGCTTTTCCTTAGTCAAATTTTCCCTCATTGAACTCCTTGGAATACACAACTGGTTTCTTTGAGAAACATGTCTTCCTTAATTAAATAGTCCAACCATTGACTCCTATTTGTTATTACTGGTTCCTTACATACATAGAAAGCATTAGCAAAATTTGGTTCATCCTCATACATATGTTTCAATTCTTCAAAACCCAATACTTCTACCTTCATCCTTGTCAATAAATTTCTTCTCATGCTCAATGCATCTACAACTTTATTTGACTTCCCACTCCTACGCTTCAACACAAATGTATAACTTTGCAAGAACTCAACCCATCTCATATGCCTCTAGTTCAACTTACCTTGATTGTTCAAATACTGCAAGGCTTGACAATCGGTATACAACACAAACTCCTTAGGCAAAAAATAATGGCTCCACTTCTTTAAGGCTTAAATTACGGCATAGAATTCTTGATCATAAATTGAATATCTCCTTCTAGCATCATTCAACTTCTCATTGAAATAAGCATAGAGTCTTCCTTCTTAACTCAATATTGCTCCTATTGTATTTCCATTGGCATCATAATCAACTTTAAATACTTTACTAGAATCAAGAAATGCTAACACTGCATGCTCTATCACCCTTTACTTTAGTAATTTGAAACTTCTTTGTTCTCCAAATGTCCACTTAAAGTATTTTCTATCTCCTCTCATTGTTTCTGTCATAGGTGTACAAATGCTACTAAAGCTCTTGATAAATTTTCAGTAGAAACTTTCCAATCTATGGAATGATCTTACCTCTCCAATGTTCACCAATGTAGGCCACTCAACAATTGCTCTAACCTTCTCAAGATCCATCTTTAATCCTTCACCAGAAATGAAAAAACCCAAGTACACCAACTTTGTCTTCATAAAACTACACTTCTTGATATTTATCAACAACTTATTATCTCTCAACCTTTATAATACTCAAGTCTAATGTGTCACAAATTCTCTTCTCTAGTCTTACTGAAAAATTAGAATATCATCCAGGTAAACAATATAAAACTTATCCAAGAATTTCTTCAATACTTTATTCATCAACCCCATGAAAGTGTTAAGTGCATTAGTCAATCTAAAAAGCATCACTAACCACTCATACAACCCTTGATTTTTCTTAAATGTAGTTTTTCATTCATCACCTTCTCTGATTTTGATTTGATGATATCAACTCTTTAGGTCAATATTTTTGAAATACTTTGCTCCACTCAAATAGACCATAATGCCATCCATCATTGGCAATGGGAATCTATACTTGATAGTGATATTATTGATTTATCTTGAGTCTTACACATTCTCCACTCTCCATATTTCTTTTGTGCCAGTACAAGTACCACACATGGGCTTAAGCTTTCCTAGATCAATCCCTTTGTCAACAGTTCTTGTATTTGTCAGTTTAACTATACATTCTCTGTAGGTGTCATCCTATGTGCCACTTTTTTTGGAAAAATTGCTCCAAGTATTAGATATGTATGATGATTAATGCTCCAGACCTGTGGTAATCCATCTGGTACATTCTCTAAAATGATATCTTCATACTTTGTCAACAGTTATGCTACTTCAGTTTGCAGTGGATTTTCATCCTTTGTGGTAGAATTCTCTATCTCTAGATTACTAAACTTCTTTGTAATCAATGAAAAATACATGTTCTCAATCCTTCCAAAAACTTCCTTCCATCTACCAAACATAGTTTGGTAGTGCCACATACTTTTTTTTGTCCTCTTCTTCCAAAGGTATCAATATAGTTCTCTTGCCATTTGAAGTCATAGTATAAGTATTCTTCGTTCCATCATGAATTTATTTTCTATCATATTTCCATGGTCTTCCTAACAATAAATGGTATGCATCCATGGGCATAATATCGCACAACACTTCATCATTATATGATCCTATATGAAATTTCACCAAAAACTATTCATTTACCAAGATCTTATGTTCATTTTGAATCCATGCCATCTTATAGGGCTTTGGATGTTTCAATCTCTTCAAATTCAACTTTGTTACCATCTCTTCTAAAACCATATTATCTATGCTATCACTATCAATTATCACTTTACATACCTTTCCTCTAAATTTGCACCTTGTCCTGAACAAATTCTTTCTTTGTGATGGTTCCTTCGTAACTTCTTTGTGCATTAAATCTCTCCTCATTACTAACAACACGCCTTTCTCTAGTTTCCCAACTAAATTACAAGATCCAACAAGTTCTTCCTCCACATAAGTTGTCCTTTCGATATTTTCAGCCCTCTTGTCGATACTTCCCTGATGATATTCAAATGCTCTATGTCCTTCACCTCCACACTTGAAACAAGTTCCTCTAAATGGTCTATTCTCATATCTTCCTTTATCTCTCTAATATCCATCATTGCAATAGGTATTATGACCTCCTCTATCATTGTGGTAGAAATTTTTTTCTTCTCTTCCTCTATGGTAGGAATTATTGTCCTTCTCTTCACTGTTCCATAAGGTCTTCTCTCTCTAGATTGTGATCCACTTCTCTGGAATCTTCCTCTTGCAATTCTCTTTCTTTGCTTAAACTTCTTGTTCAAATTTATTCTACCTTCAACACAAATTGGTATGCTTACTCAACTATTGTCATTTTCACCATGCTCATCTTCTTGGATGTTTGTTCTCAATCCATTGATGTACCACACAACCTTCTCTTTGTTTTCTTCACTATGTCCAGCTCTAATGATCATCTTGTAGAATTCTTCACTATACTCCTTCACAAACCTCTCCTTTTGCCTCAGGTTCTATAATCTTTTCAACAACTCAAGCTCATAATCAATAGGTATAAATTGATTCTTCAACTTTGTCACCATCCTATCCCACTTTGTGATTTTCTCCTTTTCTCTCCTATTCCTATCTAATTGAACTTCTTTCCACCATCTATCAGCATGTCCTTTCAACATAATTTTTGCAAATCTTACTCTTTCTATATCTTTAAGTTCTTCATACTCAAATTATTCTTCCATATCATTGATCCAATCAATCAAATTCCTCGGGGTTTAAATTCCCCACATAATTTTGTATTTTAATTATAGGTCCCTTACCAATCTTGGAAATAGCTTTCAACATCTTTACTTGATCTGAATCTTTTTTCTTCTTATTCTTCTTCTAGGTTTTCTTTATTTTGATTTGCAACATGATCAAATTCATCATCATCACTTTCATCTGCATGTCTAGGGTTTAGACCTCTCCTTCTATCTTCTTCTAAAACATCCAGCCAAACTCTCATTTCTCTCATAATTTCCAACATTTCATCCATTCATCAAGCAACATTCACCATAGCAGGCACTCTCCTTGGTGGCATCTCTCTCCTTGGATCTTGTGCAACTACCTAAATTTGGTGATCTGGCTACAAGGATTTCAACTACCTCACAATCAATGATCAATTGAAAATACATGCAATTTGCCTCAGGTCAAAAATCTATTCACCACAAGGAATTCCTTCTCAGGACTCACTAACTCGCTTTGATACAACTTGGTACAATCATGGATGGGGGCTCTAGAAAGGACTATCCAACCATGCAACTTAGAGTTCAACACAACGGATTTAAATAACACAAGAATTTCTCAAAAAACATGAATTATCATTGATTCAATAACTTCCAGTCTTACATACATCATATGCCTCATATGTAGAATAACTAAGGCTCACATGCCTACTACAAGGGCATTTAAGATATTACAATTAGCACAAGGCCTTATTACATTCAACAACCTAGAAGGCTAGATCGAATTGTGAACTACTACTAATGATATACTTGATTAAATCATGAACTAGTTAAACTAATTTCTTTCCTAAGGATTACAAATGATCTTAAACATGAATCTCCAGCTCTAATTATGATCTTTGTTGACCTCAAGGGTTTACAAACCCAATGCAAGATCAAACATGTAGGTCAGCCTCAAACATGAAAAGGTATCCCATTAGTAAAGAAATGAATTGTAGATCTCCAAGAAAGTTCTCGTTGGACCTAAAATTCCTTCAAGATGTTCCATTAATCTCCATGTGTTCCAAAAAAGTTCTGCATAGCCAAACTGAGCTAGCTAGGCCCTGAATGCTTTGTTTGAGAATTAACGGTGAAATTCTAAGAGCAATATTTTTTTTCAAATGAATGCAAATCCCCCGAAATCTAGATATGTTATAGATGACCTCATGTAGAACCAATACCTTTCTTTGTGATCTAATAAATTATACAATGGTAAAATTTGAAAGAAGTTGCTCAAATAGCTACAGACTAAACTACAAGAAAAGAAATGTTTTTGGTTGATACAAGATTGCTTTACAACCAACGATGCTCCTACATCATGCAACATCCATAGAACATTGAATTTAAATCCCAAACCACAAGACCATATATTCAATAATAGAGGAATGCAAAGCATTCTCCCAAGCATAATTCAAGCAACTTCTTGAACTAGGAACACTTAACCAACTTGCAGAGGCCAAAACTTTCTTTTAGTGATATAGAAATCATCACGAATAATAGGAGAGAGCATAAGACATATTGTAGACCTTCAGAAACATCTCTCCACTATCAGTAATACTTTTAATCCTCATCTTGATATATCATTATGAAGCCAACTCTACTAATAGCAACTATACTCAATACTTCTTAGATAAGGCATGACATCCAACCATGAACTTCAACAAAATCACCATACAACAATGACAACCCAAATGACAACCAATTCCAAGAAACAATCACTACAACAATATCACTAAGTACTTGTCATCAAGGACATCAAATTCCAACAATCTTCTTTACTTCTCAAGTGTTGACAACAATGTCAACCACAACCAATCCACTAACTATTGTTATCAATGACAACCACTGCCAACAATCTTACACAAAGATTCTCAATTTTGACATCAACAACATCCATCAATCTCACAAACATGTGACAACCAACAATCAATGTTGACATCAATGAAAACCACTGCCAACCATCTTACATTAATCTCCTCAAATGTTGACATCAATGACAAAAATTGCCAACAATCTCCCCCTTCGGCATTGATGGAAACACACCTGCTCACTCTCCCCCTTTGACACCAAGGACAAAGGGAAACATACACCTACATATAGAAGGAAACAATATTCTTTTACTTCAAGACAAATTTTCAAAGGTCTTCAATTGAAAAAACAACACATACTCCCCCTTTGACCAACAACACTTCTTCTCAATACCTACACAACTACATCATTCCCCCTTGCTACTAGCTCCCCCTAAGTGGTAGCATACATCAAACCAGGAGAAAAGGATATGGCATGAATTTATCCCCATGGAAAGATGCACCATCTATGCATCTAGTTAGAACAAGGAGAGGTAATAACCCCTAGCTTCTGCTAGAGATAATCAAAAGTATACTTTGAAAGTTCCTTAGTGAAAATATTTGCAATTTGATCCTTGGTAGGCACATACTCCATTCTCACTTCATGTTATGCAACCTTCTCTCTCAAAAAGTGATATCAGATGGAGATGTGTTTAGTCCTTGAATACATTACCAGATTCTTGGAAATATTAATTGCACTTGTATTGTCACACAATATTGGAATGGGTTTTTCATATACCACTTTTACATCCTTCAATTTTTTCTTCATCCACCTGGGTGCAACAAGATGCTACAAGAATGTATTTAGTTTATGTTTTGGATAAAGACACTAAGTCTTTCTTTTTACTAAACCAAGAGACCAATCTATCTCCCAAAAAGAATGCACTTCCACTTGTACTTCTTCAGCTATCCACACAACCTACCCAATCAACCTCAATATAGACACTGAGGGAAAATTTATTATCCTTTTTATACCACAAGCCATAATCTAGAGTTCTCTTAAAATATATGAATATTATTTTCATATATTTTTCATGAAACTTCTTAGGATTGGCTTGAAAATATACTCCATCTAGAGACATGTAGAATAGATTTAACTAATTTGTGTATACACCAATTGGAAAAAGTACCAAAAAATTATTTTGTACAACTGATAGGCATTCAAAATAATCTATAGCATATAGTCATATGAAAACTATACTTGTGAACCTCCAAATTTCTTGATATAGTAAATTAGTATGTATTGAACAATCCTAATGATGTCCACAAGACTTTATGGATAAATCATCCTTTCTAGAGAAATATGAAGCATTCCAATCAGCCTTCATCATCACTTTGTTCTACCAAAGCATGAGTAGAAACTATGTTACATCTTTTACTTTAGAAGGTGTAAAGACTTGAAATTTTGGATATAACACCTTCACATCTTGACCAACTTATCTTTTCAACCACAAGACTAAATATTGCTTAGTAGAGGGATGCTTACCAAAACATCATGACTCTACCTTAGATATGTATGTTGTGAATTCCTTAGCCATCTACTGAAACTTACCTTTTTGAACATTATCTTTATGTATGGTACACCAAACAGGAATGATATCAATCAAAATAAGTGTACCAACCTCTACACACATTCTACTTCCATCAGAACCTACATTAAAAGTTTCATACTTGCACAAAAAATTTGCACAACAATTGATCTAATCCAATTCTTATTTCATGCTAAAGTCTTTAGCATCATGTCCTTTTTAGGGGGCTAAAAGTTTTTCAAATGAAATCTCCCCTAAGATAATGCTCTATCTCAATTTTTCTTAAGATCTTGTGCAGAGTGCACAAGTGTGGAACCATTCTTCTTCTCCTTTTCTTGAGTTTGTTCTTCCTTCTAGACCTTTTCATTTCCCCTCCTTTACTAATTAGAGGTTTCATCCTTTCTCTAAACTGGTGGCTTTACAAAACCACTTCTATAATAATTCCTTATGTCCCATATTATTGCATTTTTAGCACACAATGTTGGGCTCTGGAACAAATGTGTTCCTCTTCACCTTAGATCTACACTCATTAGCCTTGTGACCATAGTTGTTGCAAGCATAGTAATATCCATGAGATAAGATAGTATTATTTCTTTGAGGCATAAATGATCTTCTACCCATGTTATCCTTCCTTCTTTGTCTACAATCAATAGCCTTATAGCCAAATTTATAGAAGAAAAATAGTAACCTTGAAAGGATTGATTGAACCTAGTAGGAGCATGATGTCTTGCAAATGGAGTACTTCTAAATCCTTTTTGCTTCCAATTAGGATTGGATCCACCTTCTTTCTTTCCATTTTGAACAATTTTTATATCTCCAGAGCCATTCTTCTTAGAGTCTTCAATGCAAGCTTTCTTCTCCTTTTTCTTAGACTTTCCAATTGATTTGGAGCTATCTTCAAGACAAAACTTCTCTCCTTTGTCAGTTTTTTTATTTTTCTCTTTTCATGGCATTCCTCATAGTGACAATTTCCTCCTCAAGTTTTAAGCATTCAGTTGTTTTGCCATTGAGCTTAGAATTTAAGCAATATTCAATCCTCTTGCTTTCTTCAACCTTTACTTTTAAATCAGAGATCATTCCTTCTGCCATTTTTAGTTTGATTTCACATTTTTTTACTCCTACTTTGGCTTTCAATTTTTTAGTTTCTTCCTTTGATTTTTCAAGTAAGCGCTCATATTTTGGATTTAGTGCCCTTACTTCATTCAAGTCTTCCAAAATAGACCAAAGCTTTCCTTCAAAACCTATTTCCCAATCATTTGAATTGAATTCCCACCCTTTAGGTTCCATTGATTCTAGATCCACATCAGAAGAGAACATTTCTTCATCACTCAAGGAGTTGGACTCACATTTTTCAACATTGCACTTTCTATCATCAGCATTAAAGGCCATAAAGAGGGTTTCATCATTTGAATCATTCTCCTCATCTTTTGAGGAACCACTACTTTCCTTGGAATAAAGACCCTTTTTAACCTTATCTCTTTTTTACTATCATTTGATTCTTTATAAGGACATTTAGATGCAAAATGACCAATCCTTTCACAATTGAAACATTTGAAAGGTAAATTACCTTTGTACTTTCCAATGTCTTTCTTCAATATTCTCACAAATTTCACTTCAACCTCATCAAAGTCATCATTTTGATCTGCAACTTCATCTTCAATATTTTTGTTAGCTTTGAATACAACTTCCTTCTTTGGAACATCCTGATCAAACTATCTCATTTTAAAGGTAGTAAGAGCACCAAACATTTCATCAACTAAGTATTGATCCAAGTCCTTGGATTCTTCAATGGAAAACACTTTATGACTATAAGATTTTGGGAGAGATCTCAAAACCTTCTTTACAAACTTACTTTCTTTTACTTCTCCACCAAGACCAATGATGCCAAAGACAACTTCATGCACTTGAAGCATATAACTTGCAATATCTTCATCCTCTATCATCCTTAGAGTCTCAAATATTCTTTTAAATATCTACATCTTGGCTTTCTTTACTTTTGTATTACCTTCATAAATGCTACTAGTCTTTCCCTAGACATCCTTAACAAAACTATAGTTTGTCACCTTCAAAATCTTTGAATTATCCAATCCACACAAGAGAGTATTCTTAGCTTTGGCATTGCACTCATATAATTTGATTTCATTTGGATCTATTTGAGGAGTACTAGGATCAACATAACCATCTTTGACTAATTACCAAACACCAAACCCTAGAGATTTTAGGTGGCATTCCATTCTCAATTTCTAGAAAGCATAATTAGTCCCATTAAACCTAGGGCCCTTGTATGATCCATCATGTACCATCCTGCATCTTTGCTTTAACTGGTTAAGCTTCTTCAGAGGAATTTGGCTTTGATACCGATTATTGAACACAGGCAAAGATTGAGATGGGGGTGAATCAGTCTACTCAAAAAATTAAGCCCTTCAGGAACTTGAACTTTTCAGCACTTAATCAAATCAAAAATCTTAAATAGAATAGTAGCAGAGAAGGATATAATAGTATAAAGCTTCAACAACTTTAGTAATCAAAGATATATAAATTCTAACTCTAATCAAATCAGTAGCAATGATAAAAGAGACAAGAACACACATTCACAAGATGACACCGGATTTATGTAGAAAACCAATGAGGGAAAAACCATAGTGAGAGTTAACTTACAATATAAAGGCCCATTGCCAAAAGATACTTGCAAACTAAGGTGCACTACCTCAGCACAAGATATAAAGTAATTTTTGAACTGAAGCTAACATAAATTCAGGGGTAAGATACAAGTACCTAATGAGATTCACTATCTCAGAGCAAGATACAAAGAGTTTATAAAGAATTAGAATACTTGTCAACAATTCACTCTACCGTCTGAGGCATTCAATCACATTTGATATTTTCTTTCAAACACTTTCACACTTTTTCTATTGGATATTCAATGTATTCCACATTCGCACTTCCTTTCACTTGTTCATACTTCCATACATTTGCATCCAAAATGATCTTGCATTTATATCTATCACATCTCTTCAAAACTTCAATTAGGTTTTCCAAGAGAGAATACAAACACATATTCAATTACTAGTGCAGACCCCCAAACACATGACACAAGCAAATGAACAAACCCTATCATCCAAATATCCACAGTTAACCTAGAAAGCCAATACAACACTAAATAGACCAATCAACAATATGTGGATCACATAGGGATGTTCCATGAACATCCAACAAAACTTCTTGAAACTTCTTCATATTGCCATGCCAGTAGCAACCACCACAAACCAAATAGGAACAAAATACTTCATCCCAAAAACACAGAATGCTCAATCATGATATATAACATTAAAAAATTAACTTGTAAACCACTTCAACACATGAAATTGGAACAAAGATACTAAATTGACATTTAATACACATTCACCAAGCCACAGGAGTAGAGACATCAATGCAAATAAATGTGGAGCATTTTCTAGACCAATCTAGACAACCAACAACACTGCCAACCTTTTGCAATTCATAGAAATCTTCTCGGCAATACTGGTGACCTAAAAAGATAGGAGTGCAACATCCACATAACACTAGATTTGAAGCCCAAACCATAGGACCATATCATCAATGATGATGGAATGTGAAGCATTCTACCAAGCATACTTCAAGCAACTTCTTGAACCAAGAACACTTAACCAACTTGTGGAGGCCAAAACTTTCTTTTAGCAACACAAGCATCATCATAAACAATAGGAGAGAGCATATGACATATTATAGAACTTCAAAAACATCTCTCTACTGTCAAAAATACTTCTAATCCTCGTCTTAATGCTTCTAATCCTCATCTTAATATATCATTATGAAGCCAACTCTGCTAACAATAACTATACTCAATAATTCTTAGATAAGGCGTGACATCCAACCATGAACTTCAACAACACTATCATACAACAATAATAGCCCAAATGACAAACAATCACAAGCAATAATCACTGCAACAATCTCACTAAATACTTGTCATCAAGGACATCAAATGCCAACAATCTTCCTTACTTCTCAAGTGTTGACAACAATGTCAACACAAACCAATCCACCAACTGTTGTTATCAATGACAACCACTCCCAACAATCTTATCCAAAGCTCCTCAAGTGTTGAAATCAACAATTGCCATCAATCTCACAAACATGTGACAAACAACAATCAATGTTGACATCAATGATAATCACTACCAACCATCTTACACAAATCTCCTCAAGTGTTGACATCAATTCAATAACAACTGCTAATAGGGTAAACACTTATCATTGGAAGGAGCTAGAGGGTGATCCCACAATAGTGTGTCCCAATTTTTGGTCAAAGTAGGACATTGGGATTAGAATTGTTTTCCAAATTTTCACTTCTTAACACCTATAACAACCAAATCATTAAGAATTTGAAGATGATGTGAACTAGTGATTTTTGAGATTTTGTATGTATATTATAAATACTTTTTAAAAAATAAGAAATAATTTATGTTTTTTACCTAACTTTTAATAACTTATTTTTTATAATTAACAATATTTTAAAAATTGGCATTGCCTCAATAAAGCATAAATTTATTTGTAGAAAGAATAAAATTATAAATTTTTAGATATAGATCCATATACCAATATCAAGTGCACAAATATTTTTTCATAGTTTTTTGTTGCATATTGTTTTTATAACTTTTTGAAGTGAGACTAACTATAATTTAGACATAGGTTACTTTAATAACAGAGAAAATAAATTTGTATTTATCTAAATTCTTTTTTATTGAAATAAGAACATCAATACCTAGTGCACAAATATTTTTCATTTTTTTATCTATTATATTATTTTCCATATGCATATAATACAGACCTTCATATTTGTTGAAAAAACTATCTTCACTAGAAAATAGAAATAAATACAATAATCAAATTAAATAAATTCAATATTATACCATTTAGAAAGCATATGTCAAGTGTTATGAACCTACCAAATATCTTGTCTAGTTGATTCCATTTGAAGGTTCAACTTGAGGTTTGAAGTTGAAAATTTTGAGAAAAATCTCAAACATGAAAGGTAAGAGGCCATCCAAGGGCCTTCTTTTGAAGGTACATTCAAAATAAGGCCCTTAGTGATGCAGGAGCATCCAGTGGTGTAAGGGCAATCTTGCATCACCCAAAAATAGTTAAATTTCAAGTTTCTCAATTTTTAGATGTTTTTACATTTTTGGATACATTTTTCGTCATAATGAAATTTCCAATTTACGGTTTTTATTTTCTATTCCTGGGTTGAAAGATATTGTAGTTTTAGTTTCATAGATTTGCACCTGAAAATATTCCGAGCTAGATTTGAGGCACTTAGAGTCACAGAATGGCTCTGAAACTTGCTGAAATCAGCGTAGCGAATTTTGAATGCGTTATTGACTTCTAGACCTTTCCAACGGTTCAAACGGTTTGCGAATCGGAGTCCCGGATCAAAAGTTATGGCCCCGGGAAGTTGGCGCACTTTCTAGAAGATACAATTGCAAATGCTCTTTTGAAATTTGAACTTCATGTTGTAAATTTTCGGCACCAAACCACCTAAACTCAAATTTGAATGTTGTTTTGGCTCCAAACTATTAAAGAGCTCTATTTATGGGCAGGTTTCTAATTTTATGGTAACTTTTTTTTGGGGACAAGCTCGCATATTGCGAAAGGGTTATTCTGTAGCTGTTTGTAACTTGCATGTATTGTAGAACTTGGGGATTTGAGATCCTCTGCATGTAAGAAGCTCCATTTTCTGAATAATAAAATTATTCTCTTGTTTGTGGGTTATTTCTAAGTCTCGGGCTGCGCCCTCATCAAGTGGTATCAGAGCAAGGTTTTCTTGAGCGTGTGGACAGATCGTTGATCGTGAGGCAGTTCACACCAGGACCATGGTTGTGGGTCAAGGTCAAGAAAGATGCCTCCAAGAGTGATGCCAGGTAGGCATGGTGGTGCCAGAGGTGGTCGAGGCGGTAGAAATGTTGGTGGAAGAGATGCACTGGCAGCCCTCCAGAGACAGATTGATGCGTTACAAGAGCAATTTAGAAGAAGGTTAAACCCGAGGGAGGAAAGTGAGGATGAAGGAGAGGAAGAAGGTTCAAATGTAGAAGAGGAAGAAGAAGTAATTGATCAAGACCAAATTCGGCTAATAAGGGCCATTTCGAAGATCGGGAAAAGACCTAGAGAAGAAATCCCCAATTATTCTGGAAGTCTGAACCCGGAAGAGTTGATCGACTGGATCAACGAGCTAGAAGAATATTTTGAGTATGAGGAAATAGAGGACCCAGATCGGGTTAAGTTTGCGAAAATGAAGCTAAAGGGCCATGCTAGTATTTGGTGGAAAGAGGTCTAGTTGGAAAGAAATCAAGAGGAAAAGACAATATCACCAGATGGGATCGCATGGTAGAGAAACTGAAGAAGCGTTCATACCAGTGGACTACGAGTTAGATCTTTGAAGAAATTGCAAGGGTTGAAGCAAGGGAGCAGATCTGTGAAAGAATATACTAAATATTTTCACAAGATAATCATCAGAACGTCACACAGAGGCCAATAAGGAGAAGGTAGCCCGACATCTTAATGGGTTACCAATCGGCATCTGTGAGGAGCAAGCCTAGTCAGAATAACCACCATTGAGGATGTGTATCAGTTTGCTTTGAAGGTCAAAGAGAAGTTGAAACAAAAGATTTGGGCAAGCAAAAGGGATGAGGAGGTCAAAGCAAGGTACTGGAAGACCTTCGGGGAAGCCGAAAATGATGATGAAAAGAAAGTGAAGATGCGGGTACCACCAAGCCAAAGTTGAAATGCCAATCCCCATCACTGCGTGGATCAAAAAAATGCTGGTGATCAAAGAGGTAGAGGACGAGGGAGATATGGACAAGGATCAAAAGAGGTGGTTTCAGAGGAACGTGTTTCCAAGCAGGTGAAGAAGTGGCATTGAGCCTATGAATGTCCACAACACCAAGGAAGGGAAACAAAAGGACAAGGTCAGTGGAAGCGCTGCGCTATGATGAGGAGGCCCAATCATAACATTCAGATGATGCTAAAAGGGGAGAAGCCCTAGTGATTAGGAGAGCCTTGGTGACTGAGGAAAAGGAACCAGAATAGAGGAAGAATATGTTTCGCACAAGGTGCAAGTGTGAAGGAAAATGTTGTGATGTCATTATTGATGGTGGAAGCACTGATAACTGCGTCAGAGATGGTCAAGGTTGAAGTCAAGAGGGAAAGGCACCTACATCTGTATCGAATTGGCTGGTTGCAGAAAGACCACAAAGTTTTGGTCAATGAGCAGTGCTTAGTAAAGTTCAAGATCAGGACCTACCATGATGAGGTACTCTGTGATATCATCCCCATGGATGCATGTCACATGTTGTTGGGGAGGTCGTGGTAGTTTGATAGGCGAGCTATACATGATGGCCATGCAAACACTTTTCCTTGACAAAGGATGGGGTTCGTCACAAGTTGAAACCTCAAGGAGCGCTAAGAAAAGGTGGCGTAAAGAGTGCTAGAATTTGTTATGTAGATAAGAAAAATTTTAGAAGGTATGAAGCATTAATGTGTTATGCATTGATTCCTAGAGGAGTATGAGGATAGTGAGGCTGTCCTGTAAGAAGTTTCGATGTTGATGAGTTTCGTGGATATTGTTTCGAGTACGTACCTGGAGGGTTTACCACCAATAAGGAAGCATCAGCCATCGATTGATTTGATTCCTCGAGCCAGTTTTCCAAATAAGGCAGCTCATAGAATGACTCCAGTAGAAAATGAGGAGTTGAATAGAAAAGTTAAAGAGTTGTTGAGAAAGGGTTTGATACGGGAGAGTTTGAGTCCATGTGCAGTACCTACAGTACTAGCACCAAAGAAGGATGGGGAGGGAGGATGCGCGATTCCCCGAGCTTCATAAACAAGATAATAACTAAGCATGATTTCCGCCAAGGATGGATGACCCGATGGACTGTTTGAGTGGAGCTCAGTACTTCACAAAGATTGATCTGAAGAGTGGATATCACCAGATCCGAATTCGAGAGGGAGATGAATGGAAGACCGCCTTCAAGACCAAAGAGGGCCTATCTGAGTGGTTAGTCATGCCTTTTGGGCTAACCAATGCACCGAAGCACATTCATGCTCATGAACGAGGTACTAAAAGAATTTCTAGGAAGTTTTGTTATTGTGTATTTAGATGATATTTTGATTTTCAATAAGACGTTGGATGAGCATCCGATGCATATTCGGAGAGCCTTTGAGAAGTTAAGAGAAGAGAAACTGTTGATTAATCTGAAGAAGTGCAGTTTTGTGAAGAGGGAGTTAGTGTACTTGGGGTTTGTTGTCTTAGCAAAAGGTCTCAAGATGGACCCAGAGAAGGTGAAGGCTATTCGAATGCCTACCTCTAAGAACCGCTACCGAGGTGAGATCTTTCCATGGTTTGGCTAGTTTTTATAGAAGTTCATTGAAACTTCAAAGAGGCATTTGTGGACCCCTCGGATCAAACAAACAAAGTGGATACAGTTCGCGGAGCACCGAGCTTAAAAAATTTGAACCTGCTGAAGCGAAGGTGACAAAAGCAACCCTATTCTAGCTCCTCCTGCATTTCAACAAGGTGCTCGTGGATTGTGATGCCGCTATTGTGTCATTGGAGCAGTGTTGAGCTAAGAAGGTAAGCCCATTGCCTATTTTAGTGAAAAGTTAAATGATGCCAAGAGAAAGTATTTTGTATATGATCAAAAAATTTATGCAATAGTTCAAGCATTAAAGAAATGGAGACATTACTTGTTGCTGAAGGAATTTGTTCTATATACTGATCATCAAAGTCTTTGCGCATCTAAATAGCCGGGAAAATTTCCAAACGAGGCATGAAATGGCAGAGTTTTTGCAGAGTTATACCTTTATTTTGAAACATAGGAGGAAGTCAAATAGGCCAGATGCCTTTTAAGCAGGAGGCATTACATTGATGACAAAGACGTGATTGAAGTGGTTGGTTCAATGAACTCCAATAATCGCATGAAGATCCCCGATTTTGGCAGAGGGCTTAAAAGCTTGTAAGGAACTCAAGTATAAAGGACAGACAAGGTGGTTGGATTTCATAATCCAGATGGCATGTTATTTTAAGCAAGCCAATTGTGTATCCCGAGGAGTTCCATGATAGAGAACCTGATAAAGGAGAAGCATAGTGGAGGAATGGCATGACATTTTGGTCGGGATAAGACCATTGCCATTATCAGTGAGCATTATTATTGACCTCAATTGTCACAAGATGTGAAGAAGTTTGTACAAAGTCGGTATGTCGATGATAAAGGAGTGAGCCGTATCACGGTGATTATATCACTCTACATGCACCGTGAGAGGCCATGGAGGATATAAGTATGGACTTTGTTCTTGGTTTTCCAAGGACCACAACAAGGGAATGATTCAGTCTTGTGGTGGTTGATAGGTTTTCGGCGATGGCACATTTCATTCCATGTCGAAGATTCCATGATGCAGTCCACATTGTTGACTTGTTCTTCAAAGAGGTGGTGAGGCTACATGGTCTACCAAAGATTATTGTTTCAAATCGTGACACCAAATTTGTGGGGTACTTTTGGAGGACCTTGTGGAAGAAGCTGAAGATAGAGTTGAAGTTCAGTTCTGCACACCATCCACAAACAGATGGGCAGACAGAGGTTGTTAACAGGAGTCTGGGTAACCTACCAAGATGTTTGGTAGGAGATAAACCCAAGGGATGGGACTTGATCTTACCCCAGGCAGAATTTTCTTACAAAAATTCTGTCAACATAAGCACTGGTAGATCACCATTCCAGATTGTATATGGAGGTAGCCCTGCAATGTACCTCCATAATTGAGGAAGATGGACCAAGATCAAAAAATAAGTGTTGAAGCCAAAGATTTTGCAGAACACATCAAGAATATACATGAGAAGGTACGAAAACACATTAATAAGATGAATATGCAATATAAGGCTAAGGCAGATCAGAAAAGGAGGAATAAGGAGTTTCAGACTAGCGATGAAGTAATGGTCCACTTGAGGAAAGAAAGGTTTCCCGTGGGAACCTATAACAAATTGAAGATGAAGAAATTCGGTCCCTGTAAGATTTTGAAGAAGCATGATTCAGGGAATGCATATGAGGTAGAGTTGCCCGATGGAATCAACATTTCCCCTGTGTTCAACATTTCAAATTTGACAAAGTATCATGAAGGTGGAACAGAGAAGTACTCAACAGGACAAGATGGCATTCTAGCACCTACTGTGAAAGGGAGGAGATTGAAGCAATCTTGAATAGTCGCGGTGGGAAGGAGTACCGTAACAGGCGATGGAAGAATATCCGTGAAATGGAGAGGACGGCCTGTGGAAGATTCATCTTGGCTATCTAAGGCAAATAAGCTGACCGCTGGTTTTCCTCAACTATTCGAGACGGATGGGGTCACTTCTCACCACTGCGTCCGATGCAGGAGCATCCAAAGGGTGTAAGGGCAATCTTGCATCACCCAAAAATAGTTAAAATTCCCTCAATTTTCTCTTTTAATTTTTACATTTTGGATACCTCTTTCGCCATAATCAAATTTCCAATTTACGCTTTTATTTTCATTCAGGTTGAAAGATATTGCAGTTTTAGTTTCCCAAATTTGCACTCTAAAAATATTTCGAGCTGATTTGAGTGCACTTTGAGTTCCTGAATGGCCCCGAACTAGTTGAAATTGGCATATTTACTTTGAATAAGCAAGTATTGGATTTCAAGACCTTCCAACGGGTTCAAACGGTTCATGTAATCGGAGTCCCTTGGACAAAAAGTTATGGCCCTCGGGAAGTTAGCGACTTTCTAGAAGATACAATTGCAAATGCTCTTTTGAAATTTGAACTTCATGTTGTAAATTTTCGGCGCCAAACTGCCTAAACTCAAATTTGAATGTTGTTTTGGCTCCAAACTATTGAGGAGCTCTATTTATGGGCGGGTTTCTAATTTTTGGGTAACTTTTTGGGGACAAGCTCGATATTGCAAAGGGTTATTTTGTAGCTATCTCAGTAACTTGCATGTGTTGTAGAACTTGGGGATTTGAGATCCTCGATGTAAGAAGCTCCATTTTCTTAATAATAAAATTATTCTCTTGTTTGTGGGTTATTTTCTAAGTCTCGGCTGCGCTCTCATCACTTAGTTGGCATATATATATATATATATATATATATATATATATATATATATATATATATATATATATATATATATATATTCAATATAAAGGACCTCCAAACAAATGTCAAAATTATTTAAAAATTAAATATAAGTGACCTTCGAATGAAGGTGTTTTAGGCCAACTTATAAAAAATAGTAAGTATTATATATTAATATAAATTTAACAAAATTATTGCAAATAAAAAAGTGAAATATATCAAAATTTTGAGTTTTTGCAGGTGAAATTTTTAAAACAAATTTGCAAAAAAAATTATAATTTTTAGATTTTTAAAAGGAGAAAATATTTGACAAAAAAGTACTAGAGAAATATTTTGCAAAGGAGGAAATGGGAAATAAGATGACAAGGAAAAATAATACTATGAGGAAATATTTAACAAAAAGGGATAACAAATGATTTGAAGAAAGGACTCAAAGATTTATCGCACAAAGACAAGGTATGTATAATTTTTTAATTTGCATAAAAATGTTTCAAAAATATTAGATTTGTATTTACCCCTATTTCTTCAACTCTAGGGTTTGAATGTATAGTTTTTTATTTTAGATTTAATTTTAATTAAAAAATTGATTCCTACATGTTTTAGATTCATATAGATTTTTAATTGTAGAGATAGATTTCAAATAAATTCTCTACATCAAATTCACTAGTTCCTCTCTATGGTTTGTAGATCTCTTTCCCTTACTACTTTAATTCTAGGACTGTTTCAACATAGTTTGTAGATCTCTTTCCCTACATCAAATTCACTAGTTCCTCTCTAGGATTTGTAGATCTATCTAAGTCACTTACAAAATCTATATTGCACTATATTTTCACATGGTAGTACATTTGGATTTGAAGTGGTTCACATAACTTTACATATGTGGATAATTAACATACATAATTTAATGTTAGCATTTTCTTTATGAATATCCATACCAAGTATAAACCTTGTAGACCCTTAGTCCTTTATATTGAATCTCCTATATAATTGAACCTTAAGTTCCTTAATTACCATCTTATTATTTTCAATTATTAACCTATCATCAACATATAAATAATAATTAAAACATTATCACTAACTTTTTAGTATATAATAATCAACATGAATCCTTCCAAAACCTAGTTCTAATGCACATGCATCAAACTATTGATACTATATACATGTTAACCACTCCAAACCATGTTGCCTTGTTCTCTATCTTTTTAAAATTTATAGATACATCTTAATATTATATTTTATGTTCAAAAAAACATCCTTTGGTTATTCATCCTTGGATAAGACTCTTAATTTCCCTATTTGTGACATAAATTAAGTAAATAGCCAAAGCTTATGGTCCTAGACTAGCACTTCTTAAGAGGATTTTGGATTTCAATCTAACAATTTTTAAACTACCTTTCAACTAGGATCTACTTCATTGTAATGCATAGACCTGTCTTGTCCCATATCTAATAATTCTAGAATAATTATAAAACACTGTAAAATCCTTAGAGAAATACCCTCCACCATTACTTAATCTTTACCATTTTTATTTTATTATCACTCTAATTATCTATCAATGCCTTAAACTCCTTAAACTTGTGAAAAACTCATACTTCTATAAGATCCCATCCCCAAAGGATGTCTTCACTTTCTCTAGCTAGGTATATGGAGAAATTTATTATTACCATGGAAAATATATTCTCTATCATTCTCTTTGTAATAAAAGTACCATTCCCATTGCAGAGTCATGTGATATGATGCATCGACATTAGTTAATTGAGGTTCATTGCTAATAATGTTATTGGATAGAAATATTACTAAACTCATCATTTTCTAGTAATTTTTTAAAGGATTTATATTTCTTCTAGACTTGTGTTTATTCTTATGTGACCTCTCCTACCACAATTCCAACAATTTCTAGGTTTACTAGGAGACTTGATGCCCTATCTCCAAATTTCTTCTTACCCCCTCTATCCTTTAACCTAACCCTCATAGCAAGGACATTATTACAGAATTTATCCATGGAATTTTTCTTTATTTTTTCACTTGACAAGAAACCAATAATATCCACTAGTTTTGGTAAAGAATAATTACCATTAATTGTCATAATTTAAAATTCCCCATAACTTGATAAGGATCAAATAAATTAGTACTAACTTTACAATTTAGATATAGTTTAGTGCCCCCCAAATTTTCCATCCACCTTAAGGTTGCATGCACTTGAATAAAATTAATCATTTTATGAATATTCTTTAATGCTAGATACATACATGTTTTTTGAAAATGAGTTTATCTATATGATCAATCCCTTATATGAATAATATATACGATTCAAGTCTTCTCTCTTTTATATATACAAGGGATCAACATATAGAAGGAAGAGTACAAGTTGAGCCTAATTTAGATATTGGAGTAGCGGGGGTCAACCACACATGGTTGATATCAAAGAGGAGGTTCAACCAAGCTTATGTTGGAGAGGGTTTGGGATCTCTTCCTTCTAATGATATGTATCTAATGAACCTAATTAAAGATGTTAAGAGAATTTTTTTTTACAAAAATATAGATCATTTACTTGATATTGATATAGAGAAATTTAAATTGTATGTTGAACAACCTAGTGTTGTTAGTAAGAATTCATTGTATAGGATTTCAAAAGAAATAATTAAGAAGTATTTTAAAAATCATGATACACTTTCTCAATCTAAACTATTATCAAGTATAGTTACTCGTGATGAGCTAAAAGATTCATTACAATTATTAGGTCTAGATTTCACATGAAAGAGGAAAATACACCTAGAAAAAGAAATTGTTCAAAATGTTACAAAAGATTTGAGTTCTATTGGAAAAAAATCTCGATCAATTGATAAGATAATTTCAAGAAGAAGGATGTTGAACTCTATTGTAAGTCCAAAAATGTCAATAAATTATCAAATCTCTTCACTTTCAAGTGAAATTAGCTTGAGTAGATAAGCACTAACAAGATATATGAAAAGAAGAAAGGTTTTGGATGATACTACTATAGAAGGAAATTGGGAATTGATGTGTATGGATCCTCATTCTAACAAAATTAAAGATGGTGTTAAAAAGTTGATCTCAGTTTTTTGGCATGATCATACTCGTCCTTCATCAAATAGTAGAGATGCACTCAAACACAGGATTAGACCAAATTATTATGAATTACATACAAAACATTGTTTATACATAACACAACATGAGATGTATGTTATATTTTGTGATATGAATCCTCATATAAAGATTGGGAAAACAATTTTAGAAATTTTCAAGACATGGTATTTCAAACCAAACAAAGTTTTTGATATTTTTTGTTGTCATCACCATATTGAATTTGATCTCTACTAAAAGTGCATCAAAAGATCATTGAAGAAAGTGATGGTTTTGAAAATGCACCTCCAAAAAGGGTAATTCAATTCATAGCATTCATTTTATGTGATAAAAATGATCTGATGATGTAGATGATCCAATGAAATACATAAAAGGACTTTGCGAAACATGTGGAAATTTAGCTAAATTTCCTTTGAGAAATGAAAATACTAACATGATGAAGATGGTAAATTGCAAGAGTTACAAGCACACGAAGTATCAAACTAAAATTGGGAAAGAATCCATAAGGTTATATTATGTAGAAGAGGAACTACCCATTGGAACATTTATAAAAAGAATTCATAAATTGATACAACCATACACACAACATGCATTTTTTGCTAAGTGGAAATCTAAACAGTTTTAATTGTTGAGAGATGCTTTTCCACTTGGAATAGTTTTATCAGTAGTTGAATTTGCAATAAATTACTATTTTACCCATCAAAATAAGATTCAAACATAATATTATTATTTAGAGTATGTCATTATTATGGTGCATGTATATTATTGACATGCATGATTGGGTTTGGATGGTGTTGAGAGAATATATCTATGATAATTTGTTAAGAAAGAATGTCACTTTTATATTATTGATTATAAAGAGCATGACACACATTTTGTAGAAAATCTCTTTAAGGAATTCTTTGAAGATTTGTGAAGAAGGGGTGTGAAAATTGAGAAAAATATTGTATGGGTAGATGGTTGTGCATCACAATTCATATCATCAAGGTCATTTTATACACTTTGCAGATATCATCAACATGATAATATATCATACATTTGGAATTTATTTGAGAGTGGACATGGAAAGGGTGAATATGATGGTGCAGGAGCTTGCATCAAACATTCTCTATGAAAATATCAAATAAATCATTAGGGAGATTGTATAAATGATACTCAAGATGTTGTTGAATGGTGTAAGAAACACTTCACATGTGAGGTTGGGACATCTTCAAGGAGGAACCCACATCCAACTAAATTATTTTGAGAGATATAAAGTATGTAAATTATTTAAAAATAGTTTGAATTGTTTAAAATATTTTTATTATAATTTTATAATTTTGAAACAAAATTATAAGTGTACAATTTATGAGTTTGGCATAAAGAAAATGTAAGTGTGGATAGAAGAAAAATGCACAAATGTAAAAGGGTAGAGAAAACAAGACCTTTGCATTTTGTCATGAGTACAAATAGCCAAGGACATTATGCACTAGGTATTACTCTTTTTTTATTGCATGTTGGGAGATTATGAGAATTGCAAGAGCCAACAAAGTGGATTTTTCAATGAAGGAAATTTGATGCCACTAGTTGTTGATGCATATGATAAAAATAAAGAAGAAAGTTTCAAAGAAGTTCCTTTGATTTCAACTAATTATGACCAAATTTCAAGATTGATTAAAAAGGGTACATATTTATTATGTAGAACTCTTGTAATTTTCATTTTTGAAATTTCTAATATGTTGATCTAAAATTTAATTTTGATTTGGTTTTTAAATATTGTGATTCATGATAAACTGTTCTAATTTTATTTCATTTAATTTTTGGTGCAAGAGATGCTTTTTGTAATCATAGCAGAGGCTGGAAACAAGGTGTAAGTTATTATTTATTAAATTGCACAAAAGAGAGGATGAAGTTAACAAAACCAAATACAAGTGATGGAGTGTTGTTTTTGTAACACCACCAATTCCAAAATAGATAGATATGCAACAATATTACTTTATTCTAAATACACTTAAATATTTATTATTTATAAAATTTAAAAGAATAATAATTAAATTTGAAGTAATATTTGAACTATGCAACAATAAATTTATTTCTCAACAATTGAAATGGTAGAAAAAATAAATAATACCTATCTTTATTAAAATATGTAGAATTTTACAAAAGATTGATTGGAGCAATTTGTTGGTTCATCCTCTTTCGTCTATGATAAATCTAGGAGGAACCAATTCCTTTCGAAATGTAGTGCTTTATTACACTCCAAACAAGTGATGGTTTAATGGAACAATGCTCAAAACAAGTGCATATCATGCCCTAGCTAGGACCATCCCATGTGTGTGTTGTACCCTAAGTTGGACACATGTGTACCCCCTTCTCCAATTCTCATATTCTGCTAACCCAAAATCTTTCTCTTGCAATTTCATCAATCATATTTTTCCTCCTCTAACCCTTGATTAGTTTTTTTAATGGGTTTAAATAATAACCCAAAGGGTGGTTCCAACTATCTCACACGTTCATAATAATATTACATTTTAATTATAAATGGTAATAATCTTGGGAAACTATTTATTTATTATTGTTATTCCATTGTTATTTTATTTTTAAACTTTGAAAGTAAATCTCCTTTGCTCTTTTTTTTAATTAATTTTATTTATTTTTAACTTGAAACTAAATATTATCTTCTTTTTTTTACATCTTTTTATGGGGAAAAAGTCTTGTAACAATTCTCCCCATGTAATTTACCTACTACCCTCAATAACATGAGGATTTTTTGTACCAAAAACACACACATAACAATTTTTAGTTAAACAAATGTGGATATTGAACTTTAATAATATCTTTTTTTCCTAAATAGTACTATCAATACCAAAATGACTCCATTTAATTTTTACTTCATCTATAACTCTATTTATTAATGTTCTAGATATTTTTTCAATTATTTATTCTGGTTCAATTTTGAATTCACAAGAAGATTCAATAAAAATACTTTTCCAATCAATAACATGATCTACATTATATACATTTTTCTTAATTAAACTCACATGGAATACATCATGAATTTGTAATTAAGGAGGTAAGACAAGTTCAAAAGAAATATTACCTATATTTTCTTATTTTCTATAACATACTAACCCTTCAAAGAAGTAAAAAATTTCTAAGTTTTCACCTTTTGAGTGAATAAACCAAGTAACAAGCCATTGCAATAAAAAAAATCTTTTCTTTATTGAGAATTTATAAACAAGATGCATTACATAATACAATAAGGATTCCATTTATTTTCAATAATTTCATAAGCTACAACAATACAAGAATGTATAAATATACATACATAGCTCAAAGAGCTTTGGAACAAATAGTTGTAAGATAGTCAAAGATCCTTCCTTTCAAATCTTGGGTCTTGTGTCGCCTGATGTGGAGGAGAAGCATCACTCAGGTGCTTTTTTTCCAACCTCGTACTCTTAATGTAGTCCCCCACACATCTATCATTCGATAGATGGCCCTTACCTTCGACAAAGAGATTGGTAGAGTAACTGATAATGACAACCAACTGAGCATAGTGTTGTGTCCTACATAACTAGAACTTATAATCCCACAATCTCGAACTAGCATGTAATACTAGATCACAGTGAATTGACAATGGAACCAACGGTCATCACACTATTTTGGTCAAAGTATTCTCAATGGTAATCCAAAGGAAGGTCATCTATCACATACGCTACTCAGGGCTGATTTGACTTAAGGCCATCTTAAACTACACATAGGTATTCCTTCAATGGATAATTTATCATCCTAGAGATAACCTATCACCATTTTAATCTACTTGGAATAAACCTACTTAACAAGTAAGTACACAAGCTCCCTCCCATACTGGATAAAAAATCCTAGGAGTAAACACAAGCTATTCTAATTAAATCAGTAACTTAGCTAAGTGTATCACATGTTCCACTCATGTCCAATCATATCTAGTATATAATACCTATGATAAACACCAATATCCTATTATGGAGTACTTACAAGCACATCATAAAAATAGCATAAAATATTATATTCCCTCTTAAGTGAAATTCTAATTCTCTAAATGCAAGTACTTAGAAAAGATAATTCAAGCAACATCGAGAACAATTCATTCATAATTTAAAAATAACAAAGAAGAATATCCTCATGCCTGTTATCACTTGTCCAATCTATTGGCAGTAATTCAGCCTCTCCCAAACAACAACAAGCTTGATAATAGCTTCTCAAGAACGTCACAATGAACTTATACTCTCAAGTTGATAGATTACGCCACTCAAACAATAACTCTTTCTCTCAATATGGTAGAATTCTCTCTCTCTCTCTCAAGTAAAACTAGAAATAAGCTGAAAATAATGTAGCATAAAGGATTGCAAGAAGAATGTGTCCTCTCAATGATCAAGCACCCTTATTTATATAGCACCTTGGTAACTTCTCAGCCTATAGTTTAGGCATGAAAATGGACATAAAACACTATACAAAGCAATGCATAAATCACAGCAAAAAGGTGGTGACTAAACAAGTTCATACTCTGCAAAACATCTACAGATTGACTTGCAAAATCAACAACAATCAGAGACTTATCCAAATCTGCACATGGATAATTCAAATTATCTCCAGCAATAGACATCTACAGAAAATGGGTTTCCAGAGGTGGCATCAAAGCTTCCACACTCCTCTCAATGTTGGTGCAGTTTCCTTGCAAGTAGAAACAGTCAATTACCAATTTAGAACACCAAGCATTCATTGACTTGGTCTATAGGTGAGTTGACTTAGATATTTACTCTCTTTAACAAAGTCATCGACTATTTCCCATGTTTCAACAAATGTTGGTTTATGGCAGTTTAATTTTACCAAGTCAAAGATAATCTTCACCATAGGCGTCAACTAAGTCTATGTCATGCATTGACATAAGGCAACAAGCTTTAAATGAAATATGTGTGTTTCATAAAGTGTGACAACAAGAGTAAAACTCGGCTTCTATAAACATGGTCATAAGCAACTTCAAATCAACCTCTATCATGATAAATGATATTCGATCTTCAAACAATAACAAATATGTTAAATATATATTAATATATATAATATAACATATACATACATATATATATATTTAAATATCATCACATATTTATATATATGTATATGTATATATATATATATTTACACACACACACACATATATATCATAAGCCATTAATGTAAGTATAAATTTCATATTTATATAAATAAGTACAGGCATGATAATATTTACATATAATAAACACAATATATTGAATGTATGCATATATATAAGTATATGCCTCTATGTACACATATATGTATGTATATCTATATTGATACATTTGTATGGGCGTTTCCATTCCCCAACGTACACATGTATCAATACATATATACATATGGATATGTGTATATACTATACATATATATATGCTCATGTTCAATTCACATATAGCCATTCACAATTACCAACATATTGATAAGTATTTACAAGTAGTACATCTATACATGTGCATATACATGTCATTAGATCCCATTGGCATGTGTGTGCATATATATACACATACTCCGTGTATGTCCCTCTTATCAATATAATGGTATAGTACAAGAAAGATCTCAAAGGATCAAATAGATAAACATCATCTAATAATGCATGCAATAGTAAACAAGACTCTTCCAATGTAGACACATCAACTAAGGATGACTTACCAACTTCCCACAAACTAACTCAACTCAGTCATTCTACTATGGTGTGTGTATGCTCAAATAGTTTAGTTTTACTGGTTACCCGACCAAGATCTTCTCCTGAGTGATACTTCCACTCTGCCTGGAGGAATGAACATATACCTACAACCACTAACACATGCTCATCATAGTCAGTTGTTCAAAAAATATGCAGTATACATAATACATCTCCAAAGTTAGAATATCAATTCAATAACCATCCATTTCACATATATGCATTTCTTTTCACACAACAGCAGATGTGATAACATATATTCATAATGCATTGATAACCAAGTACAAGCATAATTTATTCATCTCCAGAATTCAAATTACATTCACATTTACCCTACATAGTAATAGTAAATAGTAATTACATAATTGGGGTATAACAGTTTCAAAAGGTCCACAAAAACTAGGAACTATTTTAGAATATTTACCAAGTTTTAATAAACTTATTTTGGGTTTGACTCTAAGGAAAGCATAGTCACCGACATCAAAATTTTAGAAAGACCTTTTGGAATTAGCCTAACTTTTATATCTATCCTAGGTTGTCTTCATGTTTTGTTTACCTTTGTTAATAATGGCTTCCATTTCTAACATTTTTTCATTCTCATATGAAATCTTATGGACACAGTCAAACCATGAGATAGTTTTATTACAATTTTGACCATACACAGCTTCAAAAGGTGACATCTTAATGGTTGAATGATATCCTTGATTGTATGTAAACTCAACTAAGTGTAATAAGTATTCCCATAACTCGAGTTTATCTAGATGGTATGCATTCATAGCATATCCTCCAAGATTCTATTAATCCATTATGTTTGATGATCCAACTCAAGATGATATGCAGTGCTAAAATTCAAATGGATACCAAGTTCTGCAAAAATATATTTCCAAAAAGAAGAGATAAACCTAGGATATTGATCTGAAATAATGTTTTTTTGGTAAACCATGTAACTTGATAATTTATTTAACAAAAATATGGGTGATATCAAAGGAAAAGGATTTTATTTTGATAGGAAAAAATATACCATTTTGATTAACCCATCTACCACTACAAAGATAGAATCATGACCTTTCTATATTCGAGGTAGTCCATTAATAAGGTCCATACTAATTGACTCTCATTTTCAATTTGGGATGGATAAGTGTTGTAAGACACCAAGGGATTTACATTATTTTGATTTTACTTTTTGGAAAGTTAAACATTGTTTGACATATGTACAAATCTCATACTTCATTTGAGGCCAAAAGTAAGTTTTATTGACTAAAAGATAGGTTTTATGAAATCCAAGATGTCTTGCTATAAGTATATCATGAGAATCCTTCAAAATTTGTTGTTTAAGTTGGGTAGATTAGGAACACATAGCCTTCCTTTATAATAAAGGAGACCATTGTTACCTAGAAAGTAATGTTTAATTTGATCATTTAAATATTCATTAGAGGATTGATTATGGAAATCATTGTAAATTTATTAGAATAATCATTGATAGGTAACCTAGATTTGAGATCTTTTTCAAATTGGTTTCTTTCCAAGGTTAAGCCATTAATACAAAAAAATTCTACTTAATGCATCTACCACTACATTTTCTTTTTTGGGAAAATAATGGATAGTGAAACCATATTCAGTTAAAAGCTCCAACCATAGCCTATCTCGTGTCAAGATGGGGTTGAGAAAAAAAATTCCATAGATTATGATGGTCGATTTTTAATATAAATTTATTTCATAACAAATAATGGTGGAAAAAATTGAAAGCATGGACAATTCCTAATAATTCAAGGTTGTGGATAAGATAATTTCTTTCAGTAGGTAACAAATTTATTGGTTCATAACATACTACTTGATTATCCTACATTAGGCTACCACTTATACCTATACAACATGCATCAGTAATTTAGTGTCAAAAATTATCACCCTTGATAATTTCACACTAGGTTTAGCTCCCCTATATGTGCTTAAACCTAAATTATGCCTTTAATTTTCTCGTTTTATAAATATCTTCAAAAAATTAAAATATGGATGAAATAAACATTTAATATTTAATATCGATGTTTAAGGACTCGAAAAGGATGAATCTGGACTAGGGCACCCAACGCCCTTGTCCAACTCATTTTAGCTAAATTTTAAATATGTCGATTTCAACATTTTAATATTTGAAAATCTAAAATTATTTATTGCCTATCAATATTTGATTTTCAAGAAACTAGAAGAATTGCATATAAATACTTGAATCATTTTCACCATTTTAATCCTAATGAATCCTAGCATTTTTAGAAGGAAGTTAAGATTATTATTGAGCAATCAAGAGTAGAATTAGTAAAATTACAATAGCATTTATTTCAGTCAAGCATCATATTAGTCATACGTTATGTTTTTGTATGATTTTGTTCATGTTTATTTGTGCTGTGAGTACTAACACTTGCAGGACTTCAAATCAAGCATCAATTTCTATTTGAAGGTGATGAGTATATGACTTCAGTCCATCAAGGAATGTAAATATGAGTGGAAAGTATAGCAATTGTCAATTTATCACTTTTTATCATTTATCCTCTACCTGATCGAGGGTAAGCTCTCTTTTTACATCATCATAACCATTGTGGAGGTAGAAATACCAAAATAGGTTTGACATAGGAGAGAACTTATATGGCACAACCCTTCCCCCCTTTCATGTGTGTAGGTTATAGATCTAAAGTGAATTGAAGGATGATTGAAGACCTAATTTATCATTCATGCAAAAAAATTGTACAAGCCATCAAATCATGGAAATTTCATTTTATTAGTGACAAACGAAGTT
Organism: Sequoia sempervirens; assembly: GCA_007258455.2. Taxonomy (NCBI): domain Eukaryota; kingdom Viridiplantae; phylum Streptophyta; class Pinopsida; order Cupressales; family Cupressaceae; genus Sequoia; species Sequoia sempervirens. The sequence goes on along the minus strand of VDFB02000008.1, from coordinate 354,705,087 downwards.
CTAATAATGATCCTAGAAGAGAACTTGCAGACCAAGAGCAACATGAAAGTGAAATCAAACCTTGAGTAGATACTACCCAATACAGGGAATCCAATGCCCTTGTCCAACTATTTCAAGCCAAAATTTATATGTTAGGTTCTTTTGTTTCTACCCTATACTATTTTTAACTCTATTTTTATTTATCAATTCTATATTTTCTAGAAATCTCAATAGTTTGTTGCATTTTCATAGTTAAACTAGGAACATCATTGCATTATCAAATTTATTCAATTAATAATTAACTAAGCCAATCAACATCATCCCTCATCACAAAAGATTAAAACCCTAATCCACCATTTTGTCTCTTCTATTGAGGTTTGTAGCCAAGTGGGGGTTGAGATCACTTTTAATCCTTTCCAATTCTCATATTGGAAGAAGTGTGATTTAGGCCCTAGATTTATTTATACACTTTAAAATCTTCTAAAATCTAAAGCATATCATTTTAAAATTTGAGTGTAATCTTAGGTTATGTGAATTCATCATTTATGCATACATGGTTTTCATAAAAAATAAATTGAAAAATTCAAAATTTGCATTGCCTCTGTGACCTATGGATGAGTACGGGTTAACCACACTTGATCCATGAGGAATCAAAAGTGCGATTTAGCCACTAAACCTTAATCCCAATAAAATCATTCAATGTAAATCGAAGTGGAAGCCATTAAACTTAACATGTTAAACTACAAAAGCTTTTGAAATGCCATCTCTAATCCATTGAAACTTATTCTATTGGGGGATTGGTGTTGTGTTGATGTGAAATGATAACCCTTTCACAATCTCATGACCAGTGAGCCATTTTCAGTTGATTCTATGGTAGAGAATTGATGAAACCCTTGTGATTGATGTATGAAAACCTAGTTTATGCTAAAATGAACATGATGCAAGTTAAGTTACCATGATTTTATGCTAAAAATACACTAATGAGGCATGGATCATGGATTCTCATCAACGGATGAGAATGCAAGATGAAGATTAATCAAGGGCCCACAATTACCTTAAACAAACACACTTTTGACCTACTCACATAGGTCAAAGGTAACTTGCTAGAAAGGTAAGAGAGTTAACTCACTTTTGAAGCTAAGTGAGTTGATTGGAGGGAATATTCCTTAGAATATTCTATTAGGGTGAGGAAAAAGGTTAATTTGTAAATTAAAACAAATTTTTAATTGTGCAAAAAGGATAAAGAATATTCCATGGGAATATTCCCTTTGATTAGAGGAAAATTAGTTTAATTTCTAATTAAACAAGGTTTAATTTATGCAATTAGGGGATTAGAAGAATTAGATGAAATTTATTAAATTAAATGATTTAATAAATAAGGGAGGGGATGAGATGATATTTAATTAAATAAGATGACTTAGGAGATTAAATTAAATATTTTAGTCTATTTAATTTAACGAGATGAAGTGTTAGTGTGAAAAGGGATGAATTAACCTAATTTAATTAATTAGGCCAAATAGACGAAAATGATGCAATTAATTAATTAGCTAGGCTAATTGAATCAATTAAGTGAAAAGAGGATAGATAAAGAGGAAATGATGTTAATAAACCTATTTCGAGTGTATGACATCAATTAGGACATTTTTTAGTGTCTATATTTTTCCCCTCTTTGAGGTAAGGTACCTACTACTTTGGTTCAAAGAACAATGTTGTTCAGATTAAAAATGTTGCCTAAATAAAAAAATAAAAAAATTCTAATTTTTTAGATTCCCCAATGGAAGGGTAAAACTGATTCCTTGCCCCCTCGAGAAATCAGGCAAAAATTTTAAATTTTGGGTTGATTTCTCGATAAAGGTTCAAAAGCTGCCCCAAGAGTCCAGAAAGGTTCTAGGATGCAAGAATAATGCCAAAATGCAAAAATTAATGGAAAATTAGGTCCAAATTGGAAAAATTGGTGAAAATGATAATAAACCCCATTAAAATAAAGTAGGGCAAAAAACCCTAATTTTCTAGCTTAAATAGATCAAAAAGGGTGATTTTCAATTCATTTGTGCATTCACACTTTAGAAATTCTTGCAAATTGAGCTCTAACCCTTCAACGAAATGGTGCACTGTGAGCTTCCCCGACACATTTTTGATCGAATTCATGAGTACCAATAGCTTCCAGGCGCAAGACCATTGGTACGTGATTCGAAACCTTATTTAAAATTTGAAATTTTGATACATTTATTAGGTGTTAAAATTTAGAATTTAAAGGTGTCGCTATATGGCGACGCCCAAACTTCAATCGACGATGCCCAAAAGATAAATAGCAATGCATATGTATATGCCAATGCTTTTTCCAATTTGAAATTAGGGTTTCAAATTGTAAATGGCGATGCAGACTTATCCAGCAACGCACTTGTCAATTAGAAAGTTAGGGTTAGGTCATGCCAAATTCCAAATCACGACGCCATCTTGTATGGTGACGCATTTTTCAATTTGATTTTTAAAATGCATCGGGCATCACTATTTAGATTTTGAATATAGTGACGCATTTGTGATTTTTGAGCTAGAAATTCCAAATAACTTCAAATTTTGATGATTTCCTAACATCATGGGCTTCATGAGTGCAGGAGGTCATCCCACCATTGATGTCGAGAGAGCACTGGCCCACAGTATTGGAGAGATTGGGTGATCTTTTAGAGTTGCGCCAGGAGCACCTGGGAGAGATCGGATTATGGTACATTGCGTACACACCAGTGATTAGGACCCATTTGGCCATGATGATAGTGTTGTACGAAAGGTGGCATAGCGAGACTTCTTTCCACCTTCCAATAGGAGGGGTGATAGTGACCCTAGAGGATGTGTGGCGGATATTGCAGTTGCTTATCCATGGTGACCCTATGATTTACGATCCTGATGTTGGATTCGATGCCTACTTAGAGGTGATGGAGATGGACCAAATTGTTTTGGTCACCTCTCAGATAGATCTGGAGACATACAGAGGTCAGGTGTTGACCTTCAAATTGATTGTGGCAGCCATCATTTCAAGTTTGGTGGCTCCAAACAAACACGGGCGATTCTTCAATCTAGGTTGGGGCTTGGCTTAGTAGAGGATGCTATATTGGAGGACTCTTTTTGCATGGGGGCCCGTGATGTTGGCCTCCCCATACCATAATTTACATGATTTCATCTATTATGATGGTAAATCCATTGGTGCAGGGATGACACTTCTCCATATTTGGGCATGAGAGTACATTACAGTGCTTCGGCCGATTGTGTAAATGGTAGATGTGGAGCCAGATGATCTGGTCATTTGGAGATATTGGGGTGCCATCACTCTTAGGCACACAAGATAGGTTGGGCTCCCGTATTGGCAACAGGTGATCAATGATATGACTGTGTTCTGGTGGCAACCATGGCTTTAGATGCCACCATGGTATGATAATATACAACAATTATACTTCACTAGGAAGACCCGATACATGTAGGGTCATGAGCATACAATGATCGAGAGGTACCTTCTAGACAGAGTGGCCAGACAATTTGGCAATGTCCAAGACAAGCCCAATGATGCTTATAGGGATATTTTTGCTAGAGCATCCAATCAGGTTCCCACATGGGGACCCACAATTTTAGCACATGAGGCTATTGATATTTTCTGCCAATTGGTTTCCCAACTTTGGGCTTATGATCAAGGCTATCCTATTGCACAAACTACTCCTGCATATGATGCATGGTTCGTCCCTCCACAGCGACTAATAGATCCTGGAGGGACTCCTCCAAGAGGGAGGCCATAAGGTAGAGTAGTTAGGGGAAAACGATAGGGAGGCCAGGATGGCTATGGTGGACAAGTTCTGAGGGCTCCGCCAGTAGGACAACAGCCTCTAGTAGTGTAGTAGCAGCTAGTGCCACCACCACTACCGGATGCCAAAGATGCACAAATACAATAGCTACAACAGTAGGTGTAGGTGTTGACAGGTGAGCGAGATCAGGCTCACCAGTAAATTTTGGTTTTGACTGCTGAGCAAGACCAGCTTGGCAGCAAGTGGTTGTTGTTACAACCAAGAGGGACACAACGCTACAAAGAGTACAGACTGTTACAGGTGAGAGGGATCAGGAGGTGGCTCGACATTAGCAGATTGAGAGCCTTATGACATCCACCCATGGTCGGACAGTTTTAGCATGGTTGTACAGAGAGGCTATTACAAAGGCTGCATATTACAAGCAACATTAGCACAGAGATGTACTAGCAGCTTTGAGGTAGCCTAATTTTTCACAGCAGAGCGATGCATGCCCCCGAGCAGAGGATCAGCCTAAGCGGCAGGCTAGAGAGGGTAGCAGCCACCAGGGCTAGCTCTTTTTTGATGTACATACACTTTTTTGTTTTTTCCCCATTCTTTATACCGATATACATTCATGGGCTCCTTTTTAATAGCCTCGTGGATATTGTACTTATGATCGATGTACATACACTGATCTAGATTTTGTACCATGACACATTTTTTTGATATATATATATATGATATGAATATGGATGATTCATGACATGATGTGTTGACTTTATTTTATGTATGGATGCTTATATATGATCATGTATGGATGCACTTACCTTTATGCCTATGTGATATTTGATGCTATGGACGGATGCAATGTTATGCATTATCTTTTCATGATATGATGATATGAATGGATGATTATGATATGCAAATGCTATGGATGCACATGATGTGGATGCATTTGTTTATATATATTTTTGATGCATGTTTTATGATGATGATGCACATGTATGTATATGGATGTATGGATGCAAATTCTTATGATATGCAATGATTTAAGATGCTTAGAATAACAAATCTTTTATATTCATCATGTCTTAAATGATTATGCAAAATGTATGATGTGATATGGAAATGATTATTAGATGGATTCTTATGCTAATGGATGCTTATGATTATGATATGATATGAGATGCATGTATGTTGAGGGTTTGTAGATGCAAGGTGGATGCATTAATGATGTTTTTGTGTGTCATGATACCAGATTAGCACAAAGAGAAGATAGAAGAATAAAGAATGAATAACCGTAGTTGATGATGATTGCTTCAAAAGATCCAACAAGTCCTTGATCCATCAAGACTTTATTAGAGATGGTGACAAGACAATGCAAAAGAATGCAGGATGGGTGCTCACACTTCGGGATTGGGATTTTCATTGTTCCTTATTGTTTGATATAACACATAGATACAATGCATCAAGGTATTGATAACTAGGATGGCATTGTATCTAGTGTAATGGACTTTGACTCGACAAACAGATAGGATAGTTCTTGTTCACACCTTGACATACAGAAATGTCGTTGGAATGCAAGTTAGAATTTTAGAACATGTTGGACCAAAGCATATGCGATAGTCAACAACATACTCCAAACGACCTTCCTACACACAACTAAGAAAGTATACGCCAAGATTATTTTGCAAGAGTATCCACAAGCATAGCAAATGAAAGATAATGATTGATGCCCCATTCCTTTCTCTCTTAATAATTTTAGATAGACATCATCGAGAGGTCCTCGGAATGGGTCAGTAAGATAAATCACAAGAAAAGATCAAAGACAAACAATCAGTGTTATCTATAGCTCCTGTCTAGTTTAAGTTTAGCTTAAGGTGATATATGATGTTGATTTCCATCGCAAGAAGGATACATCCTAGGACATGTTGGTCAAAGGGTTGTTTGATGTTGGGATGATGATGCTAAGATGAGCTATTGCTATAAACTTCACTGACACATTTACCTATGATTTTGACTTTTAGGTTTGCACTTTATAGCTTTTTATGTTTGTTTTCTACTTGTTTTGCCAAAGGGTGAAGGTGACCATCGTTTATTATGGGTGAAAGTGTATTATGGGTGAAAGCGAGATGGGATGGATGGAATTTGGATTTTCTAGAATATTTGAATGTTTTTGGTATTTTGAAATGTTTTGAGGTTGTTTTTGGTCTTTTTGGATGTTTATATGGATGTTTAGGATTTTCTGAATATTTGAGGCTTTTTAGGGTTTTTTGAATATTTGAGGTTTTTTAGGTTTTTTGAACGTTTTCTATTGTTTTTGTGTTTTCAATTTTCAAATGTTTTTGTGTTTTTTGAAATATTCAGATGTTTTGGGATTTTCAATTTTCAAATGTTTTTGTATTTTCAATTTTTGAATGTTTAGGGGTTTTCAATTTTCAAATGTTTAGGGGTTTTCGGAGATATTTGGATGTTTTTGCGATTTTCAAGAGTTATTTGGATGTTTTTGGATTTTTGAGAATTTTCAAGTTTCGACCAAGAACCTAACCTAAAAACCTATCCTAGGGGCCTTGGGGGATGATCAAAGATTATCCTTGCTTATGTTATACACACAGAGACCACGTAGTTCAACTAACTTGACTAATTTACAAGACAAAGATATGAACAGATGAGAGACGGTAGTTAATTACAACGAATCGCTAAAGGACAGACCTAGGGTGTCTCAGGGGCACATCAATGATTAGCCTTGCCTATGTTATACACCCAGATACCACGTAGCTCAACTAAATTGACCCACTAACAGGACAAAGGTATGAACAGATGAGAGACAACAGCTAATTACAATAGATCGCTAAAGGACATACCTAGGGCATCTCGAGGGCGCATCAATGATGGCCTTGCCTATGTTCAAGCTCAGAGAACGTAGTTCGACAAGGAGGACATTATTTTTTTTATTTTTGATGTTCAACCTTTTAATGGATTTTGATGTTTTCTGAATTTTTTGGATTTTCCCTTTACAATTTTCTGAATGTTTTTGGATTTTTGCTATATAGGATTTTGCAAATGTTTTTGGATTTTCTAGATAAGATTTTATGAATGTTTTTAGTGTTTTCTGATAAGATTTTATGAATTTTTTTGGTGTTTTCTGATAGGATGTTCCATGACCTCAAGATATACAAGAACCCACATAACGAAATGCCCCCAGTGTGATATGTTAGCCTACTTCAATAAAAGCAGGATAGACTGACCTTGATAATATGCCAAGTAGTGCTAAAGAGTTCACAATACCTTACAGTGACAAGCCATGATAAGGACATGGATGGGGGACGAATAGCGATGCAAAGAATGATAGGTCAAAAGAGCCAAAGAATAGATGGAGATACCTTATTTATGCAAGGCGCCTGTTTGCTAGGTTTTCACCAAGGTACTTGCCCAAAATGCCACTAAAGTGGTTTTCACTAGAGGACGATTTTTTCTTTACTTTTTTCAATCATTTTTCTCATTTTTTTGGATTTTGATCTTTTTTTATTTTTTTGTATTTTTTGATTTATACCCTTCATGTTTAGGCATAAAACTTTTTGAGATGCAAGTTGTTTATTAGCTCCTACAAGGGTTCACCTTCAAGGGTTGGAAATTGGTATGCTCTTGATCCATAGCTTACTCTAATGACAAAGGGACCCAACCAAATAGGCTCAAAATTTCCTTTGATATCTTGATCTAGAAGGTTCTTTTGATTTTTCTTTAAGACGAGATCACCTACGTGGAATGACCAAAATTTGATTCTCTTGTTATAGCTTTGTTTCAGTCATTTTTCATACACTTGCAAGTGATTAAGGGCATCAAGACAACGTTCATCCAAGAATTCTAGCTCATTCATTTGAGACACTTTGTACTCTTCTTCAATTATCAGATTCTTCAGTGACACTCACAATGATGGGAGCTCAACCTCAATAGGAAAGATGGCTTCTGATCCATAGACCAAGGAGAAAGGGGTTGCTCCTATAGGTGTGCGAATACTGGTTCGATAAGCCCAAAGAGCAGGATTTAGCTACAGATGCCAGTCACGACCAACTTCGATAACTATTTTATTTAGTATTTTTAGGATAGTTTTGTTTGTTGCTTTTGTTTTTCCATTTCCTTGGGGATAGTACGGTGTAGAGAATCAGTGTTGGATATTGAATCTTTGAAACAACTCTTTCACATCTTGATTTTTAAATGGGGTTCCATTGTTTGAGATGAGGGTTTGTGGTATACCATAACAGCAAATTAGGTAATTCAAGATAAACTTGGCTATTTGCTTTCCCATTATGTAGGTCATCAAAATGGATTCAACTCACTTAGTAAAGTACTCAGTGGCTGTTATGATGAACTTATGGCTGTTGGATGAGGTTGGAGTGATTTTTCCTATGAGGTCAATTCCCCACTACGAAAAAGGCCATGGTGTAATCATTGGTTGTAATTCTTGAGTTGGAGCATGAATTAGATCCCCATGTTGTTGACACTGGATGCATTTTCGCACATACTAATGAGCTTCTTTCTCCATGGTTGGCCAATAGTACCTCATCCTCAATAGTTTCTTAGCTAACATCATACCACTAGAATGGAACCCACAAATGCCATCGTGTGCGTCTGTTAAGGTAGTTAAGGCTTCCTCTTAGTTAAGACATTGTAGTAATGTCCCTTTGATGCTTTGACGGTAAAGGTTATCATTGAGGATCACGAATCGGGATTCCTTTTTGACAAAGGTCTTTTTAAGGTTTGGGGTGATGTATGATTGAAGGGTTCCTCTATTAAGGTAAGTAAATATTTCATGGTACCAAGGGGATCCAAGACCAACAATGACACATGTGAATTCATATTCAAGGATTTCAAAAGTTGGTACGAGAAGTTGTTCTACCAAGAATTCACATTGAAGAATGTTGTTTGGAATGTCTAATAGTGATCCAATTGTTGTCATGGTGTCTGCTGCTCTATTCTTCATGCGAGGAATTTTCTCAAAAGTTATGTTTATAAAAAGATCTTTGAGATTCTCCACCATCATTTTGTAAGGAGTGAGGTTTTCATCTTTGGTTTGATAGTCGTCATTAACTTGGTTGATAACCAGATGTGAGTCTCCATAGACTTTTATTTCTTGTATCTGCCACTGAACTACTATCTTGAGACCTATGATCAAGGCTTCATACTCAGTAATGTTATTGGTACATGGGAATGATAGCCTATAAGATTTTGGGATGCAATCACCTTGGGGGTGATGAAAAGAATGCATGCTCCTGATCATGTTGGGTGAAAGATCCATCAAAGTACATCTTGCATTGAGTTGTTAGATTAATAAGGAACACTGATTCATCAAGGAACTCAAATATTAAAGGGTTCTCATCATAGATGGGTGCTTCTTCTATCTGGTCTGTGATTACTTTTCCTTTGATTTCCTTGTGCTCCACATACTCTATGTCAAACTCTATCAAAATCATTACCCATTTTTCCATTCATCCTATGAGGGTTTCTTTAGATAACAAATATTTTAATGGATCAATCTTTGTGATGAGCTTGATTTGATGAGACAACATGTAATTCCTGATATTTTGTGAAGCAAAAAATACTGCTAGGAATACTTTCTCAATGGGTGAATAGTTCATCTCATAGCCTACCAAGGTTCTACTGATGTAGTATATAGCTCTTTCCTTTCCATTTTCATCATGTTGTGCTAAAAGAGCTCCCAGTGTTGTTGGTGTTGCTAAGATGTATAGGATCATAGGATTTTTTGGTATCGGCATCATGAGCATAGGTGGTGTTAGTAGATAATCCTTAATCTGTTGGAAAGCTTTATCACATTTTTCATCCCATTTGTAAGTTATCCCTTTATGAAGAAGATGTGAAAAAGGGTGAGCCTTATCTAATAGCTAAGTTATAAACCTTCTGATGGACTATAACCTTCCTTGTAATCCTCTCATTTGTTTCAATGTATGTGGTGGTTCCATGTCTAGGATGGATTTTACCTTTGTTGGATCAATTTCTATCCCTATTTGTGAAACAATGAAGCCAAGAAGTTTCCCTAATGTGACCCCGAACACACATTTTTTTGGATTCAATCATACCTTGTATTCTTCAAGCCTCTCAAAGATAGGTCCTAAAACTTGTATGTGTTCACTTCTCTTCTTTGATTTTTCCAAAATATCATCCACATAATCTTCAACTATTTTTTGGATCATGTCGTGACAGATGAGGGTCATTTCTCTTTGATTGGTAGCTCCTACATTCTTCAACCCAAATGGCATCACATTCCAGTAGGAGGTTCCCCATGGGCATGTAAAGGCGGTTTTATGTTGATCTTCTTTAGTGATTATGATTTGGTTATAGCCTAAAAAGCCATCCATGAGTGACAACATTTCATGCCCAACTGCTAAATCTACAATAAGATCAATGTTGGGAAGAGGGAAATCATCTGTCGGACATGCCTTGTTTAGATATCTAAAATCAATGCATATTTTGATTCCCCTAGTAGGTTTTGAGACTGGTACCAGGTTTGAAACCCACTCAGGATAATCTATGAGTCAGATGAATCCAATGTCAACAAGCTTTCATAGTTCCAGTTTAACCAAGAGTGTTATTTGTAGGTGCATCTTCCTTAATTTTTACTTGACTAGTTTGGCCTCAGGATAGATTGCTAAGTGATGCACAACTAATTTTCAATCAATACCTGGCATATCTGTGTATGACCATGCAAATTTAGCTTTTCTCTCTTTAAGGAATACTACAAGGTTCTTTTGTTCTTTTTCTAATAAGGATTCAACATAGAAGGTGATCTTAGGTTCTTCCTTTGTTCCCAAATTAACTGGTGTAGCCTTTTCTACTAGTACTGCTAACTTCTCTAGATGCATTGCTCTAAGGGAGAGATTGAATCCTTCATCCTTAGGAACCTCAGGGAGGTTTTCACCATCAAATGTGTCCTTTGTTTTTACTATTTTGGGATCAGAGAGCACCACTAGGTGGTTTTCACTCAAGGATCTACAAGTTAATTGCCTTTCATTTATTTTGAGACTGAAGGATTCAATCGTCTCCCCATAGTATGCTCTTGTATCAAGCTCTATGTCAAAGCCTACTTTGTGATCTTCCCATGATAAGTTGTCTCGAAGTCCCATGAATTCTGAGATCACTTCATCATTTTTGAATAAATCTAGAATCGGTAGTCCTTGTTGGTCCATGTCAATGAGTTGCGGGTATACCAAGCATATTTGAGTTAGTTAGTTGTTTGAGACAAAAGATGTTATGGATATCATGAAGAGGGTGTTGTTTTCAAATAATTCAGCAACATCAAGATGAAATTCATCTAAGGTAGTATCACGTGAAGTGGGTGACCAAGAGGAAGCCTCAACTTGTTTAGCAGAAATACCTTTGCCAATAAGTGTGGCCTTGCTAGTAGTACAACCTAAGCCAATATTTTTTAGTCATTTCTCAGGAATGATGGGTTCTAGTAAACCATTGTGATTTTGTCCTAGCTTCTCATTCTTGTTATACCACATGCTCTGCATTAGCTATAGACCTTTGTTGTCATCTTTCATGGGAAGAATAGGAATAGGTTGTTCATCTTGATAGAGGAGTTTAGAGATATCTTGCTCATGGACATCTTCTTGATTCAAATCTCCCCATTTGGTGAAGGTAGTAGCTGCCATCTTGATTATTTCTAATTCTTTAATGCTAGATGTTGGTTTCCCATGGTTTTGAGGAGAAATAGGTAACTCTCCTAAGACAAAGGTGTCTTTCAATATTTTGTAGCTTCCACAACCATCATCTTGGATTACGGCTTTGACATCGGGTATGCTTTTCACAATTGGTACTTGTGATGCTGAGGTAGAGGCTGGAGATGATGGGTCAACAAATGAGCTTGATGGTGTAGGTCCTTCATCATTTTTGGGTATTTTTGGGATCTTTTAAAATTTGGCCTCAAGGATCTTACAGTAGTAGAAAGGCTCAAGATCTCCATGGATAGTAATTTCTCTACCCTCAAAAGGAAACTTCACGCATTGATGATAGGTTGAGGCTATGACTTTCAAAGCATGGATCCATGGTCAACCAAGTGGAATGTTATAGGGAAGATCAAGATAAAGTACTTGGCATGTAGTTTCTACAATGAGAGGTCCCACTTGGATAGGGAGTACAATGATTCCTTGTGATACCTGTTCTTGATCATCATATGCTTTGATGGTGGTACTCTTTGTCTTCTCAATAGTATCTTTTGAATAGCCTAGCTGCTTGATCAACTGCAGGGTACAAATGTTTAGACCAGCACCTCCATCTACCAAGACTCTTTTGACCTTACTTTTATGAATGAAAGCCTCAAGATGTAAAGCATGGTTATGAGACAGTTGTGATGGTAAATATTGTTCAAGGCAGGTGAGAAGATGGCTAGTGATATGCCCTACCATAGCTTGAAACTAATCGGTATCAATGTTCTCGAGAACAAAAGATTTATACAAGGATTTTTCTAGTATTTCTCTGTGTGCAAGAGATAGTCTCAAGAGTTCAAAAATTTATATTTGAGTGGGGGTATGTTTAAGCTGATCTACAAGATTGTACTTGCTAGTATTGGATGCGGGAAAAGTAGGTTGTATCCTAGATTGAGCTGCAATGGCTCCTTGAATAGTTATTTTGCCACGTCTTATGGTGACTCCACATTCCGTACTAGTGCCTTTGATGGTGACAACAGTGATAACTCTATCATAGGAAGCAACTACATTGGAATAAGTATGTTGAACATTGGTGTAATCCTTATCTTTTCCATGGTTGTTAGCTTTGTTATGATCAAGAATAGGATTCTTGTATATCATGAGATCATGGTTTCCAACTAGTACCTCAATAGGTATGGTATCATTTTCTATGAGATCTTGGATGATATTCTTGAGTCTCATGCAATTTGTTGTTTTATGTCCTTTGATTTTATGAAAGTCACAGAGATCATGCTTGTTGTACCAAGATGGATTCTCTTGGGGTTCTTGGTAGTGTTCAAAGTTAGGAAGTGTTATCAAATTTGACTCTACCAATTTCTTCATGATTTTCTCGATGGGTTATGATAACTATGTGTACTTGCATTTAGGATAGTTGTTCCTATTACCGATTTTTTTTGGTTGCATGTCAATGTTATTGATCTAATTGTTCTAAGGTGGTACCATTTGTTGCACAGCTAGTTGGATACTAGCAACTTGATTGTTGTTGGGTCTAGTAGCACTTAGTATGATCTTAGCGTCTACTACACCGTCATTTGTTACATTTTTGTTCTTAGCCAATACATGAGGTTTCTCATTTGAACTGGTTGAAGGATGGTTGTCTTTGTATGCTTGAGTGTTTCCTTTTGAGATTAGGGCTCTTTCAATGTTAAGGTCTCTTGGAACAAGCTCGTCATAGGATGTGATGCATTGCATTTTCAAGTGAAATGATAGATTCAGATCAATGTTGGCTATGATGATTCCCACTTGTTCATCAAGAAGAGGCCACTTGATTTTACTAGCTCTTTGCCTCCATCGTTGCAATAAATTTGTGAAGGTTTCTCCTAGATTTTGTTTGAGAGTGTACAACTCTTCTAGACTAACATCCATGTCAAGATTGAAGGAGAAGTGATTGATGAATTTGTCAGTGATTTCTTGAAAAAATTTAATACCAAGAGGCAAACGAGAGAATCAATCCATAGCAATAATGTTAAACTCCGAGGAAAGAGGTGCATTAGATATGAATCATTGTAACCCACTTCCATGCACATGACATTGAATTCTTTGATATGGTCAATAGGACTTCCTCTCCCTCTATAATTCCCAAATTTAGGGACTTCAAAACCAGGAGGGAATGGTATCATTGCTATGTTTTGGTCAAATTGGTAAGGACACAAGTTTTGTGTATGATATTTCTTTGTCTTTCCCATGCGAAGGTCTTGAATTTCTTGTGAGAGTGCTTTCATTTGTGATGCGATATCATCTTGTGGATTAGGTGGAGGAACATATGGTGGAATGAGAGATGAGTTATATGAGATGTATGAAGGTGTGAGATTTTATGAAAGTGATGAGTATGTTCCTGATGCATTTGGGTTGATGATGTTCGTATGAGGAAAATAAGATCCTTGTTGTTGTTGTTGGGTGTACTACTAAACTAGTAAGGCTTGTTGTTGTGCTTGTTGTTGTTGTTGCACCACTAAGGCTTGTTGTTGGGCCTGCTATTGTTGTTGTGATAATAAAGCTACTTGTTGTGCTTTTTGTTGTTGTGCAGCTTGTTGTGTTGCTAAAGCTACTTGCTAAGCTTGTTGGGAAATGGCCACTTGTTGTTGTTGTTGTTGCTACTGTGTTAAGGCTGCTTGTTGAGCTTGATGTTGTTGTTGTGCTAATGTTGCTTGTTGAGTTACTAAGGCTGCTTCTTGTGCTTGTTGTTGTTGTTGTGCTAAGGTTGCTTCTTGTGCTTGTTGTTGTTGTGCTAAGGTTGCTTTTTGAGGTGCTAAGACTACTTGTTGTGCTTGTTGTTATTTTTGTGCTAAGACTTCTTGTTGAGCTGCTAAGGCTACTTGTTGTGCTTGTTGTTGTTGTACGGCTTGTTGGTAAGTTTTTTGTGCTTGCTATAGAGCTATAACATGTGCTTGCAATGTGGGATCAGGTGGTTGTTGAGATATCTATGGAGGATTAGGAACATTGATTGAAAAGAATCCCTTGCCCTATGTTGGAAGGATTGCCTTGTATAAAAGATGTAAACAAAGGATTCGCTATCAAGGTACTCCTAGTATTGAAAGAACTCATGACCAAGGGATTTCTTTGTGGAGGATTAAGAAGAAATGATGTGGTAATGATGGATGGAATAGATGAACTCACCAGAGGGTTGGATAAAGATGTCCCTAGTTGTGTTGATGGTTGATTTTGTGATATAGTATTGGCATGCCCTTGTGTGTTGCTTTGAGTTTTTGGGTTTGTACTACTCTGCGTGATGGTAGGTACACTTGTGGTACTCATAGGCATGGATGAAGAAGGGTTTCCTCAAAATTTTGAAGTAGTGGTAGAATAGTGTGGTTCAAGTGGAGTGTGTATCTGGTTTGGCATGACCTAACCCTAACTTTCTAATTGGAAAGTGTGTCGTTGGATAAGTTTATGTCATCATTTACAATTTGGAACCCTAATTTCAAATCAAAAAAATCGTTGGCATATACATATGCATCGCTATTTATCTTTTGGGTGTCGCCATTGAAGTTTGGGCATCGCCATATAGCAACACCCCTAAATTCTAAATTTTAACACCTAATAAATGCATCAAAATTTCAAATTTCAAATCAGGTTTCAAATCACATATCGATGGTCCTATGCTTGGAAGCCATTGGTACTCACGAACTCAATTAGAAATGTGTTAGGGAGCTCACGATGCGCCATTTCATCAAAGGGTCAGAGCTCAATTTGCAAGAATTTCTAAAGTGTGAATGCACAAATGAATTGAAAATCACCCCTTTTGATCTATTTAAGCTAGAAAATTAGTGTTTTTTTCCCTAATTTAACCTTTTTAATGGGGTTTATTATCATTTTTACCAAATTTTGCATCATTTTTTGCATTTTTGGCATTATTCTTGCATCCCGAAACCTTTATGGACCCTCAAGGCAGCTTTTGAACCTTTATCGAGAAATCAACCAAAAATTTAATATTTTTCCTGATTTCTCGAGGGGGCAAGGAGTCAGTTTTATCCTTCCACTAGGGCATCTAAAAAATCAAAAAAAATAAAAATGATTTGGGCAACATTTTTAATCTAAACAGTGTTGTTCTTTGAACTGAAGCAACAAGTACCTCACTTCAAAGAGGGGAAAAATGTAGACACTGAAAAATTTCCTAATCAATGTCATACACTCAAATCAGATTTATTAACATCATTTCCTCTTTATCCATCCTCTTTTCACTTAATTGATTCAATTAGTCTAGCTAATTAATTAGTTGCATCATTTTTTGTCTATTTGGCCTAATTAATTAAATTAGGTTAATTCATCCCTTTTGCACTAACACTTCATCTCATTAAATTAAATAGACCAAAATATTTAATTTAATCTCCTAAGTCGTCTTATTTAATTAAATATCATCTCATCCCCTTCCCTTATTTATTCAATCATTTAATTTAATAAATGCCATCTAATTCTTCTAATCCCTTAATTGCATAAATTAAACCTAGTTTAATTAGCAATTAAACTAATTTTCCTCTAATCAAAGGGAATATTCCTATGGAGTATTCTTTATCTTTTTTGCACAATTAAAACTTTGTTTTAATTTGAAAATTAACCTTTTTCCTCACCCTAATGGAATATTCTAAGGAATATTCCCTCTCCTCCAATCAACTCACTTAGCTTCAAAAGCAAGTTAACCCTCTTACCTTTCTAGCAAGTTACCTTTGACATGTGTGAGCAGGTCAAAAGTGTGCTTGTTTAAGGTAATTGTGGGCCCTTGATTAATCTTCATCTTGCATTCTCATCTGTTGATGAGAATTCATGATCCATGCCTCTCATTTCCTTCATCCTAAACTGTTGATTAAGCTTTTTGATCTCAACCATTCATTCCTCATTTGCTCTCCTATAAATAGATCACTATTTGGAGACAAATGGATTGGTCTTTTATTGCAAAGTCATGTTGTTGAATTTACTCAAATCCATACTCTCAATTTGCATAAATTTAGCCTATTTTCAATTCATTTTTAGTTGCATATTAGCTTCAAGCTTCCATTAATGGCTTCCATGCATCCATCTTAGCTTGTTTATAAATTACGATTTTTGATGCAGAGCATCATCAACAACCAACAACATCATTTTTTTTAAGGGATTTCAATCCCAAATAGAATCAGGAGAAGATCAAATAAGGTAATCATCAACTTTTCACTTAACTTCATCAAGACACTTTTTAGACTTCCAATCTACACAACTTCAAGGCATCAAGTCAATGTTCAAGAAAACCATATTTTACACCATCAAGTTGATCAAAAGTAAACAAACTCAAATCAATACCCTTTGAAAACAATCCTCTCATTCACCATTAGCATCTTTACAAAATCATCAAGTTACAAACTCAGCAAACTCAACAAACCACATCATTAGTACACCAATATAACTCATTCATCAAGGCAACAAAACATTCATGCCATATACTTCAACTTGTACATCATCAAAATGTCAGTACCAAACCATAATCAGACTTAAATCATTGAAATAGTTCATATTCTTCTACCAACACCTATCCAAGCAACTTACCTTACAAGGAAAACCAGCATCAACCCAATCCTTCTTTCCATAATCCTTTATCATACCTTTCAAGGTACAATTTTCATCTTATTTAATTGAAACAATTTAATATATCAGTCAAGATACATTCCAATATGCTAGTCAAGAAACATTCAGCCTATATTGCAGTCAAGATATCACTGCCATACCCTTGAACACACAAGATCAATCACCAATACCTGCAACTCTATCTTCTAACTCCATCCAAGCATTATTAAAATTGTAACAACATATATTAAATGAGTTTCAAGCTTTTACAATCACTCATTTCACTATCCATCAGATTTCCATTATCTATACAAATAATCACCATTTTTATCAAATAGGACTCTATGCCCTAAATCAGGTAGAACTCCCAAATCAAATGCAAATCCCAAGAAAAAAAGGCATATTCAGAGACTCTTTGTTGTCCACTTCAATATTTCAAAAGCTTTCAATGACTTTCTTTAAAGAAACTACCAAGTTTTTAGACTGTGCGCAAGAAAAGGCTACTAAATTAGCCCATTTTAACAAAATAAGTAGTCCCTAAACCCCACTAATTCATCAAATAACTTCAAAAAGTCCTTATTTACACCTCCAAACTCAAGATTATTTAGTTTTTAAGGATTAAAAGGCTTGATTACTTACTGATCCATCAAACCCTTGATTATAGGGTGAAAATCATCAAAAACAAGGAGGGTTTTATAAATCTCACCCTTACAAACCTCATGCACTCTGAAAAATAGTTAAAGCATGCTTCATTATGTCTGAGAATTCTTTTAGAATCACCTCCTAGTGCATGCACGTGTTATTCCTTCAATACCCTGCTAAAAACCTCCATCTTTGAATGGAAAACCCAGTTTTAGGCTTGAAAACAGCAACATTAATTTGTATCCCCATTACTCCTACACACACAAAAAATATAAACATTCTAAGGACGTCCTACATATTCCATCCCACCAACTTCTATCCCTACATTGGTGGGATGGAGAGTTCTTCCTTGAAGACTCTCAAAATACAATGAGGAGATCACTGCCCAGGTATAGGAAAGGTGCCTTTTCTTCTTTTTGTTTCTCAAAAACTAACCTTCCAAACTATTGAAATGGAAACAAACACCTTTCTAACTAATGGCACATAAGATAAACTATCAATACAATGCAAGAGATAAAGGAAAAAAAAGGTTGCAAACTCATAAACAGAGGTTTTATTTCCAATATTTTTGGTTACAAGAATACAAGAAAATTTGCTTTTCCTTGCCACTCCAAGATTTTTATAACTTTTCCAACTGATAACTGATTTGTTAAACTCCTTCCATCATTGTAAACCTCTTAAATTACCTCATAACCCTTTTGCATTCCTAATAATGTGCTCTTTTGTCAACTTAACAACTTTGGACAATATCCCAATAATACAAGTTTTGTATTATTATTTTCTATTTGGACCTCCTAGTAATTTTTTTTATGAATTGAATACATTAAAATTATCCTTTACATGGCTTTGACACATGAATTCAGACTTGAACATATAAATTGGACAAATTAGCCTTTTAAAGGCATTACAAGATCTAGGTACTCGTGCACCAGTTTTTCATCTTTTAGCATAGCTTTAGCTTAGATTAGCTTAGTAATAGCATAATCAATGCATTTTTAGCATAAAATCATGGAAAATTAGCTTGCATCATGTTAATTTTAGCATAAACTAGGTTTTCATACATCAATCACAAAGGTTTGATCGATTCTCTTCCATAGAATCGACTAAAACAGGGTCATTGATCACAGGATTGGGAAAGGATCATTGTTTCACATCAACACAACACCAATCCCCCAATAGAATAAGTTTCAATGGATTAGAGTAGGTATTTCAAAATATTTTGTAGTTTAACATATTAAATTTTAATGGCTTCCACTTCGATTTACATTGAATGATTTTATTGGGACTGAGGTTTAGTGGCTAAATCGCACTTCGATTCCTCATGGATCAAGTGTGGTTAACCCGTACTAATCCATGGGTCACATTTTGGCGCTAGAGGAAGGGGGATGAGATGATATTTAATTAAATGATTTAGGGTTATTTAATTAAATAAGATGACTTAGGAGATTAAATTAAATATTTTGGTCTATTTAATTTAATGAGATGAAGTGTTAGTGCAAAAAGGGATGAATTAACCTAATTTAATTAATTAGACCAAATAGACGAAAATGATGCAATTAATTAATTAGCTAGGCTAATTGAATCAATTAAGTGAAAAGAGGATAGATAAAGAGGAAATAATGTTAATAAACTTGTTTTGAGTGTATGACATCGATTAGGACATTTTTCAATGTCTATAGCCTCATCCATTCAAAAGACAAATAGGGTTAATTTTAATTATTACAAAGTAGTTCTAGTTCATAATTGCATTCAAACATTTCCACTAGGTCATAATAAATTCTGAAAATAAATCTGAACGTGCTTAAAAGTTGTCATTTAGGCATATGCATGTGAAAAGGTGAAAAGTTGCATTGTTGTTATTGTCTATTTTTAAAAGATTTCAATTTTCTAGATTTTTCAAATTAGGATCAATTAATTATTGCATTTTGCAATATAAAAATTACATTTAGACTACATTATCATTTGAAAAATCTAAAAATTGCAAAATTGTGTTTTCCATTGTGCAAAAAAGTTGAAATTATGTGAATTTTTGGGAATTTGCTTGTTATCAAACCTAAAAAGTTACGAGTTGGGACCCTTAGGCACTATAGAACATATCCAAACTTGGAAATTAGTCAACTCAACCTACTGATCTAGGGTTCCCAACGCCCTTGTCCAATCATTTTTTCCTAAAAATTGAGTCATAGTTCTATCTCTATGTTTCTTGTGTGTTTATAGGTTCAATGCTTACAAATTTGTTTATATTTATGTGACTCTATTGTGTTTAGTGTTCCTTATTTGCATACTATTTTTTTATTAAAATCATAATAATTTTATGAGCTTCACAACCCAGTGTCCTACTGCTAATACCCCTATGAGACATAGTTTTAGACTTATGGCTTCTCGTGTCATAATCAAAATCGACGTGTAGTTTGGGTCTTATAAATATTTCACACAAGGTATTTCCTCTACTCAATTCATCTTGGATTCCATCCCTAACCCTATGTTACTTATGACTTCATCACAACCTAACATTCATGGACTTGGAGGTTGTTATTTCCCATTTCCCTAAAGATAAACTAAAACTATTAGATAAGGATTTAGAAGGTCTTGAATACTACCTAAGTACTGAGACTTTAGCTAGAGAGATAGTTCCTATTGTAGACAACCTTAGGAAGCTAATAAATGATTCCTAAGGAATACAAGTGTTGCATAGTCTAGCTCACATAGTAGATGATAATATTACAATAGAAGCTAGTTTCCCTCAAAACACCAATGCTTAAAACCAAGTAGGAAAACAAGTTTCCTATCCCACAAAAATGCCTTCTATTCCCATATTTACACCTCTATTTGTAGCATCAACAATACAATACAACAATGGTCTAAATACAAGCGTAGGGATTCCTAATGTGAATCCTTATATTTTTTCACTTCATCCATAACACCACCATGTTTTTCTCCCCTCATAACCATGCAATACAATAACCCATGATTCATTCATACTAATTCACCATACTCAACAAACTCCCAAAAAATTTCAACCAAATATCTCATGATAAATCAAATTTTTCAAAACATGACGATACTATAGCAACAAATTTCCAACTTAAATCAAAATTAAAATTATGGTAAACCTCCAACATACCTCAGATATCCCATTGTCATTTTATATCCTCAAAACACCTATACCACAAAAATTGAAATACCCCTATTTGAAAAGTACAATGGTAAAGGAGATCCTAACAATCATGTGTCAGTTTTTACTACATTGTGTATCAACTTCATTTTTGAAGATGCGCTCCTAGAAAAACTCTTTCCTATATCATTGAAAGACATTGCCTTAGATTGGTTTTGTTCATTACCAAACAATTCAATTACCCCATTAGTGCAACTTGTTAGTGTTGTGATGCGAAACCCTCAATCCTTTTCGACATCCCATTAACCTCTCTGGTGGTGCCCTCACTGACATCTTAGGCTTTTGGCATAGTGACAGTTGATCTATTTTAACAAATTGGTGACTCTATTGGGGAAGGTTTGACTCCTACTCTTTATGTTCTTTCCGCCTTGTGGTCAATTGTGTATGTCAGACCTCTCAACTATGGGGGTAAAATATTGTCACATGGGATTCTCAACCATTGTTGACATCCCCTTTAACCTCTCTAATGAAACCCTCACTAGCAATTTAGTATTTTGGTGTAGTGGCATCCAATTTGTGTTAACAAATTAAAATATTATCATGCATGACCCTCAACCCTCATCGACATGCCCTTAATCTCTCTAGTGGTGCCCTCATTAATAGCTTAGGCTTTTAGTGTAATGGAATTTGGTTTGTGTTAACAAACTAGCGACTCTAATAGGGAGGTTTCAACTCCCACTCTTGACACTCTTTCTGCCTCGTGATTGACTGTGTTCATTGGACCCTTTATTGGGGGTAAATTGATATCATGCAGGACCCCAACCTTCATTGGCATCCTCTTAACCTCTTTGATGGTTCCCTCATTGACAGCTTAGGCTTTTGGTGCAGTGGTAGTTGGTCTATGTTAAAAAACTAGTGACTCTATTAGCGAGAGTTTGACTCCCATCTTGATGCTCTTTTTTCCTCACCTTTGAAAATGTCCATCGAACCTCTTAGTTGGGGATAAACTATTGTCACATGGGACCCTCAACCCTCACCAGTATCTCCTTAACCTTTGTGGTGGTGCCCTCATTAATAGCTTAGGATTTTGGTATAATGGCATCCAACCTTTGTTAATAGTTAGTGCATTCATCCAATATTTTCAAGAAAATATTGGTCCTCAAGCAATGTTAACGAATTTAGTTCATTATAGAGAAAAAGATAAGACTTCATAGGATGATACCAATCGCTTTACTCACAAATCTCTTATAGTGTTATAGATGCTAACATTCAAAGGGTGTTTATACATAACATACAAGCTAGTATTCGAGATAATATATTGTTGATGAAATATCTATCTTTAACACACTTGTGTATGGCTCTTCATGATTTTCAGATATCAATTAGTCAATATGAAGGCACGCCTTCATCAACTCATTTTGGTCAATCTAAATTCATGCCTCAAAAACAATTACCAATCATTTTAAAAGAAAAACAAAAAACTTCATTAAGATAAACACTCCTCAAACTACTAATAACATTGAAACACAACTTAATGCCGCAAATACAACTCCATATCAATTTAGGCCAAGAGATAGGAAATTTTCACAATTACCCAATTCTCTCCATGCGATAATGTTGCAGTAGTTAAATAAGAACATGATTCAACTCCCTTTGATTAGGCATGTGGACACAACTAAACTTTTACCATTGAAACTTTAATACAAAATTCAATATCATCATATACTTGGACATGATATGGAAATATGTATGCATCTTAAGCACCAAGAGTAATAGTCTAATTGGTTGAAATTAATGACAAAGGAAATAAATCAATTTTTCCACCTAACCAAAACTTGTAAATAATTACAAACCCATTTCCAAGTCATTCAACAAACTTTGTGCAATGATTGATAATGAAGAAGATGATAATTATTTAACCAACTTTGTAAATATGATAAAAGTTCAACCTTGTAAAGTATGAAACACTTTGTTGCCTAATATTTCTTTTATACATATTGATGCATCCTTAAATACACCTGATGGTTTTCTTTATATCACCAATCAAATTTATGATAAACCCACAAGGGGGATACTCATTGATCTTATGTGTGTAGAGAATGTGATCACCAAATGATTCTTATTTATGCACAAACTTTACAAAGATATTTAGGAACAATGAAAATAATGGTTAAAAAATTGTGAAGGTTTCATTCACTCTATGATAGGTTTGATAACTCTATCAATAAAATTTGGATCTAAACAATTGGATGTTTTATTTACCATAGTCCTAATATTAAACCAGTTTCATGTGAATTTAGGCTATCCATGGCTATGCTCCATGAAAGTGATCCCATTGGTTATTCACAAATGTATAAAATTCTCATTTGAAGAAGAAATACACATTATGTTAGAATTAGGTGTTGTACACCTTGCATAATGCTTATAATGTTTAATTTATTATTATATGTGTGGTGCACCTAGGGGTACCTAGATGAACATGAATGTTGTAACATTGGGACTTAATTGTAAAATGTAATTGTTTAATATTGGGGGAAAATGAAATGTAATAAAGTACCAAATATTAAATGTGGGGTCACATGATTTTGTAAGTTCATGGTTTTGGGCACATGGTTTATGTAATACCACTTGGTGGTTTTGTGGGAGCTTGTTTCTATAAAATCAACCACAAGGGTAGTTGTTTAGGATTGGAGAATTTGTTGCAGGTTAGCAGGTTGAGCTTGTGCATGTGTGAGGGTTTGAAACATGGCATGGGATGTGTGGATTCATGTTTGGTCACATGGAATGTATGGATAGCTTGTGCTTCAGAAGTGTTCATTGAGTCTTTGAAGATGTATTGTAATAGGTTTTCATTGTTGAATAATACATGGAGTGTGAATACTTTTAGAGGTTGGGTTTTTCCCTCTTGAGGGTTTTCTCAGGGTATATCTTGTATCATCTTTCATGGGTATGTTGTCTATTCTCTTGCATGTTGATATTGAGTATTCACTGGCATGTTTTCAATTTTGGGTTATGTGGAAATTGTCATTAGATGGCTGCAAGTTTCCTTACAAGTGGATTGGATAACCCTAGGTTGCATTAGAGAATGAAATATATGGCAAGATATGAGGGTTCTTGAGGTGTTTTATTGCAGATCTAAGGATTTTGGGTTTATTGTTTTGATGGGTTGTTTGCAGATTTGGGGTGTGAGAAATTTTTGGAAAAATAGGGTTTCTTGGTTGTGCATTCAAATGAGGGTTTTGTGGGGGGAAATTTACAAATGACCCCCTGGGACAAAATGGACCTCATGGTTGGATTCAAGTTGGCCAAGAGACAAATTTTGACATATAATTTGACCTATTTTGGAGAAGGTGAAAAAAATGGAATTTTTTTTGTAAAAAGCCCTATTTGCAAGTCATATGGACGTCATTGTTTAGAAAATAAAAAATCATTAAAAAATGCTTCATTGAAAAGAAAAAGAAAAAAAGTTCGTCAGTATAAAAAATTTCCTACAAAATAAAACCAAAAATAATAAAATTAAAAAAAAGGAATAAAAATCGGTAGTGAAAAATGTTTAAATAAAAATTTGTTTTTTTAAATTTGGCAAGGGGGATGGCAGGGGCGGGGGGTCACCCCCATACCCACCACCCTGTCATGGCTATACAGCTAATGGCACTACTATCTGTCGACAATATACTGCCAGTGGTAGAGCCAAGTGGCCATGGTGGGCTCCGCCACCCCATGTGGGGTACCGCCAACTACAGTAAGTTTTTTTAAACTTTGAAAAAAAAAATTAATAAAATTTCATTCATTAAAAATCTGTTAATGAAATTTAAATTGTCGACCCATGTTTTTTTTGGAAAATGGAAAAATTAAATTGGAATGAATGAATGGGTCGGGTCCACCACTAGGGGAGTGGTGCCGCACGAGTAGGGCCACCAGGGGTGGCTAAAAAAATCTTGCCTCACATTCAAACTATTGTTTTACTTCCGAGGGGCATAACTTTTGCCCAGGGTGTCTGTTTTTGTTCTTCTTGGACTCGTTGGATAGCTGATTGGATGCTCTACCTGTGGTGCCAGTGATTTTTTGAGATTTTGTAGTTTTGATAGTGTTTTTCATGATGGAAGTCAGGTGTTTTTTTTTTATCTTCGAGAGGGCATATTGAGTGCAAAAAGAGTCAAATTTTGGACTTTGAATAGTCAACGGAAAGCTTGTTCAAAGCAATACATAGTGGAATAGGTTTGGAGTTATTTTTGCATGGTTTATTTTCTATTTTTCTCACCTAAGCTAATTATGGGTCTCTTTGACTATGGAGATATTATGAGCTTATGGATGATTGGATTTTGGTGATTTAATGTTAGATTCATTGTATGCTCAGTTATACATCTCAGATTATTCTCTCATTTGACATGGTTATCAATAATTGGTTGGATTTGTATGTTGCATTGTTGTATCTACAAGTTGTGCAATGTTGTAGGTGATCTATACTTACATGTTGCATTTATGTCTTGGACATGGGTTGTCCTTTCCCATTGATATTTCATTGTTGATGCATGTTCAGTTTTGGTGGCTTGGTTTAGTCACTTGGTTTGTTGATTTGGTTGTCATGTTGAGGAGGTGAGATAGCATTACCAGGTACAATCATGATATGAGACCCATCCAGTTGATTATGATTATGTAGATATGTGGACACAGTTGGATTAGTTGTTGTTACATTTGGTGGTGATCATGGTGTCATGGATGTTTCTTGTGCATTAAATACTTTGGCATGTCATGATGGTTTATGTTGGTGCATTGTTAGTGGTGTTGGATTAGATCCTAATTCAAGTTGAGGCGGTGTATCTTCTTGGTTTGAGGAGATAAGTATCATGATGTCATGGATAGCTTGGTTACATGGTTCAATGGGAGCTTGTGACAATGATGGATTGCTCGTGATGGATATGATGGTTTAGCGGTGTATCTTCTTACTTTAGAGGATGGTTATCATGTTGTTATTGAGAGCTTGGATTCATAGGTTTGGTGTGAGCTTATGATAGTGATGTGGTGTTGGTTGTGTGCATCATAATGCCATGGGATTGCTCAGTATCATGGTTCAGTGGGAGAATTTGGAAATGATGTGGATCCATTGTTGATTATGGATGGTTGTCTTCAATAGGGGTTGATTGGTGTCATGGAGGAGTTCTTGGATTATGTGTGCTATAGTGAGAGTTCATTAACATCAGGTGTTGGAGATGTTGAGGTATTGTCTATGATTTGTTATTTTTGATAGGTGATCCTTGGTTGTAGGATGGTTTTGTTATTATGTCATGGTATACTCATGATTACTGGTTTAGAGTTGTGGCATGGTACATGTTATGATGATTTGAGCATGTGATCTTTTGAGAAGATGTGAGATCATGGTGTCATGTTTATGTTCCTAATTCTATAGTTGGAGCTATAATTTTGATCTTGGTTGATTCTCTTTGTATTGAGTACTTTGATCATTTGCTTGGAGTTTAGCATGGATTTATTGGTTGCAGGTGCTCATGGATACATGGAGACTTAGGTGAGGCTTGGTGTTCTCTTGTGGTTAGAGACATGTTGTTGAGATGGTTACTCCTGATGAGATTTCAGCAAGAAGTTCGAGGATCCTACACCTTGGTTGGATGTGAGTCCAACACATGGACCAATGAGGAGAGTGTTCTTGGTTGATTCATGATGACTTGGATATCCTAGAGGAGCATTCTCATTCCCCACTCTTGGTCTACTCGACAGTTCACTTGAGAGGTATTGCCCATTTTTTATTTCAAGTGCATTATGTTTATGAATTGTCTTCTCATGGATATGGATCTTGAGCCATGGATATTTGGTTCATTTGAGGAGTGTTGGCATGTTTATCTCCTTTTATATGTTGGGTTTATGAGATGGTTTATTGGGTTGATTTCCTTAGTTTGGGAATGGTTACATTGAGTTTGGTCTTCTTGTTTTGAGATGCTTACATCCATGATTAGTTACATGACACATATATTATGTATGATCTTGGTGATTGGACGGTTGGATGTTATGGATTTTGCTATGGGGTGTTGTGGAGGAGATCATACTTGACACATTTGGCATTTAGAGGTGTGTGTAGGAGGACATGCTACAAGTATTTGGTTTGCATGTTTTTCATATCATTGTGGATGATCCTTGGTACTAAATTTTTACATCTTCTAGGTGATGTTGTGAGTAGACTTGGTATGCCTTGATCACTTGTGATGGTGCCTTATTACTGGAATGTTAACAAAGCAACATGTTGAATGCGCTCATTCTAGGTTTGCATTCATCTGGACATTGCCCATGCAGTGAGAGCTCCTGGATTTGTATGTCACTCTTTGACAAGTTTGCACATGGAGTTTGTTATTGCAGTTTATGGGTGGATATCTGTTGGCATGAGTTTACTATGTTATGTATACCTTAGAGGTATGGATAGCTGGATGTGTTGGAATTTTTTGTGGGTTTCATTTCAGCTATGGTGATTCATTCTTGACATCTACTGGTGCATAGTCATTACCTTTGGATTGAGTGTTTGTGTTTTTGAGATATCAGTTGAGGCAAGAATTATGCTTCGTTGTGATAGTTAGTGTGACATCTCTTTGTGTGTGTTCTTATCTTAGTGCATTGTCATGGTGGAGGATGAGAGCATTCATGGATGAGATGGTTGTCACCTTGGTTCCTTTTATAGTTATCTTGATGGACCACATGGAGCACTTGGATTCCAAGATGGTACATGTTGCCTATGGAGTTTATTATCTTGATGTTTGAGGTTACTTGTTACCCACTTATGCAATGTATACAACAAGTGGGATATTGTTAGAATTAGGTGTTATACACCTTGCATAATGCTTATAATGTTTAATTTATTATTATGTGTGTGGTGCACCTAGGGGTACCAAGATGGACGTGCATCTCTAGGGGTTATAATGTTGGGGCCACTTTATGTTGTATGTAACATTGGGACTTAATTATAAAATGTAATTGTTTAATAGTGGGGAAAAATAAAATATAATAAAGTACCAAATATTAAATGTGGGGTCACATGATTTTGTAAGTTCATGGTTTTGGGCACATGGTTTATGTAATACCACTTGGTGGTTTTGTGGGAGCTTGTTTCTATAAAATCAACCACAAGGGTAGTTGTTTAGGATTGGAGAGTTTTCTACAGGTTAGCAGGTTGAGCTTGTGCATGTGTGAGGGTTTGAAGCATGGCATGGGATGTGTGGATTCATGCTTGGTCACATGGAATGCATGGATAGCTTGTGCTTCAAATGTGTTCATGGAGTCTTTGAAGATGTATTGTAATGGGTTTTCATTGTTGAATAATACATGGAGTATGGATGCTTTTGGAGGGTAGGTTTTTCCCTCTTGAGGGTTTTCCCAGGGTATATCTTGTGCCATCTTTCATGGGTATGTTGTCTATTCTCTTGCATGTTGATATTGAGTATTTACTTGCATGTTTTCAATTTTGGGTTATGTGGAAATTGTCATTAGATGGCTGCAAGTTTCCTTACAAGTGGATTGGATAACCCTAAGTTGCATGAGAGAATGAAATGCATGGCAAGATATGAGGGTTTTGTAGGTGTTTTATTACAAATCTGAGGGTTTTGGGTTTTTTGTTTTGATGGGTTGTTTGCAGATTTAGGGTGTGGGAATTTTTTGGAAAAATAGGGTTTCTTGGTTGTGCATTCAAATGAGGGTTTTGTGGGGGAAAGTTTACAAATGACCTCCTGGGATAAAATGGACCTCATGGTTGGATTCAAGTTGGCCGAGAGATGAATTTTGACCTATTTTGGAGAAGTTGAAATAATGCAATTTTTTTTGTAAAAAGCCCAATTTGGAGGTTGTACGGACGTCATTGTTTAGAAAATTAAAAAATGATCCGTTAAAAAAAAAAATCATCGATATAAAAAATTTCTTGCAAAATAAAATTAAATTAAAAAAAACCTGATTAAAAATCGATAGTGAAAAATGTTTAAATAAAAATTTGTTTTTTTTATTTTTTTTTGGGGCAGGGGGGGCGGGGAGGGTTGGAAGGGTCACCCATGTACCCACCACCCTGTCGTGGTTGTATAGCTGATGGTAGTACTATCAGTTGGAATTCTGCCATCGATGGTACAACTGGGTAGCCATGGTGGGCTCTGCCACCCCATGTGAGGTACTGCCGGCTGTGGTAAGTTTTTTTTAAACATTGAAAAAAAAATTTAATAAAATTTCATTCATTAAAAATCTGCCGATGAAATTTAAATTGCCGACCCATGTTTTTTTTTTGGAAAATGATAAAATTAAATTGGAATGAATGAATGGGTCGGGTCCACCACCAGGGGTGGCTAAAAAAAATTTGCCTCACATTCAAACTACTATTTTACTTCTGAGGGGCATAAATTTTGTCTGGGATGTTTGTTTTTTCTATTCTTGGACTCGTTGGAAAGTTGATTGGATGCTCTACACTGTGGTACTAGTTATTTTTTGATATTTTTAAGTTTTGATAGTGTTTTTCATGTTGGAAGTCAGGTGTTTGTTTTGAGCTTTGAAGGGGCATATCGAGTGCATACGAAGTCAGATTTTGGACTTCAAATAGTCAACGGAAAGCTTGTTCAGAGCACTACATAGTGGATCAGGTTTGGTGTTATTTTGGCATGGTTTATTTTATATTTTTCTCACATAAACTGATTAGGATCTCTTTGACTATGGAGATATTATGAGCTTATGGATGATTTGATTTTGGTGATTTAATGTTAGATTCATTGTATGCTCAGTTATACATCTCAGATTATTCTCTCATTTGACATGGTTATCAGTATTTGGTTGGATTTGTATGTTGCATTGTTGTATCTACAAGTTGTGCAATGTTGTAGGCGGTCTATAGTTATATGTTACATTTATGACTTGGACATGGGTTGTCTTCGTCCATTGATATTTAAGAGTTGATGCATGTTCAGTTTTGGTGGCTTGGTTTAGTCACTTAGTTTGTTGATTTGGTTGCCATGTTGAGGAGGTGAGATGGTATGACCAAGTACAATCATGATATGAGACCTATGCAATTGACTATGATTATGCAGATATGTGGACACGGTTGGATTAGTTGTTGTTGTTACATTTGGTGGTGATCATGGTGTCATGGATGTTTCTTGTGCATTAGAGATTTTGGCATGTCATGATGGTTTATGCAGGTGCATTGTTGGTGGTGTTGGATTAGATCCTGATTCAGGTTGTGGTGGTGTATCTTCTTGGTTTGAGGAGATAGGTATCACGATGTCATGGATAGCTTGATTACATGATTTGGTGGGAGCTTGTGACAGTGATGGATTGGCGGTGTATCTTCTCACTTTATAGGATGGTTATCATGTTGTCATTGAGAGCTTGGATTCACCGGTTTGGTGTGAGCTTATGATAGTGATGTGGTGTTGGTTGTGTGCATCATGATGACATGGGATTTCTCGGTATCACGGTTCAGTGGGAGCATTTGGAAATGATGTGGATCCATTGTTGATTATGGATGGTTGTCTTCAGAAGGGGTTGATTGGTGTCATGGAGGAGCTCTTCGATTATGTGTGCTATAGTGAGAGTTCATTAACATCGGGTGTTGGAGATGTTGAGGTATTATTTATGATTTTTTGATTTTAACAGGTGATCCTTGGTTGTAGGATGTTTTTGTTATTATGTCATTGTATACTCTTGATTACTGGTTTAGAGTTGTGGCATGGTACATGTTATGATGATTTGAGCATGTGATCTTCTTTTGAGAAGATGTGTGTTCATGGTGTCATGTTTATGTTCCTGATTTTGTATTTGGAGCTATGATTTTGATCTTGGTTGGTTCTCTTTTTATTGATTACTTTGATCATTTGCTTGGAGTTTAGCATGGATTGATTAGTTGTAGGTGCTCATGGATACATGGATACTTAGGTGACGCTTGGTGTTCTCTTGTGGTTAGAGACATGTTGTTGAGATGGTTACTCTTAATGAGATTTTAGCAGGAAGTCTGAGGAGCCTACACCTTGGTTGGATGTGAGTCCAACATGGACCAATGAGGAGAGTGTTCTTGGTTGATTCATGATGACTTGGATATCCTGGAGGAGCATTCTCATTCCCCACTCTTGGTCTACTCGACAGTTCACTTGAGAGGTATTGCCCATTTTTTCTTTCAGGTGTATTATGTTTATGATTTGTCTTCTCATGGATATGGATCTTGAGCCATGGATATTTGGTTCATTTGAGGAGTGTTGGCATGTTTATATCCTTTTATATGTTGGGTTTAGGAGATGGTTTATTGGGTTGATTGCCTTAGTTTGGGAATGGTTACATTGAGTTTGGTCTTCTTGTTTTGAGATGCTTACATCCATGATTAGTTACATGATACATATGTTATGTTTGATCTTGGTGATTGGACGGTTGGATGTTGTTATGGATTTTGTTATGGGGTGTTGTGGAGGAGATCATACTTGACTCAGTTGGAATTTAGAGGTGTGTGTAGGACATGCTACAAGTATTTGGTTTGCACGTTTTGCATATCATTGTGGATGATCCTTGGTACTACATGTTTACATCTTCTATGTGATGTTGTTAGTAGACTTGCTATGCCTTGATCACTTATGATGGTGCCTTATTTTTGCAATGTTAATGAAGCGACACGTTGAATGTGCTTATTCTAGGTTTGCATTCATTTGGACATTTCCCATGCAGTGGGAGCTCCTAGATTTGTATGTCACTCTTTGACAGGTTTGCACATGGATTTTTTTATTATAGTTTATGGGTGGATATATGTTGGCATGATTTTACTATGTTATGTATACCTTGGAGGTATGGATAGTTGGATGTGTTGGAATTTGTTGTGGGTGTCATTTCAGCTATGGTGATTCATTCTTGACAGTTACTAGTGCATATTCATTATCTTTGGATTGAGTGTTTGTGTTTTTGAGATATCAGTTGAGGCAGGACTTATGCTTCGTTGCGACAGTTAGTGTGACATCTCTTTGGATGTATTCTTATCTTAGTGCATTGGCATGGTGGAGGATGATATGGTGGTCAGCTTGTTTCTTGTTATAGGTATATTGATGGAGCACATGGAACACTTGGATTCTAGGATGGTACATGTTTCCTATGGAGTTTATTATCTTGATGTTTGAGCTTACTTGTTACCCCCTTATGCAATGTATACAGCAAGTGAGATTGTTAGAATTAGATGTTGTACACCTTGCATAATGCTTATAATGCTTAATTTATTATTATGTGTGTGGTGCACCGAGGGGTATCGAGATGGACGTGCATCACTAGGGGTTATAATGTTGGGGCCACTTTATGTTGTATGTAACATTGGGACTTAATTGTAAAATGTAATTGTTTAATATTGGGGGAAAATAAAATATAAAAAAGCACCCAATATTAAATGTGGGGTCACATGATTTTGTAATTTCATGGTTTTGGGCACATGGTTTATGTAATACCACTTGGTGGTTTTGTGGGAGCTTGTTTCTATAAAAGAAACCACAAGGGTCGTTGTTTAGGATTGGAGAGTTTTCTGCAGGTTAGCAGGTTGAGCTTGTGCATGTGTGAGGGTTTGAAGCATGGCATGGGATGTGTGGATTCATGCTTAGTCACATGGAATTCATGGATATCTTGTGCTTCAAAAGTGTTCATGGAGTCTTTGGAGATGTATTGTAATGGGTTTTCATTGCTGAATAATACATGGAGTGTGGATGCTTTTGGAGGGTAGGTTTTTCCCTCTTGAGGGTTTTCCCAGGGCATATCTTGTGTCATCTTTCATGGGTATGTTGTCTATTCTCTTGCATGTTGATATTGAGTATTTACTTGCATGTTTTCAGTTTTGGGTTATGTGGAAATTGTCATTAGATGGCTGCAAGTTTCCTTACACATTATTTATCATAGTGGATTTAAACCTTTGGCCTCTCATGGAAATTTTTTTGTTAGATTATTTTTTTCCTCAATCAATTGAACTTGTTAAGCCTCATGAAGACTTTTTATTTATATCATATCAAAAGTTTAAAGTTAATAATATAGTCAATTTATCCCTTAGTAATATCCCACCTGAGATCCCTCAATCTACTATGACTTTGATGGATGTTCCTCCTACCTCATAGGTAGTGAATGAACCTAAGCTCAAACTGGGTATCCTCCCTTGACCACCTAGCATGTATGCTATAGTTTCACCTCCGCCATCCTATAAAATAACAAGAGATAAAATTGTGTAATAAAGTTTGTGCCTCAAAAATAAAAAATAAAGTATTTAGACCCAAGAATACAATGGCTTCCTAACCTATAGTGGTCTATTTAGTTCCTCCTCCAAAGGAAGAAAAGAGACCAATGTTGGGGAACACCTCCATTACCACTTCATAAGATAAAAATCATGCAAGAAGAAATAGAAGTGTCAAAGAGTGTAAATAAAGACACCATTTTATAGCTTCTCAACTAGCAAAAATATGTGAAAACTTACCTAATGACCACCCATCCACCCAATCCAACTATGATGAATTACCTCCTGCCCATCCATCCTCATCATCACCCGAATCCACCCCACTACCCTCACCAAACCATGAAGTTGAACCTTACCTATCCCAACCTAAGCAAAAAATGAAAGAGGCTCATACAAATGATGATGGTCACAATCATGATGATAGCATCAATATGCAACCTATTGTGATACATTCAGATAGTGAAGAAGAAGATAAACCAAAAGAACAAAAAGAACATCATAACAAATTATCTCTTATATTTTCTAAATCAATGAATTTAAATGAGGTTATCCATGATGATCCTCCTGATGAGAGTGACTCACCATGTGCTACTACTTGTACGACACTTGTTGAATTCCCTTTAGCATATTATCTACCTTCCACTTAGGGTGAGCAAGATTGGGATACAAAAAAATTAATTTAGATTGGATCGCATGTGCAATACATTTGTGTGTGTTTTTATGTGTTTGCATGCACATGATGTTATCTCCTATTATGTGTTGCTTGGTGATTCTATCTTCTTCTTTTCATTTGGATATGACCCATGTTGTTCTTGTTTGGCACAAGGATACAAAGAAGATGAATATGTCATGACATTCATCTGTTTGGATCTTCATTCATCTTTATGTTGGGAATATTATTGTCTTTTGTTTCCTTTTGGAAAAGACAAAAGGCATTGATACATTTAGGTCTTTTTCATTTTGAACCAAAATCATTTATGTTGTCTCCATGTGTTATTCCTCCATTGTATTCATTATTCCACAAGTTTCCGGTGAATGATGACGATTTTGAGCATAATCAATATTATATATTATCTATGGTCTATACTGACCCTAAATAAATGGATCCCTTACATGATATCTATTGTCTTGTTATGTGCGTTTGTCTTTGTGGAAACTCCTTATGATGAGTCAGCTCGGTTGGGAACATATCATCGGCAAAGGGTTTCCTAGTAATCTCTTATAGCCTATAATGTTGCATATGTTGGTTTACTCTACCTTAAAGGTGATTACTCACAACTAGTGTTAGCAATTACTTTAAGTTTGGGGCATGCATTACATTATGTGCTTCACTTTATTTACTTGCATTGAGTTTGGTGATGCATTTTTTGCATATTGATAATTTTTAGTGCCTTATTAGAATTTTTGGGACTATAATCCTTGGTATGGTTGACATGAGAACACACCTAGTTAATATTGGACTTCACTTGCCTATGTTGTTTATTGTCAAAGATCACTTAGTGAATATCTGAATTCACTAGCTTGTGATGCTTTGGTTCATGGGTCACAAAAAATATCAGACTTTGTTAGCCTGTGACTCATGAATTCCTTAGGTATGGATCCTAGTAAGATTTTTGTAGAGCTTGCTAGTCTATGATTGTCATACCCCCTATTTTGCATAATTGCATTATGTTTACACTGTGTAGTATTTTCATTTCGTGTTCATGTTATGTTTCATGTCTTCATCATGTATGATTTGTGTTTGTCATGTTGCATTTCACTTCATGGGTGTGTTCCTTTTTCCTTAAATTGTCTTACCATAGGATCTCAAATTTGGGGGCTAGTGCATCTCCTAGATTTGATGGTGTCCTATCTCTTCAATGTTTGGACAATTGAACCCTTCTTGGCTTATCTATACTTTAGTGTGAGTCTAAACTGGGAGCTAAATGTAGCATTAAAATTTATCACCCTTGATAATTTCACATTAGGTTTAGCTTCCCCCTATATGCTTAGACCTAAATTATGTATTTAATTTTCCCATTTTATAAATATCTTTTAATTTTATAAATATCTTTATAAAAATTAAAAGATGGGATTAAAAATAAATATTTAATATTTAATACCGATGTTTAAGGCCCTGAAAAGGATGGCTCTAGACAAGGGCACCCAGTGCCGTTGTCTAGCCCATTTTCGTTAAATTTTAAATATGTTGGTGTCGATATTTAATATTTTAAATTTTAAAATTATTTGTTGGCTATCGATATTTGATTTTTGAGAAAATAGAAGAATTGCATATAAATACAAATCATTTTCACCATTTTAATCCTAATGAATCCTAGCATTTTTTAGAAGGTAATTAAGATTATTATTGAGCAATCAAGAGAAAAATTAGCAAAACTATAGCAGTATTTATTTCAATCAAGCATCGTGTTAGCCACACATCATGGTTTCATGTGAGTTTGTTCATGTTTATTTGTTTTTTGTGTGCTAACACTTGTGAGACTTCAAATAAAGCATCAATTTCTCCTTGAAGGTGATGAGTACATGACTTCAATCCATCAAGGAATACATATCTGAGTGATGAGCTATGGAAATTGTCAATTTATCAATTTTTTTATCATTTAGCCTTTGTCCAACCGAGGGTAAGCTCTTTTTTTACATCATCACATCCATTGTAGATGTAGAAATACCAAAATTGGGTTTAACTTCGGAAAACCTTTATATGGAATAGCCCTTCCCCCTCTTTCATGTGTGTAGGTTATAGATCTTAAATGAATTGGAGGAATATTGAATCTACCTAATTGATCATTCATGCATTCAAGTCCTACAAGTCATCAAATAAAGGAAAGTGGATTTTATCAATGATAAAAAAAGTTCCAAAATTGATCCCAAAAGAGAATAACTTGCAAACTAGGAGCAACATAAAAGTGAAACCAAACCTTGAGTAGCTACTACCCAATCTAGGGTTCCCAACACCCCTGTCCAATTTTTTTAGGCCTAAATATGTATTCTTGGTTCTTCTATTTTTTCCATCTATTATTCTAAACTCTATTTCTACTTATTAGTTTTGCATTTTGCAAAAATCTTAATAGTTTACTATATTTTCATAGTTAAACTAGGAAAATTCTTGCGTTATCAAATTCAATTAATTAATCCAATCAACATCATCCCCATAACAAAGGATTAAAACCTTGATCCATTGTTTTGGCTCTTCCATTGAGCTTTGTAGTTGAGTGGATGTTGAGATCACTTTAATCTTTCTAGTTGTCATATTAGAAGAAGTGTGATTTAGGCCCTATATCCCTTTTCCAATACAAAATGTAATCATAACAAAGGTTTTACTAAAATTTGGAAAACAAAGAATAGGTGTAGATGTCAATAGATTTTTCACTATTTCAAAAGCTTTATCACATTCAAAGGTCCATTTATAACTTAGTTCTTTCTTAGTTAGATTATTCAAGGGTGTAGCAACTTTGGAAAATCATTTAGAACCATGTAACTCATCTAGAAGATCATCAATTTGAGGTAAGGT
Organism: Sequoia sempervirens; assembly: GCA_007258455.2. Classification (NCBI taxonomy): domain Eukaryota; kingdom Viridiplantae; phylum Streptophyta; class Pinopsida; order Cupressales; family Cupressaceae; genus Sequoia; species Sequoia sempervirens. The sequence continues at coordinate 354,668,609 of VDFB02000008.1, read as the reverse complement.
GTACTTATTTTTTATGGTTAATTTTTTAAGTTATTGGTAGTCTATGCATAACCTCCTGGTGCCATCTTTATTTTGAAAAATAATATTGGTGCACCCCAAGGAAAAATATTTGAACTTATTGTTTCTTTGATTAAGTAATTGTGTTCTAGAATTTTTAGTTATGTTAATTTAGGAATAGACTAACAATAGAGAACTCTAGAGATAGGTTTTCCCCTAAGAACCAAATCAATTGTGTGCTCTATAGATTCCTTAGGTGGTAAATTATCTAATTACTCAGGAAAAACATATTTTAACTCTTGTACCACAAGTTTGATATTAATGTCTAATTTAAATTAATCACGTATTTGGAAAAGTATAGAACAAAAAAAATTGGCATTTCTATCACTATGCTTGAATAGAAAGGATAAAATAGTTTTAATATGAATCTAGGTATTTTATCCCCTTGCAAAATGTGACATGCCCCATGTTATAATTTAAGATAACTTGCTTGTTTTCACAAATAAGGAAGGCATTAAATATTTCTCTCTAACCAACTCATACCTAGAATGGCATCATACTTACCAAGACTCAATACATGGAAATTATCATGTGTTACGAAGTTATCTAATTCAAATTTTATGCTTTTGATAATTATACCATTTTTTTTAACTATCCTTCCATCAACCATTTCAATAGCTAAAGATTTAATCAACTTAGATGCAATTTTTAGTTTAGAAACAACTTTAGGAGAGATAAAATTATGGATACTACTAGAATTAGCGTGGTCATGTATGAAGCCTTTAATTTTAATTAGGGAAGGTTGGCAATGAACTGTACTTGTGTCAATGATTGCATAAATCTTCATGTTAGGTTGTGAAGGAGTAGTAGATATGTTATTATTTTTGTGTCTATGTTGTTGTAGTCTATGAGGATAATTTCATCAATAATGGTTCTTTCCACAAGTCTAACAATGTATCTTGGGAGTTGTAGGTTTATTCTTGTTGGGATTAACCATATTTGTGGATTGAAAATGAAAAGTATTTTGATTAAAATCATTTTTCTTGATTAACCATATATATGCTTTGTAACTTGATTATATGTTTCAAATTTTTCAACAATTTGTGCTTCTTTATCCACTAAAACTAGCTTATCACACTATACATAAGCTTGGTACTCATGTCTTAAAACATTAATATATTAAAATAATCTATTGTGTCCTTCAATGAACAGTACAAATCAATTAAGCCTTTCAAAAAATTGTTTGTATTCATTTACTGATTGGAAAGTCTTTATTTTGATTCAAAGAATTCATTTCTCTTTTGTATAAAATAATCTGAAAGGTGTTTTTGATGAAATAATAGTTGAATTGTGACCATTTTACTTTGTTGGCTCTTAGTTTCACGAATTGGATAATATCTTGCCGCTAGTTCAAAGCATTGTTTTTCAATTGATAAGTGGTGATTCTTGTTTTACCATAACTATTGGTGTTTTGAAGATCAAAGTATCTTTCTAAGTTGGTTAACCACTATTCTACTTCCTCCCTAGTACAATTATTGTCACTATACTTAGGTAACTTAATCTTTTAATGGGTAAAAGTATAAAACTGTGACACACTTTCGGTCAACTTAGATCAGCACAAGTGAATTTAAGTTTTTCTAACTAAAAATCAATTTTGGTCAAATATGTGATCTTGCAAGATTTATTCTAACTAAGTTAGATATTTCCACAAATTTTCCTATTAAAATTGTTGGCTTAATGGATATATAACGCCAATTTGAGGCTAATTTACCAAAAAAATAGATATATTTGAAAAAAATTATGTTTCAACAACTTCTACTCATGAAAATAACATTTTTTTTTTAAATATAAAAATACCCTTTTGTAGATCCATAAGTGTAGTTTTCAAAAAAAAAATATTTTAATAATTTAATTATTATTTATATTTTCCTTTTTTATTTTTACTAAAATTAAGTTATCACATAAGGGGGCGACCCTTTGGTGAAATGGTGGGGCTTCTTTCCTATAGAGCCAACAACCAAGGTTCAAACCTCACGAGGTTGCTCTCTACTGCATCAACAATGGAGTCTATTTACCTCGGTGTTAAGGGGAGGCTCCATAGTGAACTGGTGGGGCTTCTTGCCTATAGTGCCAACAACCAAGGCCCAAACCTTAATATTGCTTAAATTGTTGTGGGCAGTTTGAGGGGCGTCTCTCCACAATGAGGATGTGGAGAGACCACATCTATCAGTGTTTTGAAAATGAAAGTAATTGACAAGTCAGCAAAGGATTGGCTTTTCCCATAGCCATTTTGGTGGTTCAGGGTCTACATGGAAATTGATGTTGGCTCCAACTGGGATGGTTTGCTTGGGTGTCCAGTAGTCTCCACATTGATTTCCTTTATGTACTCAATTCAAGTCCTTAGGCTAGTGAAAAGAATTTTAATTAAAGACTTAATTGTCAATATGTGCCTTCAATCATCAGCAACTACAAGTAATGATGCATCACTCCATCGATGAACTGGGATCGATACAATCTTCCTCCTAGTTGGCGTCATGACGAGGCAGGATGCACGATTGAGGACAGGTGGAAGGTGATAAGGAATTTCAGCAAGGATCAACGGTTGATGTACAGTGTGGTAATTTTTGCAAGCCCGGTGGAGAATGCCTTTATATGTCGATTGTTGGACTTGTTCTTTTCACCATCTTTGGTTTTCTCTCTATGCCCTTTGCGTGGTATTCATGGTAGAGCACTCCAAATTCATCATCAAGATTTTTTCTAAAGCAATGGTGAGCATTGGGCAGGATACACCCATCCAGCTTGATTGCAAGGTTCAACAGACGACTTTCAAGAGCATCACTAACTAGCGATTGAAAAGAATAATGTTGAGGATTGATCCTCACGTGATGGTAGCTAAAAAATGATTTTGGGGAAGGATTTTCTGGTGAACTAGGAGACATTTCAAGTTAACACCCATATTGTCTCTCCATTCTTGGCGTCAATTTTGGATGTGAAGACTCCTAAAGCCAAGGCCAAGGATTTAGTCTACAAGATCTTCAAAAAAGAGCTTTTAGGTGGTTTCGAGGAGGTGTTGAAATAATCTCTCCCAGGTCGTGGCGTTCCCTAACCACAAGATCTTCCACTAGTTGAAGTATCGGTCAAGGTAATAAAATTTTATCCTCTATTATTGGAGCTCAAAGGCATGGCCTTGGTCAAGCACCAACAAATTTTGCGTACGGGGTCAGTTTCTTGAAGATTTTTTTGGCATTGGAGCAAGTTAATGGATTTGAATGGGTGGCAGACTTCACCTAATTTGCTAAGATGAGAGGCTTTTAGCTGGGGTCTATGTGGTCTAGTTGGTTATAGGTTTTTGTTTATAAAATACTATAATATGTACTATTGTAAATGGGTGGTGGTGGCACCTTTCCTTGTGGTTTAGTCTAGTGTTTGTGTATGTTTTCCCCCCATGGCCTTCGGATAGGGTCTATAGTGAAGTCTGTAAATTATGATGGTTGGTGGGGCCGGTGGTGTCAATCAAATGTTGTTCAGGCTGGATAGAAAGGGCATTTCTGCAATTTTGCAACCTACTTTGCAGACGAATTGTAATATTTTTGGATACTTAATATAATTATCTCTTACGAATCAAAAAAAAGTAAGTTATCACATAAAATATTAGGTTGATTACCATATCAAGAAAAAATAGTAAAACTTATTAAAAAATTTGAAAAAAATATGATTTAGTAGATAAAATAATCTATATCAAGATGGTATATTTTTTTCCATTTTAGATAAATAGATAATATGAAAGTTGGCATTGAATGGAAACAACTATGTTTTAATACGCGCACATTTTAATATTTATTTTAAAGTATATATTTATCCAAATTGGAGAAAACAAAATCCATTCACTAAAGTTTCAAGTTATAAATACACACAAAAAAATTGAAGGAAAAAAAAATTCAAAATAACGATTGACATCTCATGTAACTTCATTTTTTAGCATTTTTTCAGCAACTAAATTATCGTGTCAATTTATAAAAAACTAGATATTAAAATAATTTTTTATTTATTTTTAAATACAAACATAAAATATACTAAAAAATAAATATTTTATTAGTTTACATTATTTCAAAATTCAAAACATATGTCACTTTTTACTGATTCAATTTTAAAAGTTAGATCAATGTCGATCGTTTCCTTTAAAAAGTGTGACACAACTTTGTACTTTTACCCCAATCAAAAGTGTTTGGTTCATTTTGTGTTTATTCTTTTATATTGTATTCCAAGGTTATTATTTGAATGTGTGATAAGTACTATCATTAGGATTTGAATCCTCATCAGATAATGTTGGTTGTTTCTTACTATTACTTTTCAATTTTCTTTTGTTTTTTCCTATCTTGATGCCTAGTTGATTTTTAATTTTTCTTTCTTTTTGATATTTCTACTTCACTTTTTTCTTCTATTCTAGAGCTTCCTACCTAAATTGTACATGAGCAACTTCATGCATTAATTATTGATTTATAGTTTTAAAAGCCTCATTAGCTTTTTGGTTACTTTTTGAAGGACTATCATGATAGGTCAATTTGTTTACACTAGAATTTAAATAAAATATCATGATTGTTTTGAATGTTATCTTGACAAGTAACTTAAAAGATAATCTCAAGTTTTATACAATTCAAATTTTGGGACAGTGACCATAATATACAATTCATGATAAATCTCTAAATGCAAATAGATGTATTAAATTAGCAGACCATTAAGAGCAATTACTACCTTTCTAATGAAGTATTATACAAGTTTACCCAAATATGAGTAGTAGATAAACCAACTATCTACAATACTATCTAAATCCAACATGATGTAACATTCAATGTGAAGGTTAAAATGTCTATGTATACAACATAGAGGGTTGTAACAATAAGATAAATTTCAGATGACTAAATCATGGTAGGAAGTTATCCCGACAAGTAGAGAACGCATCTCATATCTTCAAACATATCAGCATTTATGCTTCTCAAAGTTCACAAGTGTTGTACTTAGATAGGATATTATTCTTAACACAATAGTGAATTGCAATGAAACTACAAGCACTACCCAAGTTATCAAGTCTTCAAGATCTGCATAGGTACATATGGAAGGAGTTGTCTTTATACATTAAGAGTGATTACACAATTTAATGACATGGTTCAAACAAATGCCAAAACATAACTCATTAAGTGCAAAAGAAAACAAGCATTAAAGTAGTATGGATTTGTTAAGAATTGTAAAAGGCAATCCAAGACATCAATTTCTTAAAAGTCTATAAAATTTTATATGATATTTGGTGGTATAAAAAAATTTAGATATTGTCTTGCAATTTCTAAGTCTGTTTAGAGTTGACAAGATGTGCTTTTATTTTTTAACATAGATGATAACAGTTACAGGCCTATCCCATTGTAACTCTACCAAATTTAGCTTTAGATGATATTGTACTTTATTTTGGTGAATTTGAATGTATGAAGCTCCACTCTTATTTTTAGGTGGAAACCATGAGCCACAAGGAACATATTCAATGGTGGTGTAAAAATGATGAAAGAGGTCAAATGACAAGACTTACGAAGATCACAATGCATACATATGCAAGAATAAAGGAACTCATATTTCTTACAAACCTTTTATGAGGATGGTACTTTTATGGGCCTACCATGCATTGGCTTATTATGTTCTCAGCCTCAATATTCTAGTATGTAGGGAGAATCCATCCATTCATTTATTTGGTGTTTTAACTACATATTATCTTTTTCAATAAAATCCAATTTGATCATTTCATGCATCATTACATTCCATAAAGTTGTGTTTTCTTCGAGGATTCTTTCTTTAAATAGTTTGCAATGCTCTTTTATGGATGTCGAAGTTTTGTTCTAGATTGCCATTAATGGTGCAATCATTGGAGGATAGTTTTTTATTTTCTTGTGATGGATAGATTTGTTGCATTAGAGGAAGGTTCGAATGTGTGTTTAGAAATGAAAAATGTGTATACTGTCACATGCAGAAAAGCTTTCACTTTTATTTATATTTTCTTGTTATTGATCAAGCATTCACTTTATCCCTCTTTCTAAACCAATTCTAGAATAAATAAATATGCAGCTTAGTCTTAATTTATTTTAAATATACAGAGATTTATTATTTTTAAAAATTTAAAAAACAATAATTAAATTTGAAGTAAGATTTGAATTGTGCAGCAATAAATTTATTTCTCAACAATTGAAATGTTAGAACAAATAAATGATGCTTATATTTATTAAAATATGTAGAGGTTTACAAAAATTATTTGGAGCAAATTGTGTTAATGTAAATAGTGACTTTATCAAACTAGTTAGCTATTAGCATATTTAGAGAGTCTTATTTACATTACTTAAGTCTCCACTTAGGGACTTCTAGAAATTTGTCTCACCTCATATGGTTGAGACATGTGGCTTCACCTGTGAGACACCTCTTGCATGGTCACTTGCTACTCACATAACACTTGTCATGTAAAGTTAACAAGTGTTTCATCACTAGAGGGGTAGTCAGTCATTATGTTCAAATTCTCTTTTATCAACTCTTTGATAATATCAATTAGGCTTATTGTGTGCAAGTATTTTGTGGAAGTTTCTTTCTTTTTTCTTTATGTTCTTGGAAATCATAACATGATATAAAATCCATGCTAGAAAAACCCTTCCCTTAATCTTGTACCTAACTTGATCAAGAGTTCCTCACAGAGCTATTTTATAGTTGATTACTAGTTTTTTTGTCTTTGTATGTCATATGCTATAGAAGATCCAAGGAAAATATTTGATGTCCAATAAGATGTAATATTGATTTTTATTCTTGTGTGATCATTAATATGTGTTTGGGCATAATTTTGGATTTAATTTGTCACCTGTGGGAGAGTATGGAGTTGGTATGTTCTTCTTACTAACGTTTGATATTATCACATTAGGCATCGATTGTGGTTTCTTATTGTAATCTAGAGTAAAATTCAGGTTAAGGTAATAAAATATCAAAACTAAACCTATAAAGTCCTAATCCAACAAGCACAATCCAACATAGAAACATAAACATGAAGTAAATATTACCTATGCCATGGTTGCTTGACCTTCATTTTCCTCTATTTTTCTTGAATATGCAATAATAGCCTAATGTCTACGATAGAAAAATATTGAAGATAATAGTTATCTCCTTAAGCAGCATGTACTTGTGCATAAACTAGATAGATCAGAATAACAATGATAAGTATCTTTTATAGAAAGACAAATGTGAATGAAGGGAGACTAAATGGCAATAAGAATGTTAATCAATGGCCAAGAATGAAAGTTGTAGTATGAAAATAGGGTTAGGGCCAAATTAGGGCAATGATAAGGATGAATGGCTAGGATTGAATTATAAAATAATTCAATCAAGGGTGGAAATTAAATGAGATGCCAAGAGATAAGATTGACACGGATAAAGAGGTTGGCACAGAAAAAGAAGTTGTAGGAGAGATTCAAATAATTATAAAATTATTTAATTTGAGAGGGAAAGTGAATAATTAAATAATGAAAACATTATTTAATTATAGAAGACATGTGACCGGTTGACTTTTGCATTAAATAATAATTTAATTCAAAAGTGGGAAGAAAAGGACAAATTAGTAGACAATTAAATAACTAAAATTTATTTAATTTGTAGGAGAAAAGGCTAAATGAATAATTAAATAATTAAAATAACTATTTAATTATAGTAGAAAAGGTGACAAATAATTAAAAAATAAAATTTATTTAATTGAGAGAAAGGACATTAGTGACGTAATTAAATAAATAAAATTTATTTAATTAATAGAAGACTTACGACATTACACAATAATCAAATAATTAAAATTATTTAATTATCAAGGACGACAAGGAATTTTATGAAGAAACATAGAACTCGCAAGCCTAGAAAAAATTTTAGTGTCTACATTTTGCCCTACTTTGATATAATGCAGTTTATCATGTTGTGTCAAAGAAATCCAGTCAAAATATGCCCCGATGTAAGCAGGAAATTTTACTAATTTTCCAAAAAATTTAAAAAAGTTTAAAAATTGTTCTGACAAGTCAATTTGACAGCCAGGAATGAGTTGGTGACAAAAGATTTAAGTTTCAGGACCTTCGAGGTAGTGAAATTTAGGTTTCAAACCTCCCAAGGAGTGCAACCAATACAAAAACTAAAATTAATCACCTATAAATAGAAATTTGAGTGGGAAAGTAGCTCATTTGTGCATTTTTACTTTGGAGATTGGAGAGCTTTGATAGTGACCTACTGCCAAGATGTCACCTATTCCTCACACCAAGCATCATGGATATCGAGTTTGCACCTTCAGACAACCAAAGGGAAAAAAGGACCCAGTAAGTACACCTTTCCCACTTCATGATTTTTCATTTTTTGCATAGATTTAGGGCTTAAAAATTTAGCAAGTAGATGCGATGAACTCCATTTGCCACAACTTCCATCACATCATATGACGCAAGTGATGGTGGTTCGTCACAATTGTCATGGTGCACTGCAACTACTAGGGTAGGATGGCAACCAAATGTGGTGTGGCACAACTGTAAAGTGCACCACATTTTCTTCCTATACCACACCTATGGTCAGGAACGAAGCATTCGACAAAGTGAACTGCATGTGTTGAGGGAAATGATGCATGTGCCGAAGTGTGACGCAAGTGATTAGGGGTTGACCACAAGTGACCCCAGTGATGCATTTGTCGAGGCGTGCGATGCAAGTGCAATTTTGCAACGCATATGAAGAAATAGTGACGCAGTTGATTTTTGTGATGCATTGGATGGATAGAATGACGCAATTGCCTGGAAAAAAAATTTCCCTAGTTTAGGATGAAATTTCTTGTGTAATGTGAGCCCAATATGTTTGACTAGGGTTTTGGATTGATGCAATGAATTTTTCTTGTGACCACAAGTTGTGCTTGCCCCTATTTACACTCGGGAGTCACAATTGTCTACATTTTGACTTTGAGATCAGTTATCCAACATTGAGAAGCATCGGTTGATGCATCTTGGGTTGTAACATGTGACTTACATGCTCATCATTAGGGAAAAAATGGGTTTGTTGACTACACTCGCAAAGAGGTGGCACTTTGAAACATGTTTGTTCCACTACTCAATAGGAGAGGCGATCACGACCCTAGAGGATGTCTACAGGATATTGAGGTTGTTGATCCAAGGAGAGCGAGTTAGGTATGATCCTGAGTGGGGATATCAAGCTCTCGAGGACCATTGTGAGTATTAGGATGTGGCAGAGCTCAAGGTGGAGGGCTATAAGATTAGATGAGAGATGCTAGCAAAGCGGTATGAGAGATATGATTGCATTCTATGTACTTTGATTGCGGGGGTCATTATTCCAGATCATAGAGGTCATGGCTTTCCCATTGGATGGGGTGAGATGTTGGAGGGGATGATGCGGCATGGGATAGTCTATGAATGGGGCCTTATTTATTAGCGATGCTATATTTTCAATTACATGAAATGGCCTATCAAGATGGTCAGTCCATGAGTTGCGACATGACTTTGTTGATGGTGTGGGCATGGGAGAACATTACAGTGTTCTATCCTCAAATCGACAGGTAGTTGGGAGATGGTATGCCCTATATGGATATGTTCTAATAAATATAGTTTTTTCATTACATAGATAGTACTTTGTTAGTTTCCTATTGTGCTTTCATGAATAAAATATCTTTGAAGATTTTTGTCTGATTGTGAAATCTAGTTAGATGCAATGAAGAGGTTTTGGTTTATCGTTGGGTAAGTGCATGGATCTATGACACAATTTTGATAACAAATTGAAAAAAAATACAAAAAAATGCCAAAAAAGAGCATCTGGCGCATGCCAAATTTGGCAAGCGTCAAATTTGGCGTGTGCCAAATTTGGTATGTGCCAAATTTGGTGTGCGCCAAATCTGAAAAGTGATTTAAAATCCAAAAAACGCATTTCAACCTCCATTTTTTGTTGAACCCACAGCTTGGCTTGGAGTTTTCTTCTCTGCAACTCACGCTCACCAAATCTCTTCCATTTTTTGCACTCTTTGCTTGCAATTCTTCACGAGGATTCCACCAACACGTCAGAGAGTTCGAAGATTGGAAAGAGGTATGTATTTTTATTCTATTTATTTTGAATTTAATTTAGAATGTAGATTGAAATAGGTTTTTATAATAAAACTTTGTTCTAATTCTCAGGGAATGAATCTCTACCTCCAAATATTGAGAATTCACAATCACCCTCTCACGAAGAGCCTCCTATACAAGAACAACCTGAAACCCCTCCATCAGTTCATAGGCATCCTCGAGGAACACAAGAAAATATCCTAAATCAAATTGAAAACAATAAAAGAGACATTGAACAATTAATTGGAAGATTAACCAAGCATGTCGAAATCCACCCTTATAGGAGAGGGATTACCAAATCGTTGAAGTCAATTGTATCTCATGTAAGATAAATGAGCGAGAATAATTTTTTTGTCAAATAAGAGGCATGAGATGAGACAATTTTATGCTAGTGGTTTATCATATGCAAATGTGAAAAAACAAAAAATTAGAAAAACTGACTTGTGTGCCCTATTTATAAACCCAAGAACCAACACACCTTTGTCTCATGCATGCAGGAGGTTCCCCATCCATTGGGGCCACCATGAATTGATTAAAAATAAATTTTGGAAGCGGTGGTGGATGGTATTTGACCAACTTCCATACAATAGCCATGAGGTACCACAATACTTTTTGAGGAAACTCTATTATTATTTTGTCCTCAATAATATGCCAAATTATTTTGACATCTTAGATTTTCAAGGTAGAGGCGGGGGCTCCACACATGATAAACCTAATGCACGACGTAATCCACAGTTGGCACCGAGACCCTTGGCCAAACCCATGGTGGAGCATGTTGTCGTTCCTTCCATTGTTAAGGACAGTGTAGAGGTGGACACACTAGAGTCAATTAGCTCACTCACCCAAACCATTATAAGTGTGTGAGGCCTCTAGTAGATCATGATGTGGAGGAGACGTGTAGGCCTCAAGCTCCACCCCACCATTATGGCGCATGCAGTGCTATGTGCATGTACGATTATCAAAGTGCTTGGGATGTAGCTACACAGCCTACATCAGTTGCAGAGGTTATGGCTATGATAGAGGAATTGTTGAATAATACATACGGCATTGATACTCAGGTAAAATTCAGCAAGTTCATTTAATTTTGTTTATTAAATTATATTTTGAAATTTAAGAATAACTAAATTAGTAGAATTTTGATATGATGAAATTTCAGGGTTGGAGTGTTCATGAGACGTGCTCCATTCCTGTAGGCCCTTATTCATTCTTGACGTTGAGTCCACAAGTATGCAACTAGTATTAAAGATATTATTATTGCATTTGAACAGTTGAATGTTATATTTGAATGTTTGTCTCATAACATGCTTTGGATCTCAAACAATTTCCTGGTGGACCTTTGACCTCCACATCTCGCAATTCATGTCCTCAAACAACTTTCACTCAGGTAACCTTTATTCATTAATGGTGTTGTAAAACAATGTTATCTAGTTTTCATAATTTTGCATATACAAATCTACAAAATTGATGAGAAACACAAACATTGGTTGGTCTTGTGAGATCCTTTATTCCCTCCTAATTCCATCCCATAAACCTCTAATATTTCACGCTATATTTTGTTACCCCATCCTAGCCCATCTCATTAATCTATTCTAGTCCATCGAATGTTCCATTAAACCCTTCTATTCCCATCCCATTACCCTCTCTTATTTCACCGTATGTTCCATTATCCCCTCTTGGTCTTGTCCCATTATCTTCCCCTGATTCACCCTATGTTCCTTTATTCCCTACTAATTGATGTAGAGGAAGGACAAGATTCAACAAAACTTGACTATCCTAATTCACTCCCTTTAAGGTTTTCATTGAAACCAAGGCTTAAGCACTCTTCACATCCTTTATCCCTATTGACCATTTGAGCTATTGGATTAGTAGTGATGGAAAGCACATTTTAAAAGGGTGGAACAACATAAAATGGTGGGATAGCAAGATTCCAATCACTTTTGACACACTAATTGACTTCATGCAATTTGTCACACTAACAATGCCCTAACAATAACATACTTTTCCAAAAGAAATGACCAACACTTTGACAAGAAAGAAACAATGGAAACCTCGACACAAGCTTGACTTGAGATACAAATGATCATGGAACACTCCTAAGTAATGTCCAACAACGTGACCATTCATGGCTTGCAACATTTAACCTTAAACTGAATAATCTGCCCTCTTGAGACAATCACAAAAATTTGCATCAAACTAACAAATATGAGCAAGACCTTTGAACCACAGGTCTAAGGGACCTTTCTCCACAATCCTACATCACTGTTTAGGTGATTCAATCATACTTTTACATCATTCATGACTCTTTCCCTACCTTTTTTCAACTTTTTTGTCTAATACATCGACAATATTAGACTACTGGTGAACTATTTCACATGCAAACTTTATCTCCAGCCCCTAAAACTTAGGAATAAGATAAAACACATAAAAACAAGCCTCTTAACTAGATTCCTTCAAAATTTTCTGCAATCATGATGCATGAATTTTTTGCATTTTTATCTATGAAGTTGCTGCACTTTTATATTTTTAATTCCTGCTCATTTATGACAGTCATATTGTTGCTCTTTCCATTTTCATTTGCTGCTCATTTATGATAATTATAAAGGGACTACCTAAACTTCTTTATATGACTGTTAGATATGTTGTTTCATTTTCAATTGTTGACATTAGACAGCCCTGGTGATGTTGGTGGCATGATGGACCATGGAGTTGCTGCAGCAATAGCCAGTCCTGATCCTTTGAGAGAGGTATGCAATAGAATAGTCGATTTGACATTAAATTTTCTCTTTTATAGTCTATTATAGAATATTTTCACGATGTTTTTATGTAGTTTAATTTCTATCTTGATGGTTGCTACAGGTGGTTGTCACTCCAAATCGTGGACGTGGTAATGTTGTAAATGTGCATGATGACTATATGTATGTTGTAAGTGATTATATTTTGTTATATGTCATTCCATAATTCAATTTCTATGTATTAACATCTATACTTTTTATTGTATCAGTTGAAGGTCCAAAGTGAAGAGAGGAGGACTAGTGAGCGTGTTCAAAAGACAAGAGAACCAACAGGCACTCCATCCAACCAAATTTTGAAGGCAGTACGGGATCTTTTTCCTTCCCCTAGAGGGAAATGACTATGTATTAGGGTCGTTTGTTGTATGCCTATGTAGCATTTTGGAACATATGTTTTGTACTATCGATATATATGTGACATTTTATGTCCATATGGCTCTTTTGTAGTAAGCTTGTATGGATCAATGCAAGCTTGATTTTGAATATATTAGATGTATATGAACAAAAATATAAGCTTGATTTCCAAATGAAACACCCATGTGCAGTTATCACATTTCTCCCATATTCATCATTTAAATAAGTTAAAAAACCTCCTTCCATTTTCTATGAATGAAATAACATGACAAATCATTGGGAAACATGGTCTTATAATTTTTGCCACATCATGTTTTATAACTCTACAACATGAAAAATCATACATCATGGATATTGAATATCTAGATCCAATGTTTCACTAGTAGGCTGAGTTTTGCATCTCAGCAAGGGTGCACTATTCGGTGACAACAACTGCAATTCAAACTCTTAAGGGATTTAGCCGATTGAATGTAGCTCGGAGCGATTCAATGTGTTTGGGTGCAAAAGAAGACCATGCCTAGCGTAAACATACCCACTTGAGCGCGTTGAAATAGTTTTTTTGGTCACACAAGCTCCAGAACGAAAGTTGTACCACTTTGCAACTTTGCACTACTTACATATGACAACTTTTCCCCAAGCGAAATATCGCCACCACGGGAAGATGCTTCTAAGGTAGCGAAAACTAAGAATTTATTGTAGAGGGTCCTAACATGGTTCCATAGGCTCAGAGGAGAAGTTTCTAAGCATCATGGTGTCCTAGTAACAACCTGTCAAAGATTGCAACCATTTTGCACTTCAGAATCTTAAAGGATTCAACTGGTTGAACGTAGCTCAGAGCGATTCAACATGTCTAGGTGTGAAAGAGGACCATTCTTATTGTAAACGTACCCACCTGGATGCGTCAGAATAGTTCATTTGGTCAGACGAGTTGTAGAACGAAAATTACACCACTTTGCAACTTTCAATTGCTTGCATTTGACAACTTTTTCCCCACGTGAAAAGTCGCCACCACGAAAAAATGCCTCTGAGATAGCAAAAACCAAAAGAGGTTATTTTAGAGGGGCCCAACATGATCCCATGGGATTAGACAAGAGTTTTCTAAGCATCACAGTGTCTGAGAAATACCCTATCAAAGATTGCAACCATTTTGCACCTTCAACTCATAAGAGATTCAGTCAGTTGAACGTAGCTCAGAGTGAATCGATGAGTTTGGGTGTGAAAGAAAACCATTCCTAGTGTAAATGTACCCATCTGGATGTGTTGAAATAATTTTTTTGGTCACACAATTTGTAGAATGAAAGTTGCACCACTTTGCAACTTTCAACTATTTGCATTTGACAACTTTTTTCCCTAGTGAAAAGTTGCCACTACGGAAAAATTCATCTGAGATAGAAAAAACTGAGAGAGGTTATTATAAAGTGGCTCAATACAATCCCATAGGCTCAGACAATAATTTTATAATCATCACGATGTCTGAGTAACATCCCGTCAAAGATTACAGCCATTTTGCACTTTAGACTCTTAAGGGATTCAACTGGTTGAATGTAGCTCGAAGTGATTAAGCATGTTTAGGTGCAAAAGAGGACCATGCCTAGTGTAAACATACTCACTTAAATACATTGAAATATTTCATTTGGTCACACGAGTTGCAGAACAAAATTTGCACCACTTTGCAACTTTCAACTGCTCGCATTTGACAACTTTTTCCCTAAGTGAAAAGTCGGCACCATGGGAAAATATCTCTGAGATAGTGAAAAATAAAGAGGTTATTATAGAAGGGCCCAACACAATCCCATAGGCTCAAATGAGAATTTTCTAAGCATCACAGTGTCCGAGTAACACCCCATTGAAGATTGCAGCCATTTTGCACTTTGGACTCTTAAGGGATTCAGCTAGTTGAATGTAGCTCGGAGTGATTCAACGTGTTTGGGTGCAAAAGAGGACCATTGTTAGCATAAACATACCCACCCGAACACGCTGGAATAGTTTTTTTGGTAACACGAGTTACAGAATGAAAGTTGCACCACTTTGTAACTTTCAACTACTTGCATTTGACAATTTTTTCTCTAAGTAAAAATTCACCAGTGCCATGGGAAAAAACCTTTGATATAACAAAAAATGAGAGAGGTTATTGTAGAGGGGCCCAACATGATCCCATAGGCTAAGACGAAAAGTTCCTAAGTGTCACGGTGTTCGAGTAACACCCCGTCAAAGATTGCAGTCATTTTGCACTTTGGACTCTTCAGGGATTAAGTTGGTTGAACGTAGCTCAAAGCAATTCGGCATGTTTGGGTGTGAAATAGGACTATTCCTAGCATAAATGTATCCACTCGAACATATTGAAATAGTTTTTTTGGTCACACGAGTTGCAAAACGAAAGTTGAACCAATTTGCAACTTTCAATTGCTTGCATTTGACAACTTTTTCCCCAAGTGAAAAGTCACCACCATGGGAAAACACCTCCGAGATAGAAAAAATAGAGAGAGGTTATTGTATAGGGACCCAACATGATCCCATATTCTTAGACGAGAAGTTTCTAAGCATCACGGTGTTTGAGTAACTCCCCCTCAAAGATTGCATCAATTTTGCTCTTTAGACTCTTAAGGGATTCAGCCAGTTGAACATAGCTCAGAGTGATTTTTCGTGTTTGGGTGTGAAATAGGATCATTCCTAATGTAAACATACCCAATTGGATGCGTTGGTATGGTTCATTTGGTCACACGAGTTGTAGAACAAAAGTTGCACCACTTTGCAACTTTCAACTGCTTACATTTGACAACTTTTTTCTCAAGTGAAAAGTCACCACCATGGGAAAAATGCCTCTGATATAGCATAAATTGATAGATTTTATTGTAGAGGGGCCCAACACAATCCTATAGGCTCAGCCAAGAATTTTCTAAGCATCACGGTGTCCGAGTAACAGCTTGTTGAAGATTGCAGCCATTTTGCACTTTGGACTCATAACGGATTCAATCGGTTGAACGTAGCTCGAAGCGATTCGGCATGTTTTGGTGTGAAAGAGGACTATGATTAGTGTAAACGTGCCCATCTAGACATGTTGGAAAAGTTCGCTTGGTCACACGAGTTGCAGAATGAAAGTTGCACCACTTTGCAACTTTCAACTGCTTGCATTTGACAACTTTTTCTCCAAGTGAAAAGTCGTCACCACAGGAAAATGTCTCTAAAATAGCAAAAACTAAGAGAGGTTATTGTAGAGGTTTCCAACATGATCCCATAGGCTCAAACAATAAGTTTATAAACCTCACGGTGTCCGAGTAACACCCCGTCGAAGATTGTAGCCATTTTGCACTTTAGACTCTTAAGGGATTCAGTTGGTTGAACATAGCTCGAAGGGATTCAACGTGTTAGAGTGAAAAAGAGGACCATTCCTAGTGTAAAATTACCCACATGGATGCATTGGAATAGTTTGTTTGGTCACACGAGCTGCAAAACAAAAGTTGCACCACTTTGCAACTTTCAACTGCTTACATTTGACAACTTTTTTCCCAAGTGAAAAATCGCCACCACAATAAAATGCCTCTGAGATAGCAAAAATTGAGAGAGGTTATTGTAGAGGGGACCAACACAATACCATAGGCTTAGATGAGAGGTTTCTAAGTCTTATGTTGTTCGAGTAACACCCCATCAAAGATTATAGCCATTTTGCACTTTAGACTCATAAGGGATTCAATCGGTTGAACATAGCTCAGAGCAATTTGGCGTATTTGGGTACAAAATTGGACCATTCCTATGATAAAGGTACCCATCTGGATGCATTGGAACAATTTCTTTGGTCACACAAGTTGCAGAATGAAAGTTGCACCACTTTGCAACTTTCAACTACTTGCATTTGACAATTTTTTCTCCAAGTGAAAAGTTGCCACCATGATAAAACACCTCTAAGATAGAAAAAATAGAGATATTTTATTATAGAGGGGCCTAATTCTATCCCATAGGATTAGACGAGAAGTTTCTAAGCATCACAGTGTCTGAGTAACACCCTGTCGAAGATTGCAATCATTTAGCACTTTGGACTCTTAAGGGATTTAGCTGGTTGAACGTAGCTCAAAGTGATTCAATGTGTTTGGGTGCAAAATAGGACTATGCCTAGCATAAACGTACCCATCGAGATGCATTAGAACATTTCATTTGGTTTCACGAGTTGCAGAACGAAAGTTACACCACTTTGCAACTTTCAACTATTTGTATTTGACAATTTTTCCCCAAGTGAAAAATCGCCACCATGAAAAAATACCTCCAAGATAGAAAAAACCAAGAGAGGTAATTGTAGAGGGGCCCAACACAATCCCATATGCTTAGACAAGAAGTTTCTAAGCATCACAATGTCTAAGTAACACCCCGTCAAAGATTGCAGCCATTTTACACTTTGGACTCTTAAAGGATTCAGTCAGTTGAACGTAGCTCAAAGCAATTCAACGTGTTTGGGTGTGAAAGAGGATCATTCCTAACTTAAATATACCCATTTGGATGCATTGGAATAGTTTGTTTGGTCACACGAGTTGCAAAACGAAAGTTGCGCCGCTTTGCAACTTTCTACTGCTTGCATTTGATAATTTTTTTCTCAAGTGAAAAGTCACCACCACAGGAACACACCTTTGAGATAGCAAAAATTGAGAGATTTTATTGTAGAGGGGCCCAACATGATACCATAGGCTCAGATGAGAAGTTTTTAAGCGTTATAGTGTCTGAGTAACACCCCATCAAAGATTGCATCCATTTTGCACTTTGGACTCATAAGGGATTCAGTTGGTTGAACATAGCTCAGAGTGATTCGATGTGTTAAGGTGAAAAAGAGGACCATGCCTAACGTAAATGTACCCACTCGAACACATTGGAATAGTTAGTTTGGTCACACGAGCTGCAGAACAAAAGTTGCACCACTTTGTAACCTTCAACTATATGCATTTGACAACTTTTTCACCAAGCGAAATGTCACCACCATGAGAAAACGCCTCCAAGATAACAAAAACTGAGAGAGGTTATTGTAGAGTGGCCCAACGCAATCTCATAGGCTCAAACAAGAAGTTTATAAGCATCATGGTGTCAGAGTAAAACCCCGTTGAAGATTGCACCCATTTTGCACTTTAGACTCTTAAGGGATTTAATCGGTTGAACATAGCTCAGAGCGATTTGATGTGTTTGGGTGAAAAATATAACCATTCCTAGCATAAATGTACCCACCCTGACATGTTGGAATAATTCATTTGGTCACACGAGTTGCAGATCGAAAGTTGCACCACTTTGCAACTTTCAACTGCTTGCATTTAACAACTTTTTCCCCAAGTGAAAAGTCGCCACCACAGCAAAACACCTCCAAGATAGCAAAAAATGAGAGAGGTTATTGTAGATGGTCCCACCATGATCCCATAGGCTTAGACGAGAAGTTTTTAAGATTCACGGTGTCCGAGTAACACCCCGTCAAAGATTGCAACCATTTTGCACTTTGGACTCATAAGGGATTCAGCCGGTTGAACATAGCTCGGAGCGATTCAGTGTGTTTGGGAGTAAAATAGGACCATACCTAACATAAACGTACCCACCCAGATGTGTTGGAATAGTTTGTTTGGTGACACGAGTTGCAGAATGAAAGTTGCACCACTTTGCAAATTTCAGCTGCTTGTATTTAATAACTTTTTCCCTAAGCGAAATGTCGCCACCACGGGAAAATGCCTCTAAGATAGCAAAAATAAAGAGAGGTTATTATAGAGAGGTCCAACACGATCCCATAGGCTCATACAAGAAGTTTCTAAGTGTCTCGTTGTCCGAGTAACACCCCGTTGAAGATTGCCTCCATTTTGCACTTTGGACTCATAAGGGATTCAGCCGATTGAACGTAGCTCGAAGTGATTCAATGTGTTTGGGTGTGAAAGAGGACCATTCCTAGTGTAAACATTCTCATCCAGACATGTTGGAATAGTTCATTTGGTCACACGAGTTGCAAAATGAAAGTTGCACTATTTTGCAACTTTACACAACTTGCATTTGACAATTTTTTTCCCAAGTGAAATGTCGACACCACAAGAAAACGCCTCTGAGATAGCAAAAAATGAGAGAGGTTATTGTAGAGGGTCCCAACATGATCCCATAGGCTTAGAAAATAAGTTTCTAAGCATCACGGTATCCGATGAACAGCGCGTCAAAGATTGCAAATATTTTGCACTTTGGACTCTTAAGAGATTATGTCGGTTGAATGTAGTTCGGAGTGATTCGGCATGTTTGGGTGCAAAAGAGGACCATTCCTAGCATAAAAATACCCACTCGGATGTGTTGGAACAATTTTTTTGGTCACATGAGTTACAAAACGAAATTTGCACCACTTTGCTCTACTTGCATTTGACAACTTTTTCTCCAAGCGAAATGTAGCCACCACGGGAAAACACCTCTAAGATCGTGAAAATAGAGAGAGGTTTTTGTAGAGGGGTCAAAAGTGATCCCATAGCCTTAGACGAGAATTTTATAAGTGTCATGATATTTGAGTAATAGTCTGTCAAATATTGCATCCATTTTGCACTTTGGACTCTTAAGGGATTCTGTCGGTTGAATGTAGCTCAAAGCGATTCAGCATGTTTGGGTGTGAAAGAGGACCATGCCTAGCATAAAAATACCCACTCAGATGCATTGGAATATTTTTTTTGGTCACACAAGTTGAAAAATGAAAGTTGGGCCACTTTGCAACTTTACACTACTTGCATTTGACAACTTTTTCCCCAAGCAAAATGTCGTCACCATGGGAAAACGTCTCCAAGATAGAAAAATTTGAGAGAGGTTATTGTAGAGGGGCCCAACACAATCCCATAGCATCAGACGAGAAGTTTATAAACGTCATGTTATCTGAGTAATAGCCCGTCAAAAATTGTAGTCATTTTTCACTTTGGACTCTTAAGGGATTTTGTCGGTTGAATGTAGCTCGGAGCGAATCGGCATGTTTGAGTGTGAAAGAGGACCATGCCTAGCATAAACGTACCCACCCAGACATGTTGGAACAATTTTTTTGGTCACACAAGTTGCAAAATGAAAGTTCCACCACTTTGCACTATTTGCATTTGGCAACTTTTTCCCCAAACGAAAAGTCACCACCCCAGGAAAATGCCTTCGAATTAGCAAAAACTGAGAGGTTATTATAGAGAGGCCCAACATGATCTCGTAGGCTCAGATGAGAATTTTCTAAGCATCACTGTGTTCGAGTAATAGCCCGTCAAAGACTGTAGTCATTTTTCACTTTGGACTCATAAGGGATTTTGTTGGTTGAACATAGCTCGAAGCGAAAACCAGTGCCTCACCTAAATAAGCTAAACTTTATTAAAAAAATATTTATAACACACTTGTAAATCTTTGGAAAATTTGGAAATCTCCTTGCTTCAAATGAAGTGTCTTGGAAACATTCACTTGGAAGTCCATTCCATTGACCTTTTGACTCTAATTACAAAAACACACACTTTTAATGAGTCTACCACTTTTCCATCACTTAAGTTTTGTTGTTTGAAGTTTGTTGTTTCAACTTCACTTTTAATAGCAATAAATAGACAACTACCATAAAGTATGCAAAGGATCATCAAATTATATATAGAGGAAAAGGAAATACTCAAAAAACAACCATAAAGTATTTAATTCAAAGGTCTTTTATTTTATGACAAAAGCATTGAAAAGGCGTTTCAATTATTTTGTGGGGATTATTTTCATTATATGCACATGCACGAGTGAAAAAGGATTAAGTTTCATCTTTGATTTTTGAGTTTGGATCAGTAATATTGCATCATTATGCATTGTGTCAATAAACCATAATGTTGATTTGTGCCTTGGAATGTTGTACCATGGAACATTGTATCATGGAAGTCTGAATCTCAAAAAATAAACTCCATATCCTCTATGCATATCTTTGACATGAACATTTTGGAATCTTATTAGGCATCCCTTTCAAAACATTGGAATCAATATCAATCAAAAATTTGGGTTTTATATGCAAAACTCTAGGAGGAGTTTTCAAATGTAAATTTGTGTCAACATTAGGAATGTCAACAACATCGGGGATATATCGTGTACCTTCAATCGGAGGTGCAATTGATGACATACCTTGAGATTGACATGTAAACTATGTTGTACCTCCAACTTCAAATGTCATTTGTGGAGTGCCTTCAAATAGAGATGTGTTTGTTGATGTACTTTCAAAACACAATATTGTTGATGGTGTGTCTTCAACTATAGATGTGATTTTCATTGTACTTGGAAAGCCACATGTTGTTAGTGTGTCTTCAACTAGAGATGTGCATTGAACTTCACCTATGGTTGATGATGTGCCCCCAACTTTGGGATCCATTTGTGTCCTTCCAAGAACTTTGTTCATTCATGCCCTTTGGCATGCCAATTGGACATCTCTCTTAGATTGCACAAGAATTTCTTGTTGTATGAGTTGTATTTTTTATTCTCTTCTCCTTGCTTTTTTAACTGCACGTTCTTTCGGTGTTAGAGGCTTTGGTCATTTCCTCAGCATGACATTGAATGCTACATGTTCACAAACATGCATAAAACAAAAGTAAGTAATGCATTTTATGTAACATATTGATATCACTTATTACATTACATTTTATGAAAGAAGGCGGTGATTTGTTTGGAATTATCAAACATGTCTATGCTACAACATTTTTAATACATACATCTACCTCCATAGCGCAAGAAAAGTAAGTAATGCATTTTCTCAAACATATCCATACCGCTTATTACATTGCATTTAATGAAACACATCAAGTATTTTATGAAACATATTGATATCATTGATTGCATTGCATTGCATATCTTTAAGACTTAAAGCATTACTTTACATTACATAACTAATGTGGCTTATCAAACATTGTTGTCCCCAACTTAGGGTTTATAGCGAGCTTCAAAAAACCCATAACTTTTGATGCGCCTGGTGAAAATATATGAAACTTGGTACTAATTTTTTGTAGGCCTAAATGCATGTGCTGAAAAAAGGAGGGTTGCTAAATCATCATTTGTGTGAGTTATTGAGGATAGTTTGTTTCTTTTTGCAACTATATTGTGTAAAACCTAGTACTTTGAGGGATTTGTACAAAAATTGCTTCATGTAAGCGTTGATCAATGTTAAGAATTGGGTTTGAGGGGAGTATTTGGAGTGTGGACAAGTGCTTATAAAGAGAAAAGAAGTGTCAAACCAAGGGTATAAGTTGCTGCCACCTTTGGAAACTAGAGAATCTTGTGCTTGTTGTTGTCAAAACCACATTGTGATTGTCAACTAAGCCATGAAGAACATGAATCCAAAGAAGGGTTTGTGATGCTATATCTTGGAATTATTCACTATTTCTTTGGAAATGAGGTAACTTGGAAAGACAATAAGCATTTTCAATTGCACAAAATTTTCCCTTTTTTATTTCTTAGAAAGGAAAATGGTATGAATGAATGGAAACTTGCATTAACAACTATGTCATGTCACTTGAATTTATCTAAGCACATGATGAAGGTGAAATTTTTATGGCACAAAAAAAAAATGGAAACTTACATTAACATTGATGAAAGCTCTTAGGTTTTCCAAATTAGTTGAAAATAAAAGTTTTCCCACAACCATCACTAATAATGAATTTGAATCTATTATGTCATGTTTTCCATTTTTTATCTTCAAGCTCCTAAAAATTAAAATTTTACATGCATCATCCATCTAATTGAATGTTGAATTCTATGTGTAGCAATGAAGATTAATAAAATCATCAAATGAATGGTCTATAAATTTTCAAAACAAAACAAAAAAACTCAATATAAACATCTACCTAAACTGAAATAGAGTGAATTCCACTAGCCATGCTGGAAATAGACTACTATTAGCAATGCAGATAGAATTCATAATCAAATTTGTGTTAAGTTTTTGTCTCTTATATAAGTTTAAACATGAATTCATCTAAATTATGTCATTTTTTTCAATTTTTTTCTTCAAACTCATAAAAATTGAATTTTTTATGCAACTCCCATCTAATTCAATGTTGAATTCTATGTCCAATTGTTATGATTAATAAAATCATGAAAGGAATTTAGTTTAAATTTTCAAAAACAAATAAATATACTAAATAAAAACATTTTAATATTACCAAAATGAATATATTACTTGAGATAATGTAAAATGATGTAGAAACTTCAAAATGTCTTCTTCTACGTTGTCTAGCATGCAAATTGGT
This sequence comes from Sequoia sempervirens, assembly GCA_007258455.2. Classification (NCBI taxonomy): domain Eukaryota; kingdom Viridiplantae; phylum Streptophyta; class Pinopsida; order Cupressales; family Cupressaceae; genus Sequoia; species Sequoia sempervirens. The sequence continues at coordinate 354,645,134 of VDFB02000008.1, read as the reverse complement.
GGAAAAAAGGTGATGGATCAAGCATAGATTGGTACAACAAGGAGTCAACTGCATAAAAAGTGCATTTATGAGTTGGATAAAGCGTTGAACTAGACAAATGCAGAAGCATGTGGACCTGAATCACAGGGTCAACCCCTATTTTATCATTTCAATGTAAAAACACATTTGGCACTCGCCAAATTTGGCGAGCGCCAAATATGTTGCTTTGAAATCTTTTCCAAATATAGAGAGGAAGGGAGTGAGAAAGATTAGTCTAGGTAGTGTGGTAGGGAGTGAGACCTGAGAGAGAGAGACTTGAGAGGGATAGAGAGTTATCCAGTTAGGGTGGGGGGAAAGCCCTAACAACGAGAGAGGGGTTGGGAGGGATGAGGCCTAAGAGATACAAAAATACCAAAGAGGGAGGTAGAGAGGGAGTGTGGGAGAGGGGGTTGGAGTGAAATAGATTTGTCTAGGTAGGGTGGGAGGTACGTGAGACTTGATAGAGAGGGAGTGTGAGAGAGGGGATTGGAGTGAGAAAGATTAGTCTAGGTAACATGGGAGGGAATGAGACATGAGAAAGAGGGAGAGAGAGTTATTCAATTAGGGTGGGGGGGAAAGACCTGAGAGAGGGAGTGGGAGATAGAGGGATGGGAGACCTAAACCCTCAACCATAAACCCTTAAAACCAAACCATCAACCCTCGACCCTCTACCCTCAACCCAATACCCTCTACCCTCTACCCTCTACCCTTAACCCAATACCCTCTACCCTCAACCCTAATCCCTCAACCCTATACCCTCAACCCTTAAACCCAGCTAAACCCAACTAAAATATGTACCCTAATACCTCAACCCTCAAGCCTTAAGACCCTAAACCCTCAGCCCTCTACCCTTTGCCCTCACCATCTACCCTCAGCCTAAACCCTCTACCCTCTACCCTCTACCCTTTACCCTCACCCTACCCCTCTCTCTCTCTCTCCTCAACCCTCAGCCCTCAGCCCTCTACCTATGCCCTTAGCCTTGACCTCTACCCTAAACCATAAACCATAAACCCTCTACCCTTAACCCTTAAACTATCTACCCTCTACCCTTAACCCTCTACACTCTACCTTCAACCCTAAACCCTCAACCCTCTCTCTCTCTCTCTACCCTCTACCCTCTATCCTTAACCCTTAAACCCTACTAAACTCTCTACCCTATACCCTCAACCCTTAAACCCTCTACCATCTACCCTCAGCCCAATACTCTCTACCCTCAACCCTTAACCATTTTAAACCCAACTAAACTATCTACCCTAATCCATCAACCCTCAAACCTTAATCCCTCAACCCTTAAACCCTAAACCCTCTACACTTTGTTACGAATTAGTGGTCACTTGGGATAGAATGTGAGTTAGAGTATTTATGTGTGAAGAAATATTGTACAGGATTGTAATATTCAAGTTTTTAGAATAACTTGTCTATAGAAATAAATGGTTAGAGGAGGTTATACGAGTTGTCCTATAATTAAGGAGATAACACTCCTATATATATGTAATAGCTTGTTGAATGAAATTAAGGGAGAAGGACGTATTATTCTATGTAAAATATTTGTAGCACTTCTATTTCTTGTACCCATATTTATGATATGGTATCAAAGCAGTAGCGATTTTGTGCCTATTATATTGTGATGTAGAGATATTATTAGCACTAGCTGAGGTGAACTGAAGCTCCTCATAATTTGTGAATAAGGTCAAAGCCACAATTGGAAGCTGATGTATTATAGGAGCGGGATATGCCTCCAGTTCAGGGACCTCGATAGGATTAGAAAATGCTTATTGACTCTATGCCTATCACTCTTATCATTCGATCATCATTTGTGAGGCTCCAATCCTAGCGGTGTGTGGTTTTAACCTTCTTTTTGCATTGTTAATTCTTTTAAGATATTATTATTTCACTAGTGAGATTATGTTTGTTGGACTTATTTTGTGAAGACCTGTGTAGCATTAAAGGCTCGAATTCCTTTGAAAGTGATAAACACCATAGAGGAAGATGCCATGATATCAGTGAAGCTTGATTGTTGTTAGCAAATATTTACAATTTGGAGCAAGGATGCCTCAAAAATTGTGATCAGATTTCACCACATGGAAGATCTCATTGTCTTGACCGAGATAATAAAATTTTGGTAGATCATTTCAATTGACCATTGCATTAATTTAGACTTTTGAGAGAGTGATCTACTAGTTTATACAGTAATATCGACACTATCATTAGACAGGCTCGACACTCCAGCCATGGTAACTATTATTTCTTCTCCATTTGAATTCATGCTATAAATACCTAAATGTGATGTAGTTTTATGACTATTTGATCAAGCGACAAGGGGAAGCCAAGCATGATATTATATTGAGAGGTGTTAGCATTAAATGCACCCATTGCATCAAGTGAAAGCCAATTTGTTTGATCAAGGAAAATTGTGCTTGCCTCATAAAAGGAAATTTTATCAGGAGCTTCTATTTGTATGGAAACGATCAAAAGTGAAGATAAAAGAGTAAATCCTACCACTTAGTATTGATCTTTGGAATCCATGAAGGATTTCTAATGTTGTGGTCCTACAACCAAGAAAGATATGGTGGTTCTTTATTATTGAATTCTGGTATTGGGTATTGTTTGTTATTATAATTTATTATTAGTTTAGTATCTTAAAATGTATTACTAAGAGATATTTTGTGTCATAGTCTACAAGTCAAATTGTATTATTTTGTTTTTAAATAGGGTTTATTGATTCAAAATGAAAAAGTGTCGAATAGTAATAAAAAGTAAAAATTGCTTCATTTGCAATTGGATGCACTCTCACCTGTACACAACATCTATTTTGTTGGGGGGGCAATTTAAAATTGAACTTTGAAGTCATATTTACTAAGTAGCAAACCCATTGAAGGATGGAGGCATCAGAGGTTGGAGGTCAATCAACGTTCTCTCGTCAGTCACCAATGATGGGGTCACTTATCAGCTATGGTGGCATTTTATTTTCTATCGTGTAGTGTGTTTTTTTTAGCTTTTCAGTTTGGTGTTTGAATGTTGAAAAATGATTGTATTGAAGAGAAAATGACTACAGAGGTCCTACGACTACGGTGATCCTCTAATTGTTGTACTTCATTAGAAGATGATCAGTCAATGAATACGTTCATTGGCAATGGTGATCATGTGCAGCAAGATCCAGACAGTAGTATGCAACCTGATATGATTCACTTTTCAGTGTTCCTAGTTATGTGAATAAGTGGAAATTTCACATTGTGGGGGGGAATAATAACCAATTTTCCATTCCCATTTCATTCCAAAATGACTAAAGTCAAGGGCAGCTTCTAGTGGCAGTGGCGGTTGTCTATGTTGTTCGAGATCGAGTGGCAGCAATCGGTAATAGTGACTACAATTAAGAACATTATGTTCTTATGGAATGTGATGTGAAAAAATTTCTAGTATGGGTCTTTTAGATTTGTGTGGATTTCTTCATTTATTTCTTGATGTACAAGCATAGTGGAAAAAAAAAGCACCTATGTAATGCAATTCATGGATCTTGAAAGGGTTTGTGGGAGGATCCGAAAAACCACACGAGGTGGATAGTTGTTGGGTTCTTGTTCATGTCCAGGTTTGTGGTAAACCTGTGTGAAAACCATGAAAGGTTGATGGGAGGTGCCTTTCATTTTGAATCAAGATCATGAGCCTAGAGATTTGGGCTTACTACAGATAAAGGTTGTGAGTTCTTACCATGTTCACACTGAGGGGGGAATGTTAGGAATTAGTGTTCACTTGGGATAGAATGTGAGTTAGAGTATTTATGGTGTGTTAGTTTAAATATTAGAATATTATGTGTGAAGAAATAGTGTACGGGATTGTAATATTCAAGTTGTTAGAAAAAATTTTCTATAGAAAGAAATGGTTAGAGGAGGTTATACTAGTTCTCCTATAATTAAGGACATAACACTCCTATCTATATGTAATATCTTGTTGAATGAAATTAAAGGAGAAGCACATATTATTCTATGTAAAATATTTGTAGCTACTATTTCTTGTGCCCATATTCCCTCTACCCTCTACCCTCCACCCTTAAACCCTTAAACCCTAAACCCTTAAACTATCTACCCTTTACCCTTAACCCTCTACACTCTACCCTCAACCTTG
>VDFB02000008.1:354605516-354640897 GCA_007258455.2 Sequoia sempervirens | reverse complement strand
TAACTTATATAATATCCTTGCTTCTACACTTTAGTGTTAGAAATTTAAATTTTTGAGCACTATTGCTTCTACATTTTAGTTGAGCACTATGGCTTCCAATTCTTTTCTTCGTTAATTCCTAAAATTCATGTTATTTTATTATTTTTCCTAACTTGGTTAAATTTTATTCAGCTCTTTTTATGCAGACAATTAATTGCTTAGATGTTTTATGATATTGGGTGGTACAATAATTATTTATTATTTCATTGATAAATTCACATTACCTCTGGCAGTAAACCTCTTGGTGCACTCCATAGAGGCTTCTCTAGCCTTCTATATTCTTATATAGTGTCTTTGTCTTTCATCGGTTTGTTTTAAACTCCTTTCTTCCATGTGCATTTTGTAAGCCATCTTGATTTCCTTGCAAATTTCCCTCAACCTTTTGTTGCCTCCCTTTGCCATAAGTATTTTTAATTGGTAATTTATTAATCCTTTTATACATTCTTAATTGCTTGATCTAAATCTACCTTAGCAATCACATCTATTTGAGATCCTTTTTAGGACCCCCCATTCTATTCATCACTGCTAGGTGCCAAAACCCATCTCACAACACTAGAACTTAATAAGTTCTATCACATATTATTTACTACAATAATTATCATTAATGCCCCTTTTTTAGATAGTATTTTTATTGCAAAAGAAAAATTTCCCCATTTTTTGTAATTCCTTCCTAGATGCTAGAAATTGGGGTCCCAACAATGAAACCAAAATATTAGCAATAAAACATAGGCTTAGGTTAATATTATTTATGTTAGAGAAGTTAACCCTAGGGCAATGCAATAGGAAGAAATTAGAAATAGTATGATAGATAACATATATGTATAACATAAAGAGTCATACAATTTTATACATTCATTGATACCATAAGATAGGTATACTCATATCTTTCTCATATATTCTTTGTACATTATATAGTCTTGATTGCATGTATAGATATACACATCACATATGCTTGGGTAGCTTCTCCTATCTATACTTGATCTCTTATTATTCCTTCTCTCTTATTATTGTTGTTATTTTTTTACCATATTTATGTAGTATATATATGTACATGAATACATAGAGAAATGTGTCCCTTGTCCTTGACATATTTCTTGGATGTTTTGTAGAAGGTATTGCATGGTATTATTTTCTACCACACTAGTTTTTGTGTGACTATTGATTCATTCTATTTGTAGTTCTTGACCTACAAATTTTATGCATGGCATGTTGATCACACACCACTAAAATCAAATATTGATAATGATGGTGAACTTATGCCTAATAGGCTAGAAGACAAAATACCAAGATATAAAGGAATAACAACTTCTATCCTATCTCCACTTAAGGAATATTATTTTTGTTGGAAACCTAAACATGATTGGATGCCAAGACTTTGAAACAAGTCATAATTGGGTTGGTAAAACACTTTCCCATCCTCTATGAACAATGTTATCGCAAAGGCCAAGCTTTATTCCAATCAACACAATACTTTCAATATTATTTCAAACCACTTTTTAGATTGGAAGACAACTGTCAATTCTAATAACCATAGAAGGAATTGCAAGAATAGAGAAATCATACTTGACTAATAAAATTTATATATCAATCTTTACAATTATACCCCATGCACAAAAACCCTTAATTTTTTTCACCCTAATAAGTGTGGTTACTTTCCATATCAATGCATGAGCTATTCATTTAACACTTCACATGTCAATAAAAATACATGAACCCTCTTCATGGTCAAGATCTATCAACTTTATGTCATTGATGGATTATGCCATTGATGGTGTAAGACCCCATCTCTTGTGGTCTTGTTGATTTTGTTAGTCATTGATGGTTTATATCCCATAGTTTATGTTCTTTTATGTCAAATAATACATGCATGAGTGATGGTTGTTGCTATACCACAAAGATGTTCATATTCTTGATTAATCCTATCTAATGGTGGTTGTAATGTCTTGTGATAGCTAGATGAGTTCTATTCCTTGTCTATGTAAGTATGCAATGATCAAGATGCTCAGTTATTGATAATATTATTATGTATACTATGAATGTCAAATTCCTCGATCTCCCTCCAGGTGGTTTTTATTTTTGCTAAGTACCGGCCCGCACCTCATCTTTTTGAACTCCATCTGTTGTTGCCACGTGTCTGTCAGGCGCTCCTATCAAAAGGTCCTTCCTTCGCTCTCCTACTAGTTCCCTCCATGCTTCCATGTGTCGACGTTGCAGGATCTTCATGGCTACTTCCCATCACTTTTCAATCAAGCCCTGTCCACGTGCCACGTAGCTTTCATCTACGTGCACTTTTTGGCGGTCCCCACAGTCAGCATCGATAGTAAGGAATGCCTCCATGTGTCTTCACTATGTCATCTTTCAATGCAAGGAGGAGGAATCAACGAATGGACCCCAAGCTTCTTCCACGTGTCTCTTTCGCAGGGACTTCTTCGAAGGGAAGGCGAGAGCGAGCAACAAGCCCCACCAGATTGCCACATATTCTAAATGGCCTTCATGGATAAATGACACTTGTTTGAACATAATTTTTCTAGGACCACTACCATCATTCGTAGGGGATGCATTTGGCTGGGGAGTGACTATGTTCATGGTTCAAATCTTTTTTTGTTACAACGGTCGAAGAGAATCATTGTTGTAGGCATCATTTCTTGAGATATGGGATCTTTTATGTTACTGACCCTCCAGGCGGTGGGATTTTTAGCTATATATACTGCTTCTTCCTTTTGAAATTGAGTTCGAAAGATACAAAAAAATTAGGCGAAAGACACCAGGCCTTTAGTATTGCTTTTAGAATATTGTATAAGACTCTTAGACTATGCCATTGTTCTACCTTTCTGTTCTCTTAAGCTATTTGATAAAACATTATACTGTGTCATTATTGTCCCGAATTATTTATTTGTAGAACTTCTATGATTTTAATACAAGTTTGTTGGTTTAGATCATGTCTTTGAATCCTCTTTTCAGTAAATGTATATGAGAATTATTTTATGTCATTTAAATAAAATATTGAGGTTTTCACCTTTGATTTCTATTATTCTGGAACATAGCAGATTGTTGATCGGGCCCTTAAATCGAATCCCAAAAGATAGATTCACCGTGCCTATATCTATTCCTTGGTGCATCGCCTTAGTTAGATTTTTATTTTTTATATTTGCTTCCTTTTCCCATTCCAAAACCCCAATTACAAAAGAAGTCATCTTCTTTAAAAACCCAGAGGTCACTCAATTTAGCGCAATTGGTCCCCACATTAACTGAGTTTCTCATAAAGGTTGTTACCTTGCCAATTTTTGGCATCAACAGTTTCTTTTTCCTGGCATGCCTAGTGGGACTGCTTAAATGAATTTAAATTTAAAGACGGTGTATGAGCCATCGGCCCGTTACTAGATCCCAAACAGCAAATAACCATGGTTTTTTAGTGCCTCCACTAGGAATAGTGCAAGCCGCAACCCAAATGGTAAATTTTTCACTTCCTCCGCCCCTTATGTTAGCCATGTTGCCTATTGCTAACAAAAATTATGTGGCATGGGATGTTAGAAGTCCTCTTGTAGCACTAGTAGTGCCCGCCATTTGGGCCCCTATCCCAGTCTTTGTTTTAAAAGCTATACCTAAGTTTACCAGAGATGGCTTAAGAACACCATTCGAACATCTACAAGATGTTGCAGACGTATGTTTGGTGCTTGGAATCATCACCCAAAATGTAGCGCTAAGGTTGCTTGCAGCCTCTTTTAGGGACAAAGTAATAGATTGGTACTGCACCCTGCAAGCTAATACTATCGCCACCTAGGACCAACTCGGAGACCCTTTCTATGAAAGATTCTCTAATGAAGGAGATAGGTCTTCACAATATCATCAGCTGGAAATCATAAAGTGGGCCCCATATGAAGCCATGACGGACTTCAATGCTCAGTTCCATACAACTTGGTAAAGAATTCAGGTTGCTATCCACCCATCGGCCAAGTTGGCATTCATGTTCTATTTAAAATCCATCAATTCTGACATTTTGATGATGATCCAGTCTCTTGGCGGAACGACACTACCTAATGCCTACAGCGTCGCAGTCAAGGCGAAGAACAATCTAATAGACGCAAGGAAATTTCCCCCTCGGTCCATCATGCCTATATTTCTCAAAATATCAATTCCCGCCCAGGAGATGTTGTCTACCAATGTGCCCACTCCACCCTAGTCTATGTATATGTATCCAGGCACACCCCAAAACATTACTTCTACATCTGGTTCTTCAAAGGATGAGATGAGTGATGTTAAGGAAATGTTGCAGACCATCGCCAATGAAATAACTGTCATCAAGTAGAACTAGTATGTGCCTCTGAAGCCAACCTACCAGTATTATCAAGGCGGAAGGTCTTCTTACCAAAAAAACTAGTTCCAAGGAGGTGATCACACAAATCCGCAAGCATAAACAACTAATCAAATAGTACCCATGCCTTCTCCATTGTAGAGTGCTAACCCAAGCTTAAGCAAAGAGCTAACAGTGGGGAAAAATAATTTAGTCGATGACACCAACCCCTGGTGCTTCCCTTATGGTGACTCACATATGCGCTGAAACTACCTGTGCGACAATCTACAACAAAAGGTGGCAGACCAGCGCAGGCAAGGCACAACATCAGACCATGGAGGTTATATATATGCCTCTCTGCAAATGGAAAACATGATACTCACCGCACAAATGCAGGGGATGTCCTTGGAGCAAGAAACAGATATTGCTCCCAATCACGTGCTCTTCTCATGGATGGAAGAAGAGGCAGTGTTCGCCAATGATGCATCCCCATCGAAAACATCGCAAGTACAGTCTGATTACACCACTTGCTCAAAGAGGAGATTCATAATCAAACCAGTCATTCCGCAACTGGTTAGTTTGTAGCCTAAAAATGCTTCCGACCAAGCACCCAGTACCTCCGCAGTGGCACCACAATGTCCGCCACGAAGGGAAATTGTTACAACCAGAGCTAGAGAATAGAAGCCTCCAAATCTGCCACCATTCAATGTGGTGGAACAATTGAAAAAATCATCCACTAATGTGTCTCTCTGGGATATCTTAGCCATTCCGGAGTAGAAGAAATTGCTACAAAAGGCTCTCCAGGAGGATCCAATCATCGAGCCAACAAAGCAATCACTCAAGGGAAAGGCTATTGATTCATTACCGCCTGCCAGAGTTCTCACGAATAGCATAGAGGAAGCCTCTACCGAGGTTAGAGATAAGCCAAAACCAAAGCCCTTTTTCCTAACCCTTATTATGGGAGATAAATTACTACATAATGCCATGATTGACTCTGGCACTAGCACTACAGTCATGCCCAAGCAAATAGCCAAAGCCCTAAGACTTAGCTATGAACCTTTAAAGAGGGGGATTATGCAGCTTGATGGGAACAAATTTGAAACCATAGGTGTCATCAAGGACATCCCCTTGACTCTATTCTCCTTCCCTAGCATCACAGTTCCATAAGATACTGTAATCATAGATGTTCCCCCCATGTTTGGTCTTTGCCTATCCCGAGAATTCACTTCAAAAATAGGAGGGTATCTTTCTCTGGACTAGTCACACTTGATCCTAAGGACTAAGCATGGGGCTAAAATGAAAATATTGTCTGAAGTTCTGCATTCAGAACATGTGGCTGATGAAGCTATGATCAACTTCGAGGCTGCTCATACCTCTTTCACTAAGGAGGAAACATATTGCACTGAGTTGCTAAAAGATGAAAAAGTGAACAGAGATCAGACCAATAAAGAAGAAGTCCTCTTGAGTGAATATATAGACGTTGACCCTTTCAGCAACTATCATGCTACCGGGTTGGGCACCTATGTCATTTATGATGAAGATCAAGTGCTTTCGAAGATCATAAAGGAACCTGAAAGTGACCAAGCTTCAGAGCTATGGACGTTGTACTTTGATGGAGCAAGGTGCAAAGTGGGCACAAGAGCCAGGATATGTTTAATATCCCCACACAATGAAAAGAAACTATGGTCCTGCTTCCAATTCGCTTGTTTGAACAATGAAGCTGAATATGAAGGCCTAGTACAAGGTCTGAGCCTTGTGGAGCGGATGGGCATCAAGCAATTAATGGTATTCAAAGATTCTAAACTAGTAGTCAACCAAGTCTTAGGGATTTCTGCTACCAAGAATGTCTGCATGAGATCCTATAAACATCGATTCTAGGACCTGATTAAGGGTTTCGAAGCCTTTAACATCCAGACAGTGCCCAAAGAACAAAATGTTGATTCGGATTGCATGGTTGCAATCAGATCTCAGTTTGACCCTGCCTTCGACCTAATTCATAACAAACACTTTGTACAAGTGATAGTCCGAACGGACATTCCAGATAATGATCAAAGCTGGCAGGTATTTGACAGTGATGAAAACATTGCCTCATTTATCCAACAGTCAAGAGAATTTGTCGACCAACCTCAACCAAAGATTGTCGAGGCCTACAACGGAAAAATCATTCAACTAAGGTCTAATAAGCTTCCAAAGGGATTGGTCACTCTCGAAAATCTGTTTGATTATCACAATTCAAGAAATGATAAAAGGAAGTTTGTAGCGGATAAAAGCGACTATGCAGACCTTCAAGTCAAAGATGGAAGAAAGCTCAAAGTTGGGAAAGATGTTTTACATCATGATAAGGAGAGGCTCATCAATTTCTACAAGAAGTATCAAGGAGTAGTGGCCTCATCATATGATGACCTCAAGGGATACGATCCCAACATTATCCAGCATACAATAGAGCTGACGGAAGGTGCAAAACCAGTCAGCCAAAAACAAAGGCTAGTGAATCTGAAGATTGAAGCCATGATGGCACAAGAGCTGACAAAGCTAATTCAATCTCATATCATCTTCTTGATCAAGCACAACACATGGGTATCCAACCTGGTTCCACTCTGAAATAAAAATGGAGATATCCACTTATTTGTTGACTTTTGGGACTTGAAGAGAGCATCCCTAAAGGACCACTACCCATTGCCTTCTATGGAGTCAATCTTGCAAATAGTGGTAGGGTCATAAATGTTTTCTTCGCTAGATGGCTTCTCTAGTTACAATTAGATTCAGGTCAAAGAAGAAGACTGACACAAAACAATCTTCACTACCAAGTGGGGAACGTTCGCGTATGCTAAAATTAATTTCGGTCTCTCAAATGTGGGAGCCACTTTCCAGCGGGCAATGGATATTGCTTTCAATGAATTGATTAACAAGATTATCATGTTCTATTTGGATGATCTAATTGTATTCTCCAAACATAAGGATGATCACTTCAATCACCTTGAGATGGTTTTCAAAAAATGCCAGGAGTTCGGGGTATCCCTGAACCCGAAAAAGTGTGTCTTTGGAGTACCGCAAGGTAAGCTATTAGGACATGTAGTGTCCAAAGAAGGAATTTCAATTCATCCTAAGCGAGTGAAAGCAATCAAAGAACTTCCCCTACTGGTCAACAAAAAAGGAGTCCAATCTTTCTTAGGGAAGGTAAATTTTGTGAGCAAATTCATTTCGGATTTTGCAGGATTAATCAGACCAATCACCCTGATGCTAAAAAGGGATCAATTATTTAAATGGACTAAAGAAGCTAGAGAAGCCTTCAAGAAGGTTAAGGATTTTATTTCTTCAGCTCCCGTGTTGGTCAATCCGGACCTATCGAAGGACTTCATAATGTATGTATTCAGTAGCAAGTCAAGAATTGCTATTGTCTTAACTCAAAAGGATGATGAAGGAAATGGAGAACATCTGATAGCATTTCACTCCCGGACCTTAAAGGAATATGAGACAAACTAAAACTTCATCGAGAGGAAAGCATTCATAATTGTTAAGGGACTCAAGAAGTTTTGACATCTAATATCTTGCAACAAGGTGATTGTCTATGTCGCCCATTCCAATGTGCATGAATACATCATGGAAGGAGAAATCACAGAAAAAAGGGCCAATTGGATCACTAAGATCCTTGAATATGACATTGAGGTCAAGCCTACCAAGATCGTCTGAGGAAGAGGACTATGTGAATATTTGACACACAACGAAGAAATGACAGCTGAAGAAGAGCAACCGGAGCTGGTTCTAACCAATGAGTCTGAATCCAAAGGCTACTGGCTGGCGGACAGAGTTAGATTTATGCATACTGGAAAATACCTATTGGGCCTTCCTTCTCAAAAGAGAAGATTCTACCAACTACAGAATAGCAGATATGTGCTCATCGAAGGAGTCCTTTTCAAAAGGAATTTCAGTGGCATTATATTGCGGTGTGTCACCATCGGGCAAGCGAAGAGGATTCTTGACACATTCCACAGTAGTCTCGCGGGTGGACACTTCTCTGTGAAGACCATCACCATTAAAATCATGTACGCAGGGTAATTCTGGCCTACACTATTCAACAACTCATACTCCTTGGTAAAATCTTGCAAGGAATGTCAATTCTTTGCAGGAAGAAGAAAAAATTATGCGATCCCTCTCAATCCGATAGTGGTTGATGAGCCATTTGCGTAATGGAGCCTTGATTTCATCAGGATGATCAATCCTGCCTCTAGCACTAGATACAAATGGATTCTAATAACAACAAACTACTTCTCTAGGTGGACAGAAGCCATGCCCCTAAAAAACACAACAGAGGTGGAGATAGTGGACTTCCTTGAAGAACTAGTGATAAAATTTGACCCACCCAAAATCATCATCTCTGACAACGCCAAGGCTTTCATAGGCTCTAAATTATGTCAATTCGCACTTGTGCATGGAATATTCTTGAAAACATCATCAAATTACTACCCGCAAGGGAATGGCCTAGCTGAGTCAACTAACAAAAATCTAGTCCAACTCATCAAAAGGATCGGGTTGGAAAACCAACGAGAATGGCATAAAAACCTTTGGGCAACGCTCTGGGCGGGACGCATAACTCCCAAGAAAGTCCTCAAGACTTCACCATATGAGCTATTATATGGGAAAGAAGTGTTATTGCCTATTTCTATGGAGATTTTGGTGTTGCAATTGTTCAAATCCCTCAAGGTAGAACAAAATGGCGCCATGGAGGTTCGGTTGGTCGAGTTGCTAGAAGTGTAAGAAAAAAGGGAAAAGGCCCTGATAGCCATGTCCAACTGCCAGTAGGTGGTTAAGAGATGGTTCGACAAGAAAGCCTCAGACCAAGGTCTAAAGCGCGGGGACTTAGTGTTAAAATTCAACAAAAGGGCTGCAAAGCCAGGCCAACACAGAAAGTTCGACAGCCTCTAGGAAGGCCCTTTTAAAATAATTCAATGCAAACAACACAATGCATTCGAATTAGAAGATATGGAGAAGGAATCATTGGGTATTCTGATTAACGGAATTCACCTAAAATTGTTCAATTAAGCTTCACAATTATTCTACCAGTGTAAATATGTGAGTAGTGTAATTATTTTTCTTTCATGTTTTTTGTCAGTTGGTCTTCAATTAATTATACAGTGCGAGGAAGCAGAAACAAATGGAACCCATTATTGCAAAGGGTAGAAGGAAATAAATGCACCCATGAACCAGAGAAATGAACACATATATGTAGGAAAATAAAAAGAGAACCCACATTACAAAATCGTAAGAAAAAGGAGACAAAATGATAATATAAGTTGTATTTTCATTATATTTATAAACTTCGATAAGTACATTGTCAAAATGGCTCTGAGGCCATATGTTTAAGAGTATATCCATATATATTCTATATCTTCTTCATATATATCTATGGTAAATCCTTTTTTCCAGGTGTATATACAAAACGTATTAACAAAAAGATGATTTCTCAAGGCATAAAAGTTTAGTCACGGGCGGCGGCAAGGGAAGCATCAACAATAGTGTTTGGAATTACTTCATCAGCAAGAACGGCAACACGACTGATAGTAGCATCCGTAGGAGCAATGGTGAGCAATAGAGGGAACACCAGGTTCCTGAAGTTGGTGTACCAGTCAATGTCGTAGAAAGGCACCTCATTGTACAAGTGAAATAGGAAGTGGCAGGCATGGGTTACCCTTTGACGATGCTCTTCTTGTGACTGGATGCAGAAACCACTCAGAAATGGAACCCATGGTACTACTACGTCTTCTTCAATGTACTTTCAAAGGTCACTCATCATCGGTAATCCTAGACCAAATGCAGCATTTGCCACCACCTCTCTGAGGCTGCCCAGGTACTTCTTTGGAAATATCTCAAGCACTAGACGAAGAATCAATGGCTTGGGAACTTGGATGTCAAGCATGGACACAACAAAGTGAGAGCATACATTAGTATTAACTATGTACTTGTCTTACAGTCCCTCCCCAGAACCCACTTCATCGCTACAATGGCCAATGAATGCTTATTCTTGGTCATTCTTTTAAGACGCCTAGTCAAGATTTCTCCAAGGAAGGTTGTTTGGGATTTCTTACAAACTAACCTAATATGGGTATTCATGGTAGAAAGCTCTATGCGACTATCTGATACTAGCTCTACGCAAACTACCTAAGTCTAGCTCTATACAAATTCTACTCAGTTGCCTATCGCCAAATTCTAAGCCAATTGCCTATTACCAATTCTACTCAAACTGCTAAGTGTGATTCGTTGTTGCCTAAAGCGCCTATTTATAGAAATAGCTAGGATATGTGTGGTAATTTGCATGCCATAAGCATGATGTTGATTAAGTACCAACTTGAAAATCACACCAGGGCTTACTCGAATTTCCCACCCAGTTGTGTCTGCTAGGTACGGTTTGTTGTGTGCAAGATAAATAAGGGCTAATTAATTAGCATAAGCTAGTGGCAATCATCAGCGATCGTCTATACGGCTAAATGTTGATGTGTCATTTTGCAGGCACTTCTTAAACTCCAAAAAGGAACACAAATCTTTTCAAGTAATTATTGTGTCTTTGGCCTACTTATTCTCTTTGGGATATTAATTGCCTAGGCATACGAAATCCTAAACCCCCTTCAAATCACCAGCTCAAGTTCCAAGGAAATCACATCATATGACATGATTTGCAAATCGTCATTATGAATTATGGTCATTTCAAAAATGGCAAGTAATTCATTTCGCACAAGCCAAAGATTTGGTGGTACATGTCGAATTTAATGTTAAAAGGCGAGCGTTGTTGGCTACCTAAGGAAGAAATAACTAAGTATTGCATGCAGGAAGCAAACATTGTAGAATATTTTTGAGCACACTACTCAGAGCAAAGGTTTTGAGTATAAGCAGAGCCGAAGTGAATTACAGAGAAGTTTAATGCAGCTGAAGTTACAGTACCCTGAAATGGCTAAAATTTCTCAGATGGAGACATAGGCTGAGGCCACCCAAAGCTTGTATGACAACATGATAGCAACACCAATCATCAATATTTTTGATAACACCTCTTACGCATCGCCTGGGATGCTGGAAAAACTAGAATGGGTTCACATGCGTGCCCTAGACAAGCCCAAAACTGCCAGGGACCAAAGCCAAATAAAGGAGGAATGGGATAATATCCATGACCCCATCCTCATGAAGAACCCTAAGACTCTTAGGGAAGGAGCTTGCGAAAGAATGAAGAAGGTTGAAAGCACAGGAAAATGGCATATAAGTTATGGTTCAGCAGTCTTCCACAATATATGGTCCCCTCTGTGCATTACTACCCAGAGCTCGTCCACAAGGCCATTGAACACTTCATCCCAGATACCAACACCATCGAAGGTTTGATGTTGAGATTCAACATCAGTGGAGACGCTATATGGAGCATGTTTTGCATCCCAGTGAACCACTCTAAAGTGAGCATGATGGAGACATTTACTCCAGAGAATGGGTGCATCTTTTGGCTAAGCAAAGACAAAGCTTTGGACTTCTATAATGTGGAAACGCAAAGGCCTGAGAAATTTTGCAAGGAGCCACCAGAAATTCCAATTATGCACAATGCCTTCAAGCAATATATGCAGGATACACTCTCCATGATGGCATTTGTTTGTGGCTTGGACGAAGACAAATGGGTGCAATAATTTTAGCTAGGTTTGGGTTTTCAACTGCAGAAGCAAAATTCCTTGTTCTGGTATGACTTTGTAGGAGTCATTTACCGAGAAATGATGAGCCAGATACAGGAGTACAAGATGCAGTGCAATTTCAGGTTTCCTTCCTTGATTTCTCATATGTTCTTATACTAGAACCCTGACTTCTTCAGTAAAATGATGCCATTATCTATTTTTACTGATAAAGGAGCCAAAAATCCAATTTCTATATGGACTCCCCTCCTTTCCATGACACATGACTATTATGCATTTTTAGAGTTTTTATTAACTCCAATTCTACAAGAATTTGATAAGAATGGTTGTATCTATCGACTTTCCACTGACCAGACGAAGTTGATGCAGAGCTTCACTCCTAAATGTGATTGGTTCCTCGAGAGGGATTTCACATTCATCTGTATGCGTGGCTTTACCGAGAAGCCATTCCGGCTCCCAGAGTATGTCACACACAGGGTATTATCCCTTGAAGTGTTCAAGCAGATGTCCATTATTGATTATAAATTTTGCGGAGGAAAGGGAAAGAGAGGATTCTTCAAATGTTCACTAACCTTCAAGTGGGTGGTTATGATGAAGAAGCAGTCGCATAAGCTGCTATAAGAAAAGTTGGCTCATTTGAGGTTAGTAATGATCTACAAAAAATAGAATTACAACCCCTTCGACGACTTGGGTAATGAATTTATCAAGGTAACCCACAGCCCCAGTCTGTATTGGGAAAAGCGGTGGAGTCTGATGGAGGAGCATGATGATCTATTGGTGGACTTGGCCTATATCCTTGCCGATGATAGTAGGCTGCCATGGCTTCAATTCTACCTCCGGTTAGCAAAATATAATGAGAAGCACAAAATGGCAACCGCCCTCCATAGTGAGTTGTCAAAGAAACAAAACTGGAGTGAGGAAAGAATTAAGGATTTCTAGATCTACCAACAAGAAATCCAATGCCTTGATGCTTCTTACCAAAGTGTAAAGATGGATGAAAGATTTGATAAATTGTGGGACAATGCACATATAGATTCTAACACGAGCGTTGATGAATATGTCGACCCGGAGGAGTCCAAAATTCATATAGAAAAATGAAAGGAGAAGGAAAGTGAAATACAGATGGCCCCAACATAGCAAAAAGAGAAAGCGGTGAAGCAATCAGTTGGGGTTTCTTCAAATGTGCAATTCAATATATCATAGTCGGGAGCCTCGCATACACACACCTGGACTGCAAAAACGTCAAGAACAACTCAGCAACAACAGTCGGAGATCGTACAAGTGGAGGATTCACCACCCAACAAGAGGCAGTGCATGGATACAGCTGAGGAAGAAGGTTCGCAAGAGCATGTGACAAGCCTGGGTCCTGTAATGAGTGGTGAGCCCGTGATGAGCCAAGGATCACAATCATCCAAACAACAGGTAACTTTTTCTCCCTCTTCTCTTACTTCACAATCTTTAGTCACTCTTGTTGTGTACGCAGTGCCCCTCACTGTAAGTGTCAGCCCTTCCTTTTCCACTTTTGTCACAATGATCGTAGGAGATTTCTCCTAGTTCTCCCAGGTGAGGTCATTTGTTTTAACACCTCCACAGACTCTTACACCTTTTGTCGCTACTCAATCTGCATCCACTTCACTTTTTGCATCCGCAACTGCCATTACCTCTCCTGCTACTACTATATCAAGCCCAACTCAGTTCGCCTAGCATTTAGAGTCCGCCATGACCCCGCTACCTCCACAACACCTTATGAGTCCTCCCGCAGGTTCACAAACTGAGATTTGGTATATCCCTCCTTTCTCCTCGCAAACAGTCACTCTTCCGAAGAAGAAAACATTTGAGACCACTACCCTCACATTCCCTTTCGCCCTACTTCCCAGTGCACCTTTCGCAGGTGGGCTAGTTCAGTCGCCAGCCCAATTTATGGTGCAGGGCAATAAAACAAAGGAAGCATAGGCTATCAGAATCTAGAAGTGAAGGGCCAAGGATGCCAAAAAGTAGGCGGAGCCAAAGGTAAAAACTATCTTCAATGAGGCTCAGCGATCGATCCATTTTGCAACCATTTATCCAAACATCATCAAACCGCAAGGGGAGATGCAGCTTAATGATTACAACATGTTTTCCATGGGACTTGATATGAGCATAGCCCGGTCGCAGGACAAGGTTGAGCTCATGGAAGAAACACAGCGGGTGGTGACCACCAACTTCCTCAAGTCTGGTCGGCAACTAAAGAAGAAAGAGGAGGAGCTCAAACTTGTAAAGGACATGATTGAGGTCCTACTAGCGAAGGAAAAAGAGATGGAAGCAGAAATTATGCAGGTAGAGTAGAACAAACTCCAAGAGGAACTTATAAAGTTCCAATCCTATGACCCTAATTTGGTCAACGCGCTTCAGCGGAGGAACCAAGAATATTAAAACTAGTTGGATCTGGAAGAGTAGGGGATGCAACAAAAGAGTGAGGAGTTTAAATGACAACGTGCTCAATTCAAGAAACAAATGTAACAGAGGGATGCAGACTTTGAGAACCAAAAATCCCAATTGGAGAAGAAACTCCAAGAGATGAAGCTTTCCCTTGAGGCGGAATCGACAAACAAAATTTAGGCCGAAGAGAACTAGTCCGCAGAATTGAAAAACATCCAAGGATAGCTTGCGGCCACAAACAAAAGGGTTGCAAAATTGTCACAAGATGTCGGATCAAGAGATGCAAAGATCAACTCTTTGAGGAGTCTTCCCCAGGCCCCTGTTGTCCAACTAGATCTCTTTCTGGTGGCTTAGTAGCTATATATTTCATACTGGGATAAGGTGAAGGAATTTTGCTTGACCCTTCAGTCGACGCTCCAATTTATGGCAGAAGTGACCAATTTAGGCAGGGAGGTTCGTGGAGCGATTGAGCGGTTCCTGCTAATCATCGCGAAAAAGGTTCCTGAGGCAAAAGGTTTGCTAGATAAGTTGTACATGGTCTCGGATGAAGAATTAGCAAATGCGGGGATCAGAGATCAGAAGGCCACTGCCAAAACAACAAACAGGTTTATCCACTACCATGAGGCCATCCTCCATGCTAGCGAGTGCGTTGCCAAACTAGACCGAACCATGAATAGCATGCGAGCTAGGTTCTCCCAGCTAACTCAGATGGGTTTACTTTCCCTGTTTCTTTCTGATGACTCAGTGGCTACTACGAAGCAAATTGCGACAAAGATAGGAGAGAAGCAACAAGATGCATCCGCTTTCTAGAGTTTTAGTCAACCTCCTACTACAAAAGATATAGAGGGAATTACTCACCCAATAGCGTGACTTATCTTTCAGCTTGAGTTTGGGGCCGGTATATCTGCGGCGCTACCTTACAAGGAAATGATCGATCTAAGAGGAGCACAAGAGAATCTGTGTGACATATCAACACCATCTGAGGCTGACTAGCTTCCTTTGCATGCCGCTCTCTCTAAGCTCTAACTTCGTCGCCCAATGGATGGGACTCTGGTCTACAAGCCAAAAAAATTTGGGTTCCTCGTTCCACAAGTGAAACGCCCCTGGTAGTCGCAAAAAGTTGTGAATGTCAAATTCCTTGAGCTCCCTCCGGGTGGTTTTTATTTTTGCTAAGTATCGGCCCACGCCTCATCTTTTTGAACTCCATCTGTTGCTGCCACGTGTCCACCAAGCGCTCCTCACAAAAGGTCCTTCCTTCGCTCTCCTACCAATTCCCGCCATGCTTCCACGTGTCAACGTCACAGGCTCTTCATGGTTGCTTCCCATCACTTTTCAATTGGGCCCTATCCGCGTGCCATGTAGCTTTCATCCACGTGCACTTTTTGGCGGTCCCCACAGTTGGCACCGATAGTAAGGAATGTCTCCACATGTCTTCACTATGTCGTCTTTCAATGTAAGGAGGAGGAATCAACAAATGGACCCCGACCTGCTTCCACGTGTCTCTTTCATGGGGACTTCTTTGAAGGGGAGGCAAGAGCGAGCAGTGAGCCCCACCAAATTGCCAAACTTCCTTCATGAGTGAATGACACTTTTCTACACAGAGTTTTTCTGGGACCACTGCCATCATTCGCAGGGGATGCATCTGGCTGGGGAGCAACTACATTCATGGCTCGAATCTTTTTCTGTTACAATGGATGAAGGGAATCATTGCTGCAGGCATCATTGCTCAAGATACAAGATCTTTTATGTTACTAACCCGCCAGGTGGTGGGATTTTTAGCTATATATACTGCTTCTTGAATATTGTATAAGACTCTTAGACTGTGCCATTGTTCGGCCTTTCTATTCTCTTAAGCTATTTGCTAAAATATTATATTGTACCATTATTGTCCTGAATTGTTTATTTGCAGAACTTCTATGATTTTAATACAAGTTTGCTAGTTTAGATCATGTTTTTGACTCCTCTTTTTAGTAAATGTGTATGAGAATTATTTTATGTCATTTGAATAAAATATTCAGGTTTTCACCTTTGATTTCTATTATTCTGGAACATAGCAGATTGTTGATCAGGCCCTTAAATCAAATCCCAAAAGATAGATTTGTCGTGCCTAAATCTATTCCTTGGTGCATCGCCTTAGATTTTTATTTTTTATATCTACTTATTTTTCCCATTCCAAAACCCCAATTACAGAAGAAGTTAGCTTCTTTAAAAACCCAGATGTCACTCAGTTTAGTGCAATTGGTCCCCCCATTATCTAAGTTTCCCATAAAGGTTGTTACCTTGCCAATTTTTGGCATCAACATATACTAAGTGGATTACATTATGTTAGGTGATTACATACCATAAGTGTGAGTAAATGTTATTATAAAGATGAATATTGATATTCAATGTTTACTTATAGTAGTATACTTTATAATTTAAATAGACTATTGACATAAGTGGTGATATTTTGATAACTGATAGTATGATCAATTGTTGCTTGACTCTAATAGGTATCATGCGAGGAGGGTGTGTTAAATTATATGTTACTTGTGTAGATTAGTGGATTTAATTTACTAGTTGGTTATTATTCTTGGAATTTTATTTTTCATATGCCATTTATTTCAATTATTATTAAGCATGAGTAATATTGACACTTTGTTATAGTTGAGTAAACAGGTGAAAATTGTCCACTGTTGTTCAAGGGGTCACATAGCTACTTCCTTCAATTTATCTTTGTAAATTTTTGGTCTTGTCAAGGACATGTGATTAACCTTGTTTTGTGTGGTAGGGATTGTGTGTATGTGAAACTATGTTTTATTAGTCCTTTGAGTCGCCTTTTTAATATGATCACTTATTTTATGTTTATGAAGTCCTTATGTGCTCTTAATTGTTTAAAAAGTTCCCTAGGTGGTAGGTTTATGGGTTAGGGCTCTTTTTATCCCATAAAACCCCTTTGATAAAATATAAAGCCCACTCTAATTACCCATTATGAAAAGTGGAAAAAATTGGAGTTGGTTGGGTGGTTGGGAACTTATGGGAAGGTAGTTGCCTTTTTCCTTCTATTTATTCTCTCTTTGAGAGGAGAAGGGGGCTTATCTCTTTTTGCTTTGGTTTTACTCTTGTCCTTAGGATGCTTTCTCCTTTTGGGGAAGGAGAATTCTTGGTGGAGAAAGAGGAGAGGATGGGAGAGGAAGAATGGAAGAATAAGGCTTGGAGAAGGAGAGGCTACCACTTTTTGGATTTGCATTTAGTTTGGTAAGGTATACCCCTTTGTAGATCTTTGTATAAGATGTAAAAGAATGTTGTTTATGTTTTGAATTTTATGTGTAGCTTAATGCTAGATCCTTTTGGGTATTTGTTGAAAATGTGTGTTTGGTTTTTCCTTGTTATAGTTCCATCTTGTTTCAATATCTCTTTATGTGAATAGATATTTAAGAGTTAGGGTGATGAATTATAGTATGTGTGTTGGCATTGTGCATAGTATGTTGTGAAATTTGTTTAAGGAACCCTTATGACTAGTGGTGGTGTGTGTATAGAAAATCTATATGTGACCCTTAGAGCTCAAGGGTGGATTGAATTTCAATCTTATGGTTGGGTGGAGAGCCTTTGGCCTTTGTGTTTTGTTTTCCTTCCAGGTTCAGGTGTGAAGATAGAGGCTATTTGGAAAGTACTTTCAAAGCTAGGAAGATAAAAACAAAGCATCATGAAATAGAAGGATTTTATAAGTCTTGAATGAAATTGTGTATAGTGTGTTGTTGTCAAAAGTATATGGGTTGTGTTATGCTAATTTGTGTAAAATATTAAGAAGAATAAAATAAATGATTTGGGTATTCCTTTTTTCTAACTTATCTAAGGAGGAAATAAATGGTTTAATTTTTCTTTGTAATGATGCCTTAATGGATATAAAAACAAAATAAGAGTTAAAGTGATGTGTGTTCATCTTGTATATTAGCATCAAAATTGGTCATAATATAGGATTAGGGAACTTGAGAATAGAATTTCAATCATCTTGTAATCTAATGTGGCTACTACGTTAGACTTTAGTCTAAACTAAAAGAAAAATAATTTTAGTTGTTAGACCACATGTAATGACCTATCCCTTACATAATTTTTTTTTTTTAATTTTACTCCAAACATATAAAGGTAACAAGTAACAAAGGCATTACAATAAAATATTTTCTTTCTTCATTGATAAATGCATACAAGTTACAATATATTTCCACATGAATTCAATTTTCATTGCAAATATAAATCAGAGTACAAAATTAAAACAATTGCATACATAGCTCGAGAGCTTTTGAACAAATAGTAGTAAGACAGTCCAAGTTCCTTTCCTTTCAAATCTTGGTACATCGGTTGCTTGCTATGGAGGAGAAACATCACTCGAGCGCTTTTCTGCCAACCACAGACTTATAATGCGATCCCCCACACACCTATCATTCGATAGATGGCCCTCCCTTCAAACGAAGAGATTGGTAGGGTATCTGTTAACGATTACCAACTAAGCATAGTGTTGTGTCCTACACAACTAGAACCTTGCTATTTCACAATCTTGAACTAGTATAAAGGATCACAATGAACTGACAATGTAGTCTCAACTAACTCACATCTATGTGGAAGTCGTACATTTCACTACTTTGGCCAAAGTGTTCTCATTCAGTACTTCAAACGAAGGTCATCTATCATAAACACTACTAAGGGCCAATTTGACTTAAGGCTATCTTACACTATGCATAGGCTTAGTCCTTCACTGGATTGTCTATCATCCCAAACTATCCTACGACAATCTAGTCTACTAGAAATGAATCAGCATAACAAGTAATTCACATAATCCCTCCTATACTGGAAATCTTTATCCTAGGAGTAACTCAAGCTTACCTTAGTTAACCTAATAACTTAAGTTGATAGAATTTACTTGACTCCTATCCTCATTTCGATACTAGTATATAGTAACTATTACAATCATATTTTCCTTAAATGGAGATCATCCAATTAATGCAATCATACAAGTATTCATCTTTTAACCTTTATACAATCTACTCTCTAGATATAAATGGATATGCAACTTCACAAACATCTTCCTTTTAATGCACAACAGAAATACATATTGTGATACAATTCCCTATCTATGCACGAGCATTAAACACAAATGCAATAAATGTTCAAGGTTCATAATTGAAAGTGATATTAGAAGAATATCCCATGCCTAGTATTCAACTTTTCCCAAACTGATGATGATTTCTCAGTTAGTTCGCACAACACTTCAACACTTCTAACTAGTTTGGCAAAATCCCTTTCAAGAATCTGCCTTTCACACTCAGAATTTTTCTCACAAATTGCTAAACTTCTCACTCAAAAATGTGAACTCAAGTTGATAATGATCATAGCTAAACAGAGGAATAAAACTCAGATAAATCAAATATGAAGAATTGATAATTCTCAGCTCACAGAATGATAGATTTCTCAAAATTTGAACTTTCCAGGAGAATGTAAATCAGTAAGGAATGATCAATGAATGATGAACAAAGTGTAAGCAACAACAAGAGTAGAATGATTAAATGTCCTCTCAAAGAGTAAACAGGGCGGCTATTTATAGAGCCAGAAACCCATCAACTTCCACTTCTACAGACATGTAATTTGCTAGGACTGTATTTTGAATATTTCAACCACTATGTGGTGGATTTTTACTTCCATACTCAACTATTTAGAGATGAATCGACCTCCATAACTGATAGAAAATTGGAGAAAGTTTCAAATTGCACATGTTAAATAAAGAAGAATCGACACCTACAGGAAATCGCGCCAACTGTGAAATTGATTCATCAAATTGGAAATGGTCTTGGTTATATGAAACCTACATTCCCATTATTCATGGTTTGATTTCCAATCACTCAATTGCATTTCACTTTTCCTAGGTGATCTGGTCATTGTCGTGCACTTCAGGTGCGCATTTCTTCTCACGCAGCTTTCACATTTTATTTTTCTAAAGTTTCAATATAGTTTCAAATGAAATATTTCCTCTTTACAAGTTCGATGTGATTTATCTCCCAAAACATAAAGTTTGATTCAAATAAAGTGATTTGAATAAATTGCATATAAAGCATTGATATAACTTCATTTGATTTAAATCGGTTTCCATAGTTCAATATTCGATATTTCATGAATTGATTTATTCATTGATTTTCATAGTTTGAAATAAAGTCTTGATTTAAAGACTTCACTATGAGATATATCGATTCCTAATTCATTTCAAATTAATTAATATATATATATATATTTATATATTTATATATTTATATTATAGTTTTATTTACTTTACCATATTATATATTTATATATTTATATTATATTTTTATTTACTTTACCATATACATATATATATATATATATATTCGTTGAATACATATATTGCGAGCCAGACAGCATACTTTCAATATATATATCTATGTATACGTGTATACATGTGTATATGTAAATTCCAAGGCAAATATTATAATAATATTATTAATATCCACATATATAATTGGTTGTGGGTATATATATACATGTATATACGTTTATATATTTTCCTATGTACACGTATATGTATGTATATTATATCAATGCACTCATATGAGCATATCCATTTGCCATTATATGTTTGTGTCGATATGAATATACCTATGGATACATGCATATACTATATACATGTATATATGCTCACCTCCTAACCAATAATGTTATCATCTTAATGATTGTAACAGTTACATAGATAAACATCACTTATAAATACATACAAAAGTAGACACAACTCCTAATGCAAACCTACAAGCCTACGGATGACTTACCTATAACTCCAAACAAGTTGACTTAGCTTACTCAGTCTAAGGGACGTGTGTGCATGCTCAAATGGTTCTCGTTACTGTTTACCTGACCAAGCTCCTCTCCCAAGTGATATTTATCCTCTGCTTGGAGGAATGTTTCGCATACCTACATTTAATGACACGCTAATAGGAGTCATATGTTCACAACATAACAATAAGCCACATGTAACGACCTAACCCATACGTGAAATAAAAATTCCTTAATTTTACAACATATAAATGAATGTAAACAAGTAATAACCACTATAACAAAAAAATGATTTTCTTTTCAATTGAAAATACTTCAATAAAATACAATTCAATGCCTTTCATTTCATTAAATAACTTTTCCTTTTTCAAAGTAAACATCAGAGTATGAAAGCATAAGAATACATACATAGCTTAAACAACTTTTGAACAAATAGTAGTAAGATGGTCTAGGTTCTTCCCTTTCAAATCTTGGTTCTTCAGTCGTCTACTGTGGAGGAGAAACATCACTCGGGTGCTTTTCTGCCAACCATGGACTTATAATTGTAGACATGCAAAATTAACATTGTGCATTCAATCTGGTTAATTCATCAACTGAACTATATTTCGCATTAGGTCCATTCATCGATTGATCAGATTCACCTTCATTCATTTATCAGGTAATTTCATTAATTCCCATCTCCTAAGGTCATTCATTCAAAATTAAATAAAACATTATCATCAACCTTTTAATCAAATAAATCAAACATCATCCCTTTAATTAAATAAATCAAACATTTATTTAATTAAATCCAATCCATATTTCATCCTTTTCTGATTTAAATAAATCAAATATTTAAATCATGAAAGTCAAACTAACCTAATCATCATTAATTTAATCTAATCATGATTAAAAGCTAATCTTACCCACTTGCATTCTCTAGATATCTCCACTTGCACAAATAAATCAATTTATTGATTTATTAAAACTCTCATTTTTGCTCAACATGGCCCTCAAATTTGAAAATCATGACAAGTTGATTTGTCCCTCCAACATAGCATTTATTGCTCTTTTTCTTGTCCCCCTCTCTAAATTTATTGCAAAATTTGAATTCAAATTCTCCCTCTCATGGGCACTCTTCCCAAATCTTGCACATCCATTGACCTATCACCACTTGACAAGTGTCCTCTTCTCATTGGTGGATCTTTAGTCCCACATTCACCCATTTGGCCAATCTCTCATCAAGAAAATCTATAAAAGAAGTCCTTAATCCTCATCAATGGATCCACAACTTTTATGCAAGGTTACTCTCTTGATTTGAGAACTCATCTTGCCCATCATCTCCATTGCATTTACATCATCTTGAGCTTTGATCAAGCATTGGGAAAGGGTCACTTGCACATGTGACACCAATCCACTATGGAATAGGTAACTTGTGGTTGCTTTCATAATGCTTTCAGTTTTCTTTCATCCTTTGTTGCATTTTTGAAGCATTTGCAAGGTATTTCATAGGAGTGTTCTTGATAGATTTGTAGGTACTAACCCTTGTTTGAAGTTAGTGTTTGCAGATTTTAAAAGCATGCTCACAGTTTGGCGCTAGAACGAGGGCAGCTTCTCAAAGTCCTTAAAAGGATGCTATTCACATTTAAAATTTGCATTGCCATGATAAGCATAGTAAAGTAAAAAGAAACCCCATGATTTTTCGTGACCCTCTACATTTGCTTTGTTGTTTCCTAAGTTTTGCCTAACTTTTTCTGAAAGTGTTCCTGATTTATTTATCCATGTATTTTGACTGGGTATTACGTTGTTCACTGTTTTATCTGACTTTTTCCTGTTGCAAACCTGGGTAAATAAATTCTATGAACACTGTTGTACTCGATAGACATTTTCTATATACTCTCAGTAAGTCTGTTATGTCTAGTGTTACAACAAATGCAATAGTAGTTATAATGAGTGTACTAGTGACTGTTTAATATGCATATATTGGATATTTGGATTGGGCTTTTTGCACAGATTTCTTATGTTTTATGGTGAAGCCCCTCCTCCTCTGTTCACAGCATTCTCAGTATTATTATTTTCTCTTATCATTAATGCGTTATAAGTCTAAGACAGAACTCCTGACACTCACGCCTCCTCAAGACTTTTTTGAAACAAAAATCTACCTTTTTGATACTGCGCGCCTTGTTGAGAACTGGAGCAATGCTGGAAAAGGATGTTAAGTAAAATTTTATACTTTCCATTTATGATGAAGGCCTTTCAAATTCCCTTCGAATGTACCCCCACACCTGCCATTTGCATTTAAAGTCTTTTTATTTTTTACCGTAGCTCTGTGCCTCCAATTACATTTTCTTAAAAGTTTCTATGGACTTTTCAACAGATTTATGTTGTTCTGTGATTAATGTCATACAGAGAGTTATGAAAGATGACAGGAGTAGACTGTTGCCACATCGGGAATAGTAAGAAAGCGCATATATTGTATGCTATCTACCAACATTTTGTGTTAAACAAACTCTGGCCGCCACCTCTCACAGACCAATCCACTTTATCTCACACGTGCTTGAAGTCGTCAACAGCCAATAGCTCCATCTGCAAACATCTTTGAACGCGCGGGAGAGGTTGGAAGTTGTCATTTAATGTAAGAAGTAATTGTTCATTTATTTCTAAATTGTGTTGACAGGTGTCGTGCAGCCTACATCTGTCATTAGTCAACAGACAAGACCCTTTGCAACGCTTTACACACTGTTAAACTTTACACATTGAGGGGTGGTCTTTTATACTGTCCTCATTTTGCAACGTTGTTAGGATTTTTACGCAGTTTGTCATTTATCATTCGGTGGTATTTGGCATGCATTACTCTCTTTTGATTTGACTATTTTGTTGCTTCTTTTTTTTTTCTTCTGTTATCTGAACACTTAGGAGAGTTATCGGTTACCATGTAAGTACGAAATTTTCTCCATTATATGATTCCAGCAACGTCACTTTCATATCATGGTCAACACTCTAAGATTTCGTTGACAATGGGAGCTCTAACCTGATCATATAAGGTTCTTTGTTGGGCCTTAGAAAAGAAAATCATTATTACATTTAATGATCAACAAAATAGCTTGGGTGATTAAAAGCAAACCTAGTACATTCAAGCTAGAATGGTTATCTGCTTGGTTATAATGTGTTATGCTTGCTAAATACAATTCTTCGCGATCAGATTTAGAAAGATTTTATGAGGAATGATTATAGATTTTATGTATCTTATGTATAATTGATATTAAATAGGTTCATGTATGTATATGTTTGGTTATAGTAATCTACTTCATTAAAGAATAGAATTAACAATAAGAATTCAATTATTTGAGGATTAAGGGATTTTCTCTTAACAAGAATGGTAGGATTTAGTGTGATTTGAATAGGTTATTAGCAAGGGAAGTCCTTTTCTTTGAAAATTGCCTACTTTTGAATAAGACTTTCCTTAAATTCATCAAGATCCTTATTAATGGGTTATTATGTGAAATCATTTAAGTAACTTGGTCTCACATTGTTGTCTTTTTCATCTTATAGGTACAACGAACAACGAAGGCACAAGGTACAAAGCTGAAAATCAACAAAGGTACAACGTGAAAACAAAGGAAGAACAAGAAAAATCGAAGGAGGCTAACAAAGGAAAGCGAAGGTGAAGAAGAAAAACGAAAGGAGGAGGATATTTTGAAAAATCAAAGTGTTTTTAAATGTTTTAAGTGTTTGTTCAACACTACTTCACGAAGTTGTTTATCTTTTCGTTTTAGTACACTAATTTTCGTTTGGGTTTAAAAAGAACACTTTTTTTTTTTGCAAAGGCTAAAATGAACTTTAGGATCACAACGTACTAGATTTTGTTTGGGATTAACAAATTGAACAACGCAATTTCTCACACTTCTTTTGGTGCTCTAAAAAATGAATCAAATCATTGCTTTGAAGGATAAAATGAATGTGTGCCTTTATTGTTTTGTAATTATTTACACAAAGTAATATTATCAAAAGACGTATGCGCTTCTCTTGCGCCTCACGGCGATCTTGAGAATCAAAAGGCTTTTGGTGACATTAAGTTGTGTAAATAATTGCCCATACACACTTCGATTTGGGTTTAAAATTGAACAATATCTTGTGCGAGTGTGAGTAGGGGCATTTTCGCGTATATTCTCTTTCTTTGTGCCATCAAACATCGTTCGAGTTACAGATTTTGTCTTTGCTTGCTTTTGTTTATCCTAGAGGGCCTGCCTTGGGGAAAAAGTACTCACCCAAGGGAATGACTCAACCGGTAACACTCTAAAGCCAAGAGTATTTCTAGCTGGGATATAAATGTGGATATTGGAAGAAACGCCAATATCACGCGGTTGACTCTGACAAGATGGATCTGAAAGGGGACTCTTGCCACGTTGGGTCAACTCCTACGAATGGAAAGTCCTTACTAGAACCCATGTGCTAGAATTTTTTAAAATCCTTAAATCTATTTGTTGGTGCAAGAACGGTCATTCTGAAGCCGTCCCACACTTTTACAGTCTTTAGTAGAAATGGAAAACATGCCATGGGAGTTTCATGGGTGTTGATGCTTGGCTGCCCCGTATAAGTGAGTGTCGTGGAGGGGAGCCAGTGGGATCAAGCATCTAACCATTAGCTAAAGATAAGCGTAGCTGGACTTGTCCAAGTGGGGATTCATCAAATATTGTCTTACACATCCATAGGGTTTGTGCTTGTTTTTGGTTTGAAAACACAGTGTTGTATTCGAAAACATTTGCAAACAAACACTTAACAATATTATTCAAATTTCAAACCCTTTTCGAGACAAATTCCATTGACTCAATCCATATGTTATTGCTTTCCCTTGGGATTCACATCCTTAGAGGTTTCTAAACATTGGATTATATCTTAATTTGTCTCCTTAAGTAAACAATAGGAAACCCTTGCCTTAAGTTCATTAAATTTCCACATAACATATCTTGTGGAGTTTGAAGAAATTAAGACATTGGACATCTTAGTTTGAAAACTTAATCAAAGAAAGTGTTTTTGGTAAAATAAAGCCATTAAGCAAAGCGAAGCAAAATGAATTTTCATGTGTGATTGGAGACTCACAAATCCCAAAGTAAAAATCATTGGAAATCCGAAAATGAATGTTCAAATGAAATCATTTCTTGGTTACAAAGGTCTTTAGGAAGCATTTGTGTGCTCTTCAATACCTAGGTCTAGGAAAACAAAATGTCTTTTTAGGTTCACCTAAGGATCAAAACAAATCAAGCCCCTTTCATCCATCTTTCAAAACATCAAATCCATCTCACAAATCATCTTTTGGAAAATCTTGAAATTATCCTTGATTCTAGGCTTTGTGGCAAAATAAAAAATCATCCAAAACATTGTGACCAAGTCCTTCAAAAAATTTATCAAAAAACCTTTGGCTAGGCATGTGTAGATGCATCCTTTTGCATATACTTAGTCAAAGTTATCAAAATCATCTTGTCTAACTTAGTGTATGTGGATGAATCCTTCTTCATATACTTAGTGAAACTATCATTTTATTTGGATAGGTGTGGGTAGATGCATCCTTCTCCTCACACATCCAAAATCATCATCCTTTGAACAAAACTATCCCTTAGATCATTATCAAACATATTAGGGTCCTTTTGTTCAAAATCCAAACAAAATCAAAATCAAAGTCAAGGACAAAATCCCAAAACCGAAATCCAATCAAATCCAAGTCCTAAAGCCTAGTGTCTCATTCAAAGATTTATCAAAAGCCAAAACATTCGTATCATTCATCATCATATCATCACCTTTGATCCCCAAAAAGCATCCTAAAACTCACTTTGGGACATAAAATAGAGATTAATCCAAAGAATCAAGAGATTCATCTCCCATATTCTCGAAGATTGATCCCCGTTTTATGGTTCTAACTAGATCTCAATACAAGAAGAGTATGGAAGCTAACAAAGAAACACCCGCTTCAAGTGATCTTAGCCAAACCACTCCTGAAATGAATCCCATTGGGGATGGAAATCTCACAATTAGCCTTCCAACATCATCGCAAAACCCACAAGAAGAAAACCAAGGAGAGGACCTCACTTTTGGAATGTCTCGCGAAGAAATGCGGAAATGCTCCAAAATCCGGACAACCATAGAATCATCAACATCATGATGAGACTTAACCCTTAGTTGTACATGCTTGAACTAGCAAAACAAGGGGCCAAGTTGCCTTCGGATTTTGATGTGAGCACTATAGTAGAGACATCTTTTCCACCAATCTCATCCACCATCCCCATTTCATCTACACCCCCATCTCAAAACGTCATGGAGAATATCCTGCAAATCACAACATCATTTGCTCCAACTCAACCCAACGTTAACAAGGGAAACACATTTCTCAATGCTCTTCAATCACATCCCCTTGTTAATAATCAAAACTTGGACGCAAACACCCCGTTGGAACAAAACATCCCCCAAAACTCATTACACAAAAACGCTCCTCTCACCTTCTATCACAATCCATCATCATCATATTTTCACGCAACACCTCAAACACCCCTTCTCACAAATTTGCAAGAGGAGGGAGATATGTTCAGGCCAGGGGACATATTCGACACCACGATGTTTTCACAACTCACATTTCCACCTCTTCCGCCATTGCCATTATCATCTGCACCACTCCTTGGTTTGGGATTGCCTCCCCTACCAAGTATCAATCAAACCACTATCCCAACCATCAATCAAAGCATCACACCAAACGCTCAAAATTTATCATTGATATCGCAACAACAAACGATAAATACACAAGCAATGGCACCACCATCAAACACACCCTTAAAATCACAAAGCATGGTCTCACAAGGACTAATCACATCAATACCATTATCCAATATGCAAAATATCAACACAACATCATCATCTACCACCATTCCAAACCCACCACCACCTCCACCACCACCAATGTTCACCACATCAAACCAATTCGACGCAGCATTACAAGCCACTTTTCAAAGAGGATACCAACAAGTGCAGAAACAAAAAGTTGTGCAATAAGCCGCTCAAGCTATGCAAGCTGCCAAAGCTGCACAAGCCACATTACAAGTGCAATAAGCAGAACAAGCCCAAGCTTTATTGCAACAACAACAACAACAAGCCGCCCAAGCTGCACAAGCATTGCAAGCACAAAGAGTCACTCAAGCACAACTTTTATTACAGCAACAAGCCGCACAAGGGCAAGCAGCACAAGCGCAAGCTCAAGCTCAAGCGCAATCTCAATATCAAGCACAGTAAGCACAAGCACAAGCAGAACTTCTTGCACAAGCACAACTTCTTGCACAAGCAGTGCAATTGCAAGCATATCAGCAAGCATTAAAGCAATACCAAGAGTAACAAGAAGCAACATAATTGGCAGCCCAACAACAAGCATTGTGGGAAAAGCAACAAGCACAACAACAAGCATTGTTGGAGCATCAACAACAAGCAAAAATCTTAGCGCAACAACAATAGGATCAACAACAGGCATCGTTCATACAAAAGCAAGTAGAAGCCTACTTCGCTCGACAAAACATGCAGATACCATCAAACAACGCACCAACCAATGCACCCACCCAACCAACAATTCAAACACCCCAAAACACATTCATCCCACCCCCCTGATCCCCAGAATGATGTGATGACACAACTCAGGTTGCTCTCGCAACAAGTGCTCGACCTTCAATTGGGGCGGACAACCAAAACGCAAAGCAACTTGTGTCCCTATCCATTTGATAGGAGCCTAGACATGAAACCATTCCCTAAGGGATTTGAAATCCCAAAATTTGACAAGTATCGAGGGATGGGAAACCCTGAATATCACATAAGGGAATTCCAAGTTCATTGTATGGAGGTCGCATATGACGATACTTATATGATGCGGCTATTCCCTAGGAGCTTGGCAGGTCCCGCTATAGAATGGTTTTCCCGCTTACCTTCAGGCATTAGAACATTCTAAGAAATCAGAGATGAATTCATCAAGAACTACGCATGTAACATCATAATGGATGTCAGTCTCGAAGAATTATACGCTCTAAAACAAGGAAAGAATGAATCTTTTGCTTCATTCCTTCAACGATGGTGATCCAAGGCCAATCGGAGCAAGTGGACCATGCCAGAAGAACAACAAGTCTGCACGATCATAGCCAACCTTGAAAGCCACCTGTCATTTCATCTCAAGGTTCATGGAATCACCACATATGAGCAATTAATCTCCAAGGCGCTTAGCATCGAAAGAGCCCTTGTGACCCAAACCGCCAAATCGACGTCATATCACGAACCGCAAAACAACCGCCCATCATCTAATTACAATGATAAACCTCGTACATGGGCGAGAAACAAGAACATCACTAATGATGGCGTCGTCGATGCCAAGGTGGTCATTAGTGGTCCACGCCAAAATACACCCGCACCGCAAATCCAACCACAACGCCAAAACACTCATCACATAACATACCAACCCAATAATCCCACCATCAATAACCTCAATGACCAAAAAGGACCACCCCAATGTAAAACTTATCCAAAATGTAAATACGCCATTTTGGGGGAACCATTGGAGGACATAATGAAAAAGTTGATTGCCGAAAAACTCATCCAGCCTCCTACATTCAAAAATTACCAAGAACCCGATGTCAAACCCCCTTGGTACAACGAGAATCAACTTTGTGAATTCCACAAAATAAAAGGTCACACCACAAATAATTACATGAGACTCAAAAACATCATCCAATATCTCATTGACAAGAAAATCATAAACGTGGAACAACCTACGGGAAATCAGGACCTTAAAATCTACACGAATCCGATGTTGAATCATGGAAACAAAGGAAATAGAGGAGATAAAGGGAAAGGCAATGTAAATCATGTCTATGAATCTATTGTTGCCTTGCTAAATGAAGACTACATGGTCATCACTATCAAGGGCACCCATGTCGAAGATTGTGGAGTCACCACAAGAGGCGGCAAAGTCACCATTGCAGGATCATCCCAACCAAATAGAGTCCCTACATCAAGAGTCGTTCTGTATAGCTACAATGTTGTAGACCAACTCAAAATAACTCCAGCACATATCTACATCATGGAGTTGTTAAAAATCTCATCAGCGCATAAAAAGATCCTTGAGGAAGCATTAGCCTCATCCATTGTCCCCGCAGATCTCAGTGTGGAGCAATTCCAAGCTATGGTCACAAATATCATAACACCTAATCTTCTTACATTTTTTGACCAAGATTTCCCTGCCCAACCATCTCACAACCGTGCACTTCACTTGCAAGCCATGGTAAACAAAAGCAAAATCAAAAGGGTCTTGGTGGATGGAGGTGCAGGCTTGAACATATGTTCCTTAAGCCTCATAAAACAGTTGAAAATATCAGAAGATTCCATAGACAAAGGAAAGGGCATCACAATCAGAGCATATGATGACCAAGAAAGAGTGTCTCAGGGCACAATTAAGCTCCCTATCCAAGTAGGGCCAACACTTATGGAAACCACATGTCAGGTCTTGGACCTCGAATTGCCATACAATATCCTCCTGGGACGCCCATGGATTCATGCGATGAAAGCCGTAGCATCAACCTTCCACCTATGTGTGAAATTCACACATAATGGACAAGAGGTTACCGTCCATGGAGATCCTGAGCCGTTTTCATATTGCAAGAATCTTGAAGCCAAGTATTACAAAATTCCCCAAGTGCCAAAAAATGATGAGGGACCATCCACACAATACATCGATCCCACCACTCTCGCATCCACTTCTACGACAGAGACACCCGCCATTCCCACCATATCTGACATCAAGCTCATCATCCAGGAGGATGGTTGTGCGCTATAGGCTCCCTAACAATGCTTTTGTGATAGGAGAGTTACCACAATCTCCTAGATCACAAGGATGCCCACAAGAAAATCAAGCTTCCACATCACAAACGTATCCTGAGGATTATCCTGAATTCACAAGATGGGGAGACCTTGGTCATGAGGTCATTGAAGCAGATCCATCTCACATGTTGTATCAAGATGAAAGACTGGCAGCTAATTTACCAATGGATGAAAGAAGCAAAGGCCTACACATGATGCTTGCAATGGGCTATGACCAAAATCAAAGACTGGGACAAAATGACAATGGGCTCATAATACCTATCATGCCAGAGATGCGACCCATAACAAATCTTGGTCTTGGATGTGCCACTCCGAGAATAACCATACGTGGCTGAAGTCCTCCGGTTAGAGCCGCTAATGTTTCTCCTCAGCCAGTACTAGTACAAGTACACTCACCAATAGTCATAGGTAGGGACACACATAATTTTATAACTAAGCCCTATATTAGTAGCGATGACGAAGATACCTTATCCAATCTACCTAGGCTATTCAAAGATACCACCCTGTGTATGATTAGTACCATATCCTTTGAACCAAATAGTCAAAATCATGAGATTCATTTAGTCTACCCCCAACTAATCGACTATGACCAACAAGGACCACCAGTTCTCGATACATTTGAAAACGATGAAGCGCTCTCAGAATTCATGGGGTTGAGAGATAACATTCTAGATGGAGATCATAAAGCAGGCTTTATAATGGAGTTGGACACACACGCCTATTACAGGGAAACGATTGAATCTTTCAGTCACAAAAGTGAGAAACTAAGAATCATATCCAAGTCCTTGAGTGAAAACCACACCGTGGCACTCTTTGACAAGAAAATAGTAAAAAGAAAGGACGTATCCAATAGTGAAAACCTCTCTAAGGTCCCTGAGGATGAAGGATTCAATCTTCCCCTAAGAGCTATTCATCAAGAGAAGTCAGCAGTCTTGGCCGAAAAATGCAACCCAGTCAACCTAGGAACAGAGGAGACCCCGCATATCACATTTTATGCAGAATCACTATTATCAGAAGAGAAAGAACTCCTAGCAGCATTCCTAAAGGAAAGACAAATAAATTTCGCATGGAGTTATGTTGATATGCCAGGGCTTGATCCAAAGACTGTGGTCCACCACTTAGCAGTGTATCCAGATGCAAAACCTGTCAGACAGAAGCTTCGCAAAATGCATCCTCAAATTGCTTTGTTAGTCAAAATGGAGCTCAAAAAATTGTTAGATGCAGGATTCATACGACCAATTGATTATCCAGAATGGGTGTCAAATTTGGTACCTATTTCAAAACCTGACGGAGCCATTAGAATCTGTACGGACTTCAGAGATTTGAACAAAGCATGTCCCAAGGATGACTTTCCACTTCCCAATATCGATATGATAGTGGACATGACAGCAAGGCATGAGATGTTATCACTAATGGATGGATTTTCAGGATACAACCAGATTATGATAGCAAAAGAAGACCAACATAAGACAGCTTTTACTTGTCCGTGGGGGACCTATTGCTGGAACATGATGCCATTCGGCCTCAAGAATGCAGGAGCAACATATCAACGAGCCATGACATTGATCTTCCATGACATGATTCACAAGACAGTTGAAGACTATGTCAATGACATCCTAGCCAAATCAAGAAAAAGAAAAGATCATATAGCAATGTTAAGTGCTATCTTTGATAGATTGGAGGAATACAAAGTCAGACTAAATCCCAAGAAGTGTGTCTTCGGCGTACAATCAGGTAAATTGTTAGGATACATAGTGTCTATGAGGGGTATCGAAGTGGATCCAACAAAAGTAAAAACAATCCTTGAGATGGAGGCACCAAGGAACTTAAAGCAACTGAGAGGCCTCCAAGGCAGGCTCCAATCCATTAGAAGGTTCATAGCACAACTGGCAAACAAGTAAAACCCATATTCCCACCTACTCCATAAAGGGGTATCATACAAATGGGATACAAAATGCGAAGAGGCATTCAACAAAATAAAGGAATATCTACTGACACTGCTAGTATTAATGCCACCCATCCCCAAGAAGCCATTGATCTTATATGTATCAGCAACAGCAACAACCCTTGGAGCTCTCCTAGCTCAGCATGATGAAAATGGAACAGAGAGGGCCATCTACTATATCAGTAGGACAATGGTGGGCCATGAGCTAAATTACTCATTCATTGAGAAAGCATGCCTTGCAGTAGTGTTTGCATCCCAAAAATTCAGACACTACATGTTGGCACACAAGATCAAGCTTATTGCCAAAATTGACCCCCTTAAATATCTCTTATCAAAGGCAATGTTAACTGGCATAATGGAAAAATGGGTCATGATATTATCAGAATATGACATCGAGTATGTTGAAAGAAAAGCCATCAAGGGTCAATTTATTGCAGACCAATTAGCAGAAGCACCTATGTATTATGAGAATCCTCTTGTCTCAGAGTTTCTAGATGAGTCTATTTTTAACCTCAACGTTGCTGATCACTGGAAACTATACTTCGATGGGTCATATACACAACACGGATCAGGAGCTAGTGTCTTCTTCATCACCCCACAGGGGGACTACATACCAAGATCATACAAACTGGCATTTCCTTGCACTAACAACATCGCAGAATATGAGGCTTTGACTATAGGTCTCAGGATAGCAGTGCAATGGAATATCATAGCTCTCAAGGTCTACGGCGACTCACAGTTGATCATAAATCAAGTCAATAATGAATATCAGACAAAGGATGACAAGCTAACCCCATACAAGAAATTGGTGGAGACTCTAAAGGAATCCTTCATCGACATAACATTTGAGCAGATTCCAAGAACCAACAATAGAGCCGCTAACGCCATGGCTACAATTGGGTCTCTAGTAGACATCCCTCACAACGTGCCGAAATACAAATTTATGATCGAGCAGCTTCTCATTCTGACATTTGAGGTACCAGAATCAGAATATGTGTGTCAAATCATTGGTCCTAGCGATCCTTGGTATCACGACATCTATACATATCTTTGCATAAGAGTCATACCCGCTGACCTACCATCGAGCCTAAAATGAACCTTTATCAAAAAGGCATCCAGATTTGTCATCCTAGGTGATACCTTATACCGTAGAAGCATAGAGGGTACTTTATTGCGCTGTCTAAATGCTGAGGAGGCATTAACCGCTCTAACCAAGATTCATAACGGTATCTGTGGCTCACACTCAAGTGGAATAACCATAGCCAAGAAACTACTGAGGTTGGGGTATTATTGGCCCACAATGGAGCGAGAAGCACATGATCATGCTAAAAGGTGTTTACAATGCAAGCAGCATGGGGACCTCATCCATGCTCCAGCTCAAGAGCTTCACCCGATCATCACACCATGGCCCTTTTCACAGTGGGGACTCGACCTCATTGGGAAAATCTCGCCCACCTCATCCAATGGCCACAAATTCATTATAACTACAACTGAGTACTTCACAAAGTGGGTGGAAGCCATACCCATGACATATATCACTAGGAAGCAAATCTCAAAATTCATCCTGAACTATCTCATCTTTCGTTACGGTGTCCCACAAGCCATTATCTTAGATAATGGGACACCATTAAAGAATCAGGATGTCCGTGACTTGTGCGAGAAATTCAAAATCCAGCATCACTTCTCCACCCCCTACTATCCCCAAGGCAATGGCCAAGCAGAAGCCACGAACAAAACCATCCTCAAAATCCTCAAGAAAATAGTCAATGACGCAGGTCGTGACTGGCACTTGCAGCTTAATCCCGCCCTCTAGGCTTATTGAACCAGCATCCACACACCCACTGGTGCAACCCCATTCTCCTTGGTCTACGGATCAGAGGTTGTACTCCCAATTGAGATCGAGCTCCCATCCCTCAGAATATCATTGCAAAATCTCATCACTGATGAGGACTATCGAGTGTCAAGATTAAACGATTTGGAGCTACTGGATGAGAGACACATAGATGCTTTGAATCATCTGCAAGTCTATCAAAATAGACTCAAACAAAGCTACAACAAGAAGATCAGAAGCAGGACTTTCCAAGTTAGAGAATTGGTCTTAAAATAAAATCAGAAGAATGTCCCAAATCCCAACAGCAAAGGCAAGTTCGAACCCAATTGGTTAGGGCCTTTCATCATCACAACAAGCTATAAATCAGGGGCATATCAGCTATCAACACTCGAAGGGGAACCTCTGCAAGAGCCAATAAATAGCTCCCATCTCAAAAAAAATTATGCCTAATTCTTTCAAGGTATAGAACCAAAAAATCCAAAAAATTAGAAAAAGTCCTAAAAAAATGGTTACTTC
>VDFB02000008.1:354553286-354605416 GCA_007258455.2 Sequoia sempervirens | reverse complement strand
TCCTTAGGTATGGATCGTAGTAATATTTTTATAGAGCTTGCTAGTATGTGATTGTCATACCCCTTGTTTTTCATGTTTGCATTGTGTTTACACTATGTATTATTTTCATTTCGTGTTCATGTTATGTTTGGTGTCTTTATCATGTATGATTCATGTTTTTCATGTTGCATTTCACTTCATGGGTGTGTTCCTTTGTCCTTGCATTGTCTTACCATAGGATCTCAAATTTGGGGGCTAGTGCATCTACTAAATTTGATGTTGTCCTATCGCTGCAATGTTTGGACAATTGAACCCTTCTTGGATTATCTATACTTTAGTGTGAGTCTAAATTGGGAGCTAAATGTAGCATTCAAAATTATCACCCTTGATAATTTCACATTAGGTTTAGCTTCCCCCTATATGCTTGGACCTAAATTATGTATTTAATTTTCCCATTTTATAAATATCTTTATAAAATTAAAAGATGGAATTAAAAAAATATATTTAATATTTAATACTGATGTTTAAGGCCCTGAAAAGGATGGCTCTAGATGAGGGCACCTAGTGCCCTTTCCTAGCCCATTTTGGTTAAATTTTAAATATGTTGGTGTTGATATTTAATATTTGAAATTTTAAAATTATTTGTTGGCTATCAATATTTGATTTTTGAGAAAATAAAAGAATTGCATATAAATACAAATCATTTTCACCATTTTAATCCTAATGAATCCTAGCATTTTTTAGAAGGTAATTAAGATTATTATTGAGCAATCAAGAGAAAAATTAGCAGTATTTATTTCAATCAAGCATCGTGTTAGCCACACATCATGTTTTCATGTTAGTTTGTTTATGTTTATTTATTTTTTGAGTACTAACACTTGCAGGACTTCAAATAAAGCGTCAATTTCTCCTTGAAGGTGATGAGTACATGACTTCAATCCATCAAGGAATACATATCTGAGTGATGAGTTGTGGAAATTGTCAATTTATCATTTTTTAATCATTTAGCCTTTGTCCAACCGAGGGTAAGCTCTCTATTTACATCATCATAGCCATTGTAGATGTAGAAATACCAAAATTGGGTTTAACTTAGGAAAACCTTTATATGGAATAACCCTTCCCCGTCTTTCATGTGTGCAAGTTACAAATCTGAAATGAATTGGAGGAATATTGAATCTACCTAATTGATCATTCATGCATTCAAGTCCTACAAGTCATCAAATAAAGGAAAGTGGATTTTATCAATGATAAAAAAAAGTTCCAAAAGTGATCCCAGAAGAGAAGAACTTGCAGACTAGGAGCAACATAAAAGTGAAATCAAACCTTGAGTAGCTACTACCCAATCTAGGGTGCCCAGCACCCTTGTCCAGTTTGTTTAGGCCTAAATATGTATTCCTAGTTCTTCTATTTTTTCCCTCTATTATTCTAAAATCTATTTCTACTTATTAGTTTTGAATTTTACAAAAATCTTAATAGTTTACTATATTTTCATAGTTAAAATAGGAACATTCTTGTGTTATCAAATTCAATTAATTAATCCAATCAACATCATCCCCATAACAAAGGATTAAAACCTTGATCCACTGTTTTGGCTCTTCCATTGAGCTTTGTAGTTGAGTGGGTGTTGAGATCACTTTTAATCCTTTCTAGTTGTCATACTAGAAGAAGTGTGATTTAGGCCCTATATCCCTTTTCCAATACAAAATGTAATCATAACAACTTAGGGTTTACTAAAATTTGGAAAACAAAGAATATGTGTAGATGTGAACAGATTTTTCACTGTTTCAAAAGCTTTATCACATTCAAAGGTCCATTTATAACTTAGTTCTTTCTTAGTTAGATTATTCAAGGGTGTAGCAACTTTGGAAAGCATTTATAACCATGTAACTGATCTAGAAGATCATCAATTTGAGGTAAGGCGTACTTATTTTTTATGGTTAATTTTTTAAGTTATTGGTAGTCTATGTATAACCTCATGGTACCATCTTTATTTTGAAAAATAATATTGGTGCACCCCAAGGAAAAGCATTTGACCTTATTGTTTCTTTGATTAAGTAACTGTGTTAGTTGAATTTTTAGTTATGTTAATTTAGGAA
This sequence comes from Sequoia sempervirens, assembly GCA_007258455.2. NCBI lineage: Eukaryota > Viridiplantae > Streptophyta > Pinopsida > Cupressales > Cupressaceae > Sequoia > Sequoia sempervirens. The sequence goes on along the minus strand of VDFB02000008.1, from coordinate 354,603,341 downwards.
TAGACTAACAATAGAGAGCTCTAGAGATAGGTTTGGCCCCAAGAACCAAATCAATTGTGTGCTCTATATATTTCTTAGGTGGTAAATTATCTAATTACTCATGGAAAACATATTTTAAATCTTGTACCACAGGTTTGATATTAATGTCTAATTTAAATTAATCACCTATTTCGAAAAGCATAAAACAAAAAAAATATATATTTCTATCACTATGCTTGACTAGAAAGGATAAAATAGTTTTAATGTGAATCAAGGTATTAAATCTCCCCTTGCAAAATGTGACATGTCCCCATGTTATAATTTAAGATAACTTGCTTGTTTTCACAAATAAGGAAGGCATTAAATATTTCTTTCTAACCAACTCATACCTAGAATGGAATCATACTTACCAAGATTCAATACATGGAAATGATCATGTGTTACAAAGTTATCTAATTCAAATTCTAGACTTTCGATAATTACACCATTTTATTTAACTATCCTACCATCAACCATTTCAACAACTAAAGATTCAATCAACTTTAGGAGAGATAAAATTATGGATACTACCAGAAATATTAGGGTGGTCATGTATGAAGCCTTTAATTTCAATTAGGAAAGGTTGGAAATGAACCGTACTTGTGTCAATGATTGCATAAATCTTCATGTTAGGTTGTGAAGGAGTAGTAGATGTGTTATTATTTTTGTGTTATTATTTTTGTGTCTATGTTGTTGTAGTCTATGAGGATAATTTCATCAATATGGTTCTTTCCACAAGTCTAACAGTGTATCTTGGGAGTTGTAGGTTTATTCTTGTTGGGACTAACCATATTTGTGGATTGAAAACAAAAATTATTTTGATTGAAATCATTTTTCTTGATTAACCATATATCTGCTTTGTAACTTGATTATATGTTTTAAATTTTTTAACAATTTGTGCTTCTTCATCCACTAAAACTAGCTTATCACACCATACATAAGCTTGGTACTCATGTCTTAAAACATTAATATATTAAAATAATCTATTGTGTCCTTCAATGAACAATACAAATCAATTAATCCTTTCAAAAAATTGGTTGTATTCATTTACTGATTGAAAAGTCTTTATTTTAATTCAAAGAATTCATTTCTCTTTTGTATAAAATAATATGAAAGGTACTTTTGATGAAATAATAGTTGAATTGTGACCATTTTACTTTGTTGGCTCTTAGTTTCATGGATTGGATAATATCTTGCCGCTAGTTCAAAGCATTGTTTTTCAATTGATAAGTGGTGATTCTTGTTTAACCATGACTACTAGTGTTTTGAAGATCAAAGTATCTTTCTAAGTTGGTTAACCACTATTCTACTTCCTCTCCAGTACTAGTATTGTCACTATACTTAGGTAACTTAATGTTTCAATGGGTAAAAGTATAAAACTAACACACTTTCGGTCAACTTAGATCAGCACAAGTGAATTTAAGTATTTCTAACTAAAAATCAATTTTGGTCAAATATGTGATCTTGTAAGATTTATTCTAACTAAGATATTTTCACAGCTTTTTCTATTAAAATTTTTTTCTAAATGGATATATAGCACCACTTTGAGACCAATTTACCAAAAAAAAAATTTATTTGAAAAAAATTATGTTTCAACAACTTCTACTCATGTAAATAACATTTTTTTTAAATATAAAATACCATTTTGTAGATCCATAAGTGTAGTTTTCAAAAAAAAATAAAAAAATTAATAATTTAATTATTATTTATATTTTTCTTTTTATTTTTACTAAAAGTAAGTTATCACATAAGGGGGCGACCCTTCAATGAAATGGTGTGGCTTCTTGCCTATAGAGCCAACAACCAAGGTTCAAACCTCATGAGGTTGCTCTCTACCACGTCAACAATGGAGTCTATTTACCCTGGTGTTAAGGGGAGGCTCCTTAGTGAACTAGTGGGGCTTCTTTCCTGTAGTGCCAACAACCAAGGCCCAAACCTTAATATCACTTAAATTGTTGTGGGCGGTTGGGGGGCATCTCTCCACAACGAGGATGTGGAGAGACCACATCTATTGGTGTTTTGAAAATGAAAGCAATCAACAAGTCAACGGAGAATTGGCTTTTCCCATAGCCTATTTGGTGGTTTGGGGTCTACATGGAAATTGACGTTTGCTCCAATTGGGATGGTTTGCTCAGGTGTCCAACAGTCTCTGCTTTGATTGCCTTTTCATACTCAGTTCAAGTCCTTAGGCTGGTGAAAAGACTTTTAATTAAAGACTTAACTACCGATGCGTGCCTTCAGTCATCGACGGCTACAAGTAATGATGCATCACTCCATCAATGAACTTGGATCGATATGATCTTCCTCCCAATTGGCGTCATGACGAGGCAAGATGCATGATCAAGGACAAGTGGAAGGTGATAAGGAATTTAGGCAAGGATCAATGGCTGATGTACAACATGGTAAGTTTGGCAAGCCCGATGGAGAATGCCTTTATATATCGATTGTTGGGCCCTTTTTTTCACCATCTTTGGTTTTCTCTCTATGCCCTCTATGTGGTAGTCATGGAAGAGCACTCCAAATTCAACATCGAGATTTTTGCTGAAGCAATGGTGAGCATTGGGCAGTATACACCCGTCTAACTTGATTGCAAGGTTCGGTAGACAGCTTTCAAGATCATCACTGACTAGTGATTGAAAATAATAATGTTGCGGATTGATCCTCACACGATGGTAGCTATAAAAATGATTTTGGGGAAGGATTTTATGGTGAACCGGGAGATATTTTGGGTTAACATCTATATTGTCTCTCGATTCTTGGCGTCAGTGTTGGATGTGAGGACTCCTAAAGCTGAGGCCAAGGATTTAATCTGTAAGCCCTTCAAAAAAAATCTTTTAGGTGGTTTGGAGGTGTTAAAATTGGCTCTCCCAAGTCGAGACGCGCCCTAGCCACAAGATCTTCCACTGGTCAAGGTATCTGGTGAGGTAATAAAAGTTTATCCTCTATTATTGGAGCTCAAAGGCATGGCCTTGGTCAGGCACCAACAAATTGTTACGTATGGGGTCAATTTCTTGAAGAAGTTGTTGGCATTGGAGTAGGTTAGTGGCTTTGAATGGGTGGCAGACTTCACCCAATTTGCTAAGATGAATGGCTTTTATCTAGGGTATGTGTGGTTCGGTTGGTTTATAGGTTTTTGTTTATAAAATACTATAATATGTACTATTGTAAATGGGTGGTGGTGGCACCTTTCCTTTTGGTTTAGTCTAGTGTCTGTGTATGTTTTTCCTCCATGGCCTCCGAGTAGGGTCTATAGCTAAGTCTATAAATTATGATGGTTGGTGGGGCCGATGGTGTCAATCAAATGTTGTTCAAGCTGGATAGAAAGGGCATTTCTACAATTTTGCAACCTACTTTGCAGACGTATTGTAATATTTTTGGATACTTAATATAATTATCTCTTACGAATCAAAAAAAAAGTAAGTTATCACATAAAATATTAGGTTGATTACCATGTCAAGAAAAAATAGTAAAACTTATTAAAAAAATTGAAAAAAATATGATTTAGTAGATAAAAGAATCTATATCAAGATGGTGTAATTTTTTCCATTTTAGATAAATAGATAATATGAAAATTGGCATTGAATGGAAACAACTATGTTTTAATACGTGCACATTTAAATATTTATTTTAAAGTATATATTTATCCAAATTGGAAAAAACAAAATCCATTCACTAAAGTTTCAAGTTATAAATACACACAAAAAAATTGAAGGAAAAAAAATTACAAAATAAAGATTGACGTCTCATGTAACTTCATTTTTTAGCATTTTTTCAGCAACTAAATTATAGTGTCAATTTATAAAAAACTATATTAAAATTAAAAAAAAAAAAAATTTAAATACAAACATAATATATACTAAAAAATAAATATTTTATTAGTTTACATTATTTCAAAATTCAAAACATATGTCACTTTTTACTAATTCAATTTTAAAAGTTGGATCAATGTTGGTTGTTTCCTTTAAAAAGTGTGACACAACTTTGTACTTTTACCCCAATCAAAATTGTTTGGTTCATTTTGTGTTTATTTTTTTATATTGTATTCCAAGGTTATTATTTGAACATGTGTGATAAGTACTATTATTAGGAGTTGAATCCTCATCAATAATGTTGGTCATTTCTTACTATTACTTTTCAATTTTCTTTTGTTTTTTTCCTATCTTGATGTCTAGTTGATTTTTAATTTTTCTTGCTTTTTGATATTTCTACTTCGCTTTGTTTCTTCTATTCTAGAGCTTCCTACCTAAATTGTACTTGAGCAACTTCATGCATTAATTCTTGATTTATAGTTTTAAAAGCCTCATTAACTTTTTGGTTACTTTTTGAAGGATTGTCATGATAGGTCAATTTGTTTACACTAGAATTTAAATAAAATATCATGATTGTTTTGAATGTTATCTTGAAAAGTAACTTAAAAGATAATCTTAGGTTTTATACAATTCAAATTTTGGGACAGTGACCACACTATACAATTCATGATAAATCTCTAAATGTAAATAGATGTATTGAATTAGCAAACCATTAAGAGAAATTACTACCTTTCTAATGAAGTATTATACAAGTTTACCCAAATATGAGTAGTAGATAAACCAACTATCTACAGTACTATCTAAATCCAACATGATGTAACAGTCAATGTGAAGGTCAAAATGTCTACATATACAACAAGGAGGGTTGTATCAATAAGATTCATTTAAGATGACCAAATCATGATAGGAAGTTATCCTAACAACTAGAGAACAAATACCATCTCTTTAAACATATCAGCATTTATGCTTCTCAAAGTTCACAAGAGTTGTACTTACCTTATCTACAAGACGGTATTATTCTTAACACAATAGTGAATTGCAATGAGACTACAAGCACTACCCAATTTATCAAGTCTTCAATATTTGTATAAAAAGTTATCAAGTCTTCAATATCTATATAGATATATATGGTAGGATTTATCTTGTTGCATTAATAGTGATTACATAATTTAACAATTAATAATGACATGGTTAGAACAAATTCCAAAACATAACTCATCAAGTGCAAAAGAAAATGGGCTTTAAAGTAGTATAGATTTGTTAATAATTGCAAAAGGAAATCCAAGACATCAATTGCTTAGAGGTTTATAAAATTTTATATGATATTTGGTGGTATAATGTTTTTTTAGATATTTTTATTAATGATTGCAATTTTCTAAGTCTGGTTGGAGTTGACAAGATGTGCTTTTATTTTTTAACATAGATGATAACAGATACAGGCCTATCCCATTGTAACTCTACCAAATTTAGCTTCAAATGGTATTGTACTTTATTTTGGTGAATTTGAATGTATGGAGTTCCACTCTTATTTTTAGGTGGAAGCCATGAGCAACAAGGAACATATTCAATGGTGGTGTAAAAATGATGAAGGGGGTCGAATGACAAGACTTACGAAGATCACAATGCATACATATGCAAGAACAAAGGAACTCGTATTTCTTACAAACCTTTTATGAGGATGATACTTTTATGGGCCTACCATGCATTGGCTTATTATGTTCTCAGCCTCAATATTCTAGTATGTAGGGAGAATCCATCCATGCATTTATTTGGTGTTTTAACTACAAATTATTTTTTCAATAAAATCCATTTTGATTATTTCATGCATCATTACATTCCATAAAGTTGTGTTTTCTTCAAGGATTCTTTCTTTAAATAGTTTGCAATGCTCTTTGATGGATGTCCAAGTTTTGTTAGATTGCCATTAATCGTGCAATCATTGGAGGATGGTTTTTTATTTTCTTGTGATGGATAGATTTGTTGCATTAGAGGAAGGTTAGAATGTGTGTTTAGAAATGAAAAATGTGTATACTGTCACATGCAGAAAAGCTTTCACTTTTATTTCTATTTTCTTGTTACTGATCAAGCATTCACTTTATCCCTCTTTGTAAACCAATTCTAGAATAAATAAATATGTAGCTCAGTCTTAATTTATTTTAATATAGAGAGATTTATTATTTTTAAAATTTTAAAAAACAATAATTAAATTTGAAGTAAGATTTGAATTGTGCAGCAATAAATTTATTTCTCAAGAATTGAAATGTCAAAACAAATAAATAATTTTTATATTTATTAAAATGTGTAGAGGTTTACAAAGATTACTTGGAGCAAATTGACTTTATCAAACTAGTTAGCTATTAGCATAGTTAGAGAGTCTTATTTACACTGCTTAAGTCTCCACTTAGGGACTTCTAGAATTTTGTCTCACCTCATGTGGTTGATACATGTGGCTTCACTTGTGAGACACCTCTTGCATGGTCACTTGCTACTCACATAACACTTGTCATGTAAAGTTAACAAGTGTGCCATCACTAGAGGGGTAGTTAGTCATTATGTTCAAATTCTCTTTTATCAACTCTTTGATAATATCAATTAGGCTTAATGTGTGCAAGTATTTTGTGGAAGTTTCTTTCTTTTTGCTTTATGTTCTTGGAAATCATAACATGATATAAAATCCATGCTAGCAAAACCCTTCCCCTAATCTAGTACCTAACTTGATCAAGAGTTCCTCACAGAGCCATTTTATAGTTGATTACTAGTTTTTTTGTCTTTGTGTGACATATGCTATAGAAGATCCAAGGAAAATCTATGATGTCCAATAAGATGTAATATTGATCTTTATTCTTGTGTGATCATTAATCTGTATTTGGGCATAATTTTGGATTTAATTTGCCACCTGTGGGAGAGTATGGAGTTGGTATTGTAGTGCCCCTCCAGTCGTTGCTACTATGTGTTTAGATTTATTTATGTTGTTAGACAGTATCTTTACTATGATAGATCTTGATACCTTATTATTTTATGATCGTTGTGATTGGAGCGATGTTGATTCTATACTTTGATGTGATGATACTTTATGTGGTTGCTTATGATTTATGTTATGCTTATGGATTAACGTAGTTGCTTTTTGGGTAATATTGATGTACAATCATATGATGATTTATTGGTGCTTTATTCTTGTCAGTATTGTGTGACTATATTGGTGAAGGGGACGGGATTACATCACTCGCATGTGAGCGCCTTGTGATTCCACGATTTCTCTTCACGGTGTGACTGTTAAATGTTTATATGCATGTTTGACATTCATTTTGAATTGTAGGATTATAGGTACAAGACATCGTCTCCACCTGGCTTCACAAGTCTGAGCGTGTCCATTTTCCTAGTGGTAATGTTGACAAGGAGATAGTAACGGGGTTCCCTTGTCAAACCACAAACTCAGTCACAGTGTGTCGTCAATTCATGGTTGGTTTTTTGTAGTGTCATGTCGTCTTTAGTTGTTTGATAATTTATTATCTTGCGAGATTGTTTGTGAAAATTAATGTTTAAATGTTTTAAATGTTAATTTATGTATTTTAGATTAAAGTTGTTAAAAGTTGTTATTTAATTTAATTCGTCTGGTAAGGTAATTTAATCTTTTGATTAAATTTATCTTATTAAGTGGATAAATTAATTAATTAAATTAAGCTTGTTGATTAAATTAATTAATTAATTAAAGTTGTTTGGATAAAGTGCATAGTTTAAATTATTTAAATTTATTTTGAAATTAAATTGTGATTTAAATACTAAAAAGGGATATTTAATTAAATGCATTTGTTAATTTTAATTGTGCAAATTTATATTAAGGAAAAGAAGATATTTTAAAAGAATTGTTTTCTTCATGTTATGAATTTTGACTTGGAGTTTTAAAAAAAGTGATCTGGAGTAGAATGTTGAAGTTGGAACTAATGGCTCAATTTTGACTCTTGGGGTGTGCCTTTCTACCACTCACCCTTTTTTTGTGAATATGTATCTTTATATTTGAATTAATATAGATAGCTGTCTATTCATCAAAAAATATATATATCTTTGATTTAGAAGATATTTTGTGTGACAAGTGATAGTTAATTTTATGAAGGGAGTTGATTTGGGATTATTTCAAAAAAAGAATATTGGGATTAATTGGAAGAGGAAATATTTGTTTTTCACGGGAAAGGATACAGGGATTTTGTGTGAAGTTTTTTTGTTAAAAATTGAAAAAGTTTACAAAGAAGTTCTTGGCTGGATTTATTTTTGTACATCTTATGGAAGAGGAGATCTTTGAGAAAAGCTTGGGATTTGAAATACGAAGGCTCGGCTTCATTTTTCATCAATTCAAGCTTGAGGATTCAGGTTTCTTATTCAAATTATTTATTTAAATAGTGTTTTAAAAGATTGTCTATACAATTTTGTAGAAGTTTGTTTGATCTGTTTAATTTTTAAAGGTTTTGTTTATAATTTTTTAAAACCTCTGTAGAAGGATTGTTAAAATCTTAGATCCTTTGTAGGAAAATGAATTTAAAATGATAGGAAATTTAAAAAAATAAAACAACAGATAATTTAGAAAACCTCTGTAGGATTGAAAATGAAATCCTCTGATAAAATAGTAAATCTTTACCTGTAGAAAAATTTATATTAAAAAAAATAGCAGAGATAAAGGGTCACTAAATTAATCATAACTCAAAATTTATGAACTGTGTATGGCTGATTTTTTTATATGTATCAGTAAAAAATTTAGAAAAACTCAAATCCGAAAACAAAAGTTATTAAAGTCGCAACATACTAATTTTATGATTAGTATTGTTTGAATATGGTAAATTATTTTTAATTAATTAAATAATATATATTTATATATATGTATAATTATATGTATTATACATATTTAATTATATATATTTAAATATATTTATTTAATTAGCTATTTTGATATAATGGATATTTTAAATATATATATTTATGATATTGCTATCAGGATTCAACCGTGTAGTTTCGAGTCAAACTCATTGACCCATGTTTCATGAGCAGTGGTTCAACAAGAACCCATCTCTCATGATATCGAATGGTCCACTTAGCACTCATTGTGCCTAGATGTGCTCGGGAGGTCCTGCCCTACTCCCATCTTGCTTAACTGGATAAGCCCGCTTGAGTTGTTACCCCATTTTCAAAACCTTCAAAGAAGTGTTGTGCCTTTATAAACTCATCATAATAGAGCCCCTTTAGCTCATCAATTGATATAGTTTATTCTATCCGTTAAGCCCGCGGTGCAGCTTTTGTGCTCAGTCACTCCCATTTCCAGTTGTTACCCCTTCGGCCTTAACCTCGAGAAACCTTGTTGCGACCTTGAGCTGGAGCAAGACTGGATGGGTGACCTCCCGTGATGGACCAATGCTTCACCTCATGAGCATCACCTAGATGCAATGAGTGCTAAGTGGACCATTCGATATCATGAGAGATGGGTTCTTGTTGAACCACTACTCATGAAACATGGGTCAATGAGTTTGACTCGAAACTACACGGTTAAATCCTGATAGCAATATCATAATTTGACACGCTGTGGAAAAATACCTTCTAATAAATGCATGCACTTTGTTTGCATTTTGGGCAAGTTCCTAGTGCAAATTGCTTATTGGTTGAGTTTTCTTTGTTTGCATTGTTGGGCAATTGGGATGTTTGGTTTTGTAAGTCTTCTAGAGGAGTAATCTATGTGGGGTTGTTATATGTGTTGGTTCATCTTTTGATTTTCCTTGGGTATGCACGTGGATGTTTTCAGTTTGAACACCCCATTACCTTTATGGGATGTTTGCATATATGGATATTCGGTTCTACATATGTGATAAAATGTTTTCCTTTGAGATGTGTTATTAGAGCACCTTATACCCATAGTATCGATGTATTTGAACCTAGGTACCTTGTAGTGGCTCTTTGTGGATTTCTGGCGCACAAAGGGGCGTCAAGGTTAACTCACGCAGGGTGTAATCAAGTGATCATTAAAAATAATTAATGGAAACTTTCTCTCTTATATATAAAATAATGGCAATTAGGGTAACTCATAAAAATTATGTGTCTTTCTTCTAAGTCAGTTAGTGTGCCATACACAATCTGGAAGCAATGTATCTGTTCAGTACCAGCAACTGTGCTTTTACTATATAACAATCAAATAGGATAACTTTAGCTTGGTTCTCTCTCACTTGGATCTCTGATCTGCATGTACCAATACAGTTATCAACCTCAGTTGTAAATCTTCTGCTCTTGGAGTGAATAATTCGTCATTTTGATCTGTCCTTGAAGAGTTTGCAGAAAAATAACTTTGTTGGAAAACTCTTGTTCACTCTGCTCGGCAATAAGTCTCTTTAAACACATTCCCATTGCTCTTGGACTGTTTCGAATCAACTTGTTTGGAGTTTGACTTTTCTTTGATTGACTTATCTCTAACTTCTCACTTGTTCACCTGCACAATGAGACCTCTCAATATACATACGAAGGATATAATTGCATATATAAAGTGAGAAGATGAGTCTAAACTGTGCTTCGGCCTTATAAGAGATTGCCACTTGGTAAATTCAATGTTAAGTTAAAGGAATTCGGCCTAGATAAATGCATTTCTTGAAGAGGTTCTCAAATTTAACCACACATTATTGACTTCTCATATGATCAAGGGTTGACAATCATGATAATGAATGAAACTGTTCCGACGGCTATCATATTATACACACAAAGGAGATCTGGGCCTTACCACCTTGCTATATCATAACAGTGTAAATATTTATAAACCTGTAAAATGCATCCTTATTAGTTAGAATTGTACACGTCAAGCATTGCCTGATCCTTAGAGAATGTATATTAGTGTAGTGTAACTCATGTTTTAATATCACTTTAAAAAAAAAATTGCTTTCGTTTAAATGTGTTACATTCTCTAGGGTTTCGGGGTGGGCGTTACATGTATGTTCTTCTTACTAACGTCTGATATTATCACATTAGGATCGATGTGGTTTCTTATTGTAATAAGATAAAATTCAGGTTAAGGTAATAATATCAAAACTAAACCTATAAAGCCCTAATCCAACAATAGAGCAATCCAACATAGAAACATAAACATGAATAAATATTACCTTTGTGGTTGCTTGACCTTCATTTTCCTGCTCTTAATGCTTGATGCTCTTAGATTTGAGTAACAATAATAGCCTAATGTCTTTAATAGCAAATATTGAAGATAATAGTTTTCCTTAAGCAACATGATAATGCATAAAAAGGTAAATATGACAAAATAGGTATCTTTTATGAGACAAATGTGAATGAAGGGAGATGTCAAAAGAATTTAATCAATGGCCAAGAAATGTAGTTGTGTATGAAAATAAATTAGGGCCAAATTAGGGCAAATTAAGGATAAATGGCTAATTTAATTATAAAATAATTCATCAAGGGTGGAAATTTATGAGATGTCAAGAGAAAGATTTAATTAACAAGGTTGGCATAGAAAAAAAATTAAATAAAAGATTCAATAATTATAAAATTAAATAAATTGAGAGGGAATTAATTAAATAATCAAACATTTATTTAATTAAAAAATTTAATTTCACTTTTAGATTTAAATAATTAAATAATTTTAAAATTATTTAATTATCATGGAGAAGAAACATAGAATTCGCAGGCCTAGGATAATTTAAGTGTCTACATTTTGCCCCTCTTTGATACAATGCAGTTTATCACATTGTGTCAAAGAAATTCAGTCAATGATGTAGGCAATTGAAATTTTTTTACTAATTTTCCAAAAAATTCAAAAAGTTTGAAAATTGTTCCAACAAGTCAATTTGATAGCCAGGAATGCGTTGGTGACAAAAGATTTAAGCTTCAGGACCTTGACAAGGAGTGCAAACAAACCTAAATTTGAGTGGGAAAGTAATGCATTTTGACTTTGGAGATTAGAGAGCTTCGATAGTAGTGAACATCATGGATATTAAATTTGCACTAGAGGGTCGATAATTAAGTATAGATTTAGGCCTTAGAAATTGTAAGTGAACTCCACAATCATGTGAAATAGGAAATGACACAACTATAGACAAAAGGAATTTAAGAATTATGAGACACAAGTGATCGAAGTGATCCATGGGTTATATGACAAACCATAGAAATAAGTGAGTTTAGGAAAATTCTTGGATTGATTTTTAATCACCTAGTTAAATAGACCATTTGACTTTGAGAAAAGGGAATGTTATCATTAAAAACATTACAAAAGAGGTGAGAGAGAGCTTCTCCAATAGATAATAATACTGCCAATATATAGAGCAGTATGGGAGACCAAACAATTCTATTAAATTTGCACCTTCGACAACCATTCTAGAGAGACCCAGTGGAACCTTGGATGGGGTGTGATTTTTGTTTTTCGCATAGATTTGGGACAGTCTATGCAGCAGGCAGATTTGAACTCCACTATATTTTCAATTTCACAAATACGCAATGACAGTGGTTCCATGAGCTGCGACGGTGCACTGCAGATACTAGGGTAGGATGGAGCACACAATGTGGTGTGGCATCACTATAAAAGTTAGTTGGCTAGATTCCTATACCCTATATGGATCTTCTAATAGCATTCGACAAAGTGAACACATGTGTACTTTGTTGAATTGTGCTTGAGACACAAAATATTTTGAAGACCACAAGTGACCCAATTTCCATTTGTTAAGGTGTGAGATGCAAGTTTATCGTTATGTTCATTGAAGAAGGAGTTTAGAGTTGATTTTTGCGGCGTATTGGATGGATAGACCAACAATTGATTGGTAAAATTCTCCACTTTTATTATGAAATTTCTTGTGTAATGTATATTAGATGTTTCATTATTGTAGTGGATTGACGTAGATTCCTTTGCTCCTATATATGAATTGTGCTTGAATGATTTATTGTATTATGCTTCATATTTCTACATTTCTCAATACATTTAGTTATCCAAAGTCAGAAGTGTCGGTGTTGCATCTTTACGAAGTTCATGTTTTAAATTAGTCCATCATTAGGGAAAACAGGGGTTTAGCACTACACTCACAAAGAGGTGGCACCTGAGATATGTTTTTCCACTTCCTGATAGGAGAGGTGATGTCAACCACCTATACATCTACACGAATTGATATATAATCTCCAATGCACGATTAGGTATGAATTTACAAGGGTATCGAGACTCTCAAGGACCATTATGAGTGAGTATGAGGATATCTATCAAGGAATATTAAGATTAATGGGAGATGTTAGTAGAGAGGGAAATGATTGCAATCATAAAACCCTAGACGGCGGTCATTATTCTAGATCCAAGTGACAAAAATAATCCTACTTGCTAATAAAATGGTGGGATGAAACCTATGAAACATCTTTTCATTCCCCCATAGAACACACATTTATTGGTGAAACCCATATTTACTATTACTTGTGTAAGTAATTGTTCGAAGGACTTTCTGATGGTGTGGTTATGGGAGCACCAAAGTGTTTTTCCCCCTAATTACACTAAGGGCTAGATAGATTTGGTTTGACTTTGAGAAGCTAATTGTAGTTTTTCCATTAATATATAGTACTTGGTTGTACCATGTGAACATCCCATCATATTGCTTTTTTTGTCTACCAGCAAGATAGTTGGCACTTTAGAGGTTTTTCCTATCCCACATCCTGATAACAGGATTTGACTAGTTTCACTATGGAGACAGAAGAAAGAAAGTTAATTGATGTGAGCTTGGGTTTAGAACTTTAATTTATTATTTATATTATGCTTTAAAGATGTAGGGAGGGTAATTATGGTGCATATCATACTATATTGATTTATGAATGTTATTATCATGCTTCATATTTTTTTTATCTCAACTCCTTTCTTCTTCCATGTGCATTTTTTTAAGCCATCTTGATTTCTTGCGTGTTTAGTCCAAAATTTCCCTTTCATATAGTGTTCCCTAAATGGATATGCTTTATAAATCTCTAGTTTCCCATTTAAAAGACCTTATTTACAAGATCTAGTGATGATAAGGATATCTATTCTATTGTCTAACTAGGTAAAAAACCCAAGGGGTTTAAAACTAGATAGTTGAAGTTCTATCGCATGTTTATTTACTACAATAATTATCAATTAATATCCTCCTCTTTTTAAGATGATATTATTTTTATAAATGCAAAAGAAATAGATTTCCCCATTTTTTGTAATTCCTTCCTAGTTTGTTAGAAATTAGGGGTCCCAACAATGAAACTTATTCCAAACCATATTAGCCATATAATAACATACCTACATTAAGTTAAGCTATTGATATTTATGTTAGAGATAGTTAACCCTTAGGGCAATATTGCACATTTTAGAAGAAATTAGAAATAGTGTGATTGAGATAATGTATATATGTATAACATAAACAGTCATAAAAATTTTACATTTCATTGATACCATAAGATTGAATTTATTACTTCATATATTTCTCATATCTATTTATTTTCTCTGTGTACATTATTTAGTTTTGTATCGCATGTATAGATATTACACATCCTGCTTAAGTATGCTTGGGTATCTTCTCCTAGTCTATACTTTATCTCTGATATTATTCCTTCTCTCTTATTATTTATTTCAAACCACTATACAACTAATGTCCATAGGAATTGCAAGATGTACATGAAACCCCATGCATAAAGAAATAGTACATGGTTACTTTCCATATGTCCTGGACATATCAATTTCTTTCATGATATCTTTTATTGTAGAAGGTTACTGCATTATGTTAGTATTATTTTATATCCAAATTTTTTGTGTGTCATTGAAAATTTTTGTATTATTCTATTTGTAGTTCTTTGACCTACTAATCTTAATGCAGATGTCATGTTGAGCATCACACACCACTAAACCATTAAATATTGATAATGAACTGGTGAACCTCCCAATATGCCTCAATAGGCTATTCATAAGACAAAATAATTGAATAACCCATTTGAGTCTATTATCAACAATATGTTACTTGATGTTATTATTATTGGAATATTATTTTTCATATGTCATTTATTTCAATTATTATTAATCATGAGTAACATTGACACTTTGTTCTAGTTGAGTAAACAGGTGAAAATTGCCCAATGTTGTTCAAGGGGTCACATAGCTACTTCCTTCATTTTATCTTTGTAAATTTTTGGTCTTGTCAAGGACATGTGATTAACCTTGTTTTGTGTAGTAGGGATTGTGTGTATGTGAGAGTATGTTTTATTAGTCCTTTGAGTCACCTTTTTAATATGATCACTTATTTTATGTTTTATGAAGTCCTTATGTGGTCTTAATTATTTAAAAAGTTCCCTAGGTGGTAGGTTTATGGGTTAGGGCTCTTTTTATCCCATAAAACCTCTTTGATAAAATATAAAGCCCACTCTAATTACCCATTATGAAAAGTGGCGAAAATTGGAGTTGGTTGGGTGGTTGGGAAGTTATGGGAAGGTAGTTGTCTTTTTCCTTCTATTTATTCTCTCTCCTTGAGAGGAGAAGGGGTATTCTCTCTCCTTGAGAGGAGAAGGGGGCTTATCTCTTTTTTCTTTGGTTTTACTCTTGTCCTTAGGATGCTTTCTCCTTTTGGGGAAGGAGAATTCTTGGTGGAGAAAGAGGAGAGGATGGGAGAGTAAGAATGGAAGAATAGGGCATGGAGAAGGAGAGGCTACCACTTTTTGGATTTGCACTTAGTTTGGTAAGGTCTACCCCTTTGTAGATCTTTGTTTAAGATGTAAAAAAATGTTGTTTATGTTTTGAATTTTATGTGCAGCTTAATGCTAGATCCTTCTGGGTATTTGTTGAAAATGTGTGTTTGATTTTTCCTTGTTGGATTTCCATCTTGTTTTAGTATATCTTTATGTGAATAGCTATTTAAGGGTTAGGGTGATGAATTATAGTATGTGTGTTGGCATCGTGCATAGTATGTTGTGAAATTTGTTTAAGGAACCCTTGTGAATAGTGGTGGTGTGTGTATAGAAAATCTAGACCCTTAGAGCTCAAGGGTGGATTGAATTTCAATCCTATGGTTGGGTGGAGAGCCTTTGGCCTTTGTGTTTTGTTTTCTTTCCAGGTTCAGGTGTGAAGATAGAGGTTATTTGGAAAGTACTTTCAAAGCTAGGAAGATGAAAACAAAGCATCATGAAATAGAAGGATTTTATAAGTCTTGAATGAAATTGTGTATAGTGTGTTGGTGTCAAAAGTATATGGGTTGTGCTATGCTAATTTGTGTAAAATCTTAAGAAGAATAAAAGAAATGATTTGGGTATTCCTTGTTTCTAACTTATCTGAGGAAATGAATGGTTTAAGTTTTCTTTGTAATGATGTCTTAATGGATATAAAAACATAATAAGAGTTAAAGTGATGTATGTTCATCTTGCATATTAGCATCAAAATTGGTCATAATATAGGCTTAGGGAACTTGAGAATAGAATTTCAATCATCTTGTAATCTAATATGGCTACTACGTTAGGTTTTAGTCTAAAATAAAAGAAAAGGAATTTTAACCATTACCTCATAATGAAATTGCTAATGAAGGATATATTATTTGCAAATTAAACTCTACCAAAGAAAATAATTATATATGCATGTATTCTTATATTTATGATAAATAAATAAATGACAACATGCTAATTCTTTTAAATCTTGTGAATTATTTAGATAGATTATTAGATATATATACACTATATATATAGTTAACAATATTTATTTAAATCTTAAACTATATTTAAATAAATGTAAAAAAAATAATATATATAAACTTTATTAATATAAAATATGTATTTACTTTTACTATTATTTATGAAAATATTTAATAAAGTTTAAATTAAATAATAATTATAATTATAATAGTATATATATTAAATTATATAAAAATAAAAATAAAGGCATGTATGGGGCTGACCCCAAGTCGTATCCATTGCTGCGACTATGGGGAGATCGACCCCATAAGGGGGGGAAACCCACTCCATAAAGGGGAAAGAATATTTATTTTGAAACAAATAAAAATTTAATTAAGACGTTTTCTTGCCCCCCTTAAACATTGAAATAAATCAGCAATATGTTTTTTGTATTCGTTATGTATTCTGCTTGCAATCTCTTTTCAGATCTTTGGCAATCTATTTCCATGTAACAAGCAAAAGATAGGAAAAGTCAGTAAAATGAATCTAAGAAAACAAATGAACCATATGAAATGAAATCTCAATCTTTGCAAATGTGGAATAAGAGTAAAGAGAATGTTGTTTAGAGGAAGTTCAAGTAGTTGCAAGTAGTTAGAAATTTAAATTTAACAAATTTGTTTATCAAATTAAATCTATGTTAAATAATCTATAACATTATAGCATATTAGTATAGGAGAAATGAAATAAATTTAAAATTTAATTGTTTTTATTTATGTCATCACTTGAATTAACTTAGGTGATTTTAATAAATTTTAAATTCTTAGTAAGTTGGGTTTATTAATCTTGAAATGTAGATATAATCATTAGATCTAAGACTAGATATAAGTGGAGATGATTAAAATTGGTTTCCCTTTTGATAATGTGGATAATATTGACAAATTCTAAAATTCGGTAATTCGAAAGGTTATAATGGTGCTTAGGTATTGTTGGGAATTTTTAAAAGAGTTGTGTTTTATGTTGAGTTTCGACTGTAACCTCCTTGAGTCAAGAATATTTTGAAATGCAAATGAGTTTATAGAATACATATGTTTTAAATTAAACCTCAAAATTAATACAATCTCCTTACATGTATTTATGTATAAATAGGAATAATGGAAAATCCAAAACTAACGGATAAGATAACATCAATCGATTAAAGTCATGAACTAATAAGTGATTTTCCCCTTTATAATATTTTTTTCATCTCTAAATCTAACCTTTTTCAAATGAAGAATAGTATTGATTTCTAGGAGAGATTAATTTAATAGATCAAGTGGAATAATACAACCATTTTAAATGTGTTAAATTCTTCATGAATTAATGGTAGAATTCAAGTTTGGTTTGAATGATTATTTCATAAATATGCATGAACGCATTTCTTGCCATGGATTCTTTGTGATCAATAACGACGTGGTTCTTAACTAGTAAGTGTTTAAATCATCATATGTTGCTAAAAATTATTGGTATCTTAGAGAGGGATTTAGAAATCCCAAAACATGTAGGTTGTTCAAATCAAAAGCTAAATTTTGGATTAGGCTCTTGATTTAGGAGATTTAGTATTGAGATGGTCGTTGTTGGGGGTAGAGATTAACTTATGCTAGTATTGGTAGTTGAAGTTGAACTTGCTTTGGTTATTGTTGATTGAGTCTTCATTAGGGTCAATAGTTGTAAATATCAGTTTTATTATCATCCATTAAGAATGTGTCAAAATAAAGAGTAATAAATACTTTATCTATGAATAGTATTATTTTTGTAATTTTCAATCACAAGAATATCATCATTGGTGAGAATTTAGACAATGGGAATAATAACGATATTAGGATTATGAGTAATGTCAGTATTGAGTTGTTGATATTTAAATAAGTAGTAGTTGGGTAGTCTTGTTTTCAATAATAATATTATAGATGTATTCGTAAATGGTAAATGATAAAACTTATAGTAGGTAGGATTATTAGCAATAATAGTAAATATACTTATGATTATGTGAATAATGGTGGTAATCTTATCAAAAGTAATTTTAGAATTAGTAACATTAGAAATTATATATAACTAATGATAATATTAAGAGTGAAATTTGGTAATATTATCTTAGGTAATACAAATAAGGATAATATTAAATATAACTAGTGTGAGTGACATTAGCATTTGATTTGGTACTTAATGAGGGTGGTGTTAAGAAATAGAATATTAATATTGGGCATTAAGTTAGTAATATTATATTGTCAATATTAATAGTGTTAGGTAAGGATAAATGTAATTATAATACTAACATGAGTGTTATTGAAATCATTGTTAGTAGGGATATTTAATATTCACCTCATCCTTAGTATGTTGCTACTTTCATGTAAGGTTAATAATTAATAAGGTTTGTACATATTTATTCAAAAAAATTGGTTGTTGTGTGTAGTTGTGTAAAATATTAGGGAATGACAATCATAATTGGGTTGGTAATACACTTTCCCCTCCTCTATGAACAATGTTATCACAAAGGCAAAGCTTTATTCTAATCAACACAATACTTTCAATATTATTTCAAACCACTTTTTAGATTAGAAGGCAACTATCAATTATAATAACCATAGAAGGAATATTATACCATACAAGGTATTGAAATTATATATAACTAACGATAATATTAAGAGTGAAATTTGGTAATACTATCTTAGGTAATACAAATAAGGATAATATTAAATATAACTAGTGTGAGTGACATTAGTATTGGATTTGGTACTTAATGAGGGTGGTGTTAAGAAATAGAATATTAATATTGGGCATTAAGTTAGTAACATTTTATTGTTAATATTAATAGTGTTAGGTAAGGATAAAGGTAATTATAATACTAACATGAGTGTTATTGAAATCATTGTTAGTAGGGATATTTAATATTCACTGCATCCTTAGTATGTTGCTACTTTCATGTAAGGTTAATAATTAATAGGGTTTGTACATATTTATTCAAAAAAATTGCTCGTTGTGTACTGTTTAGTTGTGTAAAATACTAGGGCATGACAGTCATAATTGAGTTGGTAATACACTTGCCTCTCCTCTATGAACAATGTTATCACAAAGGCAAAGCTTTATTCTAATCAACACAATACTTTCAATATTATTTCAAACCACTTTTTAGATTGGAAGGCAACTATCAATTCTAATAACCATAGAAGGAATATTATACCATACAAGGTATTGAAATTATATATAACTAACAATAATATTAAGAGTGAAATTTGGTAATACTATCTTAGGTAATACAAATAAGGAAAATATTAAATATAACTAGTGTGAATGACATTAGTATTACATTTGGTACTTAATGAGGGTGGTGTTAAGAAATAGAAGATTAATATTGGGCATTAAGTTAGTAATATTATATTGTCAATATTAATAGTGTTAGGTAAGGATAAAGGTAATTATAATACTAACATGAGTGTTATTGAAATCATTGTTAGTAGGGATATTTAATATTCACCTCGTCCTTAGTATGTTGCTACTTTAATGTAAGGTCAATAATTAATAGGGTTTGTACGTACTTATTTTAAAAAATAGGTCGTTGTGTATTTAGTTGTGTACTATATTAGGGCATGATAATCATAATTGGGTTGGTAATACACTTTCCCCTCCTCTATGAACAATGTTATTGCAAAGGCCAAGCTTTATTCTAATCAACACAATACTTTCAATATTATTTCAAACCACTTTTTAGATTGGAAGACAACTATCAATTCTAATAACCATAGAAGGAATTGCAAGAATAGGGAAATGATACTTGACTGATAAAATTTATATATCACTCTTTACAAATGTACCCCATGCACAAAAACCCTTAATTTTTTTCACCCTAATAAGTGTGGTTACTTTCCATATCAATGCATGAGCTATTCATTTAGCACTTCACATATCAATAAAAAGACATGAACCCACTTCATGGTCAAGATTTATCAACTTTCCAAGAGAGCATGTATTTCATCAATTGCATTCTAATTAATAAAATAAGCTTCATTGGACCAAGGTTATTAGAGCACATTGACAAATATTTGTATGAAAAATTTTCATATCACAATCAAACCTTTCTTGACAATCACTTTGTTGTCCTTATTGGTGATGCAGTGCCCTTCCTGTTTGCCTCTTGTTAATGTGAGATTAGTGTGTTAGCTTCACCATTTCCTCGTGATTGATGTGGTAATTATTTCACAGCTTTTATTGGTGTGTATGAACCACCACATGTTTGAGATGAGATTCCTCAACATGTCAATTGTAGGCATTTTGTATGTTTACATGCTTGGTTAATCATTATGCTTTAGTTCGGTGATATGCATTAATTATGTTATGATTACATGTGAGCCTGATTATTGATGTCTAGAAGGAATTATTTAATTAAGTATTTATATGATGGATATACGGTTGTCATTTTATTCTTATACTAATGGACCCCGTTGGGATGATTATGATGTGATTCGGCTATATATACGTTGAGCAGGTACCCTTGACATGCGTTGAATGGTTACAAGTACAGGGTTATTTCTCCACCTAGATACATAGATTTGAGTTATTCCCCAACAGTAGTTAATTCAGAGATGTCACATTGGGCCCTCCATATCAATTCCCTGGTCATACTCAAATCGAGTACGATATGCATTATATTTGACCTTATGTGAGCCTAGATATGATTTAGAAGTTATTCTAGAATCTCTATGTGTTGTGAATGACTAGTAAATGTCTGATTTAATTGATGGTTTAAATTCTATGTTTTCCTACAATTGAAATAGTAGGAATTCAAATTATTCTAATATTATTATTAAAATATTTTCTATGTTTCAGGAAAGGGGAAAATAGAATGAAAATAGAAATGAAAGTAAGTTATTGTTTTATTTAAATTTCAAAAATTCCTTAGGTTGGGAATTATGAGTTATGTGTGATTTAATTGTTTTGCTTGAATTTTTATTTTCATAAATTTAAAGGAATATGCTTATATAGATTTAAATTGTAAATTTAAATGATATATGTTATTCAAGAATGAATTTAAATGTGTAATTGGGATTTGAGGAAAATTGGGAATTAAAGGAATAGAAAATGAATTTGATATTATTAAATTTGAAATTGGAAAAAGAGTAAAAAGGAAAAAGGGGATTTTATTTCATTATGTAATTTTACTTTGGGAGAAAATTTTGTGAGAGAAAAACCCTCTTTTGGGTGAAAATTTGATTTATTGAATGGGAGTGCATTTGGTGGCAGAATTCAATGAGGTTGGATTTGTTGGGTTAGGAATTAGCAGGGGATGTTGCATGTTGATCCTTGCAAGCTCTCGTTTGGCGTGCATGACGTGATCTTCATTTCAATTTATTACATTATGTTTGAGGTATTTTTCTTTTTTTAATTAATTTAGCCAATTTATTTCAAGTTTAAATATTGAAATAGGATTGGAGGAGTGTTGACACCTGCCAATGCATTTCATTTCATGAAATTTCATTCTTAAATGATTGTTTAATCATTTTTTTAAGAATTTACCATAATTTGGGGTGACCATGCCCAGTTTTTTGAAAAATGAGGAAAATGTCAATTTCATTGCTTAAGAAGGGTATTGGGCATATTTCAACCAAAGGGTATTCTTATAACTTTGATTTTTTAATTTTTTTTTGAAATTTTGATGAATTTCCATGGTGGATTTGGGAATTTTCATAGTTTTTGCATTGTTAAAATATTAGAATATTTGAAAATTTTGCATGAAAATAAATTAATTTGGATGTTTTTAAGAGATGGAACCTCGTAAAAAGTGATAGTATGCATTGTGGGAAAGTGTCATTAATTTTGGGAAAAAATGTATTTTGTATTAGTTTTCATGTCACACTCATTGGAGGGTGTGATGAGCTTAGGGTTTAAGTGTTAGAGAAGTTTGGGAATGGTTCCCAATGTGAAGCTGGCCCAAAGTGGCATGTAGGCAATCACAATGTGGACAATTTGGATTAATAAGTGAAAACTAATGAAATATGGGTAATTAATTAACTAAGATAATGGATATCCCTCTCATGCCTTGAGTGCTTGTAAAGGCTAAGGATGATCAAGGAATAAAATCTGCTTACAAAGTGTAAGACTTGTAAAATCAACTATCCTCTTCTATATGAGAAAATACTTGGTTCTACGTTGAGCCCCACGTGAGTGTTTGCAATTACATTCCCTCTATTTCTCTCTATTATTCAACCCTAGTGTAATTGAGTAGAATCTTGAAGGGTGGTGTATTACACTCCATGTGTATATAATATTTTACCCTTGGTGATTTTTCCAAAGTATGATCTTGTATGGAATTGGTGAGTTTTCCCATTACAATTTGTGATATGACATTGGTGAGGTTTCCTAATAGGGTTTATGTTATGTCATTTATGAAATGTACCAAGTGTTTAATTGTATTGGATACATTATGTGATCTGGATGATTGGTTGTTTTATGATGTGTATGTGGAGTGTATAATTCATGTATGGCATATGTGTAATCCCTCTCCCCATGTGTTTTTGTGTGAGTGTTGTGCTTGTGGCCCATGTGACTATCTCCTAACACGGTGGGAGTGGATCCTTTTGATTCCACGAGATCGGGTGTCGTGCTAACCACTATTGGGGATCAAACATTCGTCGATCAAGGAAAGACATGGTATCATTTAATTTCAAGTTAAATTCATGTATTTGGATGTTTTTTATTCATATAGATTGTAATACTGTTATTAATGAACCTCTCTTTGAGACGGGTGTAACTTTTGGTAATGGAAAGGTGTATTGGCTAATTACGTGTTTTGGTGTTGGAATCAAGCACAATCACTCTATGATTCTCAATAATATAATGTGAAAAGGATAAAATGAACTTAGGAATATTTAAATTGGTGCTTAAAATGAATCTAGAGTCACATTTCATAGTTGGGCGGCCTGATGATGTATCTGAGCGGCCTAGTTAGCTCAGGAGTCCCTAAACTCATCCAAAAGTTTTTTAAGTGTGTCGGGGTGGCATTTGCATCAAAGGGGTGACTTGATATTATACTAGGGTAGTCTAGTACCATACTAGGGTGGCCTAGTTTTGGTAAGCCAAAAAAATTGTAAAATTTGACTAACTTTGTTAGGGAAGCCTCATTCCCATACTAAAAATAAAATGTAAACCCTCTTAACCATGGATAGAAGGTTGTTTTCTAAGCCTAATTCCATTTTAAAATATTTTTTATGCCTCGTATTTTTCCCATTTTAGTCATTGAAATCCTCAAAATCCTAGTCAAGTTTCTCTATTTTACGACTTGATCTTTCTCCTTTTTTTTGAGACCTCGTATGGGAAAACCATGTAAATGGAAGTTTTTTCTCATGGTCCTAGTGGTATAGTGACATTTTTTCAAGTTCTCAAGTGTCATAATTCATGACTTAGGTCATCTCTTGCATTTTTTTATGTGCAATCTTTTGAAATGACTTGATTGTCAACCTAGGGTTGGGGAGATGGTTCTTCTAGTCTTGTGAAGGCTATAATACATCATGGTTCATCATGTGAGTTTCCTCAATAATACTCATAGGTCATGGAGTGTTGTGGAGAAGTTTCTTCTCATGTGTGATGTCGCATCAAACTACGACAAGATGTCTTGGGAAGCATGAGGGTGTCTCTAAGTGACTTTGTTGTTATTCTTGTTTGTGATGAGTTGTGCCTATTGGTTAGAAAACCTCTTTTGAAGGTTTTCCTTTGTGTTTAGATTTGTTTAGTGTGTTTGGATGTGGATTGGAGGTTGATGAATCTCTCATCCTATCTTGGAGTGGTGTTGCTAGAGAATATGATCATGGTTTAGTAATTGATCGTTGTGTAAGTGTTATCCTCTCTCTTTTATTTGTTCGTCATGGTGGATTTATCCCACAAGTGGTTTGTAGTGAACCACCCAATTTTTCACTAAATTTGTACTATTTTCCTAATAAGAATTTTTTCAAACAGTTCATGTACACACTGAATATTTAGTTTTTGGCTGCAACATTGTGATAATTTATATAATGGTTTTGAAATATATTAACAATAATATGAACATTAATGAGCACAATATGATACCCATTAATTTAACAAACATTTTACAATGATCCAAGGATTGTGATAATGGAATTTGTTTAACATAACAATCTCCTACATAATAAGGGGTAGATTACAAAGAAGAGCATATGCAAATTGTTGACCTGATTAGTAGCATTTTCTTACACCTTTGAATAGTCCCAACATATAATTCAATCACTTCCTTGTTTTATATTTCACAATAACTATAGGAAAGGGGTATCATTCATCAAAAACTCACCCAATCATTTGGCAACTACCCTAGATAGTCACACTCAACAATAGGTTATGACACCCAACAACTAATCTAATTTATGCTAACTAAAACCACCACTCATATGTCAACCTAAAGGTAAGGGTGATTTTTTTAGCATAGTAAATTATTCCAATACCATGCTAATGTATATATTCCAACACTTCTAATGTTACATGTCCACCTATATCCTCACGATTACCTTCAAATTGTTGTTAGCAAGGTGGCAACTAGTGTATTGGACTTTACGATACCCAAAAAACCTTTTTGTTCTCCAGAACTGTCACACCAAGCATTGTGTGAGTACGTCTAGCAATAAAGGTTTCATAGTCTTCGAGTTACCATGCCACCATTCAAAAATCCCACATCCAACAATACATAACCCCATGCCTATCACTGGAGGATTGTCCCAATCATAAATGGCATCACATTTCAAAAAACTCCTTTCAGTTGTGTAAGCTCCAAAATAAGAATATGATGAAACCAACAAAAACATCAAACTCTTCTAGGCAAGGTTTCTAAACAAGATATTCTATAATATTTCCAATCACCTACAATTTTTTTCTCAGAAAGAGACTCACGAATTAGAAAACCAAATCTTTGAATGCACTATGGAATACCTAATTGATTTTTCCAACAAACATTAGCTTGGGTAGATCTTTCACCACCAGAGCCAATCTTATCTAAGAGGGTTTTTGTCCTTAGGAAGGTTGAGATGAACCAAGTCCAATCTCTAGAACCACAAGGATTTTTAGACAAAGAGATAGTAAACTTCAACATACCAAATGAGCTCTCAATTCCCCTTTTATAATCATTTTAGGGAACTTTCCAAAAACTCTTTTCTAAAATCACTTTATTAATTTATTAAACCTTTTAACTCCAAAAAAGTGACTTATTTTATTTTGAAACATTTCCAGGCATTGGAAGTCACTTGTCAACATCCCAACATTTAAAGCTTTTCATCTCAGTTCCAACGAGCTATAACACTAAGGTTCCCCCTTAAATATTTTAATTAAAATAATAACCTTAACGAAATTAATTAAATAAAGCTTAATATTACTTCCAAAATATAGAAATGGTCAAAATGCATCAAAACTAAAAATTGGCTGCACGGGAGTGATCTCGATGTTGAAAGATGATAAACGAACCTATTTGGGTTACTTACTAAAAATAGATACTCCCTCCAAGAATCTTGGATCCAAATCATAAACCAAAAATAAAATTTGAAAGCATCATTAACTCCTCTAAACTATTTGAGCTCACTAGTAGCATCAAATTACCCCTTTGATCAACTTGACACAAACCCAAAAAGTTAGTTCCAATTACAAAGCAAGAGAACCCAAAAATGGGGACATTGCAATCCCCTCGTCCCAAAGATTGCTTTTCCTCAAGCAATGCCATCACAACCTTACAATCAAAAAGTTGAACCAAACTAAAATTGAGAATGATCCCAGGGTCCCAAACCAACCTCGAAGATGTGAAGCACCCTCTACTCAAAGCACTGTCTTGCAAGGTACTAACACAAGAGGCTTCCTAAATACTACCAATAAGTAGAGCAATTAGATACTACAAAAACATGGTCAACCCCTCAAAGAATTGATCATTTAGGAAACCAATCCAATGCACTATAGGAGTGAACTCTTGAAAGTAAAAATTGGCTCTCATCCTTATTAGCTGCTAAACTACCTAACAATGTAATCTCAGGGTTCCATTTTAGTCACAAATGGGAACCACCAAGCTGATGTTGCACCACTCTGATCACAATTGGAATCCTAATGTGCCAAGTCTGTGTTTTCTATTTTTTATCCAATCATAATAACCATCTAGTAGAAACAAACTGGGAGACTTGCAAAATTTGGATTCTTCTTTTGAATATGGAAGCACCTCATACCAAAGTGATATGTGTAATCCATTATCCATTCCTCGTATGTTCCATAAAAACATGGTTTAATCATTTGTATGTGGGCCGAAAGAAAAATGATGAGCATACCTCACAATGCAATCAAGGTGAAATTCACCAACTTGTGCCAATGGAATACCTGAATAATCACTTGGATTCCATATCTCATCAATTCCCATCATAGGAACTAGTAGGTGTCTCACAACTCAAATCATGAAGGGAATATTTTGCATTAGCTCTATGAGTCTTCTTTGAAAACTTGATGACAAGATCCCTATCTCAAAGAAAATGGAGGTAATTTGATTTCATTACCTCTAAAGCATGTTTGATATAAGAAAATGGAGGTAATTTGATTTCATTACCTCTAAAGCATGTTTGATAGTTTGAAGATTTGGTATAGCAGCTCCAACCATTACCCCTTTCTACCTTTCTTCAAGTTGAGCTCACCAAAGGAGGTATTTGATGAACTTGTGTGTGCTATCAAAGTGAATTAAGGTTTGAACAACCTTTTCTTTAGTGACTTTCAATCATTCCTTTATTTTACATGACTCACTAGGCCCATGATTACAATCAACTTCAACTAATACATTTCTTGATTTTCTTACAAGTGTAGGGGACATGCTCCAACTAGACGATACCCTGCAATCCTCATGTAAAAAATATAGAACAATATTATGATCTAACAGACTAACCTCAAAATAATTTGCCTCCTCATCACAAGACTTACCAATAGCAATCTCTGCATCATAAATGTAGATAATTGTGCACATGACTTCACTTGTGGATACACTAAATGGTTCCTTTTCATGGAAACCCATTGTATCATTCTGCTCCCTTTTAATCCTATCATGTGCATTCATTCCTCTAGTGTTATCTGAACCTGTAACTAAGATTGATGTTTTCACATCTTCAAAACCCATTCCCACAATTAGAAGATGTGTACACTTCACTATTGGTTAGTCTGCAAGGTGTATGCTCAACTATCTCATCCATAACTATGATATGAGCCTTCAATGGGCTCTCCAATAGAAGTGATTCAAGATTCCCATGATGCAAGCTACATATACAAACAAAAATTTAGAATCATACCTCTTCTCTTGTCTATGCAACTCTATCTCCTCCTCATGCTTGACCATCACAAGAGGCTCTTCCCTTAAATCATGAGTACCACTATCATGGATCATGTATTATAACTTCCATAGAAGATTGATTTCTACTATGGATGATGAAAAATGTGTCAAGCTCAACTCCACACAAAGCTCATCAACCTAAATTTCTAACTCTTAAAAGGCCAACTCTTCAAGTAATCCTTGGTAACCTTAAGCTCATGGGTAAGCTTATCAACTTCTTCTTCTTTCCCTTTTAGCGTATCAAAATAAATCTCATCAAGCATGAGAAGATGATATCTATTCAAAAGTAGGTGTAGGTAATTTGACTTCATTACCACCAATGCTTCTCTAAGTGCCTAAAAATATGCAAAGGAAAACTCTCCTTCAAGGTTCTTATGTGTCCCTGGAATCCTCCAACAATAATTTTCCATCAACTTATAGTATTATCAAAATGTTTTATGGTTGCAATAATCATATCTTCAGTTACCTTCAATTGCCCTGCCAAATGACGGGACCTGTGAGATCTATCATCTTCATACGAATTTTCTAAATTATTAGAAAGAACACTCCTCTCCATTTCAACTACCTCTATAGCATCTTCTATGATATGATGTATAAAATCAGATTTTTCAAAATTAAATTCATCCTAATTTTTCTCTTCACCATAAGTTGATTTTGCTCTTCACCATATACCTCTTCTATTGTCTATGCAACTCTAGGTTCTCCTCATGTTTGACCATAACAAGAGACTCTTCCCTCAAATCATGAGTACCACTATCATGGATCATGTGTTATGACTGCCATAGAAGATTTAGTTTCTACTAGGGATGATGAAAAATGTGCCAAGCTCAACTCCACACAAAGCTCATCAACCTAAATTTTTTATTCTTTAAGGGCTAGCTCTTCAAGTAATCCTTGGTAACCTTAAGCTCATGGGTAAGCTTATCAACTTCATCTTCTTTCCCTTTTAGTGTATCAAAATAAATCTCATCAAGCATGAGAAGATGATATCTATTCAAAAGTAGGTGTAGGTAGTTTGACTTCATTACCAGCAATGCTTCTCTAAGTGCCTAAAAATATGCAAAGGAAACCTCTCCTTCAAGGTTCTTATGTGTCCCTGAAATCCTCCAACAATAATTTGCCATCAACTTATAGTATTATCAAAATATTTCATGGCTGCAATAATCATGTCTTTAGTTACCTTCAATTGCCCTACCAAATGATGGGACCTGTGAGATCTATCATCTTCATATGAATTTTCTAAATTATTAGAAAGAACACTCCTCTCCATTTCAACTACCTCTATAGCATCTTCTATGCTATGATGTATAAAATCAAAATTTTCAAAATGAAATTCAGCCTAATTTTGCTCTTCACTATATACCTCTTCTCTTGTCTATGCAACTCTGCATGCTCCTCATGCTTGAACATCACAAGAGGCTCTTCCCTCAAATCATGAGTACCACTATCATGGATCACGTGTTATGACTGCCATAGAAGATTGAGTTTCTACTAGGGATGATGAAAAATGTGCCAAGCTCAACTCCATGCAAAGCTCATCAACCTAAATTTTTTATTCTTAAAGGGACAACTCTTCAAGTAATCCTTGGTAACCTTAAGCTCATGGGTAAGCTTATCAACTTCCTCTTCTTTCCCTTTTAGCGTATTAAAATAAACCTCATCAAGCATGAGAAGATGATATCTATTCGAAAGTAGGTGTAGGTAATTTGACTTTATTACCACCAATGCTTCTCTAAGTTCCTAAAAATATGCAAAGGAAAACTCTCCTTCAAGGTTCTTATGTGTCCCTAGAATCCTCCAACAATAATTTTCCATCAACTTATGGTATTATCAAATTTATTTGGCTGCAATAATCATATCTACACTTACCTTCAATTGCCTTGCCAAATGATGGGACCCATGAGATCTATCATTTTAAATTTAATTTTCTAATTTATCAAAAAGAACACTCCTCTCCATTTCAACTACCTCTATAGCATCTTCTATGCTATGATGTATAAAATTAGATTGTTCAAAATGAAATTCATCCTGGTTTTTCTCTTCACCATAAGCTAATTTGGATATCTCAACATACTCACCTTCATCAAATCCATTCCCATACTCAGGAGATGCATGCATGTTCATGGTGGGTGATCCCACAATACTGGTTTACAATTCCATTAAGGAAGGAAAATTGCAAAAACGCTCCCATAATTTTTTTTTTGGTTTTTAGGGGTTTGCACGAACTAGGGTGTTCATATGGACCCAAAAAGGGGTTCGTATGAACCTTGGTTTGAGCGAACCCTATTTAATGATGGGACCCACTTTTTGACAATTTTTTAAAATGAAGACAAAGGAAAATTCAGAAAAAGGGGGGTTCGCTCGAACCAAGGTCCATACAAACCCCCCTTTTTCCCCCTTCCCCTCCTCTTCTACCAAATCTCTGCAAAATTTTGACTTTCGAAGCTCGGGTTGAGGATGAAAATGGAGGATACTTTACAGACCCAACTGGATGATGATAGTCCTCAAAATGATTTATCCATCAAATATAATTTTAATATGTTTTGTTTTTATTATGTATTTTTTTTAGTTTGATTAAACATAGGTTTTTCAATGAAAATCAAGCTCTCTATTTTGCACATGTGAAAAAATAACAGATTATAAAAAAAAATTAAAAAATATTAGTGCACTAGATATTGACGCCCTTGATCCAACAAAAAAAAAGAATTTTGATACATACAAAAAAAGTTATGTTTTAGCCAGAAATCATGTCTAAATTATAACCGGTTTGACTTTAAAACATAATTAAGAAAAAATATTCAATGAAATGCTATGAAACCAATTCCATGCACTAGATATTGTAGTTACAAATCTAAATTTAAAAAAATGAGAATTTTATCCAAAAAGTTACGTGTTAAACAGTAAAGTCACTCTTTAAAAATGGTGTTTATTGTTAAAAACTAGTTTTCGAAGGAGATGGAAAAAGAAGTGCAATCTGATTCCAAAAATTTTGAAAAAAATATATTTAGAATCTATAGACAAAATGTCACAAATCACTATTTTGCATCATCTCCAAATTCCTCACGGTTTAGTCGCTATAGGTGCCTAAAAGTGAAGATTTAGTTAAATAAAATTAGTTCAATGTCCAATTTGGCCAAAAATTGTAAACCAGTATTGTGGGATCACCCTGGTATCATTAAGCATCTCTATCATACATACCTCATTAGATGAAAAATTTACGTCATCAACCCCTTTTGATTTGAACCCCTCTTCTTTCACCTGCTCTTCAATAAATAAGTAATATTTTAGCTTACCCTCACATTGTTTGAAAACACTGTTGACCAACTCATAAATAGTAGTGACCTTTTCTTGCTTCAAAACAACCAATAACATAGATAAAATGGGTTGTGAGATAACATTGCCCTCATTAATAGACATAACCATAATAGTTTGCATGGTTGCAATAACATCATCATCACATTCTTCCCTGATTGTAGCAAGGAAATGGTGAAACATGTTATGGATCAAATCATGCAATTCTAAACCTGATATAAGATTACTATATCTGATATCTGTAAGGGTTTTAAGTATTGCAATCCTTTAAGAAAAGTGAGGACTTATGATATCACTAGGATCCTAGAAACTATCCACCATTAACTGACTTACCTTTTTCATTGTATCATCATCATAAGGAACTTAAGGTGCTTAAATTCTCATGATCTCACTTGAACAAGAAGTACCCAACAGTCTAATTTCCCCATCTATATGTCTCAAACACCTATATTGACCCAAAGAAGTCATTGTAGGAACAAGAGCTAATTACAACAATAATGAGGGTGGTTGGTCAACAAGGATCAACCATTATTCCACCTTTTTAAGTGTGTTCAAAGCATCAACCCTTGGTTGAGAATGAATATTGAGCTTACTACCTATTTTCTAGAGTGATCTTGCCAATCATTTTCTATCCTTCTTTGCCATGCTTCAATTGAAAAGCAATTTCCTGAATTTACCCAAAGGCTGGAAAAACTTTAGCTTTGATACCACTGTTGTGTCCCACCAAATTTGCATTGTTTTCCCAATGAGCATTTTGTCAAATAGTTCATGTCCACACTGAACATTTAGTTCTTTACTGCAATGTTGTGATAATTCATACAATGGTTTTAAAATATATTAACACAATATGAACATGAATGAGCACAATATGATACCCATTAATTTGACAAACAGTTTACAATGATTCAAGGATTGTGATAATGGAATTTTTTTAACATAATAGTCTGTTGTAATAAAGGGAAGATTACAAAGAAGAGCATATGCAAATTGATGACCTAATTAATAGCATTTTCTTACACCTTTGAATGGTCCCAACATAAAATGCCATCACTGTCCAGTTTGGTATTTCATAATAGCTACAAGAAAGGGGTATCATTCATCAAAAACTCACCCTGTCATCTGGAAACTTCCTTGGATTGTCACACTCAATAATAGGTTATGACGCCCAACTATTAATCTAAATTGTGTATACTAAAACCACCACTCATATGTCAACCTAAACGCATGGGTGATTCTTTTAACACAATAAACTATTCCAGTGTCATGCAGATGCATGTATTCTAACACTTCTAATGTTACACGTCCACCTATAGCCTCACAGTTACCTTCAAATTATTGTTAACAGGGTGGTGGCTAGTGTATCAGACTTTACAATGCCCAAACAACCTTTTTGTTCTCTAGAACTGTCATGCCAAGCATTGTGTGAGTACAACGTCTAGTAATAAAGGTTTCATAGTCTTCAAACAGTTACCATGCCACCATTCACAAATCCCACGACCAACAATACATAACCCCCATGCCTATCACAGGAGGATTGTCCCAATCACAAATGGCATCCCAAGTCCAATCTTTAGACCCACAAGGGTTTTCAGACAAAGAGATAATAAAATTCAACATACCAAATGAGCTCTCAATTCCCCTTCTATAAGCTTTTTAGGGAACTTTCCACAAAATCCTTTTTAAAATCACTTTATTAATTTATTGAACCTTTCAACTCCAAAAAGTGATTTATTTTATTTTAAAACATTTTTGGGCATTAGAAGTCACTTTTTAGCATCCCAACATTTAAAGCTTTTCATCTTAGTTCCAATGAGTTGTAACACTAAGGTGCCCCCTTAAATATTTTAATTAAAATATTAACCTTAGCAAAATTAATTAAATAAAGCTCAATATTACTTCCAAATTGTGAGAATGGTTGAAATGCATTAGAACTAAAAACTAGTTGCACAAGAGAGATCCCAATGATGAAAGAAGATAAATGAACTTGGCTAGGTGACTTACTAAAAATAAACACTCCCTCCAAAAAATTTGGATCCTAAATCAGAAGTTGAAAATAAAATTTGAAAGCATCATATAAATCCTCTAGACTATTTGAGATCACTAGTAACATCAAATTACCCCTTTGATCAACCTAACACAAACCCAAAAAGTCAACTCCAATTATAGAGCAAGAGAACATAAAAATGGGGACATTACATGGTTAGTCTTCTGCTATTTCCACCTTGTTCATGTATTGGTGAAGTTGTCTTGTTGCCTCATAATTGTGTCACTGTGACACTTGTGTGCATGTTATTGTGTAAGTGCAACATGCCATTGTTGCATTACTAGTGTTGTTGTTTCAAGGAAAGGTTATTCTGTCAAGTTTTGTTTTGAGCTTGTCAACTCAGGGCATTATAGGTGATCTAGGACAATTATCATTAGTACATTACATTTTAATATATTTTGAACTGTCATATGGAACAAAACTTTTGATAAACTTTCAAATAGTCACACTTGACATAATTTTCCAACAACATAGGGATGACATTATCAAATTTTTTTACAACATTATAAAAAATACAAGGAATATAAAACACATTAGATTGGTAATTTCTCATGTTTTTGATAAGGAAAAACAGGTTTTGAAGGGACCCCAAAACCCTTTACAAAGACGAAAAGCTACAAAAGAAATTAAACACTAAACCCAGTAGCTCAAAAAACCAAAAAGTTGACAAAGGATGTAACAAAAGCAACTCGTCAGCAACCCCAATAGCAAAAAACATCAGCAAACCTATTGAACCAAAAAAGGAAGCACCAACTACAGTAACTTATCTAAAACATCAGTCAGGCCATATTCTCCTTAATGACCTCCTCATGCATACTAATAACATCCTTCAGCTCTTCAACAACAACAATAGCCCTCTTTTTTGTGTTACTTCTCGTCCTAAGGAATGGACTAGCCTCTAAGTCTTTATCCAGCGCAAGAGTAGAAGCCTCTGCTTTCTCCACCAGGTAAGAGCCACTGACCTCTTCAATAATTCTCTATTTCACCCATGTCAAGAGGTTTACCCATCCAATTCAACACTTTCTCATTCAGAACAAAAAGACCCATTGCAGTGATCTTCAAAGAATTATTACTGATATTGACCACTATTTTCAAGTCCTCCGACATCTTTCCAATTTTATCCTCCAGACTTGCAACTCTATCCTCCAACATTTTATTAACAATACCTTCCAAAGAGGAAATCCTTTCCTCATGAGAAATGTCCAAATGATCAGCATCCACCAAAATCTTATCAAGCTTAACATGCATAGATTTAAATTTTCCTTTTATTTCCCACTGCTTTCGGTTGCCCCTAAGAATAGCAACACAAAATTCCTACCGCTTTTTCATCTGAAGATTGAGTTCCTTTACCTCAGTAAGTAACCACTCCAAAGAAATCAGATTTCTTGCCCCATCTTCAGCCATCCTACAAAACATATTCATGTCAAATTCATCCCAGTTAACCGAAGGCTAATCATTCTGCTCCAAGTCATCAAGGGCATCAAAACAATCCCTATTATGGTCGTCCTCTTCTTTGACAGGGAAATTCTTGACCTCCACAACGTCCACCTTGATCCTCTCCTTGTTTGGAAAGTCAACCAAATCAACTAACACCTCCAGACGCTCCTTCTTCACTTCCCTCTTTGTTGAAGAAAAAACCTGAGAACAATTAATTACTTCAATCCCCTACATTTCAACGAGACTAGTCTCTATTGGTTTATCCTCCATCATAGAATTACCCATAACAAAAAGATCATTCAACTAGTCACCCACATTTTCTGAAACCTTAAGCCCTAACATAGGGGAGCTCTCTAGTAAACCAGTCTTACCAGGAACAGGGTTCCCCAATAAGGCATTCTGAACACAATCAACATTCGAAGGAGCCACTTCACCCTCAAGAGGACATCCCTTAAAACCCTCATTACCTGAAGAAAACACAAGATTTGCATTCAGACTAGGGGCATTCGCTTCATCACCTATCTTAATCTTCCTTTTGGCCAAAGCTTTAACTTTCTTTGAGCCTTTGGTATTCCCCTTCAAAGATTTTCTAACAAAATTGGCCAAAGTCTCTCGCAACTCCACATTAGTCTCATAACCCTTACCCCACTCTTTTGATTCCTCTTCCCCTTCTTCTTCCCCTTCTTCATCAATAGACATATCCTCATATTCTGACTCTTCCTCCTCATAACTACCAACCCATTCACCGACAAAGTCCCCAATATCATAACCATCATTTTTAACCCCCTTCTTACTAGGAGTTTTAGGGGAAATCAAAATCAATTTAAGCTTGATATGAGAAAATAACGAACTTATAAGCCCTTCATGAAGAACTGCCTTCTTAGGGTTCTTCCTATGGTCTTCAATACTCTTCTCCATAGAGAGTAATAGGTAAAAAGGAAATGAGATTGAAACCTTATGCCTAAAATGGTTCAAGAGCACAAAATGATAAGAGTAAACCACAGAGAATCTACCTTCAAGGGTGAAGTAGTACATAATGGCCTTCACGAGGTCCCTCCAAAGTGGCTTCAGGGACTTCCTAGCATAACCTCCACTTCTAATTTCCCTAAGATTTTTCCTCTCATCATGTTTGAAAAAGTTCGCAAAAGCCTTCTTGGCCACACCCCTGTCTCTAGAAAACTTCCTCCCAGTAATTGAAAGAACAGTTACCTCCACAATAAAATCCTCATCAATAAGAAACTCAACACCCTTGTACTGTAGAGACCTCGTATTCCAGCCTTTCATGAATAAATTAGTAGCATCAAGGTCTGGGACTTGAATACTCTGCATAAATTGTGTAACCCCCCCAATTCTAAATGCTCCCACACAGTAGCATTCTTCTAAAACTCCTCACAAAAACTCAGCTCAATTCTGCAACAATCGCCACCCATGGTAACAAGCAACAACCCAGAACACAACAACACCTGGAAGAAATGTAAAAAAAAAGAACCAAGCACTTTTCAAATCGATACAACAAACACCCACAATACGTGTGGGCTTATCATTCCAAGTACTTCCCTACCAGAACTACGAATCCATCCTTCTACAAAAACCAAGGAAATAATTAATCAGATAAGGCAAAGGTTCGATGTTCCATACCCAACTCAAAATCACAATGAAAAACCTTTCCCCAAGGACACCACTCTTATAAACAAGCCATCTGGTCATTATTAGAAATACACTTCAAATTAAAAGGTAGCGATTCAAAAGAATCCCACTCAGATCTCTCCAACACTCCCACGTTGGCAACACCATCAGCCAGCATGTTCGCTTCACGAAAAACATGCGTGATTTTGATCTCCTCAAAATATTTTATAATGGTGATAGAATCATTAATAAAATGGGCAATAGACCACGAAGTGGGACACTTCAATAAGAGACAATTTATCACATTAAGAGAGTCCCCCTCCAACCATAGCTTAGAAACCCCTTGTGTCTTAGCTAAAACAAGGCCATGGTAAGTAGTTGCAGCCTCTGCAAAATGGTTTGTCTAGATTCCCAAGGGGAGTGCCATATCGGAGACAAACTTACCATTATCATCACGTAACACTCCCTCACAACCAGTTGGCCCTGAATTTCCTTTAGATGCTCCATCAAAATTAACTTTGAACCACCCTACAACAGGAGCCTTCCATTTAACCCCCTCCCTAGGATCTTTCCAACTTTTTCACTGGACTAGAAAGGTCACAAGGGAGATTCCATATTTTCCCCACAAGAGAATCAAAGGGGGACACCACCACTTTCAATTTATGGGTCAAAATCATCAAAAATTATGATAGAAAATTTTCCCTGATGGCATTACAAATTTTGAAAGCCAATCTAGAAGGTGACAGTTCCTGCTCACGGAAAACTTTGTTGTTTCATTCCTTCCAAACACCCCAAGCAACATGAGGTAGAATAACAGACCACAACAAAGAGAGTGTCAAGTTAGAGGAAGGAAACCCATTGAGAACATAATTCAGAGAAAGAAGCCAAAAACATCCAAGCCAAGTCCCACATATTAAAAATATGAGACCAAACCCCTCAAGTAAAACTGCAACCAGTCAGCAAATGGAAACAATCCTCAGCATCAGCTTTACATAAAAAGCACCTATTCGGCAAAGTCATACCCCTCTTCACCAAATTTCTCATGTTATACATAAATGGAATCCTATTTATAAACAAACAAGATACATTCTATTCATGTATACTTTTTTGCACACACGTAACAAATTTTATAAAACCAATACCCATGCTAATGGCACACTACATTGCAAAGAAAAAATGGGCATATAAAGTTTTTAAATTCATATAACAAAAAACTACAATCAATTATGGAAAATATAAGTTTGTGGGTTATAAATGGACTTGTCAATGGGGTTCTTAGCAAAGTGATTGGTATCATCTACAAAAATGAAAGTAGGCCATTGGATCTACCTCTCTTTGTTGTCACAAAATAGAAATGGTTCTAATTGATCTAGCCACATATGGTGGCCATTGATAAAATTATCCCTAAAATTTCCTTGGACAATAACATTCCATAAAGCATAGGGTCTAACTATAAATAGTGTGACAATATACATTGGAAACACAAACCATTAGGGACTCACCTTCATAATAGTGTCCAAAGTTCAAAGTGTGAATGGTGGATCTTAGACCTACACAAACACAAATAACAAACACATTATTAGTCCCATGTGCAAGTTAGAAACAAAATTCCCCATGAAATTCACTTGAGATATCAAGAACAAAAAATAAATGAAGAACATGAATAAAAACTATCTAATCTTGCTCAAAATAAACAAACTCTCAATCCCATGGGGGAATTGGTGCCAATTTGATGTGGAAAATGGCCCTTTCCCAATTCCTTGCAAGTTTGATGATCAATTGATGAAGGTTGATACTCCTCGACGAAATTTCTCCATAACCTAGCTTTAAATTCATGAAAATGGATGAAAATGGATAAAGATGGATGAAAATTGCTCAAAAACTTGAAGATAGTAATGTTGCATAAAGTTGTGGATCCAAAACCAAAATGAGAGCCTTCTATTTATAGAAGAGAATGATGGAGGATGAGGCAAAATGAATGAATGTGGGATCAAACATCAACCAATAGCACAATGCCACTTGTTGACATGTGAGTGGACAAAGGTGGAGCACATTTGGATGAATGTGCACATTAATGCAATTAGGTGGAAATTCAAATTTGGAGAAGTGACAAGTTGGAGGGAGAGAAGAAATGAATTAAATGCCACTTGGCTCAAGAAAAGGACATGTAAGAGGCCTTTAATGCCTTGTTGGATGGACAAGTACTTTTGGGGGGGAGAATTCAAACTTGAAGAATATTCCATCTTTGATGCTTTTTTGAATAAAAATTGAAGATTTATTAGTCAATTAAATTGATTTTCATGAGCGAGTTGCAAAAGCTAGAGGATTGGATGGATTAAGATTAGGATTAATCAGGATTCAATTAATAAGAGGGGAGATTAGTTGATTTGACAATTTT
Organism: Sequoia sempervirens; assembly: GCA_007258455.2. NCBI lineage: Eukaryota > Viridiplantae > Streptophyta > Pinopsida > Cupressales > Cupressaceae > Sequoia > Sequoia sempervirens. The sequence continues at coordinate 354,564,717 of VDFB02000008.1, read as the reverse complement.
GACTTGACTTTTGGATTAATTTAAATCAAAATGAGAAGAAAATAAATTTAGACTTAATTAAATTAGATTTTGATTTATTTAATTAAAGAAGATGGTGTTAGTTTTAAATCAAATAAAGATAAATTTATTTAATTTAAATAAAATGACCTTAGAGGCTAATTAAATAAAATGAATTATTTAATTAAAAGGGAAATGATAACTTAATCAGATAAAATTGATTTATTTAACTAAGAGATGGAATGTGATGAATTTAATCAAATATAGATTATTCAATTAAATGGTTACCAAAGGAGATGATTCAAGACAAACTGGTGTTAGTAAAATCAAGATTAGGTGTATAGGATCAATCGGTATATTTTCCATGTCTACATTTTGCCCTCTTTGACGCAATGCACCCACTATGTTGGTTCAAAGAATAAACTTGCCGCGATCAAAATTCAAAAAATTTATAATTTTTTCGAATGCCCCAATGGAAAGAAGTATATTGGTACACTGCCCCCTCAAGAGATCGAGCAAAAAGTTTGATTTGAGGGTTGATCTGATGACAAAGAGGTTCAAGATGGATGTATGGATGGTTATGATGATGATGCAAATTAGATGGTTTTAAGATGCTTAAAATAACCAATCTATATTATCCTAAACAACTTAAATGACGATTCAATGCATGTGAGATGGATGAGATGGATGATGCCTATGTGATTATGCAATGAATGTTTTATGGAAATGTATGGTTTTATGAGATGCTTAGACTAATAGATCTATATTATGATGGAAATACAATGTATGTGAAATGATCGGTGTTTCCTATTATGATATGATTGATATGCAACACACTGATGGTTTGTGGATGAAGGATGGATGCATTGGCGATGATGATTAGTTGTCATGGTGTCATGTTAGTGTGGAAAGAAGAAAGAAGAAAATAAGATCCAACAAGCCAATTTTATTAGCGATGATGATGATGATAATGATTTGCTTATCAGGAATTGGGATTTTAAAAGGGCTATTTACCTTATGTTTGATAACACACATAGGCACGATGCATCAAGGTATAAAGAACCAGGATGGCATTGCACCTAGTGTTATGGACTTTGACTTGACAATCAGATAGGAGTATTCATGTTCACACCTGACATATGAAACCTTATTTAAAATGCAATTAAGATATTTCGAACATCTCAGCCCAAAAAATAGGAAGGAAAGCCTTCATATGTGGTCAAAAAAACACCTAAAACACCCTCCCTACACCCAAACAAAGCACGCATGACCAAGGTTATATTACAAGAATATCCAACAAGCACAACAGACAAAAAGATAATGATCATTGCCCCATTCCTTTATCTCTAAATCCCTTCATTTTGACATCATTGAGAGGTCATTAGAATGAGTGCAATAAGATAAGCCAAAAGACAAAGATAAAGTAAACAAACAAGTTAATGTTCTTCATATTGCTAGCCAAGACTAAACTATGGTGATTCCTGATGTTGATGTCCATTGTAGGAAGGATGCATCCTAGGACATGATGTTATCAAATGATTTGGGACAAACTGGATGATGGGATGTTGATACGAAAAGTTGACCAACTTGTTTACTTACTGACCTAGACTTAAGACTTTGACGATTGAGTTTTTACTTGTAACCTACTAGACTTGTTTCCAACTATTTCACCAAAGGTTGAGGGTGACAATGATTTATTGTGAGTGGATGTTTATTGCAGGTAAAAGCGAGATGGGATGGATGGATTTTTTCAAATATTTGGATGTTTTTGACATTTTGAAATGTTTTGAGGTTGTTTTTGGTGTTTTCAAGATGTTTTGAAAATGTTTTAATTTTCAAATTTTCTAGTGTTTTTATGTTTTATGAAATTTACGAATGTTTTTGGATTTTTGTGTTTTTTTGAATGTTTTTGTGTTTTTTGTGTCTTGGGGGTTGATCAAAGATTAGCCTTGCCTACATTTAAGCTCAGAGATGACATAGTTCGGATTCCATGTTTTTTTATTTTTTCTAACTTTTTGACCTGTTTTGGGATTTTGATATGTTTTGGATATTTTTAGATTTTCGCATGATTTTGACAATTTGGATATGGATATGTGTGATGATATTAGTGCTCTATTTTGGGATTTTTTTGAAAACCAAGCTAAGGTTGATTGATCTAATTGATGATGGTAACATTGTTGAGGATGCACAACAATGCAAGGATAGTGTTAAGCAACACAAGGATTAGGATGGATATCCCAAGATGATGAGGGATTGATTGGATTCGATTGATGGATTGATGATGATAACATTGTTGAGGATACACAACAATGCAAGGATAGTGTTAAGCAACACGAGGATTGGGAAGGATATCCCGAGATGATGATGGATTGATTGGATTTAATTGATCAAGATTGATAAAGCCTGGTTTGGAACAAAAGTTGGTTTTGGATGATTTGATGTGATGTTGAAGCACATGTTAGATGCAACTGATATTGATCATTTGGATTGATGTTCGATGAAAGATAAAGCTTGATAAGGAACATCTTCTCGTCAAAATATGCCATGGGCTAGTGACTTGGATTTTTTTTTCTCACAAGTGCTTTGACCAATTTGATTTATGTTTTCCAATGTTCGGATCAGCACATAAGTTGGAAGATGTAGATCAAGATCTATTCCCGAAGAAAGATGTAAATATCTGCCCCCAGTGTCTAGCAATGTATGGAATGCCATGGATAGATGCTTGGATAGGTGTGTGGATGGATGGATATGGTAACCATGCAAAGGATGCCAAGTATTATCTTGCAATAAGATAAGGTGTTTGAATGGAGGAATGCTTCATTGGATAATGCTTCATGGCTCATATAACTTTGGGATAGGATAGTATCAATGAAAATGATTCATGTCAAGATGTTTACCATAAATAAGTGTAAAGTGTACACCAAACTTTTTTCAAGATCAAGATAACTTGGACTATGGATGTAGATGGATGAAAATGGATTGGATCAATGGTTTATGGATGAATGAATTTATTATGGATGAGATGGATGGAATGTTGGATTTATTACAGATGGGATAAGATGATTCCACCTGAACTAGCACATGTAGTTGCTCAATTCTACACATAACGCCTGTTTGCCAAGTTTTCATCATGGTGCCTGTCCAAAGCACCACCATAGTGGTTTTCACTAGAGGACGATTTTTTTCTTTACTGTTTTCAATCCCTTTTTTTTTTTGGATTTTTTTTTTTTTTTTGTATTTATCTGTGAAATATTTTTTTAAGCTCATGTTGAATCACCTAGTGGTGTTGATGTAGATGTTTTTGTCATAATTTCCCATCGATATCTTTCTTGAAGAAGTTGTTTTGCCAAGATACATGCACTTGAATACAACTTCGGAGATTCTTGATCTGCTTTGTTGATACCGGAGTTAACTTTGTCTTTGTGCACACATCGCAATAGAGTGCCTTCTAAATTCTTATTATGAAGGGTGGATGCCAATACATGGTCAATGTGAGAATTGGATATCATGCGTGGAGGCGTGGATGGAGTGTGTTTAGGAATAAAAGATGGATTGGTTGACAACTTGGAACCTTTGACTCTCCAAACTTGAGAAGATGAGCAATGATGGGTGGATACAAAAGTATGTGTGGAATTAGGACCAACTGCTTGATATCCTTTGTACGTCACTTGAGAAGCCTTCTTTTTCCTTTGTGAACATCTTTGATGGATATTTTTCCCTTTTTTATTTTTCCCCATAGTTTCTTTGACTAATGGAGTTTGATAGGGATAATCTTTCTTTGTATTTTTTGGTATCCATGTGTATTTGATCTGTCCATTATGCTTAACTTATTTTTCTTTGATGACGTTCTTTAGGCTTTGATTCAAATCTTTCTTTTGATGTTGGTCCCAATTCATGGATGGGGTGATGGGTGGATGAAGATTCATGACATGGTTGGTTGTAGTATTGGCATTGGTTTCATCATAAAGATTCTTCGTACTCCCTATGTTGATGTTTGTTTGAGACAAAGTTACCCCCAGTATGGTGGTAGTATAACCTTTGTTCTTTGATTCTACTGTTTTAAGATGTCTTGTTTAGTAAGTGTATACACCTAAAATGGTCACATCACATAGTCGGTAATTAATTAAATATTTTTAATATTTAATTAAATCTCCAAATTCCATCTGCGTATAAATAAATTTAAATAATTTATTTATATTGTTCATTATTTTATTTCAATTAAATAAATAAGTTTATTTAATCATCTTTCCGTATTCATTTCTTAATTAATTAAATAAACATTATGATTTATTTATATTAATTATCAATAATCTTGGCTTGAATATTTTATTCAAATAAAGATTAAGTATTCTTTTCTTCTAAATTCCATTTTACAATTAAATATTCCAAAATATTTAATTAATTCCTTTCTAAATTCAATTTACAATTAAATATTCCAAAATATTTAATTAATTCCTTTCTAAATTCAATTTACAATTAAATATTCCAAAATATTTAATTCTTCTAAAGTCTATTTGCAAATTAAATATGCTAAATATTTAATTAAATCTTCTATAGTTCTAAAATCAAAAATCAAACTCACATAAATGAAATTAAATTAATTTATTTATTTAATTAATTTGCATTATCTTCAACAGTCGTGAAACAAACTGCCAAAATAGAAAATTAAATTCTTTAGTTCCTGTGCAAGCTTGTTCCCGTGGGTTGAAGACAGGCTTCCATTCTTCTCTCCAACCTCCCAACCTCTTCCATTTTCTTCTCAACCTCTCCATCTCTCACCATTCAAACTTACTAGACAACCTTACAGCCGTTGATCCTTGCCAGCTAAGATTTTGCCTGCAAAAAACTATAAAAAGGACTGTCGGGTCTTTGAAATCATATAGAAGCTTTCAACAGATAAACTATAGCCAAATTACAAATAGCATAAGCCTTTTAGCATTCTCATTTCATAGCATAGCATAAGATCATAGCATATCATGGCCAATCATTCACATAGTTTAGTTTCAATTTACAGCCCCTGTGCATAATCCACAGCCCCTGTGCATATACGTCAGCATTCTCACCTCCACCAGCATATAGGATAGAGAAGCTTTATCACTTTGCATACTCATTCTGCAGATTGCCATTTGGAGAAGCCAAGCTTACACAATCTAAGAGCAGCAGCTTCGAACAAATCTCTGGAGATAGAAAAAGATGGAACGCCTCTGAAGAAGCTTCATTTGTTACTCTTTCAAATTAATTAGCTTTCCTTCAATTTAAAGTTTTATTATTTGTGTTTTGTTTATTTCAATTTGATCATACATATTTAACATACACATTTTTGGCACCCACTGTGGGGCTCTTGCCCCTATTCTAATATCTTTTTGCAGGTTTTTCTGATAGGTTACAGTCAAAAACATCGGATTAGCACAAGAAACGTGCTTCAGCAAAAGTTATACCCAGTACAGCGCCCATGAATACTTCTGCAGCGCTCGTGAAGACTTCTGCAGCGCCCATAAAGACTTCTGTAGCATCCATAAAGACTTCTACAACACCCTAAAGGAATCCTGCAGCGCCCGTGAAGCATTCTGCAGCACTTGTAAAGACTTCTGCAGCGCCCTAAAGGAATCCTGCAGCGCCCGTGAAACATTCTGCAGCGCCCGTAAAGAATCCTGCAATGCCCGTAAAGACTGTTATAGCGAATTTTTAGAAAACCTACAAACTGTAATTTATAATTTTAATACAGTTTGACTGAATCTGACGCGACCGCAGACAGTAGCAAATTTTAAAAGAATTAACCAATCCTAGGGTAGTCACATAATTAAAAATGAAGCAATCCTAGGGTAGTCACATAAATTAAAATTAAGCAATCCTAGGATAGTCACTTAACTTTTAATTTTGGGCTTAAAAGAATTTTGTGTTTTTGTGAAGCAAAATCTTCACCTAGCATAATAAATTTTTATTTTGGGCTTAAAACTCAATCCTTGTTTGCTTTGTTTTAAACAGTGATAGGCCCATGCTCTCCCCTTAACTGGGTGGTCAAAATGCCAAACTCATCTATTTCCCTTTATGCAATTTACAGTTTTATTAAAACCTTTTAGAGAGCCTGCTCTTGTGGGAAAAAGTACTCACCCAAGAGGAACGACTCAAGTGGGTTCAATCCAAAGCCAAGCTATTCCACCCCACTCTAAAATTTAAAGCAAAATTGGGGAAACCCTCTTTTGACGGTAGTGTGCATTGATAACCATCCCCAAAGCATTTGTTCTAAAGGTAGGGAGGTCTCTCGAGGGAGTATATCATTTGCCACACCGAACGGAAACCCTTACTATGAACTTAGTGTAGTATCTTACCGAGTCAGTTTCCGAACGTCATAATAATCACAGTGCATGGGAGGGAAGAATCTACCCCCAAGATACTCACCATATAACTACCAAGGATTGTTTGCTCAGGGGATCCGGTATCCACTTCCGTCACTCTGAGTACGCACCTAGAAAAGACAAAAACACGGGCGCCCTTTTGGGGGTGACATGGTTGTGTGAGTCGACGCAATTTTAAGATGTGAGCTGTTGATTACTATGATGACCTACTTGTGAACTAAGAGTGAGTCTGTTTGAAGTGATTATCATGTGTAAAACTTGTGAAAACAATTTTTGACAAACATTTTGGTCATACACTTAATGTTTAAAGACAACTATTCTACAACTTGCTTGATGTGTTTTCAATACATTAATTCAGTAAAGATCATCCAAAACTCACAATTACATTGATTATACTTATCATTTTTTGAGACTAGGATCAAATCTCAAAATAGTGCATCTTTTCAAACAAGTTTTTAATTATTGATTCAACTTCCCCAACAGGATTCTAATATACTTTCATCTTGGAAGCCACAATCAAGAGTTAGAAACATCATTTGATCATATCATAAGATTTTCATCTTATCAGATCAAGACATCATCATTTTTGCACTTATAAAACTGTGATCTAAGTCTAGAAGAACATTTCAAAAGCATATGCCTATTGTCCACTTTAAAACATGGGTGATAGGGAAGAAAATCCTTTTCATAGGTTTCGTACTGGGAATCGTTCAAATGATGAAATAACCGATGAAATGATTCAAGAAGTTGAACAGGATCCACAGTTTCACATGATTTTGGACAAAATGTTAGAGCGAGATAAAGAAGGCTACTTTCTTTTTCTAGCAAACCAAGGTGCCAAATTGCCCTCTAACTACAATATGGAGAAAATTAAGGAAGATCTTGAAAAGACTAAAACTCCATTAAATGATCTTAGTAGTCTTCCCCAACAAACAAGAGCACTCCAAAGGAAAATAAAGGAAATACAAGGGGGCACAACTATGAAGCCCTTTGACAAAAATATGAAGGTAATCTCTTCTCCAAAAGCAACATCATCCAAATTCAATGTTTTTGAATTTTTGCAAAGGTTAACTGAGAATCCCAAATCTAAGCCATCAAATAAAATTGACCAATCCTGTCATGTCATGCATTTATCTTCATCCCCCATAATTCAAAATGAATCTCATGATTCTTTCACTCAAGATAACGATTCCATTCAATCACCTTCTTCTATCATATCCTTTACATCCAATGATTCATTTCAATCTACACATCTTGATCAAAACATTCTACAAACCCTTCCTATCTTTGATCAAGATCCCATCTCTCAAGAACCATATGATGATCCCCTCCTTTTATTATTCACCCATGATAATCCTCTTCCATCTCAAGAACAAAATGTTCTTCCAAGTTCTTCGTCCACATCATCTAATCAATCCATACCATCCCATGATTCTATTACATCACAAGAGCATGATAGTTCTTCCATCCTATCTAATGATGTCTTACCAATTGATGATCAAGATATGCTTTCTACAAAATCTCACGATTCCCTTCCTCATCAAAATCAATATATGCTTCCATTCAAGGATACCCTTTCATCCCATGAAGATGATTATCCTTCTCATGATCAAGATATGCCTTTCATACCACTTCATAATTCATTTCCAAGTCAAGATCAAAACACCCCATCTTCCCCATGTCAAGAGCCTATCACACCTATTCAAGTTATCCATGAACCCCATACCTATAAATTGGGATCCTCCACCTACATCCATTCTGGTTTACTTCCAACACCTATCCTCTCATTCATATCATATCCTCCTCAAAATGGACTTGCATCTTGTTTCACAAACAATACATATCCCATTGGTAAACGAATGTGTGAAATTATGAATTATAAAGGAAAAGGTTTAGGCCTTCATGAGCAAGGTATCCTAGAACCCCTTTCTGTCCAAGCACATCCATATTCTCATGGCCTTGGCTATACACCTCATGCTCAACCTAGGTATCCTAGTCCATCAAACTCTTCATCCATCCTAGGTCCTTATCCTAGTCCATCAAAAACTCCATCTATCCTAGGTCCTCATCCTAGTTCATCAAACCTTCCATCTATCCTTGGTCCTTATCATTTCAACCCTAGCTCATCAACCCTTCCATCCATATTAGGGTCCCACATTTCTCCATCTCCTATTCTTCAAGAACAACAAAGGCACACATCCTTGATCCACCTTCAAAATTCTTCCTTCATTAACTCATCCATCATACCTCCATATCATTCACCTCAATCCACTTCTTCCATTTCTTTTGGAAGTAATTTGGGTGCCAAATGTCAAAAGCTTCAATATAAAATTCCACGTGTATCAAAGGATCAACATGTCTCCTCGAAGAGTCATGCAAAAATAAAAGAAAATTTGATCCAAAAATCAAAAGGAAATTTTCAAAGGCCACAAAGGCCCATCAAAGCAAAGGCAATTTTCAAAGGCCACAAAGGCCCATCAAAGCAAAAAGACAATTTTCAAAGACCACAAAGGTCCATAAATCAAAAAGAAAAATGTCAAAGGCCACAAAGGTCCACAAAGCAAAAATCAAAGTCAAAATTCATGTGGATTCCTAAAAGTCTCATAGAAGCAATAAAATCTAAATTGGCATTCAAATTTGCTAATCTAAAAGCTTCCTCCAATTTTCCATCTAATAACCTATCACATTCCAAATCCATTTTTCCTCCATCACTCCACCACCCTTCAAGGTGTGTGCCAATGTTGATCTTTCCAACCTTTCCATCTATCCATCAACAGGCCTTCCAACCTCCTATCCACTATCCAACATTCATACCCCATCATTCTCCTTTAATCCAAACTTTTGCATAAGTCCTTAGATTCTTCCATCATATCATTAATCTACCAACATTTAGGATTCTAATTCCCATTGCCATGGTTTATTAGAGGGATATTTGGTTGTGAAACTTGATGCTTAAGTTCTTCCTCCATCTCCCTATCATCCATATCCTATCTTCCATATTCCTCTTGCACTCTACACTTAGGGACAAGTTTCATCCATCTTATCATTCATGGTCATTATCCTTTCTATGGTCATTCCTTACATTTCCACCTTTGATCTTGACAAGGTTAAGGATCTTCTTGAACATCATATATCTTATCTTATACACTTTATCCATATATATCATCTGTACATATCTTTCATATCTGTATCATACAACAGGAATCCTTATGTTTCATCATGGCTTGATGAAATTTGTACATATCCTTAATCTTTAGGTTGTGTTTACACTGGGGGCAGAAACATAGACTAAACAAGACAGGGGCAACGAGCTTTTCGAACATCACAAACAGACACAAGACAGTTTGCCAAAACACAACAAACATTGCCATATCAAATCAATCACAACATGCTTATTCAATGTCAATTGACATCAAATCAACCACAACATAATCCAAACAACTATCGAAACAAAAACATCAATGTTGATAACCACATTTGGATGATCTTAATCTGAATAATGTTTGGAATATTTTAGGCAAGATCTGAATGGTTGTTTGATTTTTCTATCATATCTCTGGAGCAATTCAATGATGTACTGAACTAGAAAAGCAAGGAAGGAGTGTGATTTTTATTTGTCTGTTGTTTGTGAGCGAATCATTAGTACTATGGAAATTGGTCGCGCGACATGCTCTACTATGTATCATTGATGAAATTTCAGAATTTGCATGGGAAAAGGGTTAACTCTTGTTTGTTTATGCAAGCGATACTCAGGTCATCTCGGTTCAATTATACCTCGATGCTTGTATTATCTTGCTATATCAAAAATTATGAAAGCAATACTCAGGTCATCACTGGTGCTAACATACCCTTTGATGCTTGTATAAACTTTCAACATTTCAAAGCTCTATGATGATACAAAAAAGCACAAATAAGCTCTCAGAATGACAATATTGTACGAATATCCTGCATGGTTAGTATAGATTGCATTCATGTTAGAATTTGCATTTTGCATTCATAGATTTTCCCAAAAGCTGGCAAAGTATACAATGTATCAATAAAAAAAAAAAAAATCAAAGTTGATCACATGAAAACACTATGAGGTGCTACCCCCAGATGTTGTTGGTCTCACATCACTTGCTCCTACATCAGAAGATCAAATCGTCAATAACATCAGAAGATTAGACCATTATTCAAATCAAAATGGATCATCAAATCAATCAAATCAATCCAATCAGAATACATCATTCGACTATTTGTTTTCAACAACTTTGAAAGCACATTTATCAAACTACAATTTGTCATTCAATAACCTTGAAAGCAAATATATCAAATCATGTTTGTTTTTAAAAACCTTAAAAGCAAACTTATCAATCAACTATTTGTTTTTCATCATCATGAAAGCAAATATATCAAATCATGTTTGTTTTTAACAACCTTAGAAGCAAACTTATCAATCAACTATTTGTTTTTCATCATCATGAAAGAAAATTTATCAAAATACTGTTTATTTTTAACAACTTTAGAAGCAAACTTATCAAACTATTTTTTTTCATCATCATGAAAGCAAATATATCAAATCATGTTTGTTTTTAACAACCTTAGAAGCAAACTTATCAACAATTGTTTGTCTTTCAACAACCTTGAAAGAAAATTTATCGGACTACTATTTGTTTGCCAACAACCTTGGGAACAAATTTATCAAAACACATCATCATGACGGGAAATCTATCCTATCAGTGAGGCTCATGCATCACAAGTTCACTTTATCAATCCTATCAGTTATCATCAATCAATCATCACAAATGCTGAATTAATCAAAAATCATCAACAAAATTTGGGGCATTTTATCATAACAGGGGCAATTTAGTAATCATTTTTTTTCATCTCACATCTTTTTAGGTCATTTTCTTCACATCATCATTTTCGAACGATGAATTGACATCTTCAAAATCATAAAAATTGAAAATTCCAAAAAAAAAAATTCAAAAAATTCAAAAAAATTCACAAAAATCAACATATTATCGATTCATCGTTTGAGGGGGCATATATCTATCAACATTCGACAGTCAACATCTAGGGAAAATTTCAAATTCTTT
>VDFB02000008.1:354485550-354547818 GCA_007258455.2 Sequoia sempervirens | reverse complement strand
ATATGCATAAAATTGGTCATGTTTAATTATTCCTGACATTTAATTAAACACTTATTATTTAATTAATTTCTCTAAAGTCTTCTACATGTAATTAAATTTAATCAATTTAATTATGTTGTTCATTCATTTTATTCTCCCACTATAATTAAATAAATTCATTTTATTTAATTACTCCACATATCTACTTAATTAAATTAAATAAATACATTTTATTTATTTAAGTTAATTATCATCTTCTAAATTTAATTAAATCTTTTTAATTAAATTTAAAACATCTCTTTTCTTCTATTTTAACTTTCTTCTAATTAATTAAATAATTTTATTTAATTAATTTCGTAACACATGTCATTCCTCCAAATTTAATTAAATATTTTATTTAATTAAAGATCTTCTGCTTTCTTCAAATCCTAATTAGATATTTCATTTAATTATGAAATCTTCTGATTTCCTCAAAATCTTAATTAAATATTTATTTAATTAAGAAAAATCAACATGCACTCATAAATAAATAATTGAATTAGATAATTCATTATTTATCTTCCAAGAATCTTTCTATTTTTCTTCTAAAAAAAAGATGATTTTTAAATCATCTCATCTTATCTCTTCCATGAAAATGGAAAAATCTTGCTTTACTTGTTTTCTTCTATTTTTCTCTTCAATCTCATCCATCTTCGACCGTTTGATCTGTTAAGAATTATCACAGCCGTTGACCAACCTAGCCAATCAAAATCTTCGAAGAACTCTATAAATGCACGTGCAAATCCAAGCACTAGTTAAGACGACTACACAGATGAATGTATACACAATTACGCTTGCATTCTTACATTTTAGTAATTCCAACAATATTCGTATCTTAGCATAATCTTGCATTTAGAATAGTATGTATTTTAAATCTCATTCTCTAGTAGCCTACTTCGTTGAGCTTGGCATTCTAAATCTGAGAGCAACTTGAGCAAACGAAACGTTGGAGATAGAAAGCAATAAGATGACTTCAGAGAAGCTACCATAAAACAGTTTGCTTACTTGTTTTCTTTAAGTTTCTTTGATTTAATGTTTTATTGATTGTGTTTTGATTTAATTAGATTGGCATATTTTTCATACACACAAGGTTAATTTGAAAGGATGGATTGCTTATAAAGGGTTCTTGGATATCTTCATTAGGCATGGGAAGTGGCTCAATATCCTCTTGATCTTTGAGTGGATTTGGATCAAGTATGGAGTTGAAGATTCCTTCAATATTTGTAACCATGAGGTTAAAGTATGCCAATATATCTTGGGAAGGACCATTGCTAGACTTCAGTGAAAGATGTTGATCATGCTTTTGAATAAATTATTGAGATATTTCCTCTAACTCATTAGGTGATGTAGATAAATTTTCAATATGATCATTGGTTGATGGATCGTGGATTATGTCAATAGAATCAAATAATTCTAACACTCCTTGAAATAGATCATTGTCGAATATTGTTGAGGGGTTTTGGTCATGACCAAAGAGTGACTCTTGATGTATATTGAGTTGATCTTCAAATGAGGTAGAAACATCTTCAAAGTTCTCATTGATGGATAGATCTTGATCATTATTTTCAACAATTGTGGAGGCGAGATTTTCACTGCTATCACTAGTGGTTGAACCCTGATCATTGTCCCAAATAGTTATTATTTTTTTTATCAATAAGGTCTTGGATGATATTTTTGAGTCAAATATAATTTGATGTTGTGTATCCCTTTATTTTGTGAAAATCACAAATTTTAACTTGGGGCTCTTGATAATTCTCATAAATGGGGATTTTGATGAGATTTTATTGTACCAATTGTTGCATGATCAATTCAATTGGTTCCCCAAGTGGTGTGTATTTTCATTTGTTACCTTGTGAGATTTATACTTTAAATTGACCTTGTGGTGATTGATTTTGGAGATGTGGTGATTGATCTTTGAGATGTGGTGATTGATCTTCGAGATGTGGAGGTTGGGTTTGTTGTTGATCTTGATATCCAACCCCTTGACATTGTAGATATTGTTCTTGATGTGGTTGTGGACACAACTCAATGCTTTGATGACATGGTTTAACCAATGGAAGAGTGTATTGATTTTGGGGTGGAGATGTCTCTTGGTGCAATGAATCAACTATTTTGGTAAGTGTAGCAATTTGATCTTGTAAAATTTTATCTTGACACCCTTGATATAGTTGATTTGGTTTTTGTTCAAGCAAATTTGGAATGTATGCTTGTGGTGTTTGTATGCGATCATCGACAAATTGATTTTGGATAATGTTATGATTTCGGAAGATGTTTAGATTTGGCGCGATAGGTTGAAATTGAACATTGTTGTGATTGGGAATCACATTTCCTTGATTTAGGTAACTTTGATTTTGCATGGTTTTACCTTGACTTGGATCAATACATGGAGTTTTTAACATATTGTTTGGACTTTGAACGACATTTGTATGATTCACAAACATATCTATCCCAAAGTTTTCCAAGTGTGGATTTGAAATGTTCATGTTTGTACTTGGTATATTCACATTTGGCATGTAATGATTTGGTGGGATAATGTTATTTTGTTGAAGACTTATCCATTGATTGTTTGGTTGATAGATTTGTAGGTTTGGACTTTGATTTAAATCTACCATAGGGAAATGTGTTCCAAACTTTAGATTGGGCATACTCACATTTGTTGTATAATTGAAGTTTGTAGGAGATAATGATGCCATGTATGGATTGCGTAAATGTGAGTTTTGATAGTTTGGTTGACTTGGATAGCTCATGATGTATGGAGCAATTTTATATTCCATGTTCTTCTTGTGTTTTGACCTTGTTGCAAAAGTGACCCTAGGGTGTTTAGGACCAATGATGATATGAAGGATGAAAGGGGTGAATGATATGGGTATTGAACTTTTAAGATCCTTGGAGGAATACTAGACTTTAGGACTTTTGGATTTTTTTGATTTTGGATTTGATTTGAATTTTGGATTTTGTATTTTGAATTTTTGATTTTTGATTTTTGATTTTTGATTTGATTTTGATTTGGATTTGATTTGGATTTGATAATGAACTCATAAACTGCAAGAGGTTAGATGTTGTCTTGGAATAAACTTGTCCACAAGATGATAATTTAACTAAGTGTATGAGGAAGGATTCATCCACAGCCACTTAGCCAAACAAGGAGATTTTGATGTTGATTTGAAGGATTTTACCAAAAGTATAGTATGAATTATTTTTCCAAGGTTATAAAAGTTGTTTGTGAGATGGGATTTGATTGATGTTTGAGATGGATGAAAGTGTTGATTTTGATCCTAAGTGAACCTAGAGGGACTTGTTTACAAGACCAAGGTTTTGAAGAACATGCTTTTCCCTAAGAGTAATTCAAACCAAAAGATCAATGTTTGCTCAAAAGACCATAAGACAAAAGATAGACAAGCACATGTGTGGGGTTCAATTGATTTCATCTTGATTAATGAATTTCTTTTACCACAAACACTTTCTTGCTTAGCTTTTGAACTAAATGTCTAATGTCTTAATTTCTTTTCATCCCACAAATTCCATTATGTGGAAATCGACAAAATCAAGGCAATAGTTCCCTAATGTTAGACTTTAGTGAGAGAAAATGGAGATATAAATTCAAATGCTTAGAAGCCTCTAAGGATAGAATCCCTAGGGCAAGCAATAGCACTTGGATTTTGTCAAAGGTATTTGCTTCTTCTAAAGGGTTTGAAATTTGATGCTCATAGTTGAATGTTTGTTTTCCAATGTTTTAGATCCAAGCAAAGTGCTTTGATTCCAAGAAAATGCACAACCCTATGGATAAGAGGCAATATTTGTTGAATCCCCACTTGGATAAATCCAGTTGTGCTTATTCTTGGCAGATGATTAAAAGCTTGACCACATTGGCTCCCCTCCATGACACTCATTTCTATGGGTCAGCCAAGCTTTAGTGCCCATGAAACTCCCATGGCATACTTCTCATCTCTACCAAGAATCGCAAAAATGTGGGGCGGCTTCAAAACGACTGTTCTTGCACCAACAAATAGATAAGGATTTGTACTTCTAAACAAAATGTTCTAGTATAGGAATTTCGTTCGTGGGGGATCATCCATACGGAAAGAGACCATTGTTGCCCTTCTTGTTAGAACAATCCTCATGATACTTGAACTTTCCTCAAGTACCCACACTTATATACAAGGTGGAAGTCACTTGGCTTTAGTGTGTTCCTGGTTGGGTTGTTCCTTAGGGTGATTACTTTTTCCCACCAAGCAGGCCCTCTAAGTATAAACAAAAGTGAACAAGTACATCCGTAGTTCGATCAATCTTTGTTTGTGTGAACAAAGAGAAAACACACGTGATATACTCCATTCACACTAGCAATATTTTGTTCAATTTTAAGAATCCAAATTGAAGTGTGGAGGAAATCACTTATACAACTTAATATCACAAAAAGCCTTTTGATTCTCAAGATCGTCGTGAGGCACAAGAGAAGCGCATATGTCTTTTAAATGATGTTACTTTGGACAAGAGATTACAAAACATAAAAGGCACGTGTTCATTTTAATCCTTCAAAGCAAGAAAATGAGTTCTTTTTAAGCACCAACTTTGAAGTGTGAGATTTGTTTGTTCAATTGTTAAGTCCAAAATAAAATGTAGGAAGTTCCTAAAATTCTTTTTTAACCCCTTTGTTTTGTTCTTTTTAAAACCCAAACAAAATTTATTTTGAGCCCTAAAACTTGAAGAGAACAAAAGCCTTAAAATGGGATTATAATTGCTCCCAAAGTGTTTAAAAACACTTGTTACAATCAAGTGATGATGCCATATAAATCCTTTATGTTCATTTCCTCCTTCCCTCTTTGATTTCCTAACCTGAAAAAGTGCTCAAAATGTTAGATGAGATTAAGAAACAAGAAGATATAAGGGTTAGATTAATCATTAAGCATAAAAACCCTAAAACTTAGACCAAGTTACAATGTGATTTCACTTTAGATGTAAAATTGAAAATTTTAACTCCACTAAAATTGAGAAAAACTTACACCATTCCATAGATTGTGAAATTCTACCCAATTTTTTTTTAAAAAACTTCAAAAAAGACCTCCTAATGACCAAGATATGACCATTTTAAAACTAACTATAAAAACTCTAAAATAGAGACCCTATGTGCTAAAAGAGTGCTCAAATGTCCTAAAATAGGAGGTGAATGCACTGGAAGATGTTGCAGATGCACTATAATAGAGCCTGGATGCTCCAAAAGTCACCAACTATGCGTTGAAAGAAGCCACAGATGCATTATATCAAGATTCATGAACAAACCTGTTGAAAAATAGCGAAAATGACCAAAAAAAGGTGTTAAATTTGAGATTTCTGCCCTCCTAGTGTTGAAATGTGAATGGTGGATCTTAGACCTACACAAACACAAATAACAAACACATAATTAGTCCCATATGTAAGTTAGAAAACAACATTCCCCATGAAATTCATTTGACATATCAAGAACAAGAAACAAATGAAGAACATGAATAAAAACTATCTAATCTTGCTCAAAATAAACAAACTCTCAATCCCATGGGGGAATTGGTGTCAATTTGATGTGGAAAATGGCTCTTTGCCAATTCCTTGCAAGTTTGATGATCAATGGATGAAGGTTGATACTCCTTGATGAAATTTTGCCATAACCTAACTATGAAATCATGAAAATGGATGAAAATGGATAAAGATGGATGAAAATTATTCAAAAACTTGAAGATAATAATGTTGCATAAAGTTGTGGATCCAAAATTAAAATGAGAGCCTTCTATTTATAGAAGAGAATGATGGAAGATGAGGTAAAATGGATGAATGTGTGATCAAACACCAACCAATAACATAATGCCACTTGTCAACATATGAGTGGACAAAGGTGGAGCACATTTGGATGAATGTGCACATTAATGCAATTAGGTGGAAATTCAAATTTGGAGAAGTGACAAGTTGGAGAGAGAGAAAAAATGAATTAAATGCCACTTGGCTCAAGAAAAGGACATGTAAGAGGCCTTTAATGCCTTGTTGGATAGACAAGTATTTTTTGGGGGGAGAATTCAAACTTGAAGAATATTCCATCTTTGATGCCTTTTTGAATGAAAATTGAAGATTTATTAATTAATTAAATTGATTTTCATGAGCAAGTTGCAAAAGCTAGAGGATTGAATGGATTAAGATTAAGATTAATCAAAATTTGATTAATTAAGAGGGAGATTAGTTGATTTAACAACTTTGAATTAGACTTTTGGATTTATTTAAATCAAAATGAGAAGAAAATAAATTTAAACTTAATTAAATAAGAAGAAGATGGTGTTAGTTTTAAATCAAATAAAGATAAATTTATTTAATTTAAATGAAATGACCTTAGAGACTAATTAAATAAAATGAATTATTTAATTAAAAGGGAAATGATGACTTAATCAGATAAAATTGATTTATTTAATTAAGAGATGGAATGTGATGAATTTAATCAAATACAAATTATTCGATTAAATGGTTAGCAAAGGAGATGATTCAGGATGAACTCGTGTTAGTAAAATCAGGATCGAGTGTATAGGATCAATCGGTATATTTTCAAATCCAAATAAGATCCTTCTATTTATAGATGAGAGAGATGGAGGATGAGGCAAAATTGATGAATATGGGATAAATCACCAACCAATAACATAATACCACTTGTCAACATGTGAGTGGACAAAGGTGGAGCACATTTGGATGAATATGCACATTAATGCAATTAAGTGGAATTCAAATTTAGAGAAGTGACAAGTTGGAGGGAGAGAAGAAATGAATTAAATGCCACTTGGCTCAAAAAAAGGACATGTAAGAGGCCTTTAATGCCTTGGATGGACAAGTGCTTTTTGGGGGGAGAATTCAAACTTGGAGAATATTCCCACTTTGATGCCTTTTTGAATGAAAATTGAAGATTTATTAATTAATTAAATTGATTTTCATAAGCAAGTTGCAAAAGCTAGAGGATTTGATGGATTAAGATTAACATTAATCAGGATTTGATTAATTAAGATAGAATTTAGCTAATTTGACACTCTAATTTAGATTTTAGGATTTAAATAAATCAAGAATAAGAAGAATAATGATTTTAGACTTAAATAAAGTTTGATTTATTTAATTAAAGAGGATGATGTTAGATTTAAATCAAATAAAGATTAATTTATTTAATTTAAAGGGAATGAACTTGGAGCTTAATTAAATAAAATGAATTATTTATTTAAAAGAGGATGATGAAGAGGATTAATTAAATTAATTGGAGATGATGATTTAATCAGATAAAATTGATTTATTTAATTAAAAGACGATATATGATGAATTTAATCAAATAAAGATTATTCAATTAAATGGTTAGCAAAGGAGATGATTTAAGATGAATTGGTGTTAATAAAATGAGGATCAGATGTATAGGATCAATCGGTATTTTTTTGTGTCTACACAAAGTTTATCAAAAATCTATAAATATTTCATATGTTTTTATTTAAAGGTATAAGCACATGGAAACAAACATGAATATAATCTTACATAAGCAAGAGGAGGACCATCTAAAAAAATCTCTACAAAAATTTTCTCATAATCTAATCACTAAATCTTACTTTGAATGATTTTAAATATATATTCTAACTTAACTTTCAAAATTAGAAGGAAGTTTTCTTGGTTTTATAATATGAAAATTATAATTCATTAATGATTTGGTAAAATATCATCTAAGGTAAATTAAAATGGTGTTCTACTACTACTTTACTATAAAATTTATTACATTAATTTCCATCTTAAAAATAATCTATTTAACTACAAAATTATCTCTATACCTATTAAACTTGTGAGTTCAATTATTAGTTACATATATTCAACCCATGTTTGTTGCAGAATTTTTAGACAATTTGTAATATATTAATTTTTAAGGAATCAAAAGGTTCTCTATTTTTAACGTCTCTAACTTATGGTGCAAGCTAGGTCCAAACTTATAGAGGATAAATTAGATGGTGCAAATTTAAAAATAAAAACCAAATGGACTACTCTAACTCCCATAACTTTAAGGACAAGGGAATTTACCACAAGACTATACATTATCAAGTAATTCAACCACTTGTGTGCCTTGCTTAAAATTATTGAATGTTTATCACACTTTTACTTTCATATGTCACATGGACACTACCAATTTGACCTTTAGAAGATTAATGATTGTTAAAAGAGAAACACAATAAAAACAATTCTAATCGATAGGATACATGGTGCAACATTATTGCAGTGGAGGATTTATAGATGAAGAGAAATTTGGGCGATTTTGGAGAAATGAATCTACACCTTACATGTTTAATTTTTTTTGGAAGATTATAATTATTAGTATTTATAGATGAACAAACATAAACTTGATTGCATTGATTACTATAATATCATGCCATGATAGGAATCAATAATAACAATTTGGATTCCTCTTTGCTATTAAATTGATTGGTTAAATGAGGATTTTGTAGGGGTCCTCTCTTGAAAGATAAAATCACTTATACAATATGGACTAGAAAAACATAAAGATCCAAAAGGCCAAAACACATATTACAACATAAAATCTAAGCTAATTGGCTTAGTCCAAAGAAGATAACTAAAACAACTATAACTAAAAAAACCCTACCCCATAGACCAAACCAATAAGAGGTGCCTGAAGTAGAGTCCTCCTCAATTAAAACTTGTATGTACCAAGATCAAGGGATAATTTATGGGTAGCCTAAAAAACTCCACCTTTTGAAATGGTAGGTGAACGATAGATGCCATAAATTTATAGACATATTTTATTAAATGATAACCCATAAACTATCAATGTATAATTCCAAGTCTTAATAGTACAATGTTAAATCAATATGCTTCTTGGATAGGGAGTGCATAAAATATCAAAATTGTTCCACTTCCTTTGACTATTGGAGGCAAATTGTAGAAGCCTCGCAATCTAGTAAGATATCTTCCAAATTTCCGTTCAATAAAATAATATCATCACTAGATAAGATTCTACTAAGAATCCACTCTTTGGTAACAACATGAACCCAAGCACCTAAATTATAGATGAAATTGATTTGTAATTAAAAGTTTGCAAAATAACTTGCACTTAATCCTAATTACAAATTTGCATGGCTATGTTTATTTAACCATTAAAATTATAGAAAATGAGTTCACTTAAATCTTTACACAAATTAATGAAATAGTAACTAATTACTTAAATGTCGTAAATAAAAACTCAAAGAATAAATTAAAATGCTAGAAGGAAACTGTAGACATGCAAAATTGACATCATGCATATAATCCGTATTCACTAATTTCATGTTGTCCTTAATCATCCCTTTATCATCATTTTCTCTCTTTAATTAAATAAATCATTTTATTTAATTATCTCCTAAATTTTCTTCATTTAATTAAATCAAATGTATTTAATTAAATGGCTAATGTCCATTATTTCCTCCCATTTGATTTAAAATATAAATCAAATGTCATGTCAACTAATCTCTATCTAAAGTTAATTAAATCCTTATTAACATCTAACACTAATCCTCTTTTCTCTAACTTTTGCAACTTGTGCACATAAATCAATTTAATTGATTTATTAATTCCTCCTTTTCATTCAAAAAAGGCATCTCAAGAGGGAATATTCCTTCATTTCAAATCTCCCTCCCAAATTTCTTGTCCTCCAACATAGCATTAACTCCTCTTACATGTCTCCCACTTGGCATTTAAGACTCTTTCTTCTCCCTCCAACAAGCCAACTTTCAAATTTGAAAAGCCACCTAATATCATTTATTAGCACATTTGTCAAAATGTGCTCAACCTTCATCTTCTCACATGTTGACAAGTGGAATCTTGTCATTAGCTTAAGATTAGTCCCACATTCATCCATTTTTCCTCTTCTTCTCTCAATCTCACCTATAAATAAGAGGCTTTTCTTCTCATTTTGGATCCACAAGTTATGCATTTTTTAATCTACACTCTTATGCATAAGTCCATTATTTTCACTTGAGTTCATAGCATTTTCATAGCATCTCCATCATTTGGCTTGTCAAAGGGTTGGGAAAGGGCCACTTTTCATATCAATGTGGCACCAATCCACTATGGAATAAGAAAAAGGTTAAAAGTGGACATTGAAATCGAGTGTTGGAATCAAGCGAGAGTAAGAAAATTGGAGGAAGAAAATTAATCATTGAAATTGAAATTCACAAAGTGTTTTTTAATGCTTAAGGCTGCCATTTTATGCTATTGTTTTCTATTTTACACCAACTCACTTCTTTTTGGGCTCTAAAAAGAACACTACAAAAGCTTTCATTTTTGCTACAAAGGGTTAAAAAAGAACTTTAAGCAAACTTACTAGATTTTGTTTAAAGTCAACAATTGAACAAAACAACTTTCATCTTTTGTTTCAGTGCTTTAAAAAGAATCAAATCATTATTTTGAGGATTTAAAATGAACATGTGCATCTTTGTTTTGTAATCACTTACCCAAAATAATACCATCAAAAAGACATATGCGTTTCTCTTGCGCCTCACAGTGATCTTGAGAATCAAAAGGATTTTTGGTGACTTTAAGTTGTGTAAGTGATTTCCTCCACATTTCATTTGAGATTAAGAATTGAACAAGTCTTGTGAGTGTGAGTGGAACATATTGTGTGTGTTCTCTCTTTTTTTCTCAACAAAGATCGATCAAAATATGAATATGTTTGCTCGCTTTTGTTTATCTTAGAGGGCCCACCTTGTGGGAAAAAGTAATCACCCAAGGGAATGACCCAACTGACAACACGCTAAAACCAAGAAACTTCCAACCGGTATATAAGTGTGGGTACTTGTTGAATGGCAAGTATCACGAGGATTATTCTGATGAGAAGGGCAACAATGGTCTCTATCTGCATGGATGGTACCCCACGAATGGAATGCCCACATTAAAACCCTTGTTTAAAAAAGGCCAAAATCATTGATCTATTTTTTGTTGCAAGAATAGTCATTCTGAAGCCACCCCACACTTTTATGGCTTTTATTAGAAATGGGAGATTCATGGGTACTAATGCTTGGCTGACTCGAGAAACGAGTGCACTGGAAGAGGGAGCCTGTATGGTCAAGCATCTAACCATTCGCTAAAAGTAGGTGTCGTTGGACTTGTCTTAGTGGGGATTCAACAAATATAGTCTTTTATAGCCATAGGATTGTGCATGTTCTTGGAAAAAAAACACTTTTCTTGATCATAAACATTGGGAAAACAAACATTCAACATTGTCATCAAATTTCAAACCTTTTAGGAAGCAAATATCTTTGACAAAATTCAAGTGTTATTGCTTTCCCTAGGGATTCTATCTCTAGAAGTTTCTAAACATTTGGGTTTATATCTCAATTTGATTGCTAAAGTCAACAACAATAGGTAACGTTTGCCTTGATTTCATTGAAGTTACACATAATACACTTTGTGGGGTAAGAATAAGTTGAGACATTAGACATCTAGCTCAAAGACCTAATCAAAGAATTGTTTGTGGTAAAAAGAAGTCACTGATCAAAGCTAAGAATAATTGAACCCCACACATGTGTCTCAAATGATTTCACACAAGATCAAAATCCGGAAACCAAATTTAAAAGCTCTTATTCCAAAAGATCATCAAAATTTTCTCTCAACACTCTACAAATTCAAACAAAGATTGCTTTTCAACTTTTACAGAAGAGCTTCAAGAAATAATCCCAATTTGTACTCGTTTTATTATTGTCAAAATCCAATTTTTTTTTGAGAATTTGAACATCTTGTTTAGAGTAAAGCAAGTTCTTCAAAACTGAGGTCTTGTAAACAAGAGTCTTTTTAGGTACACATAGGATCAAAGTCAAACTTCATCCATCTTTCAAACATTAAATCAAAATCATCTCACCGACAACTCTTGAAAATCTTGAAATCATCCTTCATGCTAGGAATTTTGTCAAATCCATGAATCAAAATCCTTGAAACAAATCAAAAAACCTTGAATCAAAACATCAAAATCATTTTGTTTAGCTAGGTATGTGTAGATGTATCCTTCTCTATATGCTTAGTTGAATTATCATCAAATCATCTTGTTTGATTGGGTGTGGGTAGATGCATCCTTATCCCTACACTTAGTCAAATTATCATCTTGTGAGCAAGCCTATCCCATAGATAACATCCAACATCTTGGGATACATTTTTTCATTATCCAAAAATCAAAACAATCCAAAAAACCGAGACAAGGTCAATATCAAGTCCAAGAATCCAAGAATCCAAAAAAGTCCCAAAAGTCTACCATCCCCCCCTCAAGATCTTCTAAGAGTTTAATCATCCATATCATCCACCTTTCACACATTTCACCATCACACCTTTGATCCTTAGTCATTCTAGATCTTCTCTTTTTGCCTCATTTTATGGTTCAAACAAGATTGCAACACAAGAAGAACATGGAGACTAACAAAGATACATCAACTTCAAGTGACCTAAGCCAAACCAATTCTGAAATGAATCTCGTTGGATCAAGCAATCCCCTAACTAATCTTCCTTCATCGTCACAAAATCCACAAGAGGAAGGTCAAGTAGAGGATATCACCAATAATTCCTTTGGGATGACACAAGACGAGATCACTGAAATGGTCCAAAATCCTGAGAATCATAGAATTGTCAATATCATGATGAAGCTCCATCCCTTACAGTACATGCTTGAATTAGCAAAACAAGGGGTTAAACTCCCTTTTGATTATGATGTGAGCACCATTGTGGAACAACATCTTGAGGTCATGCCTCCAATTTCATCCATGCCCCCAATCTCATCCACACCTCCATTCCAAATTATCACCCAACCCATCCCCCAAATTATATCATCCATTGCTCCAACTCAACCCATTGTTAAAGGGAGCACATTGCTCAATGCACTACAAACACACCCCCTCGTGAATAATCAAGATTTGGACGCAAACACTATCTTGGGGCAATTTGTACCCCAAAATTCATCACATCCATATGTCCCCCTCACCTTTCATGATCCTAATGACCCATCATCATCATTTCACACAACACCTCAAACCTCTCTCCCTATGACATCGCAAGGAGAAGGAGACTTATTTGGACCAGAGGGCATCTTTGACCCTTCATCTTCATCATTTCCCCAAGGAAGTATGTCACTCACTTTTCCACTACTTCCACCCTTGTCGCCCACATCAACATCAACTCTCAACTTGGGGTTACCTCCATTGCCGCCACTCATTTAATACAATCCCCCAAACATCAATCAAATCATCATACCAAATCCTTCCATCTTGCTATCGATATCACAACAACAGATGGCAACAATCCCAATAACACAAACAACCACCACATCATCAACCATTCCCCAAATACCTCAAAACGTGGTCTCTCAAGAACCAAGCATATCGATCGCACCATCCACTACACAAATCCCAATCATCAATACAACGGTGCCTCTCATCACGACAACAAACACCATACCAAATCCACCACTACCACCACCACCTCCACCACCAAACACAAATATGTCAAGCCAATATAGCATTGTGTTACAAGCTACTCAATAAGCTGCCTATCAAAAGGCACTTCAACATATCCAAAACCGACAAGTTGCACAACTAGCCGCTCAACAAGCATAAACACAATTAGTTGCACAACAAGCAACACAAGCCGCTCAAGCCTCGCAAGATGCTCAAGCAGCTCAAGCTACACAAGTCGCATAGGTTGCACAAGCCGCACAAGCTGCACAAATTGTACAAGCTACCTGACAAGCACAAGCCTAGGCTAAGGCACAAGCACAAGCTCGAGCCCAATACCAAGCTCAACAAGCACAAGAACAAGCACAATACTTCACACAACAAAAAGCAACCCAACAACAAGCATACCAAAAAGTGCTAAAGCAATACCAAGAGTAGCAAGAATCATCCCAACTAGCAGCCCAACAACAAGCGTTGTTGGTGCAACAACAACAAGAAGCTCAACAACAGGAACTATTAGCACAACAACAACAAGTGTTGTTGATACAACAAGAATAAGCATACTTGGTGTAGCAAAATGTGTAAGCACCATCCACCAACACACCAACCAATCCACCCATCCCTCCAACAAGTGAACCACTGCATAACACCTTCATCCCACCCCCTGATCTGCAAAATGACGTAACAATGCAAATATAGTTGCTCTCTCAACAAGTGCTTGATCTTCAATCAAGGAAAACCACAAAGACACCTAGCAACTTATGTCCTTATTGTTTGATAGGAGTCTTATAATGAAACCATTCCCAAAGGGATTTGAAATCTCAAAATTTGATAAATATCGCGAGACAGGAAACCCTGAAGATCACATTAGGGAATTCCAAGTTCATTGCATGGAAGTCACATATGAGAATACATATTTGATGCAGCTATTTCCTAGAAGTTTGGCTATCCAAACCATGGAGTGGTTCTCTCACCTCCCTCCTAGCATCAAAAAGTTCCAAGAGATAGTAGATGCATTCATAAAAAATGCGCATTCAATATTAGTATGGATGTCAATCTAGAGGAACTATTAGCTCTTAAACAAGGAAAAAATGAATCATTTGCTTCCTTCTTACAATGATGGCGATCCAAGGACAATAGGAGCAAATGAGTCATGCCAGAAGAACAACAAGTTTGCACCATCATCTCCAATCTAGAAGGAACCTTGGCATTTCATCTCAAGGTGCAAGGATCACCACATACAACCAATTGATCTCCAAGGCACTTAACATTGAACGAGCCCTTATTGCACAAGGAGGGACACCCGCATATCTTAAACAACAAAATAATTGCCCATCCACCAACTACAATGACAAACCTCACACATGGGCGAAAAACAAAAACATTACCAACGATGGTGTTATCAACACCAAAGTTGTCGTCAATGCTCCTCGACAAAACACACCAGCACCCCAGCAACAACCCCAAAACAATAATGAAGCTAACATTGTGACTCAACAACCAAACAATCAAATGATCAATAGTGTGAATGATCAAAGGGGGCCACCCTAGTGAAACAAAAACTCTCCCAAGCAGAAGTACATAGCCCTTGGGGAATCAGCTAAATCCATCATGAAGAGGCTAGTGGCGGAAAAACTCATCACAATCCCCACCTATGAAAATTATCAAGAGCCCTTGGTGAAACTGCCATGGTACAATGAAAATCACCTTTGTGATTTCCACAAGATCAAGGGACACACCACTACCAGTTGTATGAGGTTAAAAAACTTGATTCAAGACCTCATTGATGATAAAATCATAAATGTGGAACAACTAGCGGGAAATCAAAATCTACACGAATCTAATGCTCAATCATAACAATGAAGGGAACAATAACAATGATAAGGGGAAGGGTGCATTCAAAAGTGTGAATCATATATACAACCATGTCATCCCATCCCTAGATGAGTGTTGTACTATTATCACCATCAAAGGAGCCCAAGCTGATTGTGGAGTCACCACAAGAGGTGAAAAAATCACCATCGCAGGGTCATCTCAGCCTCTTAGAGTACCCACTTCAAACTCGAGATCCATTCTTAGTGGCTATAATTTCCTTGATCAGTTGAAAAGAACCCCAACTCAGATTTCCATCATGGAGTTACTAAATATATCATCAACCCACAAAAATAATCCTTGAAGAAGCATTGACTTCATCGACCATCTTCGCGGATCTTGATGCTGAAAAATTCCAAGCTATGGTTGGAAACATCATTACCCCAAATCTTCTTACATTCTCGGATCAAGACTTTCCCACCCAACCATCTCATAATCGCGCACTCCATCTGGAGATCGTAGTGCATAAGAACAAAGTCAAGAGAGTCTTGGTGGATGGAGGTGCAAATTTAAACATATGTTCCCTCAA
Organism: Sequoia sempervirens; assembly: GCA_007258455.2. Classification (NCBI taxonomy): domain Eukaryota; kingdom Viridiplantae; phylum Streptophyta; class Pinopsida; order Cupressales; family Cupressaceae; genus Sequoia; species Sequoia sempervirens. The sequence goes on along the minus strand of VDFB02000008.1, from coordinate 354,531,948 downwards.
GCTCATAAAGAAATTGGGAATCTCAAAGGATTCCATTGAAAAATACAAAGGCATCACAATCAAGGCTTACGATGATCAAGAAAGAGTGTCTTAGGGAACTATCCAAATCCCTATTCAAGTAGGGCCAACAATTATGGAAACCACTTGTTAGGTCCTTGACCTCGTTTTGCCTTACAACATTTTCCTGGGGCGTCTGTGCATCCATGGGATGCAAGCAATGGCATCAACCTTCCACCAATGTGTCAAGTTCACATACCAAGGCCAAGAGGTCACTATCCATGGGGATCCTGAATCCTTTTCTTACTGCAAGAGCCTAGAAGCAAAATATTACAAAATCCCCCAAGTGCCAAAGAATGATAAAGGCCCCTCAACTCCATACATTGATCCAACTACTCTTGCCTCCACTTCTGAGACAGAGACACCTGCCATTCCCGCCATCTCCAATATTAAGGTCATTATCCAGGACAATGGGTGTGGACACTATACAATTCCAAAAAATGCTTTTGTGGTAGGAGAGTTACCACAATCTCCCAGGTCATGAGGACGACCACAATCAAATGGTGCTTCTTCATCCCAAACCTTCACAGTAGGCTCCTCCAGCTTTAGAAGTTCAGGAGATCTCGGTCGAGAAGTACTAGAAGAGGACCTATCCCATCTCCTATACCAAGACAATAGACTAGCAATCGATCTACCTATGGATGATAGCAGTAAAGGCTTACAAATGATGCTCGCCATGGGCTATGACAAAAACATAAAGCTTGGACAAAATAACAACAAACTTCTAGTACCCATCATTCTTGAGATGTGAATGAAAAATCCTGGCCTCGAATGCACCCCTTTGAGTATAACCATACATTGCCAAAATCCCCCGGTTAAGAAGGTCAAAACTCCTCAACAAACGACAACCACCCTTCAATTACCCGTATCCATTAGTCTACCTTTAGACAACTTCACCTTTAACATAACCGAGGTCTATAGTAGTAGTGATGATGAGGAAGATGCCATAACTAACTTACCTATGCTTTTCAAAAATTCCTCTTTCCTCATGATTAGTACCGTGTCATTTGAGTCAACCAGTCAAACCCATGAAATCAACCTAGTCTACCCCCAACTCATCAATTACAACAAATGAGGACTGCCAATTTTGGACACTTTCAAAAATGATGAAGCACTCTTGTAATTCATGGGACTGTAGAGCATGGTACCATGCAGAGATCATAAGGTTGGGTTTGATATCATTTTGGACACACAAGCTTACTACAGGGAGATGATTGAATCCTTTAGTCGCAAAAGCGAAAACTTGAGAATAATCTCAAAGTCTTTGAGTGAAAACCACACTGTGGCACTCTTTGACCCTAAAATAGTAAAAAAAACAAACGTATCCAATAGTGAAAACCTCTTTGAGGCACCCGAGGATGAACGATTCAATCTCGCTCTTAGTGCTCTACATCAAGAAAAGTCAGTAGTTCTAGCCGAGACGTGCAACCCAGTCAACTTGGGGATAGAGGAAACTCTGCATATCACATTTTATGCTGAATCATTGATGACAGAAGAACAAGAGCTCCTAGCTTCCTTCTTAAGGGAGAGAAAGGTCAAATTTTCATGGAGCTATGCCAACATGCCTGGGCTTGATCTAGATATTGTGGTCCACCATCTAGCAGTTTACCCCGAGGAAAAACACGTCAAATAAAAGCTTAGAAAAATGCATCCTCAATTTCCATGTTGGTTAAAATGGAATTGAAGAAACTACTTGATACAGGGTTCATATGACCAATTGACTATCTGGAATGGGTATCAAATCTAGTTCCTGTTTCAAAGCCTGATGGGGGCATCCGTATATGCACATATTTTAGAGACCTAAACAAGGCATGTCCCAAAGATGACTTCTTGCTTCCCAACATTGATATGATTGTAGATATGACTGTGGGACATGAGATTCTCTCACTGATGGATGGTTTCTCTGGGGATAACCAAATCATGATAACTAAATAAGATCAACATAAAATGACTTTTACTTTTCCATTGGGGACATATTGCTAGAACATGATGTCATTTGGCCTAAAGAACGTTGGAGCAACATATTAGAGGGTCATTGATAGGGAGGGGTTGGAGGAATCAATCATTGATTCCTACTCTAGGTCTTGCTTGCAAGACCTCCTTGGTGTCTTATTTCACCACCTTAACCTTTAGGACCTTCTTCAAGTTTAGGTACCCCTGGTTCTCCTGGCCAACCCCACTACGATCACAAATTCAACCTACCAAGTCAATCTTGGTGCAATTTCTCTAACTCTTCCTTAGCCCTTAATCTACCCTAAAGGCTCCAAACCTCCAATTTAAAGAACTAAACTTTGCAGGAGTGTGGAGGTGCCTCAAAAGACTTCATTCCATCCTACTATGGTTCTTGAAGGTCCACTTGACTCCATCTCTCAGTCGCTTTCACCAAACCCTCTTTTTAAGCCTAAAAAGGCTACTAACCCTAAGAGCCCCAATTAGGCCTCTTTCTCCGAGAAAATAGGTTATTACTCAAAACTTTCCAAAGAACACCTCAATCTTTCTTTGAGGTTCCTAGTTCATATGAACACCTCTCATAGATTTTTGAGGTCTTGGGTCTTTTTCTGCCATACAAAGCCTCAACTTGAAAATGGGCATAAACTAGGGTTTTTAAGCCATTTTCTGGCTGCTTTCAAATTGTCAAGTCTTTCACCGACCAAATGAGTTAGTGGAGCTTCCTCCTGATTAACAGACCTTGGCAAGACTCCCACTTATCTTCTCCAAAAGGAAAGTTGATAAGAACTTATCACCCTTGCAAATTATATGCTTTGCACTCAAGTCTTCCTAGTCGGGCATCTCCCTAGCTCGCCTAGGGCAAGACTTTGCCAACAGCTCCTGTGCTCCCACAAACCTTAAATCCTACCATATTTACACACATGGAGTCTAGTCACTATTCCCAAAGGGCCATACAATTTGTACGGTGGGAAAGTGAACTAAATCTCCATTTCCTCAAAACTGTCTAGTTCATACCAGCAACAACAAGAAAACAAAATTATTTACAACAAAGCTTGAAATTGAATTAGAAACCTATCTAAATGCCACACAAAGCTAGAAGAAACACTACCCTACATCCTACACAAAACACAGTAACAATTTCAATCCATTAAAGCAATGCTACAATGCAAAAATTAGAAAATTTCTCACAAAAAACACTGTTTTCTTTTTGAATTCAAAAGCTTCAATAATTTCCAATGCTTCCAACCCTGCCCTCAGGTCGAGGCACACCCTATATAGGTCAACAAAATTAGTTATGCCTCCCCTTGGTTGGACATGTCAGATACATTGTGGCAATGTTGCAAAATGCACCATTTTGCAACTTTTGCCAATTTCTAGTAAACTAAGAAAAATGAGTTTCTAAACTCATCCACCCTTCCTCAATTTCAATCGTAGAGATCAAACATATCCCTAAGCTATCTCTTCTACTCAATGGTCAACATGACCTTCATGGTAACATATCAAAAAAACAAAAATTCATCCTAGATTTCCTAATTGCCTAGTGTTTCCTAGGTGCTCCTGCACCAGTCATGACCTTAATCTTTCATGACATGATCCATAAGATTGTGGAAGATTATGTTGATGACATATTGGAAAAGTCCAGAAAGAGGCAGGACCACATAGTAGCATTAAGTACCATCTTTGATTGACTTGAGGAATATAAGGTCTGCCTTAATCCAAAGAAGTGCATCTTCAATGTACAATCAGGGAAGTTGTTGGGATACATCATGTCCATGAGAGGGATTGAAATAGATCCTACTAAGATAAAAAAAAATCCTTGAGATGGAGGCACCTGAGACATTGAAATAGTTAAGAGGCCTACAGGTAGGCTCCAATCAATCTGCCGGTTCATAGCTCAGCTAGCAGACAAGTCAATCTCATATTCTCACCTACTCCATAAGGGGGTAGCGTGCAAATGGGATGAGAAGTGTGACTAGGCCTTTAATAAGATTAAATGGTATTTACTCACACCTCCAATGCTTATGCCACCAATCTAAGGAAAACCGCTAATCCTTTACATATCAACAACAACACCAACCCTCGGTGCTCTCCTAGCTCAACATGATGAAAATGGAATAGAGAGGGCCATCTACTACATCAACCAAACCATGGTAGGGAATGAGTTAAATTATTCCTTCATCGAAAAAGCTTGTCTACAAGTGGTGTTTTCCTCACAAAAACTCAGACACTACATGTCAGCACATAAAATCAAACTCATTGCCAAGATCAACCCACTCAAGTACTTGCTTTCCAAAGTGATGCTCACAGGAAGGATGGCCAAGTGGGTCATGATCCTATCAGAAATGACATTGAGTACGTGGAACGTAAGGCCATAAAAGGACAAGCTATTGTAGACCAACTGGCATAAGCACCAATGTACTCAAAGAATCCACTAATTTCAGAGTTCCCAGATGAATCCATCTTCAACTTGAACATAGAAAACCATTGGAAGTTGTACTTTGATGGCTCCTACACACAACACAGATCGAGATTCGGGGTATTTTTCATCACTCCATAGGGAGACTACATACTAAGATCCTACAAGTTGGCATTTCCTTGTACAAACATTATTGCAGAATATGGGGCTCTAACCATAGGACTCAAAATAGCAGTGTAGTGGCATATAATGGCTCTCAAGGTTTATGGGGACTTGCAACTAATAATCAATCAAGTGAATGATGAGTATCAAACTAAGGATGACAAGCTAACTCCATACAAGAAATTGGTGGAAAGTCTTAAGGAATCTTTCCTCGAGAACACATTTGAGCAAATACTTAGAGCAAACAACAAAGTGACAGATGCCATGGCAACAATTGGATCCCTATTGGATATCCCTTGCAATGTCCCAAAACACGAATTACTGATAGAGCAGCTTCTTGTGCCTGCATTCGAGGTACCAAAGTTAGAATTTGTGTGCAAAATCATTGGTCCCGGTGATCCTTGGTACCACGATATATACAATTATCTGAGAATAGGAGTCCTCCCAACTAACATAACCTCAAATCTTAAGAAAATCTTTGCCAAGAAAGCATCCCAGTTTGTCATCCTAGGAGAAACCCTTTACCATAGGAGCATAGAAGGAACCCTGTTACGATGTTTGAACATTGAGGAGGCATTGACCGCCTTAATTGAGGTATATAATGGCATATGCGGTTCACACTTGAGTGATATGAACTTGGCCAAGAAATTGCTGAGGATGGGGTATTATTGGCCTACTATGGAAAGAGAAGCACATGACTATGTCAGAAGGTGTCTACAATGTCAGCAGCATGGGGACCTCATCCATGCACCAACTTAAGAGCTTCATCCTATTGCCACACCATGGCCCTTTTTTGCAGTGGGGGCTCGATCTCATTGGAAAAATCACCCCCACCTCATCTAGTGGCCACAAATTTATCATTACCCCCAATGGGTACTTAACAAAGTGGGTGGAAGCCATACCCATGACATACATTACCAGAAAGTAGGTATCAAAGTTCATCCTGAACTATTTAATATGTTGCTATGGTGTCCCACAAGCCATTATATCATATGATGGGACACCATTCAAAAATTAGGATGTCTGTGACCTATGCTATAAATTTAAAATCCAACATCGCTTTTCCACCTCGTATTATCCCCAAGGGAACAACTAAGTTAAGGCTACAAACAAGACCATTCTGAAAATCCTCAAGAAAACAGTCAATGAAGCTGGTCATGATTGGCATCTCCAACTGAATCCCGCCCTCTGGGCCTATCGAACCAGCACCCACACACCAATAGGTGCCACCCCTTCTCCTTAGTCTATGGATCATAATCCATACTCCCCATCGAGATTGAGCTCCCATCACTAAGAATCTCATCATAGATGAGGAATATCGAGTGTCAAGACTGAATGAGCTAGAATTGCTAGATGAGCGGCGAATGAATGCCTTGAACCACCTACAGGTGTATTAGAACCGACTCAAGTGAAACTATAACAAGAAGATCAGGAGCAGGACCTTCCAAGTCAGAGAACTTATGCTAAAAGAGAACCAGAAGAACGTCCCAAACCCAAACGACAAAGGTAAATTTGAACCCAACTGGTTGGGACCATTTATCATCACAACAAGTTACTAGTCAGGGGCATATCGGTTGTCAACAACCGAAGGTGAGCCTCTGTAGGAGCCCATGAACAACTCCCATCTCAAAAAAATTTATGCCTAAATCTATCAAGGTATAAAACCAAAAAAAAAAAGAAAAGAAAATGTCCTGAAAAAATGGTCACCCTGATGAAAACCTGGCAAACAAGTGTCTTGGTGACAAGAAAAAAATAAAAAAAACAATAAATAAATAAAAAATAAAAAAAAGGATTAAAAACAGTAAAGAGAAAAATCGTCCTCTAGTGAAAACCACTTCGGTGGCACTTTGGGAAAGTACCTTGGTGAAAACCTAGCAAACAGGCACCTTGTGTAAATAAGCACTTTCCATCTACCAAGATTTTCATGACTCGTTCTGCATCATCCATCCATTACGCTTCCATCATCCATCAGATTCCATATTCCCATCCATCACCCATCTACGTTCACATCATAGCTTGATTATGTGTTCATGTCATGATCCCTCCTAGTACTACTTGGCCCATTCTCAAGGTTAGTTTGTCCTACCTCTATCGGAGTAGTCTATTGTTCACGCTAGGGGCATGTTCTCATCGAATCAGATTTGTGTATATTCTTGAATTCCCTAAATCAAAAAATCCAAAAACATTCATGAAATTAAAAAATATAAAAACATTAAAAAATTAGAAAATCCAAAAACATCAAAAAATAAAAAAATCCAAAAACATCAAAAAATTGAAAAATCCAAACACATTCAAAACATATCAAAATCCTAAAATAGGTCAAAAAGTCAAAAAAGTCAAAAACATAGTCATCTTGTCGAACTATGTCATCTCTGTGCTTTAAACATAGGCAAAGTCGATATTTGATCTTCCCCTGAGACACTTAGGTCAGTCCTTTAAGAGTTCGTCATAATAAACTGGTAGTCCATTTGTTTATATCTCATCAATAATCAAGTCTATGTCAATCGAACTACGTGGTCTTTGAGTGTATAATGTAGGCAAGGCTAATTTGTTGATCAGCCCCTGAGGCCCTTAGGATAGGTCTTTAGGTTAGTATCTTGGTCAAAATCTCAGAAAACCCCAAAACATTTTAAAATTCAAAAAATCAAAACATTTGTAAAATCTTGAAAATACCAAAAACAACCTCAAAACAATTCAGAAAACTCCAAAAACATCAAAATATTTGAAAAAATCCATCCATCTCATCTTGCTTTCACCCTCAATAAACATCACTCACAATAAATCAATTATCATCCCCAACCTTTGGTAAGACAATCGGAAACAAGTCTAGTAGGTTAAAAGTTAAAACTGAAACGTTAGGGTCTCAAGTCTAGGTCAATACGTAAACAAGTTAGTCAACTCTTTGTATCAATAACCTATCATCCAATCAAACCCAAATCATCATTTGATAACATCATGTCCTAGGATGTATCCTTCCTACAATGGGCATTATTTATTGGAAAGAACACTTTGGATAAACGAAACGACATGTCGCCATCCACTAACATGTCCTAGGTTGTATCCTTCCTACAATGGGCATTATCTATTGGCAATCATTTCGGTTCTTATCCTTAAAAACACATTTCCTTTTGGTTAAAGGTATAAAGAACATTAGCTTGTTTGTTTACTTTATCTTTGTCCTTTTGACTTATCTTATTGTGCTCATTTTGATGACCTCTTCATGATGTCCCAAATGAAGGGATTTAGAGAGAAAAGAATGGGGCAATGATCATTATCTTTTATATGTTGTGCTTGTTGGATATTCTTGTAATATAACCTTGGTCATGTGAGCTTTGTTTGGTTTGTAGGGAGGGTGTTTCAGGTGTCTTGTTGACCACATAGGAAGGCTCACTTTTCTATGTTTTGGTTTGAGATATTTAAAACATTTGAACTACATTCTAAATAAAGTTCACTATGCTAAGTGTGAACATGAGTACTCCTATCTGATTGTCGAGTCAAATTCCATCACACTTGGTGCAACACCATCCCGATTCTTTATACCTTGATGCATTATGCGTGTTATCAAACATAAGGTAAGTAGCCCTTTTAAGGTCCCAATTCCTGATAAGCAAATCATCCATCTCTCATCATCTCTAATAAAGTTGACTTGTTGAATCCTCTTGTCATCATCTCATTTCTTCTTTTCCGTGCTAACATCATACCAGGATAGTTAATCATCATCACCAGTGCATCCATCCTGCATCCACAAACCATCAGCATACGATATAACGCATACCATATCATATAGAAAGCATTTATCATATCACCTTCATACATTTTCATCATTGCATAATATAGATCTGTTAGTCTAAGCATCTCATAAACCATACATTTGCATAAAACATCCATTGCATAATCATATAGGCATCATCACATCATTCATCTCAAATGCAGTACATCATCATTTTAAGTTGTTTCAGATAATATATATTGGTTATTCTAAGCATCTTGAAACCATCTCATTTGCATCATCATCATAACCATCCATGCATCCATCTTGAACCTCTTTGTCACAAGATTGACCTTCAAATCAAACTTTTCACTCGATCTCTTGAGGGGGCAATGTACCAGTATACTTCTTTCCACTGGAGCATCCGAAAAGGTTAGAAATTTTTTGAATTTTGATCTTGACAAGTTTATTCTTTGAATTAATGCAGTAGGTACATTGCTTCAAAGAGGGGAAAAATGTAGACATGCAAAATTGACATCACACATATAATCTAGATTCACTAATTCCATGTCATCCTTAATCATCCCTTTATCATCATTTTCTCTCTTTAATTAAATAAATCATTTTATTTAATTATCTCCTAAAGTTTCTTCATTTAATTAAATCAAATGTATTTAATTAAATGGCTAATGTCCATTATTTCCTCCCATTTGATTTAAAATCTAAATCAAATGTCCTGTCAACTAATCTCTATCTAAAGTTATTTAAATCTTGATTAACTTCTAACACCAATCCTCTTTTCTCTAGCTTTTGCAACTTGTGCACATAAATCAATTTAATTGATTTATTAATTCCTCATTTTCATTCAAAAAAGGCATCTCAAGAGGGAATATTCCTCCATTACAAATCTCCCTCCCAAATGTCTTATCCTCCAACATAGCATTAACTCCTCTTACATTGTCTCTTACATGTCTCCCACTTGGCATTTGAGACTCTTTCTTCTCCCTCCAACAAGCCATCTTTTGAATTTCAAATCTCCCCCTCTTTGGCACATTGATCAAAATGTGCACAACCTTCATCATCTCACATCTTGACAAGTGGCATCTTGTCATTGGCTCATGTTTTTTCCCACATTCTCCATGTTTTGCATTCCTCCATCATACTTTCTTATAAATAGAGGCCTCCTCTATTGTATTAATCCTCCATAACTTGCATCCACAATCCATAGCAATTTCATTATAGGCAAGAATCACACATCTCCATCATCAAGAGCTTATCAAGGGATTGGGAAAGGGCTTCTTTCCACATCAAAGAAGCACCAATCCCCCTATAAGATGCCGGTTTGATCATTAGAATAATGTTTCATTGTGTTTGATTGCTTTTTGCTTTGTTTCCATTATTCTTGTGTTCAAATGAATTTTATAGGGAGTGGTTTATTTGAGTTTTAACAGTGGCTAATTTGGGATATTTTATCTACTGTTAGTGATTGCAAATTCTCTTGCTCACAAAAACATAGAAAGTATAGAGAGAGACAATAAGAAGCTTGATAATGGAGTTCACCCATATGTTCAGGCTACGTCTCTGAGTTCGCTTTTCAATGTAGGACCACTTATTAATGATGCCAAACTTATTCACCTTATTACATCATCCAAGCCTCAAAACTTGTGTTACAAAGTCTCTCAGTCTCTTGCCAACACTTGCAAAATTCCTTCCCAATATGCCTACGTTCCTCCACACTGAATTCATTGCTTCCAAGAGCAAAAATCCCCCCTTTTATACACCAATTTTGCCTTATATGGTTCATAACCATATGATTTTTACAATCTTGCATATCTCCCATTTACAAGAAATATATCTCAAATAATCCCCTTACAAATCTTATTATTCCCTCAAAAATTCTCTAACCCCTCAAAAAATCTTACAAAGTTATTTAAATCCTTAAAAAGTCCTTTGATAATCTTTAAATATCTTTTAAATTTCATTTTAAGCTCCTTTTAATTCCATATTTTTGGGCTTTTAAGACTTTACAGGGTTAATAATTTTAAATTTAGAGGGAATCAACTTTTGATTCTATTTTAAATAGAATTAGGCAATTTAAATCTCAAACTCTTGGTTTAGTGCGATGGTACGAGGCTTGAGTGGTAAGGGGGAGGTCAACGGTTCCCCCAATTTGGCTTTTCCTTCTTTAAATATAAACCATGCCTTATCCATATTCGAGGATGGTGGATGGTGGAGAGAAAATTTAGTGGAGGGGAGGTCAAGGTTTTGACCCCCCTCCACACCATTTTGAGCAAACATTAACCGCCACGTAGGAGAGGTGGTGCCACGTTGCACGTGATGATTTGCTCGAGTAATGACGCATGTCAAAGCTTTATTGGACTACGTCAATTACATATTCACCACTATTTGCCATGTGTCCAATTCTTATTGGTCCAAGCCAAGTTAGGTGCCACATCATCATGCCATGCATGTCCTGCCATGTCATCAAGGGTACTGTTCTAGTCAACCTTTTCTTGCAAACTTTGACTAGGCACATTTTCTACGTATGAGCTCCGTTTAATGTGAAACAAGTAGCATTGGAATAATTTTGACAAGCCCTTCAATTTGATGCCATCCTCGTCTGATTTTGAAATGATCATTTTTTGACCTAACATCCAACATTTGAAACCCTTATTTTGACCAAACTTTGAATGAGCATATCTTGAGTGTACGATCTCCTTTTGATGCGATTCAAGTTGCGTTGGGATCATGCCAATGAGTTCTATGCGATGATGCTAGTTTCGTTGGATTTTTAAGACTAAATTTTTTGGTCTTTTGGATCCTCCTAGATAAAAAAATCCTTTGAAACAAACATCCTAGTATGAATTGCATTAGAATTATCAAATCTATCATCGCTAATAACTTCCTTAGCAAAGTGTAGAGTATAAAATCATGATCTAGAACATCTTCCTCAAGCATCATTCTAAAACTACACCACAATAAGGAAATTCATATATAGAATAATCCCTCATCATAATCATAGAGCTGAGATAAAGTCACCCGACTAAGAAGGAAAACATGCAACCAAAATCCACAAAGAAGCTTTCCTCAAATATATATAGTAGAGTAAAGAAAAACTATGCAAATAGGAGAGCCACATAAGCATATAAAGTGACAATACATACAAACCATCATATGCAACATTTAGCAAGATCTAAAAATGATATTGACACTGCCATATTGACTAGAAATGATATCCAATGAATTTCCCACTTGCGAATAGCCATTATGATTCTCCAACCAAATTAATGAGGGAGTTCCAAAGGATGGCTTGATATTTCCTTTGAAAAGAAGGAAATCACTTAAAATCAAACATGAAATGATGATATTTTCTTTGAAAAGAAGGAAATTACTTAAAATCAAACATAAAATCCTATTCATCTATAAGATCAATGAGTTTTATGGTATAAGGAAATTGAACTACTTTGACATTAGCAAGACGATTAATCACCTTATTACTTTTTTAAAACGAGGACCAAATAAAATATTATCAATAAAAAAATTTAATAGACAAATTTTCTCAATAATAATGTTCAATCTCCAATCTTCAATCTTTCAAAGAATTATTTCACATCTTATTATCTCAACAACAAATTCACATTTAAAACAATATTTTTTAAATTTTAAAGACTACCAAAATTTTGACTTCATAATTTGTTTAAAACCCCAAAAGAAACTCCTCTTTCCCAAAAAAAAAGAAAGAAAGAAAAAGAAGCACCTCTAAATGACCCTTAAAACCAAAACACCATGTTAAAAGAACGGCATTCCAAAATTCATTTTGAAAAAAATAAATTCCAAAATTCATTTAAAAAAAAACACGACTCCAAATTTCATTTTTAAAGTTTTCTTTAGGAGGGATCGAGAAAAACAACGTTCAACTTGGAAGAAATAACAATAACAATAACAACTACACCCACAGAGTCCTCTTGGCTAAAACCCTGTCAAACCCTCTCACACCTATAATAACAATTTGGAGGCTTACGCTTTGCAAGTAAAAACCCTCTCGCCTTTCTCACGTAACACCATCTCAAAACCTACGGGGGGATTACGGCAATGGAGCGGATCCATTAGAGCGAGTAGAGGAGCTGGACTGGGCTCTATCCAAGCCAGAAATAATTTCACGTTCGCCCTAGTATTTTGTTCCAGCAGAAATAACATTCGGAAAGCCTAACTGAAGGAAAAATATCAGAAATGGAAATAGATAAAACGGTAAACTCGGTGGTGAAGCTGTACGAGCTACGTCTTTTGCGGTGCTCTCTGTCTAGCTATTCCACTCTCCCCTGCCCAGCTGAGGACCAAAGTGTGGAAAATTACATTTCACATATAAATACTGTGGTGGAACACATTGAGAAGGGGGAGTATGCCGAAGCCTTGCATTCTGAAGCCGCTCGCTTTGTTTTGAATGGCGTCTATAATGATGACTTTGTTTCTGAGTGTCCCAATTCTAAGGAAGGGGCAAATAAATTCTATAACCGCCTCGAAGATCGCGTTGCTGTTTTTCTCCGTGGCTCGGAAGGTTACGGTAATGAGAGCGCTTGGCTTGATTTTCTTGACTCTGATAAAATCAACAGCAATTTGGATAGCTATGCTTCATACCGAGCATTGCTTGTAATGGCCCTCGGAATTGCAAGTTTCTCTGTATTTGTTCAGTGCAATTTAACAGGGTAAGTTCATTGCCTTAAAGCATTTCAAATTGAACGTCTTAATTACGATGCTATTTTACGTTGATCATCTAGGTATGATAGCTAAAACCTCCTAATTAGCATGCTGGGGCACTCTCTCACCAAGCTGCCGGTCCCCATATAGTACGCAGTGTGGATTGTTCTTTTAACAACCAACCTCAAGCGACACTTTGTTGTTTCGCCTTGATAACATGTTACTTTATAGGGAGCCGCGACGACTTAATCATAGGACCTCTTAGTATGCTGGGGCACCCTAGGACTGAGCTACCAGCCCCCCCACAAAGGGAAACAAATGACTGTAGATGAAGGTTTTTTTGAAAATAAAGTATTCTGTAAGGGTAACTGTTCAGATTAAAGAACCAATTTGTTAAGGGTAAATTTGAAGAACATAGGATTCATAGTGCCACCTTTAAATCGTAAATTTTGATTGATTGTATATATTCTAGTGTTGTAAGCTTTTACTAACATAATAGATGTACATTAATGCAGGACTAATTTCTTAATGAGAGATATGCCTCCGTGTTAGGACTTGCTTTTAGTTTTTATAACATCAGCCACAGTTTTGGTTTTCTTGCAGTACATCATTAGTACTGTCATTTTTTGGAAATCAGCTGTGTGTTAATATTTACATTGCCAATGATCTCTATACTAGGGTATCCAAGTACTAAGTATCTCATTTAGGAAACATATGTAGTCCACAAGGTACATTATATGCCTTATATAGGGTGTTTTGTAGTTTACATGGTACATTGTATGCCTTATTTAGAATTTTTGTAATCATCTTTACGAGTGAAATAATTGCTTGATTATAAAAATCGGGTGCGGACTATATTTGCTGCTCTCACTACTTGTTTAATTTTAGTAAGTTTCATCGTTTTGAGTGTTGCAGGGAGCTGTGTGGGGTGCTTAACTAAAATTTAAAATGCAAATACAATCGTAGGTAGTGTTTTTGTTTGGAAAAAGACCACAATGCCCTTCCTTGGAAATCTTTTTTAGAAGTGATTGAAACTTGGCACCTATTGCTTTCTTGTAGAATATTGGAACAACTAATTTGATAAATTCACAGGGTTCATGATGTGTACTTAATGATTTAGATGTATTCAAATGATCCAGAAGACATGATTCACTATTATTTCTTTTACTAGATGGGTAGTCTTTGTAAAATGTAATAGTATTTTATTGAATTAATCCACTATATTATTTAATTACAGTCCACATGAAGATTTCCAAAGATTTCCTTTCAGCCATGGTTCAAAACAAGAGATGGTAATGCTAGACGAGCAAACAGAATGGGAGACATGGTCCTGTCAACAACTCATGTCTGATGGTTGTGATTTGCTTGGAAAATATGCCCTTCCTCAGGTATGTGATTACAAATTGAATAATTTATTATACAAATATATTATACAAATTTGTGTGTCTTGTGCACTTGTATGATATTGTAACTGTTTTTTTGCAATTAATGATATGCATATTGTTTGGGGGTCTTGTGTTCTTTTTCTTTCTCTTTCTGTTTGATTGTATTTCTCGTTCAGTCTTTAACTATCTTCAAAACAAAGATAAAGATATTGCATTCTATCTATTTGCATTTACATCAATCACATAATAGAAATGGGGGAGTCGGCCAATATACTTATTATTTTTTTCTAGTTATAAGTACACCAGGATATCCAACACCAACACTCAAAAGATGTGCATTAACCTCAAATAAAAAAAGAAAAAGTTATAGCACTGGGGAATTGTTTGGCGCATCCCTGACTGAGAGGATTGAACATATATCCTTGATATGCAACTGCTACTATAAATATAAACGATATCTTCCATTTAGTTATTAAATATTAAGTGAGGTGTCATCTGTTTTATTGATTTTATGACTAAGAATTATTTGTAGACGACATCCATCATCGCCTCCTATTCTTGAACATTCTGTTCATGATCAAAATTGACATGCTCTACAACTGGCAAGGTGTGGTAATTGTAGGTAAATCAAGTTGTTAAATTATGCCATCAAAGGTCAGAGTGGGTGGTCTTGTGACCAAAGGTAAGGTACTTGGAACTTGAACAGCAGGAATGACAAATGGAACTGTAGACGCAGAAGCTGAAGCTTCAAGAGTGGAAGCTGAAACTACCAAAATAGATGTTTGATGTTTCTATTGCTCGATTTATATACTAATGACCATCCAGTGGTTATCACTTCATTGGGAGGGATGGGAACAGGATCTGCCAAATTGCTAAATCCAAAAGATGTTTGTGTGGTAGTTAATCCCTTAGAATAAGAAGAATCATCAGTCACATGAGAAATTGAATGGACAATACTTGAAGTAGAATGAGCTGGATGATCAGATCTGAAAGTGTTGTGGGTAGGGGGAGTGGCTAACAGTTCTGAAGGATGTAAAACCTTTTAGTGATGGATTTCGGATCAGGTATTAAAGAAAAGAGTTGTGTTTCAATGGATGCCAACATTGCTACAAAGTTGCTTTGGATTTGGTTGTACACCAAATTTAGGACAGCTTTATATGCATTGATTTTTTTCAATATTCTCACCTGCTGGCTGCTTTTCATAGATCCAACTGTTTTTCCAACTCAGCATTCATTTGTTCTAATTTAAAAACTTTTTATTCCAATTATTAGTTTATTTGCTTGTACCTCCTAGGAAGCTATTCTTTCTTTCATTTTCTTAATTCTTCATACATTTTGAAGAGCAATATTTAGAATTGGAGAATACAACAAATGAGATTTCTAGAATGAGCAACGACTTTTATGATAGCCACCCCATGGATCCTAAGTTACCCAATGGAAGGAGAAAAGAAATTTTGGGATATTTCTATAAACTCTCTGATTGGACTAGTTACAAAATGTGAGAATATTGAAACTGGACCAAAAAGGTATAAAATCATTTCAGAAAAGAACATCACATTTAAGGTCATAGATGTGTATCATGCTTCTAATTCTCATCTTAATATATGGAAAGCCCATTTTCTTACTTCGCCTCAAAGAAATATCCATAAAACTGTGAAAGGGTTGGGCCAACCAAAGCGGTTCTTTCTTTCATTTTCTTTATTCTTCATACATTTTGAAGAGCAATATTTAGAATTGGAGAATACAACAAATGAGATTTCTAGAATGAGCAACGACTTTTATGATGGCCACCCCATGGATCCTAAGTTACCCAATGGAAGGAGAAAAGAAATTTTGGGATATTTCTAGAAACTCTCTGATTGGACTAGTTACAAAATGTGAGAATATTGAAACTGGACCAAAAAGGTATAAAATCATTTCAGAAAAGAACATCACATTTAAGGTCATAGATGTGTATCATGCTTCTAATTCTCATCTTAATATATGGAAAGCCCATTTTCTTACTTCGCCTCAAAGAAATATCCATAAAACTGTGCAAGGGTTGGGCCAACCAAAGCGGTTCTTTGCAGATGCAGTTGATGCCAAAGGAGAAATTGTTGTTTGGATTGATGTGTCATGTCCCCAAAATAGAACACCAAAAGTATAAAAATAACTGAACATTGAAATGCAAACAAATAAATGAAATAACAAAATACACATAAAAATATATATATATATATATCTATCTATATATATAAATACAAATATTAACAATTTAATATTATAATTGTAATAATTATAATATAATATTATAAATATTAATTAAATATATATAAAAACTAATACATAAAATAAATATATTAAAATAATAATAAGAAAATATATATTGTAGCAGCAAGGCTGCGATCCCATGTTAAAAGGCAGCAATCTGAAATGAAAAGCCATATTATATGGCAGCGACTGATAACAAAGGGCAACAAATAGATATCAAGGCAGTGCTCAAGTTTGAAACTCAAGGGCAGCGACCTCATCTTAATGAAAGATATTTAAGTTAAAAATTTGGTAAGGCTCAGGCCAGCGAATAAGGAACAGTTGTGACCTTTCCAAAGGGGCAGTAATAACAAAGGGGTGTGACCCCCAAGAAAAGAATGATATGAGATATATTATATATAAGAAAGAAAGTAGTATCTTCTAAAAAAAAAACCATCGATCATCTTCAGAATTATATTTATTATTCAGACAACGAATGCTGCAGAATATCAGAAGGGAATATAGAGATTTGAAAACCCAGATATAGGAAGAGTGAATAAGGAGAGAAATAGGAGTAATATCTGAGTATGACAGCAAATACATCAATATGATATAATCAGACTTGGAAGAAGAAATACAAGGGATAGAAGAGATATATGAGGACAAATATATATATATATATATATATATATACACATTCGATTATGCAATATTGATGCTTTCAGCAATTATTATATATATATATATAGAAGAAATACAAGGGATAGAAGAGATATATGAGGACAAATATATATATATATATATATATATATATATATATATACATTCGATTATGCAATATTGATGCTTTCAGCAATTATTAATCTTTATTCATAATTATTTATTGGATCTAATGTGTTTGTTTCTCTTTAAGCAATATGTTCTAACAAAAGCGATTGAAAAGAGAGAATTGAGTCTGAGAAGAATAAACATTCAAAAGCAGATCGGCCAGCAAACACAAAATCTCAGTTGCATGAATTATCTTGTGGTTGCAGAATTGTGAATTAATATATTTGTGATATGAATTTGATTAGTTTGTTATGCACATATCTTCACCATGATGGGAGAAGGGAGAATTGCAAAAGGGGTACATTGACAGGGCCCTCTTCTTGGTACGCTACCTGGGGGGGGGGGACAAGATGAGCCCACATGGGCCAAAGGGGTACTGCCTTTGGGCCTAGGAGAGGTGGGCCACCAGGACACCCTTTGTAACCTCTTTCCACTATTGTGGTGTAACAATACAGGGAGATCAATCATGGGGAAATGGAAAAGGATGGCAAGATGAGGGGATAACGGATAAATTAGAATCCAAACTAGGTAGGAGACCTCATATGAATGGCATGTGCCCCATGAGGCCACCTCATATGAATGGCATGTGCCACATGAGGCCAAGGAGAATGGTATATCGTCCTTGGGCCTAGAGAGGCTAAGTCACCCAATCGAGTCACTCTCTTCCATGCTCCCCCATGGTAATAATTGGATTAACAAATTTACTATGGATTTACTAATGTTTAATCATGATACTCTACTTGTTAAGTTATTATTGTAATTGATCTCTAACTTGTTTGCAGAGATTAAATCAAGCCAAGGTACCCTCTAAATTGCTTGGCAGATTGATAATTTAGGTTAAAATCAGTATAATTCCTATTAGGGACATTACATGATGCTTCCCTTACTTGGTTTCAAACTATGCTATTGCAAGATGTCATTTTGTTTCTTCTCTCTGAGGATGAGAGAAAATGTAACCTAGGTTCCTATTAATTGTTGAAAAAATGAACAAGAGTTTAAAGAATAACAACAGACCTTTTTTTAAGAACAAAAGTTCTTGTGCAGCTTGGAAAGAAATTCTAAAAAATTATAAAAACAATGTTTTAAAATATTGAATGGATATTCTCCTTGATGTAAGTTTCTTGGTCTCCTTGGCACCTATCCAACACTTCTTGAGGTGGAAGAATAGTGAGGGCACACTGCTTGAACACAAAGAAAACTTGTAGTCTTGAGCAATGAGTAGTAATGGAGTTTTGGGTGAGTGGGGAATGAAAGGTAGGAACATATTTTTTCTTTGTGTTGTTTTAACTTTTATGTGTTGTTAGTGACTTATAAATCACTTTATAGGTTTAGTTAGGGCCAGTTTTTAAGATTTTTGCATTTTTTAATTTAAAAAAAATTGATGTTTTTATGTTTGGCAGGGAATGGGTTTTTCTTGGTTTTAGCTACATACATGGGCTGAACCCATGCACTTAGGTAGAGCCTGGATTGGGTTCTATACCCAGTCCAAACTGGTCTAGGTATGGGATTGCTTTTTAGCGAATCCAGTAATAGAGAAACCATGTTGTGGCTTTTGTCGAACCAATTTCATACTAACTAACCTTCCATTCACTTACTGGAATTATTTGGAACGATTGTTTTTCTTGTTAAAACTTAAGTCTGTCTTGAAGTGAGGCATCATTGATCCAGTTTGGAAATCTTTTAGTTAGAAAATCAAAGTATCCTGGGATCAGAGTTTTGATTGTAGGAGTTTGTGGACTATTTTTTCCCTCTTTTGAAAGTGGCACATCTGATTTTAATTAGAAATTTAACATGTTTGAATTGGGAAAGTTGGCCAGTTTAATGAGCTCAATGCGCAGCTCATAATATATGTTAAGACATTTGACTGAGATATTATTGTTAGTGGTTGGTTAGGTTAATCACTATACTCATATCAAGTAATTGTATAAGCATGTATGCAAGTCTATACATGCATGTAGAACTCTACCTTTATGGGATATGTGGGTGATGACAGCCTGATAAAGTGTTAGAAGCTGGTATCAATTTCCAAATATGGAAGCGAATACATTTTGGATGACTTTGAGAACCTATTGACAATTTTGTGGTCTAATTTTATGTTTGTGAACATGTCTGAAAAATTTATATTAAAGGGGCTGAAATCCATTTAAATGTTTAGGAGCTTATGAGCAATACCACATGAAAAATAAGAACAGGATCACGATTTACTTTATACACGTGGCAAAGATGACATTATGATTACATGTCTTTGTTGGTATTTAGGTGGGCTAGCCAACATAGTCATACCAAGTTGTTATGTAAACATGTGATAATGTATGTTGAGGTGAGGAATCGTGTTGTGAGACTGTAGGTTTGACTGTGTAGTTGCCTAAGGTGTATGTATGCTTCGGTTTCGTCCCACCATTTTTAAAAGTCACTCCAAATTCATTCAATACTCCTAACAACTGTAAGTGGTTGAACATTTAAATTTTAATATCACTTTCTATTGTTGTTTCATTGTAATTCATGCATATGAGGTATACAACTACAATTTGATTGTATATGATTTACTTTAATGCATGCAACAACAATAATATTTTTTCATTTCTTGTGTTCTTTGTTCTTTCTTTGTCTATATGTAAGACATCATAAAAAATGGTTTTAAAAAGTGTTCTCTTGGTTTGCAGTATTTTGTTCTTGCCAAAATATTGCTGTTGAAAACAAGACAGATTACAAATGAGTATGATAATATGCCTATCATTTGGCCCAAAAGCATTTCTTGGTGGTCATCTCGTCTGCTCTTGGTTCAGCAAAAACTCTTGGATGAAAGGTCTCGTTCTTTGCATGATCATTTGCAAGTGACAATGGAAGAGACTTTGAAGCATTTTGGTCAATCCACTAATGTTATGGGCTACTGGGAGAATGAGTTACACAAAGGAGATGTTTCTGTTATAGTAGCAGCTGCAAACCTAGAAGCTGGCATCAAAGAACTTGTGTACAGTTATGTTGATCGTGCAAGGTAGGCATTTTGGAGGCATATTATATGTCTATCTACAATAACTATATTGTTATGTTGTTGGTTCTTCATGAGAGGCTTACTTATAAATCTATTTTAATTGAATAATGTGTGGCTCACTTATTGCATGCAAACTGAAAATGTTATCATCTGAGTTATTGTTTAACTTTGTAGTTTGGCACAGTTTGAGCTTTCTGCTGCAAATATTTAGTAAGCAATGATATACTTGATGAATATTCCCCATGCTTTAGATTATTCTCTCTTTGAAACATATTTTATAGTGGCTGTTATTGAATGGATGCACATAAACAAATATGTATCCTAATAGTTGTATTGATACACAATCCATAAGAACGTGATCACTTCTTGATTTTCTGAAGATGAATTTCTTCAAGTTTAGGAGTTTAATTTTTTGAATAGCATGTTATACAGATGCTCTTGTATTATTTGTCCTTCAGAGTCTGAGAACTTTGTATTTTTCTGAGAGACTGAATGTGACATTAAATATCCATGCTAAAATTTCTTTAAATGATGCATGTGAAGCTCTTCCTTTGTTTAGGTTGTAATGTGTTTAAATTATGAGTTTATCATTCAGTTATCCTCTGTAAATCTTCATGGAACTGTTTCTGTATCTTATATGTGACTATGTTTCGTGTTTCAAATGATAGGCTGATAATATTATTCATATGCTCAAATAACAGTTAATAATAAATATGCCTGATATACAAAATGTATTTTTTGGTTTTATTTTTTATAGTAGTTATAAATTTTTTACATGTTATATTTATTTTGACTTCATATGATATTCAGCACACATGTTTCTGGATGGTCAGTCTTTTTTCAGGTTTGGTAAGTTACACAGAACATGCTTCTAGCGGACATATTTCACTTTCTCATCTAATTAAAGTTAGTTATTGGCAACTTAGATCATACATCTATTGTTGGTCTTTGCACATCGAGGATCCCCTAAATGTAATATCAATATGTTATCTTTGTGTTGACACAAATTGCTCCATAGAGAGGATGAGTGGAGGAGTCACAATTTTTGCTTAAGACTTTCTAAGAAAACTAATCTTTCCTCCAAACTAAGCTGCTTCTATTTTTCTTCATAAGGTTCTTGAGAAGGCCATTTTTCTGTTCTGATAGTATTCTTTCTAGACTTTAGTTGTAAGAATTTCTCAAACAACTGATGATTATGGATGACCTGACATGAGCAGGTTTGATTTTGCATTAATTACAATTTATAGGGCATTTAATGCCCCATATTGATTAGCAATCTGAAATTCAAAGTGAAGGACACAGATATTGAGGCAGGTCAGTAAAGAGGTTGGACTGGCTTTGACCTTGCTGAATTTTTTTATTGTTGGATTTTTGTAAATTGTCTTTGACAAAGTGGGGGAGAAATTTGACTTTTTTAGTCATTTTGACCACTTACCTGCTGCATTAATTTGTTGAAGGTGTGAACAGGAATCGGGTAGGCTTGATCAGGCTTTGATAAAATATTTTCAAAATTTCTATGATAGGTAAACTGACTGTCTGGTGAACTCCATTTGGAGATCAGACCATCTAAGTTCTTTTTTAAATTTGTATGTACCTTTAATTCTAAAATGCAAAATCTTAATAACTATGGAAGATGTTTGGACCGGATTAACCCAGTATTTATCTTCATCAACTGACATGTTGGACAAAATCCATAGTTCCTATGATAAAATAGGTGGTTGGGTAAAACCCATAAATGCACACAGTAGTTTGGGTGTGTTGGTACAATCCTTGGTTTCCATTCAAACATGTGAATATTGTATACTGTTTACTAGTTTAGGTGATTAGGCTTAACCAATGGTCACCATCATAAAAATGGATGATTGGAGTAGGATCTGTGAGCACCCACAAGAGCCAGTCTATTAGTATAACCATAGTTACCAGACTCAGATTTGGCACAAACTCCGCAAGCTGTTTTTTGTCTACTTGGACTTGGATTCAACACAGACCCAGTAAACTGAATTTTGTCAGACTCATGTTCAAACTCAGACTTGCACAAAAACTTGGCAATCTTAGAAAAGCATCATATATAATATTTTCAAAAAACACAATTTTTTTAAAAACTTTGTCTAGACTTGGCCAGACTTCTGAGTTTGGAAAAACGAGTCAGCAGGCCTTGTTTGGCCTGCTTGGACCTGGAACTGGGAGACATGCTTTGTACTTGGCCAGTCTTGTAACACTGGGGATAACAAATGGTTTACTTGATGTACTGATTATCAGAGGAAAACCCATGAAGGCTATGGTAGTTGCTTTGGAATCTTAAACCGACGAAGATAATTAATATCTTGGCAATCTGGTCGCTGATTGTCCCATTACTGAGTGTACCTGATAGTGAGATAATCCTGGTAAAAGGAATTGAATAAATGAATAAATCATATTCTAATTGATCAGTGATGGAAACAATGTTGGATAGAGTCTGAAATAAATGATGCCTCACGATGTTGAACATTAAGGGGGGACCCTTACATTCTAGACGTTTGTGATTGTGTAGTAACTTATGTTGGGCATGAGTATTCATTCTACTAATAATTAGTCTTGTATTTTTTGTTGGGTGCAGGTGCAGGTGGGAGGAATCATAGCTTGTATCCTCTTAGTATATGGGTTTATCATAAGTAAAGCATGCAAAAAACCATTCACTCTGTTGTCTATAGCTGAACTTGACCTCAGAAATATTCATTCTATTGCTCACATACAAGTACAGGGGCAAA
This sequence comes from Sequoia sempervirens, assembly GCA_007258455.2. Taxonomy (NCBI): domain Eukaryota; kingdom Viridiplantae; phylum Streptophyta; class Pinopsida; order Cupressales; family Cupressaceae; genus Sequoia; species Sequoia sempervirens. The sequence continues at coordinate 354,508,778 of VDFB02000008.1, read as the reverse complement.
TTTTGTACAATTTGCACCCTAGTTGATCTTTTGACGAAGAGCTTTTATAAAATTTGTGCGATAAGTACAGTTCCCCTGAATAAACAATTGATGTCTGGTTGTAGCATTACCAAAAGAAACACATTGTGATTAGAGTATGTGAGGCAGTGGTTCAGATCTAGGACATATATTGAATAGATCCACCAAAGGTATGTACTTGTTGAGTCTTAGTACAAGCACCTATGAAGGCATAATGCATGGCTGAACAGAGCATCTTAGTAGGCAATTATACCTATACTTGCAGAAACAAGTGAAAAACATAGATTGTTACAGTATGTTGGCTATAATTAACAGAAATCCAAAGCCTTTCTCTGGAAATGTAGAACTCAATTGAAGAAACTAATGGGCACAGTTTTCACATATTTAAATTTTAAAGTTAAAATACACTGCCATTAAGGCTGGTAGAAATAAAAATGTCCTTTCACAGATTCGTTTATTAGATTCAGCTGTATCTTGGTATGACAAAGTCTTCAAAAGAAATTTGGGATAACCTGAATGCTCAATTTAGATTAAAAAAGTGTTAATTGCAAATTTTCTACTAAAACACCATCTTTATAAATTGAAATGGTCTGTGATACAATAATGTTTAGTCCATGCTTCAAAAATTCATGACTCAACAAAACTTGGTAGGCCTAATTTTGACTTGGACTGGGTGACTTGGCAAAACTCAACAAATTTAAAAAATACTTAAATTATTTAAATTGGTGAAATTTGACAAATTAAAAAAAAAATGTATATTCATTAACTCAGCTTGCCAAAAACTTGGCTAGGTGAATTAATGGGCGGTTACTTGGTGGCAAAAATAATTTGTGAGTCCTTGGTGAGTTTTTGATTTATGGGTTAGTCTCATAACAAATAATTGTCCTTAAGAAGCAACTGACACAAGCAAGTGCTAGTAAAGATGATGATTGTGTGTCACTAAACAACTTAATCCCTTTGCAACAACAGTGTAATATTTTTTCATTCAAGCAATTTTTATTACAGTTCTTGGAAGCTTTGTGTGTAGATGAAAAAGCGAGCATGCAAATGAACTAACTAAATTAATCCATTTACCCACAATTAGATATAACACTCAAATTAAGCATATAGGTTAGCAAATATTAATGAAAACAAATAAAGTTCTCACCAAACTAACCCTTGTTGCACCATGGAATGGTGGTTGTGCTATTGGATGGTTGGATATGAGTGCTCTTGCTAGCAGTATAATGTTGCATAAGAGGTGATTTGATGAAATGGCTACGGGTGACCTTCAATTTATAGATTTTTGGAGAAACCAATAGATGGATAGGCTTAAAAGATGAGATCAATGGCTCATAATGGTTGAAAGCCATGGGGAGATGAGAGAAGAACAAGTGTCCTCATTTGGTTGGAGGAGATGGATGGAGAGGGATTGAGGAGAAAATCAAAGGTGGAGATTCTCCTAGGGAAGATTGGGTGGACAAGAGGGAAGGGGTAGGATGGGCAAGTCCTTTGACTGAAGACCATGTCACATGTACAAAGGCCCATGCCTTGTGTCCAAAGGACCCATGCCTATGTACACGTGGGGATGTGCATGATTTGAATGGAGTTTGACTAGGATTTGGTTGTGCAAGTGGGGGGATTAAGGGGCTAATTGATTTTAGCCCACTTAATGAAAAGTGGAGGAAAATAGACAAATTATATAAATAAGATATTAAGATATTTGGGATAAGGATAGGGGACTTAGGTAAATAAATAATTGGATTTATTTACCTAAGGTGGATTATAGGAGAGGAATAATTAAATGGTTCAGGCTAGAAATAGGTGCAGGTGAATAGTAATTAAGAGTGATTTTATTAATAATAAAAATAAGGGGATAAAAATTGGATAATTATGGTTATATTTGATCAATTATAGAGAAAATAGTCAGTTAATGACGATGGTCAATTTTAGGTGTCTACACTTTGATTTCACTCTTCTTGCAAATGAAAAATGGTTGAATGAAGATGGAATAGAATAGATTCTGTTTTTTCAAAACACAGTAGGCAACAAAAAGTTTAAAAGAAAGATTATCAGGCAGGAAGGAATGCATTGCTGGCACTGTGACAGATTGGGACATATGGCATGGGATTGTAAGAGCAGAATTCCCAATCTTCGTAAAGCTAGAAGTTAGATAAAAGAAAGAAAGGAAACACAATATGGGCATTGGTAATAGTGAAGATGAAGTCATCAATAAGGAGGGATAGGATGGCAACGGTATTAATAGTAATTGTAATGGGTATCAGTTTTAACTGGTAGAGCTCTACCTTTGAGGAGTTATTGGCATCTTGTTGGAGCCAGCTTTGTTCCAGATTGTTGAGGGAACAACAAGGTAGACAAATGATATATATATATATATTTTTTTTAGTTATGAATGTACAAAGCAGTTGATCTTGAGAGTAGAGTGGCTAGAACTTCTAACTGTTAAATTCCCTCAATAGCACTTAGGTATAGGTTCTTCTGTTTGTTCTCTGGAGCAAATATAAGATGCATTTCTTAAGAAAAGCAGTCACACTTTAGTATCATCTCGAGCCTAAGAACCCTTAATAATCATTTTAACAAAAAACTTACAAATAAAAGTGAACCACCTTTGTTCTAGATTTGCTGAGGGAGCAACAAAGTAGACAAACGATATATATTTGTTCTAGTTATATGTACAAGGTAGTTGATCTTGAGAGAGAGAGAGTGGCTAGAACTTTCTAACTGTTAACTTTCCTTAATAGCACCTAGGTCTAGGCTCTTATATTTGTTCTTTGGAGCAATATAAGATGCATTTCTTAAAATAAAGCAGTCACACTCTTGCATCATCTCAAGCATAAGAACCCTCAATAAATCAATTTTACAAAAAGCTTACAAATAAAAGTGATATCTGAACTTAGATGAAAGTAACATGCTTATTGCTTCCTCACACAACACATTAGTTCCAAATGAAATGCAAGAGGAAGAAGAAAAATGTTCTTGTGAACAATATTACCAATAGGAAGTTGAGGTTGGTGGATGAGAGAATTGTTATTGCTCCCACAATTAAGTGCCATTTTCCTTTATCACATTTGGTTTTGCTTGTAGCAATTCAAGGCCTGCACACATTCATGCCAAAATTCCCTATGTCCACATACTTCCAACTAATAGATTTTTTTTTGTTAAATAAGCTCATCAGTCAATATTACTTTGCTAAAGCTAATACCATCGAAGTGAATGCTTTGAGTTTGAGTGCATTCCATGTGTTAGGCTCTTGTATATCCCTTAAAACCCTTAGGTGTGCCAAATGAGTTGATCCAGTTTTCCTAGTATTTTGTTGGCTTCATTAAAGATTTAGCTTATTAATATGGTTCATTCTTCCATCCTAGGATTTTCTTTTATTCTAGTATTGTTATATTGTAATTTGATGTACTTTCAATTCCTATTGACCTATTTTGGTCATTTTGTACTAGTGTAACAAAACTCTGACTTGGCTCATACTTGTCAAGCTGATTTTTGACTTGGACTCGGATTCAAAAATTGAAGAAACCATAAAATATAGAGATTTTCAAGGATTATAAACTTTTATCATGCACTCTTCAATAAATAAGCTTTAAAGACACAATAAACTAATCAAATAGAAGCTATTTTGATCATATGCACAAGTATACATTGATCGCGAGTATAAAAGCAGATTTGAATTGAAGGGAACAACATTTTTAAATATATAATTTTTTTCAAGTGTTTTAGGTGCACAATACTCATGGATTATGATATCCATGACATCAAAAACAAAGGAGCCTAAAATTCACAATATGGAGTCATGAACTATGGTAGAAAGGAGCATGTATCCCTAAGCTTAGCATTGCTAGCTCTATGTGGAGTCATGTGCTTGTATCTTAGACAAGTGCACAAATGCTGCTATAGTCATAGGAGCATTACTTAGGATAGGGTTGGACGTAGCAAACTATAAGTATAAAAGTAATTCAATCACTAGGAATTTAATTGAGAAAAAATTGAAAGAATAAAAAATGTTTTGCTTCTACTCTAAGATAGCTCAAAATGATTAAAAAAAAATTTAGAGCGGGGTTTTGGGGGCAGTTCTCCTTGTGGGCATTTGGAGGCAATGACCCCTCTTGCATCTGCATGGCCCAAGATGATTTTCTTTTTTTGTCTTTTTTAAAAAAAACTAGAACGGGGTTTTGGAGGTAGTTCCCCTTGTGGGGTTTGGAAGCAATGCTCCTAGTGGGGTTTAGGGGCAGTGACCTGTGTGGGGGACTAGGGACAGCACCCATGGCGCATTCCTATCATGATATAGGGCAAGGTTGAGGGGTGGAGCCCTTGCCACCAAGCCCAAATTAAAGCCTTTGAGACCACATAGACCTTCATGGCGCTTGTTATTTTTCATAATCTTAGCACTTATAAGTTATAACCATCCTTCAAACATTTCAAAAAATGATTGACTTTCATGCTTTTACATTTAAGCATTTTCAATTTTTTTTTCTATTTTTCTTCTTTATTTTCATAGACCCGGCTGAGTCTACCAGTTGGGACTTGCTAAGTCCGGTGAGTTTGGCCAGACTCGCTGGGAATCCATGTCATGAGTCCTTGGGTCTCTGTTTGGTCAGCTTGGTTCAGTCTAGGCAAGTCTTGGTGAGTCTTGTAATTATGTTTTGTACAATGATTTACTTTTTATATATGTTTTTCATATTAATATAAATGTACAGACATATAATTCCTGTGCTAATCATATTTCTTCCGTTGGTTTTTCATTACTGTGTATTAATGTATCACGATATTGTCTGTACCACATAGAAACATTTATGGTTTGGTTGACATGATGATAGTTACTGTTACAGGCAATTCTTCAAACAAGCAGAAACAGCATGTGGCTTGAGACTTTCTGTTACCGGTGCACTAGGCTTCCGTACAGTTTATCAGGTACTTGATCACACTAGAAATAAGAAATTAAGGATATTTTTCCTGGGGAAGGATTTTCATCCTGTATTTCTTTGTTCCACAGACAGAAGCAAAGGCTCAAATGGTTCTGGTAGCAGCCCCCTTGAATGAAGAGAGTGATGGGAGAAGTGACAAAGTTCAAATGGACAATTCTCTAGTGCACAATAAGAGTAAAATTCTGGAGGAACATACTGAACACTCATCTAATGATTATGAAGACAATGACATACTGTTAGCTCCAAGGTTAATTGATGAAGTGGAAAATGGAGGAGTTTCCACGAGTGTTGAAGATGCTAGTCAAAGCAACTCAAAGATATTTGATAGCATTAAGCAGGCAGTGATATTGGCAGAATGTCTTGAAATTAAAAAGAGTACACCAGATGATGACATGCAGGGTATGTTCCCTATAATGTTGACTTAAGCATGAGCAATCTTTAGTTAGATATGTTATACCAATATTCAAGTTGTGGTCTGACTATCATATATTTTCAAATGTGTGTACATTCGACATTTGTACTTTTATAGATGCAATTTTTTTCTTTTCATTGAATTGAATTCTCTGTATTGTTTGGGATAAAGAAGATGGAGCATCTGTAGGGGGCCCCTTCCCACAAATCCTATATCAGAAAATAGCTGAAATGATCATTAGGGACCTTGATTTATAATATCAACTGATGGTTTTGCAAGATACCAAAAGCCTAACAACATATGCCATATACTTTGTGTATAACTGGCAGAATGGAAGAAAGACTGCAAAGTGCAAACTATAAACATAGTAGATTAATATCTGAATTTTCCTTTTAGATACACTCAGAGTAGAGGAAGGTGGCAACCTGGCATCATGATCTTTTTCACAGATTAGTCTGTGGATGCCTATCTTTTTTAAAACACAGTGCCACTGATAGTTGTTGCCTAGTTCCCAAAAGACTACAATGTGGTCGATTATGAACAGAACTGGAAATAAAAAGGACAATGGCTGAGAAAGACAAGTAGCAAGAAACCATGGACTGCAGTTAGCATTAAAATTGGCATCATGCAAACAATATCTGGAACTGAACAAGATTAGATAGCTCTTTGTGCTGCACCAGTGCCCCCACCTCGATTCTTGTCATAATTATGGAAGTGAGATTATTAAGATTCAGATTACCAGGGGTATTGACATTTATTTTACAAAACTTGGATTGGACGTGATTAGATGCTATTCCTGCTGTACCAGTTCCTCCACATTGATTCCTGCCTGCACACTTAAACTGAGCATTCAGATTGCCAGGGATTTGTGCACCATTCCTTTCCAACAATTTTTTGATGCAGGCTATCAAATATATCCAATTTTGCCTCAATTTATTCATGGTCAGTTACCAATACATTGTACTCGGCAGTCTCCAGAGCCTCATATTAGTTGTTTTCTGAATGAAAAATGTAAGAAGCAAAGCTGATTACAACAGGATTATTGGTGGCAATGATCATATCCAAATAATGGATGTTCCTTCTGATGCAGGTGTCTCCCTTGTCAACAAACAACATCTCTATTTCAGCAGCTCCACTCTCTTTTTTTTCAGTGTCCATCTCAAAACCCACTTTAAAGAAATTTTTGTAGTCATCTTTTGGCAGAGTAGCTTTTGATTGTAAAATCCATTTCCTGAATAAATCCTCCTTGAGTAGCCTGGGATGATGTTTTATCAATCCTCTTTCCTCAGTTCCTAGATTGGGAATTTACCTGACTCAGAGAGCAGTGTGTTAGTTTTATGATCAGATTTAATGCACAGAAAATTAATTCAAAATCAGACACAATAACACAGCAGATACCCTGGGAAAACCCTCCTCTTGAGGGAGAAAAACCCAGCAACAAATATAACTCTTATATATATGAGCAATGGCAACAAGTATCTTTACAATGAGGCCACACACAAGGCCAATAAACAGCACCAGCAATGGTTGTAGCACACACTAATAGTCTGCCCTTCAATCTGCACTTGAATAGACTCACAATCTGCTCCTATATGAATTCGCATTACTCTTCTTGAAGAACTCGCACTTAATGGAGAAGGAGATCGAACTTTTCTTTATGCTTGAATGAAGGAAAGTGACCTTCTATATATACATTGCTAGATAGGTCGCACCTTTACAAACGACTAGGTCGGCCATCAAGGAATAAAATACAAATAATAATAATTAAATTACTATGAAGGTCGGCCAAGGAAGAATGATACAAGGAAGGTCGGCCAAAGTAAAGTTGCCATTAACACATATAAATAAATTATATCTTCATTCGAGGCTGGAAGAATTGAGCCCGAAGCTGCTAAACATCAACACTCCCTCTCAGCTAGGGAGAAATACTTCCAGCTGCAAAAAAAAACATATCACCTCATCGTGATGTCTACCACAATGGCTACAACCAAATGTGGAAAGGAAGAATATCACCTCATCGTGATATCAAATATCACCTCAACATGACATCAACCATAATGGCTACAACCATGTATGGTATGTACAAGTGTTCATTACTTGCGTGATGTTGTCACCTCAACATGACTTTCACCATGGCTCTCCTAGAGGGTGAAACACAAGTACAAAGAAAAATCATCACGGACTCTCTTACGTGATGTTGTCATGGAGTCACACACATGACATCCACCATGGCTCTCCCAGAGGGTGGAATCAAGGGATTTCACCTCGAACTTCTCTTACAAAGAAGAACTCATTAATCAAGGGATTTTACCTCAAACTTCTCTCACAGAGAAGAACTCATTAATCAAGGGATTTCACCTTGAACTTCTCTCACAGAGAAGAACTTGTAAATGGTAAAAGTTACTTGTATTAACAAGAGAAAAAGTTACAATATATAGAGAGCTTACATAACTGTAGATATTAAATATATCTACCTACCAAAAGTTACTGTAGAAACAGTAACAGCTAAATAGACTAAACATAACATTGACCATGATTCTAACACCCTCCCTTAATGGTCAATCCATCAACAACACCAAGTTGCCCCATATTTATCCGGGGTCAGAGACTTTGAAAATGTCTGCAGTCTGATCTGCTGTTGGAACATACTGCAGCTGAACTGATCCGTCTTCTACCAGCTTGCGGATGTAATGACAATGAAGCTCGACATGCTTGGTACGTTCATGGAAGACTGGATTGACAGTTTCAGCACCCCTTGATTATCACAATGGAGATAGTAGGCTCCATTGATTGTCCAAACAATCCTGCAAGGAGCTTACGAAGCCAACTGCCTCCCAGCTGCCATACAAGCTGCAATATACTCTGCCTCTCTGTACTCAAAGAACAGAGACTGCTTTCTTATTGCACCAGAATCATAGCAGATCCTAAACTGAAGCAACATCCAGAGGTGCTTATCTGAACTGACACTCCTTGCCCAATCAGAATCAATAAAACCATGTAGCTCAAGTCCACATTTTGAAGAGATATCTCAACCCATATCCAACTGTGCCACGCAAGTATCTCAGGATATGTTTTGCTGCAACAGGATGTATTTGTCTCGATTCACACATGAATTGACTAAGTGCACTCACAGCATAACAGATATCTGGTCTAGTGTTAACTAGATACATCAAGGACCCAATCAATTGTCTGTACATCGTAGGATCCACCAAGTTTGAACTAGCTGCAGCCTCTTTCAGCTTTTGCAAGTTGGTCTCCATAGGTGTAGACATGGATTTGCAATCCATCATACCAAAACTCTTCAGAATGTCAATAGTGTACTTCCCTTGACTCAGAATGAACTCAATAAGTCTTTGTCATTCTTTCTAAACCAAGGAAGTAATGTAACCAAGATCCTTCATTTCAAATTCAGAAGCTAACTCCTCTTGATTGATAATTGCAGTTGATTAAATCAACATGAACAAGAAATAGATCTTCTTCAGTAAGAATTAAATCAACATAAAGAATCAAGATCAACTAGATTACCATCTTCTTTAGGTTCAGTAGGCTCCTTGTAAGAACCCAACTAGTTCTTTGCTTCTATACTATTCTGCTATTGAATGCACTGTCTGAATTTGTTTTGGTGTTTTGAATAGATATATTGTTTTTTTTTGGTGTTTTGAGGGTTTATTGACATACAAAACAAATAACATAAAATTGAAACTAATTACAATAATCTGAAAATTCTGAAACAACTGAACTACTGCTGCAATGAATCTTTATTTCTCAAGAGGATGGGAAATTACGTTATTTTCATAATAAAAACAATGGCAACAACAACATGGAACCTGATTTTTATTTGATTTTTGCCTTGCCTTCAACCGGAACTGAAGCATTTCACTATTCACGACAGCATTGTAGCATTTTACTGTTCACGGCCGTACTGTAGCAGCGAGTACAAACTTTAATAAGCAATTGATTAATCTTTAAATATTCTGATCTACAATGAAACCCCTATAAATTTCTGAATCTTCCTCACAACTGCTGAAACTCTCTAGATACCAAATTCGCTGGATATTTCACCAGTTCAAATGGAGACTCACAGAAGAAACTACGTTCTTCAATGGCAATGGCTGAAACCCTTCTCAGAGCACAAAAACTTGTTTTCAAAATGATAGCAATAATAATGGATACCTCATTCTTCATTTCTCAAGCAAATATATGCCTCCAAAAACCTTAATCGAAATTCCTCTTCAAGGCTGCGATTTTTTTAATGAAATAACATTAAATAAAATCATTAACATTTAATTGAATTAAACTTAGGGAAAGCTTTTAATAATTCTCCTCCAAAATAAAATACTCAATTGGCCCCATTCGATGTGTTATAAACCCAGCACTTAAGTGATTTAAATATAAAGTCAATTTAACTTTATATTTAATCATTAATCATTAAACATGCTGGAATTCACTGAAATAATCATAACTCTCTCAATATTGAGAATCTGGCCAAACCGTCTGAAATGGGAGTCCAAGAAATTATTTCCCAAGTGCCTAAAAAGACATGCTAAAAATAGCAAGAATCACTCAAATGAAGCCTAAATCAAACTCTCTAAGCTCAAACCAACCACTGAACTTTGAGAAAGCCAAAAACACTGAACAACCCAAACCTCTTGTGTCCAAACTGACCCCCCTATCCATCTGTAATAGCCTACAAGGGTCCAATAATAGGCTAAACCACAGCTAGACTAAAGTATCTAGCTAGAAGGGAACATCACAGTCCGCCCCTCCTGAAATTGCTTGTCCTCAAGCAATCTCAACTCTGGATGCTGTAAAATCTCCTCACTCTCCCAAGTAGCATCCTCAACCGGCATGTCCCTCCATTTGACCAAATACTCTCTGATAGTGCGCCTCCTCAAATTCCTTTCCCTGAACTCAATGATAGCCTCAGGTACTAACACCAACTTTCCCTCATCATCCAAGGGAGGAAGCACGGTGGAAGGAACAATTTGATGTCCTAATGCCTTCTTGAGACGTGATACATGAAAAACATTATGCACTCTGCTATCTGCCGGAAAATCTAACTCATAAGCCATCTCTCCAACTCTCTTGATCACCCTGAAAGGCCCATAGTAACATGGCTTAAATTTCTCGGCACCACTCTTTTTGAGAGTGGACTAGCGGTAAGGCTGTAACATCAAATATACCATATCACCTACCTCAAAGGTCCGCTCATTCCTCTTTTGATCAGCATACTGTTTCTGCTGATTCTGTGCCTTAGTGATATTCTCCTTAAGAGCCTTTACAATGTCCTGGCTCTCCTGTAATAAGTCTCCAGCACTAAGCACTCTACTATCTGATAGCAACAAATCCATGAAACTGGGTGCCTCATATCCATATAATGCCATGAATGGTGACATCTGGATAGACATGTGATAAGTGGAATTATAACAATACTCACATAAATATATCCACTTAACCCAAGCCTTCTGCTGCCCTGCTATGTAATTCCTGAGGTATCCCTCCACCCATTTGTTCACTATCTCTGTCTGACCATCTGTCTGGGGGTGGTAGCTAGTACTCGGAGTGAGCTCTGTCCCGCACAATCTGAACAACTCCTGCCAGAAGTGACTCATAAACTTGCTGTCCCTGTCGCTGACAATGCTCCGTGGTAAGCCATGCAACCTGAATACCTCTCTGAAGAATAAATCTGCCACTTGCGTAGCGGTGTATGTAGCAGTGATCGGGAAGAAGTGGGCAAACTTCGTAAGCCGATCAACAACAACATATATACAGTCTCTACCCTGGGCTCTTGACAGTCCTGTGATGAAGTCCATGGAAAAACACTCCCACTTCTTGTCAGGAATCGGAAGTGGCTGAAGTAAACCGACTGGATAAGAGTGCTCCTGTTTATTCTGTTGGCAAGTAGGACACTCTCTAACATACTATAACACCTCAGCTTTGAGCCCTTTCCAAGAAAAACGCTCACGAATCTGCCGGTAGGTTTTATAAAAACCTGGATGTCCTGCCATAGGTGAGTCATGATAAACTCTCAACACTATCCTCCTCACCTCTGACCTTGGCACCAAATAAACGCGCCCTTTGTAAATGATGAGCTCTTAGAAGATTGAGGCTTCCCTTTGTTCTTAGCAAAAGATTTGGCAGAGAACGCTTGTTCTGTGGAGGATGAACTGGCACTGCTTCCAAACTGCTGTCTCCAACGATCCTGTTGTAGAAGCTTGTTACACAAGTCTGTAAACTTCAAGTCAACATTTGTTGAAGTGATATTGACCGTCTCAATGAAATGCTCGTAAGACTTTGGCAAACTGTTTAGAGTAATGACGACCATGTCCTCTTCCTCCATCTTTTGACCAATGGCTTCCGGCTGGTCGCGAATCTCCTTGATCTTTGTCAGATGCTCTTGAAGAGTGGTGTGCTTCTCGTCCATCATTATTGAAAAAAGCATGTTCTTAAGAAAAAACGCACGACTCTTATCTGACATTTCATGAAGATCCTTCAGGGTTGTCCATACCTCAGCAGCTGTTTTTCCTGACGGCACTTGTGGCAGCTGGTCGTCAGTGACTGAAAGCTTGATGAGCATGATGGCTTCACGGTTGCGTTCATCCCATTTATCCTGATCCTTTCCGGCTACAATGGGTCGAGGTGAGTGCCCCAAGACGACTTGATTGAGACAACGATATTCAAAGATCGTCAACATACGCTGCTTCCAGGTGTTGTAATTCTTCCCGTTGAACTTCTGGCTGCTTTTGAGCATTATGTTCGTGAGAGATGCCATCACGTACCTCGCGGTCAAACTGGTGAAGGCAAGATAATGCAAAGAAAACAAAAATACAGAAACCCGAACACGGATTTTGAGGTTTTACTGAAAACCCAGAAAAGATAAATAAAAACCCAGAAGGATGGAAGAATACCTAGAAAATTTTGACAACACAAATTTTGAGGCATAGAAAACGAGGTACCCAGAAAAATTTGAAAGCAACCCAATTGAGATCTCGAAAATCCACCAGGAATCTGCAGGCAGAAAATTTTTTCGACTTGAAACTGAGCCACAAATTTTGAGGCACAGAAAACGAGGTACCTAGAAAATTTGAAGACCGACCCAGTTGAGATCTCAGAAAACCCAGAAGGAATTTGCAAGCAAAATAATTTTTCGCCTTGAAACAGAGGGTCAAAACCCTAGACGAAAATTTCTGAACCCTAGGCCGCCATTAAAAGACCAGAAAAATGGCTTGAAACTCCACAAAATCGTGGCAAACTGAAGTTGAGTAGAGGGGCGACCAAGCTAGGACAAAAAAACGCCCTCCATCGAGCTCAAAAACCAGCTAAAAACGTGAAAAACACGATTTCATAGAAAAACGCAATTTTCAGATCTGAAATCCCATAAAAATGCAGATTTTTTTCGCACATAAACGCGTTTTTATCACGCAGGAGAAATACCACGACTTGCAACAAGAGGGTCGAATTTTCTATGAGAAAATACTCACGAAAATTGCAGATCAAAGCCCTCGATTTCATAGTAGAAAAAAGACCCGCGATTTTAGAGTTGAAAATCCCTTGAGAAATTTCAGACCAAGCAGCCACGACTTCACCCAGAAACCCTAGCCTGAAAAAATTCGAATTATGACTCTTGTAAAGCCCACAAATTTTTAGGGTTCTTTTTTCTGCTCTGATACCATGTAAATGGTAAAAGTTACTTGTATTAACAAGAGAAAAAGATACAATATATAGAGAGCTTACATAACTGTAGATATTAAATATATCTACCTACCAAAAGTTACTGTAGAAACAGTAACAGCTAAATAGACTAAACATAACATTGACCATTAAATAATAAGAGAATAATATATGATTCTAACAGAACTCATTAATGAGGATCACTGATACTGAGACTCTTTCTTAGTTAAGGCTGTATTCTCCACCATACCAAGCTTATCTCGAAAGTACACAAACTTTATCCTAGAAGGAGGCTTGGTGAGAATGTCTGCCGTCTGCTCATCAGTGCTGATATACCTCAACTGTATAGCTTTCCTCAATACCATATCTCTGATATAGTGGTATTTGATCTCAACATGCTTGGTTTTGTCATGAAACACAGGATTGACATAAGGCTTCACACAGCTCTGGTTATCACAATGGATGATAGTAGGCTCCATTGATTGTCCAAACAATCCTGCAAGGAGCTTGCAAAGCCACACTGCTTCCTGAGCTGCCATACAAGCTGCAATATACTCTGCCTCTGCTGTACTCAATGCTACAGATGACTGCTTCCTACTGCACCAGGAAATCATAGCAGATTCTAAACTGAAGCAACATCCAGAGGTGCTTTTTTGATCAGTGACACTCCCTGCCCAATCAAAATTAGTAAAACCATGCAGCTCCAAGTCAACATTTGAAGAATATCTCAACCCATATTCAACTGTTCCACGCAAGTATCTCAGGATATGTTTTGCTGCAACAAGATGTATCTGTCTCGGTTCACACATGAATTGACTAAGTGCACTCACAGCATAACAAATATCTGGTCTAGTGTTAACTAGATACATCAAGGACCCAATCAACTGTCTGTACATCGTAGGATCCACCAAGTCTGAACTAGCTGCAACCTCTTTTAGCTTCTGCAAGTTGGTCTCCATAGGTGTAGACATGAATTTGCAATCCATCATACCAAAACTCTTCAGAATGTCAATAGTGTACTTCCCTTGACTCAGAATGAACTCAATAAATCTTTGTCATTCTTTCTAAACCAAGGAAGTAATGTAACCAAGATCCTTCATTTCAAATTCAGAAGCTAACTCCTCCTTGCATTGATAATGAGATGATCTTCTTCAGTAAGAATTAAATCAACATAAAGAATCAAGATCAACTAGATTACCATCTTCTTCAGGTTCAGTAGGCTCCCTTTGAATCTTCAAGCACTTGCATCAACCTTCTGACCTCTTCGTCCAAGATTGCCTACAACACTTGACTTAGATAAATGTTTTCCAGCGCACACTCTGGTACTGTAGAGAGTTCAGGATAGTCCTCCTCGACCTCATCCCAGATCACACTGTTCTGAATAGGTTTGCGGGGCTACCAATGACAAATCCATAAGACAGTCTTGAGCAATTCTGATCTCAGTAGTTGAAGGGGTCCTCTAAGGGTTTAGCACCTAGCCTTGCAATACAACAATCTTCACTTCTTCTCAGTGAGTTACAAAACTCCCTCTTGATCCCTGCTTCAGAGATTGCAAAGAAGACTTTTGAAGTGAACTCCCTTTGGCCACCAACTCAGTCCCATGGCTGCAAGTGGTGACTTCACTCTTGATCATTTCTTTGGTCGGCATGACTTCCTCACAAGATGCCTCAAGCTTTTCATCACTAAGCAATCTCTCATCACCTTCTTGCTCCTAGAACAGTGAACTGCAAGCATTTTAGAGAGAGATTATTAACAGTTTATAATTATCCAAAGAAATATCAAGGCTGGAATCATACAAGGTTTACTATTTCAAATTATAGCATGAATACATAAGAATTTATGAACAATATTAAAACATGAATAAATAAATCAACATAAAAGAGAAATATATCAAAAAATCAGAATGAAGGGATAAGGAAACTTATCTTTATTGAATTTTGATATAACTCTTTCTTCCATCTTTTTCTCCTCTCGAGAGTGCTAAGCTCAGCACAACAAAAGACAATCTGAACAACTACAAATTTCTTGAATGCATTATGCAGTTAGCATGTAGAACCAACTCTCTCCAAGAGTTCAAGGCTCTATCCCAGTTCATGCATTAGAGAATGATATCGATGTGACCAACTAATCACCATCGAAATTTCTATTCTCCTTTTATTTCAGAAATCTTCACAACCAGCATGAAATAACTTGCAATAAATGAAATCTTCAAAGGATCTTATGCTAGGAACACAATCCAAGAGAAGCCACTATCTCTCTTTACTAATTACAAGATCCAACTAAATGAAGTAACTGAAATTCAGCCTAGAAAGGTGATTTCAAACAAAACAAAGAATACTTATCTCTTTAATATTCTGATGGATGCAATTACTGAACACATTATGCTGCTCTTGTGCTCAGATCAATCCACAACCTTCACGACTTGAACACATGCCCATCAAAAAAATGTTTGAAGCTTTTCTCTTAGAGCTTTTGCACAACATAAGTGACGAACAATTAAATCCTTCCCAGCTCGTTTCAGTTCTCCAAGACTCTAGCAACAAGAAATTCAATCATAATCTTTGATAATATTATCGCTTGTTTCAGATAACCACGAATATCATTCTTCCTGAGAAAACAATCTTGTTGCACAACTTCATAGAGGATTGCAGGCTAAGATCGAAGCCTCCAAAGATAGCTACGCAGAAGTAATAGTAGCTGCTTGTTTTCCGAAAGAAGTAATGTTGCACTGCCAATAGATTCGGGTCTTCTTTATCTAGGAAGTATTAATTAATCCAATAGATCTACTGCCACCTAAAATCACTAGATTAGGAACTCAGCACATAAGAATATTGCCAGACTTAATCATAGTCCAACCACTTGACAATAATTAGAAGAATCAAAATTGGAGATACACGGTGACAGTGATATGCAGATCTGGAACAAATTTGCATACACAGCAGTAATAAGGACTAACAGATGCAATATTCGCAGGCCAGACCCTTCGCCTTTGCTCAAGGAATTTGAGCTGAGTTTGTAACTCAGAAATTTATGATAGCATGATGTCTTCGCAGTCCCGTATTATTTCATCATTCAATCCTTCTGCTTGTAAGCAGCATCTGAGCTTCTCAGTTGAAACAACAATCTCCTCCACAGGCATAAGAAAATTGCTGCTGATTGACCTAGAAGGAAAAAGATCTTTGGCAGCCACTAAAGAGTCAATCCATGTTGAATGATCATCTCTAGAATCAGTTTTCAGATGGGGTGTCTTAGTGTCAGTGAAAAGGGAGAACCTTTTGTCATCCGATCTACTCTCTTGGACAGAGAATACCTTCAAGTGTACTGCTCCAACTGTCTTTCGCTCATTTTTCTGAACACCGTGAGCAAATGAGCTTTTAGGATTTCTCATAAGCTTTAAGGATTCCTCACCAATAACGTTTCAACCTTTCTCTGTCATGCTGTTGATCAAGGATGAGAAGGAGAATAAAGAGTATCGCTGTAAGACTAAATCTGATCAAGATCTTCTTCTAACCCGCTCTGATACCATGTTAGTTTTATGATCAGATTTAATGCACAGAAAATTAATTCAAAATCAGACACAATAACACAGCAGATACCCTGGGAAAGCCCTCCTCTTGAGGGAGAAAAAAACAAATATAACTCTTATATATATGAGCAATGGCAACAAGTATCTTTACAATGAGGCCACACACAAGGCCAATAAACAGCACCAGCAATGGCTGTAGCACACACTAATAGTCTGCCCTTCAATCTGCACTTGAATAGACTCACAATCTGCTCCTATATGAATTTGCATTACTCTTCTTGAAGAACTTGCACTTAATGGAGAAGGAGATCGAACTTTTCTTTATGCTTGAATGAAGGAAAGTGACCTTCTATATATACATTGCTAGATAGGTTGCACCTTTACAAATGACTAGGTCGGCCATCAAGGAATAAAATACAAATAATAATAATAATAAAATTACAATGAAGGTTGGCCAAGGAAGAATGATACAAGGAAGGTCGGCCAAAGTAAAGTTGCCATTAACACATATAAATAAATTATATCTTCATTCGAGGCTGGAAGAATTGAGCCCGAAGCTGCTAAACATCAACACAGTGAAGGCAAGCTATAGGGGTTCATGGGAGATGGTTTTGATGTTAATTCAGATTATTGAACTTGCCGTTCTATTGGTGCAACTTAGTGTCTGTGATGCCTCATATATTGATTGTTATAATTTCATTTTCTATTGGAGACTTATATTTATGGTTATATAACAATCAGAATTCAGTATTTATATTGAAATTTTGAATTCAATTTTCATTGTCATGGATGAGTGAGATGTGTTGATTTAGTATATTTAGAATCTGCAATGTGTTTGTTTATAATGTTTTAATGATGCTTAATTTTGTGACTGGAAGGCTATAAAATTTGGATACTCTCTCTTTCTCTCTAGATATTGCTGTTACATGCTCCGTACCCAAAATCTGGGCAAAATACCAGAAACCTGTTCACCCATTTTAACCCTCTATTTTTTTCTTTTTCTGTCTTCAATTTGCTTCAAAATTGCACACGATTTTTAATTTTTCTAACCCCAAAGTTTTATTTGATATGAAATTTATTCTGGTTGGATTTGCTTTTGTAATATTTTTGATTGTTCTGGCCATGTTTGCTCTTATCCTTTGGAATGTTTCTTTGCTAAGTTACTGGAATGGCTTTGTATTGGATATACAACGAGCCTAGATACATCTAGATACACCGCCTTATCCAGATAGTCATGCTGTAGCTGGACACAAAGACACATAATGCCTGTACAATATAAAAATATACACTTGTTATATTTCTCCATGGAAATGTGCAAAGAATGTTCAAGTTAATGCATAATTTTTTGGTTATGCAGAAGTGGGACATCATCATTCATATGTAGCAGTTCCTTATTTTAACACTAAATTAGAACACATGCAATGCATTATTTACTGAATACAAGAGATATTCGTTGTTTCCTGAAAAAATGCAATGCATTTAACTTAAACTTAAGAATTGTATCTGCGAACTTTATTATGCATACACATCCTATTGTTTCTTGTTTGTTCTTGAAAATATGTTGTATCCATAGTTGTACCCATGCTTTTGCCCATATGTGGTAAGTTATTGTTGGAAGTGAACTTGTCCTCACATGAATGTAGCAGATTGTTGTCTAAAGGCTTAGGTGTCCAAAGGGGTTATGACTGGAATTTATGCTTTTGTTGGCACATTGTAATTAGAGATTTGATACTTGTTCATTCATTTTAGTTTTTCTTTTTCTTTTGCAGACTGGCAGATGGCACCCTATATAGAAGCTGTGGGTGCTCAGAATTTCTCCCACTTCATGGTATGGTCTGCCTTCTGTTATAAATGTTTAGAACCTTTGTCAGTTTATGTACCTGCATTTTATTGTTTTAATTCCTCATAACATTTTTTAAGCCAGGGAAGTTTAGAGCCTTGGACTATTATTCTTGATTTACCATTTTTCTTGAATTCTTTTTTAAAGCTACTGCTTTTGCCAGAAAATTGTCCAACATGAGAGGGTCAATTACCTGATTGTTTTCTCTTTCTATTTTGGAGCATTGTCGAAATTAATTATAATATCCTAATATCTGATAGTTTCATTCTTATTTAGTGCCCTTGTGTATATTTTACAGGCACAACATTGTGTTTGTTTTATCCCTTGCCAAATTTATGTTCATCAAAAATTAATGTTTCTCCAAATTTCAGGGATGGGGGGAGGAAATCAGGGAGCTGAAACAGGATGGGGGATTGACTATTTAAAATATATAAAATTATATTTTTGAAATTTTAATAGAAAAGATATTACTTAAACAAACTAAAGGATGCTGAAATTTTTAACAATAACTTGTTCCATGTTCCTACATTGAATGACATTGTCACATTATAATTAATGTTAGGGTTTGAATTTTTTCCTTTCAAGCCAACATAAATGGAACAGCATGTAAGGATAAACCTTTCTTCAAATTAGAAGGGGAAGCTTCCATGTAAATAAAACTAAAAAACCCTAGACCTCTAAGCACTGGAAACAAACTGTCTTTCTGGTTCTTGGCAAGGACACAAGGCTTATTAGCACTTCTATTCAAGATGAGATGTTTTTATCCATTTTATCTTGAAGGCAAACATCTATAACAGATAACATACACTCACACTTTCTAGCTAAATGCAGAGACTAAAAAACGTGATTACAACAGAAAGCTTGAATTAGATTAAATACAAGATTTAGTAAACTGAATAAATGAAATTGTATACAAGACTACAACAGCTACTTCCACAAAATCTGCAATACAAAGCATCTAATATCTAATAAAAGCTATTTGATTTAACAAATCAACGCACACAAAATTACACAACAAAATGAACAATAATTCTAGTTGCAAATAGGCATAAAATTGTTATCAACTTTTCTAAGTGTAAAAAGCACATTTATAAATATTAACCCTATTTTGCATGATAAATTAAAAAAAATATATTGGAGTTTCTATGATAAAAATAATTTGTTTAAGCAAACCTTAAATACAAATTAATCTGAAAATAAGGGAACATCAAATAGACTTTGATTAAATATATTACATTCTAAGATAAACCTTCCAGAAGGTCATCTAAGAGAGGTGATCCTCTAAAATAGCAATGGCTTAAATTAGCTAGTCTGTAATGTCCCCTAATTGGGGTATGCCTTATTTTGCCCAAAAGTAACAATTCCAATAGTATAATTTGTTTTACAAATAGTCTAAATTGTCGAATCCCAACAATATAATATATCACATTCTAAGATAAACATTCCAAAAGGTCATCTAAGTTGTCGAATTCCAACAATATAATATATCACATTCTAAGATAAACCTTCCAAAAGGTCATCTAAGAAAGGTGATCCTCTAAAATAGCAATGGCTTAAATTAGCTAGTCTGTAATGTCCCCTAATTGGGGTATGCCTTATTTTGCTCAAAAGTAACAATTCCAACAATATAATTTGTTTTACAAATAGTCTAAGTTGTTGAATCGGGCATGGGTACGTAGGTATGGTACGTTGGCACGACAAATTTTTTTTGGGGGTGGGTACGTTTGGGTACGTCTGTACAAAAAACATATAAAAATCATAGATATATACATATTTATAACCTAAATACAAGAATACAAAAAATCATTTTAATTATATCATATACAATTTAATAAATTAATATTATAATAAGAAATAACAATATATATTAGACGATTATATATTAGTATTATAATATTAATATAACAATTTGAATTAACAATACTATTAATGATGCCAGAGGACATAAATAACAATATATATTAGATGTGGGAGTAAATGGTGACTCCCCAACACCCCAGGAACAGTTGCTAGACCAAAACAACTTCCACAAGAGAGAGAATGGCAAGAAAGCTTGCTTCAACAATGCAAGATTCAATAATGGTTGAATATGCTTAAAATGCAAATGTACATGAGATTCCTTGCTTATAAAGGCAATGTAGAGAGATAGGATTAGACAAGATCATGACAAGTGTCTTAATCCTATTACATGAGACAACTAACAAACTAACTACCTAGAAATCAAGCAATACTAGCTAGATAAGATAAGTTCTAGAAAAGCCAACTAAGACTTCTAGAAAGAATCTTATATCCTAAGTAAACTTAACACGTGAATGTCTCTAATTACCTAGTGAGTGAATTAGCTAGGTACAAGACATTTATTCACACCAATACCCCCCCTTAAGTGCAACTTAGGGAGAAGATTATTATGCAAACTATGCAAAGACTATTACTATGGGTCCCGGCTACTAGGCCATGTTAGGTACCCATTTACAAATGCAAATGTAAATGCAATCAAATCTCTCACAAATGGAGAAAAGGAGAGAACCCAATAGGACAAAACTCCTCTCCAAAAGAGAGAAAAACAAAACAAACATGATGTATGGAGGACTCAATGATACCCCCCAAGGACTACATCCATCATGTATATACAATCAATGACCCCCCCATAAGAGGGTAATAAAGAGATAAGATATCCCCCCATAATGTATGATCACTCGCAAATATGGTTAATGTCTGAAGACAAAACATAATCCAATGCCTACAAACAATGTTTCTCCCCCTGGGAAGAAGATACACCAAGTACTAATGCAGGAATGCTTCCCATTCTAGATAGGAATTAGGAGGAATCCATATGTATTAAGATTGTGTCTCTAAAATCTGCTCATGTGTTGCCAAGTTCTTAGATGATGAAGATGATGCCACAATCCAATCAGGTATATGCCCAATCACAACAAATTGTGACTAATTAGGAACAAGTGGAAATTGATCTTGAACAAACTCTGAAGAGAAACAAGAAGTGACAATAGCGGATCCATGACTATCATCAAATAAGAGAGATAAACCCTCAAATTTGTCTTCCAAATCTGAAATGTGAAACTCCACAAACAAAGAAGCAATGTCTGTCAAATAGGAATCCCAATCAGGAAGACTATCAGATACCTGTTGTAATGAATCATTGGAAGTACTCAATGACTCATCAACAAAAGATGAAGATGTGATCTCAATTGGAGAAGTAGGAGCTGCAGGAGAAGTCTCTGGATCATCAAGACACTCAAGTTTTGCATCATATTCAAACTCTTCTAAGGTCTCATCATCATAGGGTATGTTATCAACATCATCAAGTGGAATGAGGCAATCTGAAACAGAATCATCTAGGAATGGAGGCTTATGTGGATTGCCAAATATCTCCCAAACTTTGTTCCAAACTGTGTGTGGGCATGACATGTCAGAGAAGACCTTATGATAGCTTTCTCTGAGGATGCTTGCACTGAAACTAGAACCAATCAATCCCATGATATGATCATTCTTATTACCCCAAACTGATTTCCTATGTGTTGTTTCTGGTTTAGGAATGAGTCCATAAAGATGTGGCAAAATTTTTAGCTACTTACAATGTGTTATTATGCCTTTTTGCCATGACTCATAATTATCCCTAGTCAGAACTAGTACAAAAGGATGAGTTGAATAACCCATGATTACAATGATAATACACTTCTCAACTGATACAATATGAGATCAACATATACAATACATCTGAAATGAAGTACAATGATCAAAACAACACTTTCCCAATTGCCAAAATATCCAAGTATGCTTTAGTAGACCCACTGGGCAAAATCTGAAACCACAAAATACTTGGGATAGAATCAAGAAAAAGTGCATGGATGGCTGAATAGAGCTCCTCAATACCTTTCCAATGTCGCAAGAATCGTGAAAATCGGAGATCGTGGCAAAAAGTTGTGAGCTTGGGAGCCTAAAATCAACATCTAACTTCAATCAGCAAAAATAGGCACCAAACTACAAAATTTCTGAATAATGACTTCATCACTGGAAAATTGAGCTTCTTAGCTTTCCTGCGATATTTCGTTTCAAAAATTGTCTCCGTATGTGAAAGTTATGCCAAATTGAAAAAAACTGTATGTTTGAGCATTTGATGACTAACCAGGGGCAAATAAATTTGAACCTAAGGCAAAAAAAAATTTTAGCCCTCATAAAGTATGGGTGGATTTTTACAAGGCTTAAATGATTTTTTTAAAAAAATGCCAAAACAATATTGAGGAGTATGGTCGAATTTTTCACATTTTAAAAACAAAGTGTTAAAACTTTAAAAAATGTTGAAAAGAATAGATAGGTCGGCAATGAAACTTTAATACCAAAGATTTGATATTTAAAACAAACAACTTTATAATAAAACCTGCCAAATATGCCAATAGAAGATGATGTGACCAACGATGAAAAGACTTTGTACCATGAAATGACCGATGGCGACCAGTACCTTGACTGTAGCAATAAATATGGTACTTGTGATTTGAAGTACGGTGAGGATTTGATAGAGTTTTGGTTGGTACAAAGGAAGGCCGAGGAACTGAAGTCACAGAGGAATATTCTTTTTTTGGATGTTGTCCCAAATAAATACTGTGTACCCTGCGTGATGTGACCCTTTGACAGTTAACAAATGGTATGATAGCGATGTCTGTAGAGGTATATGCCGAAAAATATTTTGCCGACTATATGAAAAATATTTGCTCCAAATTTTTATAAAACCCCAAATATTAAATTTTTGCCTAATAAAAATGCAAAAAATTATTTTTTCGATAATTTTTTTCTGCAAATAATAAATGTCGACTT
>VDFB02000008.1:354456663-354485450 GCA_007258455.2 Sequoia sempervirens | reverse complement strand
CTTGAATATTGTATTGTAATTGAGAATTAATAAAAATATTCCCTTGTTGAAAGTGGATGTAGTATTTTAAGACAAACCACTATAAATCTTGGTGTTTCTCTGTTTGTGTTTGGTTTTACAATTCTAATTTAATTTTATATTTTTCTTTTCAAATTGTCTGCAAATATTTTCAACAATTGGTATCAGAGCCATGGAGAAGTATTGAATAGATGGAAAATGATTGGTTGTTTGATTTTAGAGCTATGGATGAAGCAGATATGGAAGAGAGTCCCAACTAGGATGATTGGGTTCAAGCTCTCATGTCTATGTGGAATGGCCATGAAGAGAGCCATGATGAAGGGGGAGTTATTCATCATTTTTTTTTGGATGTTTAAAATGATGAGGTTGATTCTATTATTGAGGAATTTCTTGGCATGATGGAATCTGGGAGTGACATGGAGCAGATGCAAGAAATAAAAAGTGTTGTGGCTCAGTCTAGAGAAGAGGAAAAGTTGTAGTAGGATGTTTCAGATTCAAACACAACATTTTCGAGGAATGGTTATAGTACTTTGTCTGTAGGGAAAATGGTTAGATTTGATTTTCAAATGGAAGTAGATGAATCACTTGTCTATTTGGCTGTTGATCTCGCCATTGAAGTTCTTATGAGTGATGTTGATCTTGATTCCATGAGCACTACCCAGGTGAGGTATGTGTGGGAAAAGGCCTCGTAGAATTTGGGAGGCAAGGATTTTGACATGCAAGAAGACTTCAGAAAGGCTAAGAATAAGGCTTTTGAGGAAATTGGATCTCAAAAAGAAAAAGAGTGAAGATGAACTTGACGAAGAGGTCAAGAATTGAGAGGGAAAAATGGTTTATGATAATCCATTATTCGAGCCTGAGGAAGAAATGGTTTATGATAATCCATTATTCGAGTCCCAGGAAGATGATATAGAGGCAAACGAGGAGGTTGCTAATAATACCCAAAATGGCGGAGCTATGGACATGGAGTCTATTGATGCAGAGGAGGAGAAATTCCAAGTCGATAGCACAAACACAGCTAGTGAAAAATCTATATTGGAGGATGCTGAAAGGTTTTTGGAGAAACTAAGAAATATGAAGAAGAATAGCAGGATTTCACCTTAAAGGTGCCGAAGATTTGTTGATGTAAGGCCTACTAATTACAAGCTAGAGAATTTTGATAACAGAATGGTGAATCATTTTGTACAATACTAGTGTTGTACAAAAAAGATTTTGGATTGGGGCCATGGTGGAGGTCCAAATTTAATTTTTGTTGTGTGGGAGGAAATGGAAAGATTAAAATCCATGGAGATTATTAAATCCGACATGTTTTGGAGGAGACTCGTCTAAAGTATTCTTGAACAGAATTTGGTGAAGCTAAAATCTTCGTTGGGGTTGATGTAAATGCTTGCAATGGGGGATATCTCTAAGTAGCTATCTCAAGCAATATTTGGTCTTCAAGTGGGAGATTGTTGGGTTTGGAGAAGCCCAAATATTCTAATTATGATAGTAGTTTCTCTCACACTCGAAATGGATGTCTTTTTGCATGTATTTGCTAATTTAGAAGTTGACCGTTTTGATGGATTTTTCCATTTTGGAGATGAGACTGAATTATAAAGTTGTTGTTGCTTGAATATTGTATTGTAATTGAGAATTAATAAAAATATTCCCCTGTTGAAAGTGGATGTAGTATTTTAAGACGAACCACTATAAATCTTGGTGTTTCTCTATTTGTGTTTAGTTTTATAATTCTGATTTAATTTTCTATTTTTCTTTTCAACACTCTTGAGGTATTTCGTGCCTACAATTGCGTGTAATATATTACTCATTTGATATCCAAAATTGTAATTTGGTCATTTGAATCTGGTCTATGTTAAGAAAGTCACATTTACTTAGCACTTAAGCTTATCCCATTCTGAGTCATTGCTGAATTTTGATACATACTTCTGGAATGAACTATGCGCAGAATTAAAGATGGTGCTTATATAGAAAATTGCATTCAGACACATGTATCTATGTGTAGAAATATTAAAACATTAACTACTAAATTTGTTAATAGTTGAAAAATATTTTTCACCCTTTTTAACTTATTTTGTAGTGAAACAGATACACATATAATACAGTTGATTTCAAACATGTCAAAATTTTACACATAGACACCTCAAATTTTTAATTTTTAAATCTTGGAAAAAAAATTCACAAAGTTGTAGGGCAAGGCGGCACTTTCAATACCATGGAAAATCAGCCTTCAGAATATCCTCCTTCTAGATTTACCTAGGCAATTGATATTTTTTCGAGGTTAACTATAAAGAAACATTACTCTTGACATTTTTACCGTTGGAGGATTTAAATGGTAAGTGACACTCAACTAACAATTAGTAAAAATAACATGGCCTCCCCTTAAATTTTTTATTTATCCATATACTATTTTATATGAGATTACTGCATGTCACAACCTACTAAAAGTCTATTAAGAAGCCTTGCACTTCAACACATTTAGGTAATCTTATTAACCAAGGAAAGTTTTAATCTATTTCTAAAGTGAGAGCTTGAGTTAAATACCATTTGGTATTTGACTACACCATTGAACATTTACCATAAGACTTTCTCAATCCATGACAGTTCTTCTTAACACCTATTGCTAAGAACCGTTTTGTTGGAAGAAACTAGCCTTATCAAGAGTAGTTACATTTTTTACAATAATCTTGCTATTGGGAAGGTGTGGAGTGGGTTTTCCTCTCTAGGTAGAACATCCTCTTCATTAAAATTGACTTTGGGAAGGCTTAGGACATAATTGAGTGGATTTTTCATTATAGCGATGCTAAGAGTTCTTAGTTTTGATTTCCTTGTTTGTTCATGATTTATTTTGTTTCTTTATAAATTGATATATTTCAAATTGTTTTGGACTATTGGATATATTTCATTATTTTCTTCCATATCCTTCTACTGTAAATCTCATCAAAGGCATTCAATTGCTTGGTGACTCTTAGGTTCAACCCTAGATCAATTCATTGAAAATTTGAAATCATTCCCATGGGATCCTGGGCTAGAAAGACCTAATGCAAGAGGCCTTTTTTGCTGCATCAAACTCAAACTCACTACCTTGCAACTATCTATTGAAGAATAAAGGTGTGGCATTTGTTTCTGCGTGTGGTGGGTATCACTTTGGAACCTGGATCAAAGTTAAAATAAATTAAAATGATTATTCTAGAGATTTTTATTTTTTGGAACATGCCCTCAAATATTGCTAGCATTTGCTTCTTGGAAATAAATGCCCTACATTTTAATCAAGGAATTATGTAATTCCTTAAATCTGAGCATGAATTTAGGAGCAATGCCACGTGAAGTTGGTGTACTACTTGCATTCTAAGTTGCCTCATTGAAATTTTCTTTCAAATGTGGTAATTGTAAACTTTATGAAAAGCTATGAACACAAAATGTTTCATAATTTGACATAAGTTTGAAAATATATGCAGGTATGATCTATTTTAATTTTATATCTCCAAACAAAACTATTTATTAAACAAAACATTACAAATAAAAAAACAATTATAAACCATCCAAGAATTATAGATAGATCATTTGCATTGATTATCACATGGTATCATTTTACCAAATCAATGCATTGAGCATTAAATAATGCCATCATACATCACATCAAATAATGAGGGAAAAAATTATGATTATGTTTTGTAAAATGAACTTTGAGACAAATACTAAAATAGGAAATGCAGTTCATATTCTTGCAGCTTACTTCTTACAGGAGAAAACTCTTAGGGGGCTTGGGGAAATAAAGGGACTTTTCATGCTCATTTTTGTCACATTCAATGTCATGTTGTGGTCATCTCAAAATTTAAGGCATAATGAAGAGGATAAAATTATAGTAAGGGAGAAATACATGAATTTTTGGCTACATTGCTTGTAGCATATTGCAAATTTATGTGAACATGTACAACACGCCCCAATTGTTCAAATAGCTCTCTTTACTTGGAATGAATAGAGTTGGAGCTTCTCTAATTTCTTTTATATTTTGATACACAACTCCTAACTGAAAATTTTATATGCAAAATGTTGTAGTCTTGGTTCTTGTACTCATTAACAAGGGTCTGTCAACATTTTTCCAAAAAACTGTTGTGTAGGTGATATCTTTCATGTTATTTTTGTTATAACATATTTTACAAGAAGAAATGTACCCACTTGATACTACTAACAACCTTTTCAGATCTTCTTTACTTTTGATAACTCTTTTCATAGTGATACAAAATTAGAGAAACATGTGTTGGTAGCCATTAGCAACTTCTTGGATGCACATATGTCATGGTTTCTCAATGTAAGGGGATGACTAATATGAATTTTGTGATTATTTTACTCAAAATTTCCTTGTCAAGCTAATGGAAGCACAAAGAGTCCAATAAACTATTTTGAACATCTTCATGGTCATTTACCAACACCTGCTCAGTTCGAAGCATTTTTACAACAACTTACATTGCATTATTTAAGTCAAATTGAAGCATATCTTCCTCCAACATTTGATAGTATATTTTTTAATCTTGTTACTAGTCTTTGTGTTAATCATATTTGATAATAATATGATGCAAACACAAGAAACTGCCACAATAATCAGTGTCTTCTCGGGCATTTTAGACCAACAAAAGTTTTTAGATTACGCAAGTTGTCTCCTTGTGTCCTTCATGACAGATGATTTGTCTATTATCATTTCTCTTGTGAAATTTTTTTATACTTTCAAACATTTAATTACGATCACTTCAAAAAAATTATTTCAATACACACAAAATTGCTCTAGATAGGGACTCCAGCTGGTGCAAAGCTCTTGTTAGATAAAAATTTAAAAAATAAAATATATGACATTTGAAGGACATCTTTGAATAGATAATGATAAAAGAAATCTTAACAGGTAGGGTTATCCATCAAATTTAGGCCAAATGTCATTGTAACTTTGCATACGGACCACCTTACCGAAGCAACAACCAATATTGGAAAAATAAAATATTTCATCTAGAAAAGCATGGGAAAATCCCTTCAAACTAAAATATTTTCCACGGTGAAAAATGACTCAACAGGGTATGTGCAGGATCATCATGGAAAAAAAAGCCCTTAAGTGGCAAAAAATTCAGAAAAATCAAAGTTAGGCAACTTGACATAAAAATTTGAATAAGTTATCTATATTATTTCAAAAATATGTAAGAATAGAATTTAAGCAAAATGAATGTAGTTTCTAAATTAGTAGGTTTATTTAAAAAATAAATAAATCTATTTGGTGAAAATTTGAAATTTCAATGCAGAGTACTTAAATTTTAGAGAAAAAATAAGAAGTAGGTGTCTGTCTGACCACTCTAACCACAATAAAATGATAATATTTTTTTATAATATTTTAAATATAAGTAGAGGACTCATGTCCCGATGTGATGCATTTTTTTTTTTTAAATTCCAAGTAAATAATTAATTATAAATATTTTACTACAACTTTTAAAAAATATAAAAACTTGTATGTCTGACCAGCTTAACTTGGTCAAAACTTCATGAAATTCAATTTTTTTTTAATCCTATAGTATGAAAAGCATAGAATGTGACGCATGTTTCATATTCAAAAAATGTGATACCTTTTGAAAGCTATAGATTTTTTTCAATCAGCCTATCAATCAGGACTTTAGTCGTAGTTCAAATAGAAAATGAATAATAATTATTTCTTAAATTCAAAGTAAAGCATATTTTATATTGGTGGAAATTTGAGAATCTCCTTAAAAAACCCTTTTCGTTTCATCAATTTTGGGTTAAAAAAAATCATTAGCCACACACCCTACACATACCCATCATATCGCCACTTTTTGGCCCATCATGATCCTGCACATACCCAACAAGAGAATGCCCACATAACAAATCATGACTCGTCACTAATTCAAGTTTCTCCTTTATTTAGGAGTCAAAAATTCATTAGGAAATATAAATAGAAATACTTATTTTATATAATTGATTAGTATTATTTTGTATTTTGTTTAATTATAATATTTTTTTTCTTATGTTTTCAATTTATTTCAATTAGATTGTTTTTGTGTAATAATATGTTTGTAAAATTGAAATATATTTTTGTGTAAATTAGATTTATAATATTATTTTATTTCGATTTCATCAACACTCATCTTAAAAAATGAATCATGATCTACATATCTATCATTGTCAATCATACATAAGATCTATGAGCACAAATTTAACTTAGGTTGTTTCGACATTTGAAAATTTCAACCTTGGATTTTTAAAATCCAAAATTAAATTCAATCATGTTAGTTCCCTTGTGAAAACCATTGTGAGCTGACCTAGCACACATTATATTGAATTATGTGCTATATTATTGTGTTTAAATACATTTATTTATTCATTTTCAAATAACTTAAGGATCATTAGACTAGCATTCATATGAGAGCATTATAATAGTCATAAAATCTCCTAATCACATCATCAAATTTTATCATCATCCTATGCATATTGTATGTTTTCATGTTGTTATTGATCTTGGTTCATCATTTTTGAATTGATTTGTTGAGGTATTTGACTATGGACAATATGACACTCATGATTCAATTAATTTCACTTATGCATTTACATACATGACTAGTTCCTTACTATGATTCAAGCATCAAAATATTAAGGTGAAAAGATTCTAGCAACCAAATTTCTACCAATTCATTTTAGTGGGTACATGTTCAAGTCCACATGCTATTGTTGATGTGGTTGTTACACACACAATAACATTGATGTAGGAGCATCTTGGGCGAACAAGCTATCTGCATCACCAAAAAATATTTTTAGGTTTTTTTTTAGTTTTGATTTGGTTTGGTGTTCATTGACAGCTCTCAACATCAAAGAACTTCGAAGTCAGCAAATAATTGCAAGATTCAACTTTTGTCGATTCATGGTTTTGACACTCTATAAGAAGTTTTATAAAATTTATTCCCAAAAATCCATAAGTGATAGAGTAGAATCATTTTGCAGAGGCATTCTTGGAGATAGCACGTTGAATGTGCAAAAATAATCAAAGTCATATCTTTCACCGCTTGAGAGAAATTAATGCCAAAAGTGTGTCGTCGGTTTATGGAAAGTTTAAATTTTCAAATTTATGAAGATAGGAGCATAATCCTTTTGCAAAATACTCTAGGGGGTCATAACACACGTTTGGGAAAATTTTCATGAAAATCTGAGAACTTTGATTTTCTCGCCTACTGACACCAGATTATATCAAAGTGGCATTTTAGTCTTCTTCAAATTGATTTTCTATAAAAATGGTTATTGTAAAAGAATGAAAATTTATTATTCATTTTTCTAGATGTTACCCCTCCACATTTTCATTTATAAATTGAATTAGATTACATGATTTATTTTAATTAAAACAAATAAATTTACATAAAGGATAGAGCAAAGAAAAACATATTCAAAGAGAAACAAGATGAGGGGGTGTGACATTTGAAAAGAAAAAATTGAAAACTAAGGGAAATGAATAGGTGCAACCAAAAGAGGGGTTTTAGAATTTAAAAACAAAGAAAATGACACATTGAAAGAGGAGGTTTCCTAGTAAAAAAATTAAGGTTGATAGCATGAAGAGGGTGCACGAGGTGCTATCATATATTAGACAAAAAATCAATGTAGACAAGACTATATATTTTTTAATGTAATATACTGGAAGAGTGAAACAATGAAATTCCCAAATGAGAATTCTATAGATCAACATTTTCCAGCTATTTGAATCAAATAAAACTAATTGAAAAGCTAGCAAGAACACATAAGAATATGTGCAAGAAAAGCATGAAGGACAAATGACAAAACTCAAGGTATATAGGCACAAAAAATGGAAAATAGAACATAGTTGCAAAATTTTAAACTTATTAGTCAAATGCAACACAATTTTTTTGAAAATGTTTCTAGAGTATGTGCATATATAGTTTAATATACTGGAATGTTCAAAACATGTTACTAACTTATAGAACTTTCAGCCTCTACTTATTGTTGGTTGGTATCTCTGTGCATCTTTCACATGTATTGTTGTTTGTATGTGCATATATGTATTAATTTGTAACAGTTGCAACTATATGTTTAGAATACTGCATGTTAAAATCGCTTGAAATAAACCCTAAACCCTAAACTCTAAAACCTAAACCAATAGGGGTCCACCACAAATGGCTATAATAAATGGATGACCAAATAGAATAATAGCTTGAATTGTTGTCCAAATAAAAAAATATATGTAAATGCATTTATTTAGGAAGAAAACAAAAAATATTATATTGATAAATTTTATACCATTTGATCAGCACAAACAGGATTATATAGGGGAAAATATCACTTAGATAGTAAAGATGTTCATAGTCCAATCGAAGACTCACTCACACCATCTTTAATCCAAAACAAATAAACAAACCTCACCAAAAGAAGAATGCAATGACACGATACACATATTTTGCATTGTTAGAATAATTGAATTAAAAGGTATGCCTTGTTTTGAGGTGACGTGTCCAAAGTCTCAAGTGCTTCCCCACCACTTACTATGACATGAGAAACATGCTATTATAGAGTATTTTTCTAGAATCCAAGTGTATACAAGGATTTGTGTACACATGTATCTATGTAACAACAAATATATGGCATTAAAAGCAAAAGGACAAAACCCACGCCTATTATCCTCCCTACCATATTGGCATCATGGAGCCTTGTGGACTCTAACAAAACCCCCGAGCAAGAAAAGTATGAAATTCCCATAGGAAATTTCATGGAGTTCCATCATACATCACACAATAACAAAGTTGGGGAAAATCTGGTGTTTTCATATATGATCTCTCATATTGTAGTGTTTCCTTTGCTATGGTAACTTTAAAAAAAATAGGTATCCTGATTTTTGAATGCTTTTGCATGCTTTAGCCTAGTTCTTGCAAATAGAAGATAGTTCAGTTTTGCATTTTGTGTGAATAGAACATGTTATATGTTCTTTGTGAACAATGTGTTTACATATTATCGTAGTTCACCTCTTCTATTCTCCATATTTTAAAGTTCTATTTAATGTGGGTTTTCAATCATCTGTCATTTTCCTATGATTCTTAAGTGTTTTTCTAATAGCTCGTTTACAATTTCCCAATTTTTCTATAATATTTAGTACCAAATAATGTAGCTCGAATTTGGTGTAGCATTGGAGCTATCTATTTGCTTTGCATCCTTCTTAGCTTTAGACATGGAAGATGATTTTGTTATTGTTTGCTGGGTTTTTTTTTCGTAGCAATAAAATTTGTTTTAAATTCACCATGCAAATATGCACATAGTAATGTTAATCTACAAAACTACCTTTCGAACATTTGACTGGTTTGTTGTTTGTGTATATGAAATCCAAACACATGGAGTATTCTAAATATACAGTTGTAGCTGCTAGAAATTGATGCATATGCATATATATATATATATACATACATACATACATACATACATACATACATACATACATACATACATGCATACATGCATACATATATAGACACACACACACACACATAGGGATAAGTATAGACATATATATGTCCATCGATGTGTATATAAATCTATATGTATGGATGCCTATGAGAACAATAAGATGTTTTGAACAATACAGTTGCACATTTCTTATATCCGATAATTACAATAATATAGTATTTGATGCATTTAATTAGTCCAAAGTTGTGTAGCTATCTTCAATTTTACATTTTCTCTGCCTATACACCCTAAAAAAAAAAATTCTATTAAATTGAGTGTCGTTATTTAAAACTTTTCACCCTTTTGAATGTCATTTTGTACACACATACACATACAATTTCCCCCACATATGATATTTTCTTAAAAGGTACAGATATAGAGGACCAATTGCATATATATGTATTTGTAAAGGGTGATAATACATTTCACTGTTTTGATTCTCATGGTACACAAACATATACATACGATTGTGCCTGCATATCTTTCTTAAAAACTACATCAATATAGGAGCAATCACATATATATGTATGTGCAAAGGGTGAGTATAAAATTGTAAAGATATTCAATATTTATATGCCTACATTTTTCATCTCTATTATTGTATCAATGGAAATTGCAAGGTATTTCTAGTGATCACTTGTTATATGTGTACATCTTTGGCATTATGTGGATCAGATGGGAAAATACTAAAGACTAACATAAATAGCATCTAGAACTATTGTTTGGGTTGCCAGGATATGGGTACAATTCAACCATAGTATTCAACAACATTCCATTTAGATCTTGTTAATAAGAAAGCATTTAATAGTGCAACATGTGGAACATGTTCATAGGAAAGCTCTAAAATTGTTTGTAGCCAGCTAGTACAATGTATTTATCATAGCTGAATCTACATTGAAAAATACCTAAAATAGTGCATAGAACTATTTCAAGTAATGACTTGTTATATCTGCACATCTTTTTCGGTTTGTTGGTCAGATCCAAACATACTGGAAAAGAACAGAAATAGGATATAGAAATAGCATTCTACAACATTGCAATTAGATGTTCTTAATAACAAAGCATTTAACAGTGCAGTATGTGGAACATGTTCATAGAAAAGTTGTAAAATTGTTTATACTCTGCACTAGAATCTGTTTATCATAACTAGAAACATTGAAATATACCAAAAATAGTGCATAGAACTATTTCAAACAATCAGTTGTCATATCTTCACATCTTTGGCATTATGTTGATCAGACCCAAAAATACTCAAAAAAAACCCAATAGAATTCAACTATAGTATTCAACAGTATAGCATTTTATAATGGAGTATGTGCAACATGTTCATAGCAAAGTTGGAAAATTGTTTGGACTGTGCTAGTACAATGTGTCGATCGAAAATCAATACAATGAAAAATACCCAAAATAGTGCACAAAACTATGGTAAGAACTTCAAAGAACATGATCATAATTTAATGAAACCAATCAATAGTATTCTTCCTATTATGCTGGTAATTACAATGAAATAGTGAATGTATTAGTTTATGTATGCAATGGTTAGATCCTTAGTATGGGTCTTTTTTTGCCATTGGAGATAGTATTGATATTCAATGTTATGAAGGGAGAAAGTGAATTTATAATAGGCATGCGAGAACTAAAAATCCCAACATATATCAAGAATCAAGAATCATAGTGACAATGCAGACTAAAAAAAATGTGGGCACCATATTAAGATGAAAAGCATGGGAGCTCAATGAATGTGCGAATATATATATGCAAACATAGGAATAAAGTATGTTCATATTTGCAGAACACAAGTCCTAGTATCCCATACTGAGCATAAAAAAGGAAAGACAAAGAGAAATGTTCAAAAGTGGAAAAGAGCAGTCAAAGAGTGGGCTCGCTGGTGCAGCCTTTTTCTGAAATAGGGGCAGATATCTTCAATATATTTGAAAGCAACAGTTTACACTCTGCTTGGAAAATAAGTTTTGTTTCTTTCACAATGGTTGTTTTAAGCCGCTCCTTCGAATTGTAATTGTCTGTTCTAATCAAGGCAATAAAGATGTAAGGTTTCCAAACAAGGCCTTTAATAACAACAACAGGATTTGTTGTAGAGTCTGATCTATGTTGCAACATGTAGAGGTCTTTTATTTGGATTTGCAGTAAACTAGTGGCAGCTTCATCAAAATCAATACACCAAAGGTTGGTTGAATGGTCTTGCAGCTTTAATTGTTGAAGGTAGCGATAGTTTCATTCCTCAATTTCCATCTGGAAACAATAAAAAAAACCATACATCATCACGAGGGCGTGTACATTTTCTTTTGCATTGTTTCCCATTAACTAGCAAGGGTCAAGCAAGATAACAAAAAGACTCAGTTTTTGCAATTTTAATGGTTGCTTTAAAAATAGCTTCAACAATTTCTGGCAAGCCAAGGAAGTTGTTCAAGATAAATGAAATAGTAACTCTATCATTTGAAGGATGAAGCCTACAAGGTCCAAAAGAAGATGAAACCATATGTTCTACTTTTATCAGGCCCATGGATCTGAGAGTGTTTTCCTCAAGAATAGAAGGGTTAATGTCGAGGACTGTTGTTGTTGATGTGTTGATAAATTTTCCATTAAAGTAGCCTACATGGCCACCCCACACAAAAACTATGACTATATCACCAGAAAGATACATCCACTCCAAGATAGATCACCTTTTTCTATCCAACTTGGGCCCCATAAATTAACATCAATGAAACAAGAAGAGATATCATATAGTTTAATAGTTCGTCCAATTGTTTTAGATCCTTTTTTCCTACGAACAATTGATATGTATCCCAAATGGACTACAATGTGAATACTATCAACAAAACTATTATCACTATAATTGGTTATCTCACTAACAGGCACAAAGGCTGAGGTTTTTTAAAGTTACCGTGCAACAAAGAAAACACTACAATATGAGAGATCATATATGAAAACACCATATTTTCACCAACTTTGTTATTGTGTGATGTATGATGGAACTCCATGAAATTTTCCATGGGAATTTCATACTTTTCTTGCTCATGGGTATGGCTAGAGTCCACAAGGCTCCATGATTCCAATATGGTAGGGAGGATAATGAGTGTGGCTTTCATGCTTTTTCTTTTAACGCCATATATTTTTTGTTACATATATACATGTGTACACAAATCCTTGTATACACTTGGCTTCCAGAAACATTCTCTATAATAATATGTTTCTCATGTCATAGCAAGTGGTGGGGAGGCACTTGATACTTTGGTCACATCACCTCAAAACAAGGCATACCATTTAATTTGATTATTCTAACAAGACAAAATATGTGTATCATTTCATCAAATTCTTCTTTTGGTGAGGTATGTTTATTTGTTTTGGATCAAAGATGGCATGAGTGAGTCTTTAATTGGACTATGAACATATTTACTCACTGAGTGATATTTTCCCCTATATAATCATTTTTGTGCTGATCAAATGGTATAAAATTTATCAATATAATATTTCTGCTTTCTTCCTAAATAAATGCATTTACATATTTGTTTTTATTTGGAAAATAGATTTCTTGTGTTGTATCAATATGTTTTATGGTATTATTTTTTCAGTTTTGCAAAGCAAACTGCTCATTATCATAGTTTACCTCTTCTATTATCCATATTTTAAAGTTCTATTTAATGTGGGTTTTCGATCATCATCATTTTCCTATGATTCCTAAGTGTTTTCCTAATATCTCTTTTACAATTTCCCTATCTGTCTATAATATTTAGTACCAAATAATGTAGCTCAAATCTTCAATTGACAAGTCAACTATTCCATAGATTTCTTGTTTCAATATGTTTGATGATATTCTTTTTTTCACTATCCCATAACAAACTATTCATTATTATTAAAATGAATGATGTACCTTCAAATCTGTGGTGAAATATATGATAGGTAATCTCTAAAATGTTTATCTTCTATCATATTTTTCATTTTTCATTACAAGATCTTTGATCTTCATTTGAGGATCAACATACAATATTGAATCTATTGAATTTTCAGTAAGTTCTGCTATTGCAAGCTTTTTAATGTCAATAAGGTATATTATTTTATCATTTCTATAGTGGGTTTATTTGATGTTGTATTTTTCTTGTTGTAAATGCAAAGTCTTAATGCTTAATTTATCTTAATTTCACATATAATTTGACCTAAAATCTAAAATTTAACAACCATTATCCTATCATAATGACAAATGGTCTAGATCAATCCTCTATTTAGTCGTTTCTATGTATTCTATTGATTGCAAGTGAGAATGCGTCCTCTTGATAGTCCATCATATGATCTTGTCCAAATTTAAACCTCTTTTTTGTCTATCGAGTTGAATATTTCTCCATATTTAAAAGTTCTATTTAATGTTGGTTTTTGATCATCTGTCATTTTCCTATGGTTCTTAAGTGTTTTCCTAGTAGTTCTTTTACAATTTACCTATTTTTCTATAATATTTAGTGCCAAATAATGTAGCTCGAATTTAGAATTGACAAGCCAATTGTTACATAGATTGCTTGTCTTCTATCAATATGTTTCATGATATTATTTTTTTGTCATCTATTTCAAGGTCCCTGTAACAAACTGTTCATTTTTCTTAGTATCTCATAACAAACTGTTCATTATTGTAGTTTTCTATTTAATGTGGGTTTTTGATCATTTGTCATTATCTTGTGGTTCTTAAGTATTTTTCTAATAGTTCTTTTACAATTTCCCTATTTGTCATTTATTATAGCCATTTATGGTGGACCCCTATTGGCTGATTGTTACATGCTTGTGCATGTGACTGCTAGTTATTTCAATTAGTGGTAATGCTAGAGAGTCAAAAATAGAAAATCTTATTGGTAGGCTGCTTTCAAAGGATATGAGAAGAGAATTCATGAGCAATGGGTTAAAAAATGATTTGCATATACAAGAAAGGTACAATGAAAGAAAAGGGACTAGAGGGGACATTAAGAAAGATAGGCCAAATTCTAAAGTATGTTCTAAAACCCCATGGAACTATGGAAAAAGGGAAAATGTGAAGAATGAATGCAAAAAATGAGAAAGAGATCATATTCCTCCATAAAAAATTCTTCATATGATGGTGACAATAATTCTTGGATTATTGATTTATATTGATCCTACCATATAACTCCTCACAAGGAGTGGTTTTCTACACAAATAGGTTAATATGGATAGGGTTTGTTTCCTTAGAGATAATAGTATCAAGCTAAGTGTTTAAAAATAAAGGTACATTATATTCTAATGGTAGAAGGGTTAAAAACCTTGATATGTGTTACACATTATAGGAGTTACAAGAAATTTACTTTTGTATCCAAGGTAAATTTATATAGTGTGCATGTGACATTCAACAACTATGGTTGTCGGTTGGTAAGAGGGAACTTTCTGGTTGCTAGAATTTCTCAAATTGGAAACTTGTTTAAGCCAAATACCTCCAAATTTTTTAATTATGTTCATATAGTTGGAACTTAAAATGCATCTATTTTTTGGAACTAATGTTTGGTTCACATAAGTTAATAATATTTTAGTACCACTACTAATATTTAAAGTTGATCTTCAATCTTTTTTATTATTCTATTGGAAAAATTAATTTATGTAATAAATACGTGTTTAGAAAGTATAATGGATCTTTATTTTCCATTCAAAGAAGTAGGGTTAAGAGGCTATTAGAAATAATTCATTTGGATGTGTTTGGTCTAGTGGATGTGGGTTTTATGGGTAAACATTTTTATTATGTTACATTCATTAATGATTTCTATAGATACACATAGATTTAATTTATATGTATTTAAAATCTAATTTTTTATTAAGTTTGAATTTATAGCCCAAATTGAAAAATTAAAAAACTATAAAATTAATGTGTTGTGATATGAAAATGGTGTTGAATGATTCTCTAGGAAAATTGATCAATTTTAAAAGTGTGTTGGATTATCTAGCCAAAGGCTACACCTTATACTTCACAAAAATGTGGTAGTAGAAAGGATGAACCAAACCTTAATGAAAAGAGTTACAATTAGGCTAAGTTGTATGTAGCTAGATCAATTATTTTTGTTAGAAGCTATAAGTACTACTTTTTATTTGATAGATTGATCTCTATGTTTAGTTCTTCTTAATATAACTCCTTATAAAATGTGGATAGGTTAGAATCCTTCCATTTAATGTTTAGGGGTATTTGGAAATAAGAATTATTTTCATGTGCCTCAAGAAAAGTGATATAAATTGTATCCCAAATTTCATAAATGTATCATTATTGGCTACATTTAGTATGTTATAGGTTATAAGCTTAGTGATCCTCTAACCTAGAAAATAATATTTAGGGATTTTAGAGCTTATTTAGGTGAAGAAAGATCAAAATAAAAGGAAAGAACAAAAATATTCACTTTGAGACAAAAAATAGAAAATCATAAAGATAGACATACATGGAAGAACAATTAGATGGACCTGTAGTGTCGAAAAATATTGTCAGGGACATTTTCACACTTGTTTGGGCCCTCCTTGTGAAATTGGGCTTAATGTTGCCTTGATTTAGTGTTGTAATGTGGTTGACACATTCACATTAGGTCTTGGGCTCTTGTGAACTAATGGATTTAAATTGTACCTTGCTAAAGTGTTGTGAAGTGTTGTAACACACTCACACTTTTCTAAGGTTTTAATAATTAATTGAACATAATAAACCCCTTGTTAATTAAAATAAGCATTAATCTTGCCTTGTTTAAAGTGTTGTAAAGTGTTGTAACACACTTTCACACTTTTCTAGGCTTGTCATTAATAATTGGGATTTCTTATGCTTTAATTGACCCTATTTTGCATCTACAAGCCTCATTTATTGCATCTTTTTTAGGATAATCCTGACACCAATCATTACCCAATCATAATTCAGGTGTTCTTGGCTTGTGTGGCCCAAATTTATTCATTTGTGACTCATTCGCCACCTTGGGTGAATGGGTTCCATATAGATTTTTGGGTCATGAACATTTTTTTACACCTTTCTAAGCACTTTTGATTTTTCATCCCATACATTATGCCAAATGGGACTCATTCACCATCTTGGGTGAATGAGTTTCGTGTGGCCCAAAATTAAAATTAATTCAAATTTTTGGCATGATTTTATTCTCCTAGATCTGATGTCGGCTTGTAGTGTTGTAATTTCAAGAATTCTTGCATAATTAAGTATAAATACAAGGTTCTTTCTCTCATATTTTCACCTAGCAATCTAATAGGCAATCAAGTGTTTACAAGAGTATTCAAGAGTATTCAAGAGAATTCAGGTGTCTTCAAGGGAATATTTTCAAGCTTTTTAGAGCATTCTTCAAGCATTAATCATCATATCAAAGATTTCATGCATCATGTTGTTTTAGAGCTAACAATTGCGTTGTAGGAATTTGTGATTCAAGCAAGCATTGCATTCAAAGACCAACATCATTCAAGCAAGAATCAGAGTCTACATCCATTGGAGCAATTACTTACATGTTTGCAACACCTTACTGTTAGGGTTTGATGAGTTGCAACATTGTTATTTGTTCATTCATCATTCTCCATTCTTATTTGATTTCATTTCAAGGATTGATTTCCAAAACAAGGTTTGACCAAGGAAAACCCCTACCCAACAACATTTTTCCCTCTCCTTTGTGTGTGATTTGTAGGTCTAGATTGCAGATTTCCTAAGGAGAAATATTGGAGAAAAGTTGTCAAGAGGTCAAAGTTGTCAAAGTTGTCATCAAGCCTTGGAGAACCTTGGAGAAGACCTATAGGTTGCAAATCAGATATTCAGATTTGGAAATCACTCGAGAAGGACAAAGCAGATAGAGAAGAGTGGGATCAGCTTTTGAAGTTGCAGAAAAGCCCAACTGGACTGATTTGCCACTTCTGGCGAATGAGTCCCAATTCCAGTCAATTTTTAGGATTTTGCATATTCATATACCCTTTTGCTTGAAACCTATTCCTCCACAAATTTCCAAAAACTGGATTGATTTTCCCAGCTTGATGAATGAGTCCTAGTCATAATAAAGTCAAAGTTTCCAATGATTCAGACCTCCATTCAGCCATCTCCAATTTTCCAGGTGCACACCTTCCTTTCTTTAGTTTTTTGTTTCATTTCATTCACTTTTATAGGTCATTTAGTGTTGGTTTTCATTCAATTAGGGTTTTACATTTGATTTTTCATTTCATTATCTTTACCAAGTCTTAACTTGGTGGTGAACCCCTCATTAGATCATATTCAGCTCCTAGAACAACCCTCTTGCAATATTCTTTTCTCTTTTGCATTGAAATCTCAAGGGTTTATTGTTGAATGAAAGTTTTTGAAAATTGCCCTTTCTAGGTCTAAAACCCTAGGTGGGAAGCAAAACAATTTTCCACCTTTCAGGACCAAAGAGTGATGAAGAAGTAGGTTCATATGAGGTTTATGATGATGTGTGGATTGAGTGTAGTGTCCCTCTAGTTATTGCACTTTGATTCAGTTTGTTTTTGTTCGATTGATAGTTGTTTTAGCTATTTTTGATACTATGCTACTTTCTTTCAATCACGACACTGATACTATGTTGGTTTTATACTTTGTTGATGATACATTAGATACATTGTTGATCATCTGATTATGTTTGTGTGGCGACATTATGATAAACATTATGTGTGTTATGGTTTTATGTTGTTTTAGAGCATTAGTTTGTTTATGATGATGTATTTGATGTTGTCTATGATGTAGTACTATATGTTAGTCTTAGTGAAGGAGATAGTGTAGCATTACTCACTCATGAATACCCTACTACATTGCGACTCTCTTTCATGGTGTGATTGTCGATTTATCTAGATATGTTTGATAGTGTTGTTTGATGCAGTTTGCAGGTACTGGGCATCTACTCCACCTACTTTGTTAGGTTTGAGTGTGCCATGACCCAATGGAAACATGTTGTTTCAAAGATAATTCCAGGTCCTTCTTTGGCCATCATTCCCTTATAGGATGATTATCTGTGTTGTCACCTGTCATTGTATTATCGTTCGGGTCCATTGTGTCGTTCATGTTTGCATCTTGATTGGAAATTCATTAATTAGTTAAATGGAAATAATTTTATAGTTTCTAGTATAATGTTATTCGAAATGGTAAATTAAAATATTTATGTTTAGATAATTTAATAATTAAAATTTGATTGTTATTTTAAAAAGTTTGATTAATTAAATTAATTAAACAAGATATTTACATGTGATTGTTAATTTTGAGTAATAGATATTTATTAATTTTAATGTGCAAACTTAAATATATGGAAAGTAGATATTATTGAAGGGTTTGTTTTCAACAGATTATGAATAAACATCTGAAATATGGACTTGGAGTCAAAAAGTGTTATCTTGGGTAATTGTTTAATTAGAACTGTCTGATCAATCTTGTTTGCATGTTGACAATTAGTTAAGTTCTATGATTATGAGTTAATTGAAAATGAATTAAAAGCTTTGGTTATGCAGAAGTTATACACGACAATTTTGGTTTTTGGAAAGAAATTTTTCATGACAGTTTTGGGGCAAAAACTTCTTCTCTGTGTTTTGGTTGAAAAGTTTTGGAGATAGTGAATTCAAAGGATTTGTGCTTTTGGAAAAATAAAGAGTATTTGGAATTTCTAATTCTTGGATCAATCTACGTCGGATTCGAGAATATAAACCAGGTTCTCTTCTTTGTTTTGTATTTTATTGAATATTAGTTTTTGAATGTTGTTATGGTATATGTTCTTCTTGCAGTTGAATCCGTTTGCTGAATCTTCTACCAAACATCATAAAAGAAAATATTGTTGATTAGTGTTGAAAACGTGCCTTGAATCCCTGAATTTAATAGAGAAATACCTTAATTTTAATGTTGGCATTTAGTTCATACTTATAGAAATTATACTGACCTTATTTGGACTCAATGACTCGTTTCTTGTATTCACTTGTTACATTCAACAGGTCTTTTTTCTATATATTCCATTAGAAATCATTGTCTTCTGCTAGTAATCCCTTGTTGAAATCATGGGGGTTCGATTTTAACTTATATAGTGGACATAAAAAATGCATGAAGTCGCGGGTTTAAGATAGCTTTGTGTTCACTATCGAAGGGTAGTAAGATGACTTCGTTGCATGGTAATTTACCTGGTTAGCTATAGTTTATATGTTACAGCCATTCAATTATATGTATAAACCGATATGCATTCCCTACTGCCAGTCGTTCGATACATTTATGTTTGTTAGAACCTCTGATGTAACTCCTCTTCCATTACGCTTTGATGAATGTCCTCTCTGGTCGGCCTCATGTATATAGTGCACACCTACATTTTAGATTGTTTCATTTAGCATCACCAATATCCTCCACTTTAACAGTGTCGCTATTCTAAGTTGATGGGAATGGTTCACATCTCTCAAGACAATTTCTCTTGCATTAAACTTAGAGTCTGAAATAGATATGGTTGTACTGCACTTGCTTTAGATCTATAAGGTTCGATAGTATTTTTCCTATCCAAATGCTGGACGGTCTATATTCTTGTCGTTTCCTCATTCTTTTTCCATGCAAGTTCTATGCTCAACCAATATTTTCACAGTTTCCTCATCCCTTTGCCTTGCAAGTTCTGCTTGGTGTTGTCGGCGATGTTCTCTTTAGTCATCCATTTAATCAAGTGTAATCTTGTTAAAAATACTATGTGTCCCTAATGGTAATCAATTTCTTCTCAAGGAAGGAACTCTGTGTTTCTCCTTTAAACTACTGGTTGTGTTTAAATGTGACTCACAATACTAGAAATAACTCGTTGTCAATTAATGGTACCTCTATGCTTATCTTGGTTTTACTCTTTACGCCTGTCATCAAACTGTGACCTTGCTCTAACTATATTATCTCATAGAACCAATGAAAATAAGGGTTGTAAATATTTCAAAAAGTGTAGAGAATCGGCTCATATAGCAGATTGAAATATCAATTTCTTTTAATAGTGTTTTAATGTTTCTTTTACTATTCACATTTTGAATGACGGGTTTCAATCAGGAAATTATCTTTGATCTTAACTTCCAATCTCTTGTTTGATTTGATAATTATATGAGGCACTTAAATTATTCATTTAACTACAATTTCAATGTGATCAGATTGGTAACTTAATTGAGTGTGTCGCTATGTTGATGCATGTTATCTAATATATATATATGTATATGTGTATGTATATAAGTGGCTATCTTAATTGTAATTTGTTGTTGTATAGTATTGATAGATTAGCAGTAGGAGTCTGTGATTGGTTATTTAAACACACACACACACACACACACACACACACACACATATATATATATATATATATATATGTGTGTGTGTGTGTGTGTGTGTGTGTATTGATAGAAACCTATTTGTATATATATGCCTATGTAAGTATATATAATTATTCAAGTGGTTCGATTTAGAATAAGTTAGCTCATTTCAAATTAGAAGAATTTATTTGTTAATGATTAAAGAGTTACTTTTGTGTTATTGAGTTTTAAATCTTCTAGAGGCTAGGAAAGGAAACTTGTTTTGTTAAGCTTATTGTGTTTGTACTTTGATGTTTAATTGCAATGATCTAATTTGGGACTTAGCCATGCATGATTTTTTGTTACATTGGAGGTATTTTAAAAGTTAAATGATCTACGTCATGTTTGAGATGTGCTCATTTTGGTTTTGTTTAATGTGCATGATGGTTATCCTTTGTAATTGATAATGAGTTATGTTATTGGGGAGAGTGGCTTTCGATAGGGGCTAGAACCCTAAGAGGTAACCAGGGTAACCTATCAAGGTTTTATAATTCTATGAAAACCTAATTAAATGTACTAAGGATTGGGTAGTATTCACTAATAATTCAGATAATTTGATTGCCTCGCCTAATACCTTAGTGCTTGTATCGATTAA
Organism: Sequoia sempervirens; assembly: GCA_007258455.2. Lineage (NCBI taxonomy): Eukaryota > Viridiplantae > Streptophyta > Pinopsida > Cupressales > Cupressaceae > Sequoia > Sequoia sempervirens. The sequence continues at coordinate 354,464,053 of VDFB02000008.1, read as the reverse complement.
GGGTGGGTTGAGATGGCCTAGAATAACATGATCATCTACTTTTTCTTCTTGAAAGGTAGTTCGATTCCACACGAGTTTGTTTAGGGGTCGGGAATCGGTAGAGATTGCCAGGGTAACTCGGTATGAGGGCCGGTAGTCTAAGAAGATTCACCAAGGTAACCTATAATAAACTATGTGATTTGACACTCTTTTCCTAATGCATGTTATGTGATCTCTTGTGTAGAGGTACCCTTTATTATGTTATTGCCTCTGGGATCTTTGTTTGTAATTATGTGGTTTAGATATCACTGTCATAATGTGTACATCAAGCCATGTGTTAATGTTTTGTCTTCATGTTTGTTTATCTTTGTGGACTTGATATTATCTCCTAGCACAGGGGGTGGACCTTCGGGTACCACATGGTTGGGAGGAACGTGCTTTTTCCTCCATTGGGTTCCCCTTGTAGGTGTTGTTGTACTTGGATAATATTGTACTTGAGATAGGTTCCTGATTCTACACAGTTCATCAAGTTGGACGTTGAGAATGCTCATGAACAAGGTTGAGAGATTGGTTATGATATTTATCTCTATTGTATACACTCTTGATGTGTATGAGTGAACTTATTGGAATGTTATTATGTTGTTACAAGATTTTTCATAATCTCACTTGATGTAACTTGAATATGTAATTTTACTACATTATGATTATGTGATTGGATCATTCATTATAGATATGATTTCTCCTTATGCTTTATTTATTTTTGTTTAGTGATGTGATGTTCTTGTGAATGTTTAAGGAGCATTGTCACGAAACCCTAAGGACGTATGTGTAGATGTTTCTTTTGTACTCATGTTATAATCGAATGTCTTTAAAAAAAAAATTATTCGATTATTTTGTTGCTTTATGTGTTCTTCTTTGGGTTCCTTGGCAAGGCATTACATTGAGAACATAGATGAATAGAAGGAGACCATTACTACCACCTTCAGGAGATCCACGCTACAATGGAAGATAGTTGATAAGTATAACCCACAAAAATTATGTTGTGTATTTTGATTGTTGAGTATTGATGATGAATCTATATATTTCAAGGAGGCACTTTTCTCAAAGGATAGTTAGACTTTTAGATAGGCCATGTATGAGGAGATGATGACCTTGGACATTTCTAATGAATATGAATCTATTTAGTTTTCTTGAGGGAATAAATCCCATTAGTGGAAAGAGGGTGTACAAAATAGATTTGGTTTAGATGACCAATTAGTATTTTACAAGGCTAGACTAGTGTACCAAGGCCACTCCTAGAGAGAGAGTTTATTTATATTAAAATTTTCTCCTATTTCTAATTTATCTTCTATTTAATCTATTTTAACTATTGTTGTAGCTTGTGATTTTAAGACTAAGAAAATAGATATCAAAATAAGTACTTTCTTACATGGGGATCTTGATCAGGTTTATGTGTAACAACTTGATGGTTTTCCTATGAAAGAGATGGAATATTTGTCTTGAAGGTTGAAATAACCAATGTATGGTCTAACATAATCATGTAAGATGTGGTACTAGAAATTTGATTGAGTTTTATTAGGAGAAAGGAAGATCATTGTATTTATGTTAATATTATTTATGATTAATGTTAGAGTAAATCATATTTAATTAGGCTTAAGTTTTAACTTAAGTACACAATTTTCATTTAATAGGGTAATTAGTTTTTTATTCCCATATTGGGTGGTTGCATTCCTGTGAGGCATTTGTTTTGAGAGCTCAATTTTCTGCTGCAAGAGTCCATGCAGCCTAGGAGATTCACTTGAGGGGATTTCTCTCCTCTATGATGACAGTTGTGGCATGCCAGTTGATTCATCTGGATTGTTTTTGGAGGTTGACTTGGTTGTGCCTTCTCTTGATCTATCAAATTTCTTGGTTGTGTTTGATCATGATTATGTGATAGATTATTTTGTTTGGAGATTTCCTTCCTTTTCTCAGTTAGATATGGAGAGGTTCCTTCTTCATCTGGTGGACTTGTTTCTTCCTAAGGGAAGAGGTGTTTCTTGCAGGAATTGGATCATCTTTTGTTTTTAGGCATACTTCATTGGCATTGGAGTTTCTTCATTATGGGGGGGATATGATATCTCCTGCTTTCCCTCTTATGGGGGGGGTCATTGATTGTATATATTTGATGTATGTAGTACTTGGGGGGTATTATTGATTCCTCCATACATGCATCATCTCTTTTGTTTTCTCTTTTAGGGAGGGGTTTTTTCCCATAGGGTTTTTCTTCTTTTCTCCGCTTGCGAGAGATTTTTATGCATTGTAAATTGGTACCTAACATGGTTGTGTAGCCAGGACCCATATCGTATCTTCATTCATTCTCCCTAAGTTGCACTTAAGGGGGGGTGTTAGAGTAAATCATATTTACTTAGGCTTAAGTTTTAACTTAGGTACATAATTTGCATTTAATAGGGTAATTTTTTTTTATTCCCGTATTCGGTGGTTGCATACCCGTTAGCATTTTCATGGCTTTATAAGCCTATAGCATTATGTACATTATCTCATCTCATATTCAACATATTTTCTCTTTGGTGAAAGAGCATTGGCTTCTCTCGTGCATTGTGAAGGTCTCTGTAAAACTGGTTTTTCTAGAAGTTTGTTTCTCTATCAATTAAATACTAATCATTATCTTGTATATAAATCAAATGTTGTTAATTGGTAAAAAAATATGATGATCAATTAGATTAAAACATAGCCTTCTAACACATTTGACATGAAGGAATTGGAGGTTGTGAAGTATATTCTTGGGATGGATATTATTAGGTATCGAGTACATAAATAGATTTTATTTAGTCCAATTAATTATTTGGATAACATTTTATGATAGTTTAGTATGTGTGACTATAAACTAGTGAATATTCCATATCCCTCTGATACTAAGCTTACTTTAGACATGTTGCCTAAATATGATGATATTTTTTTTCAAATGCTAAATGTACCTTATATTAGTGTTCTTGGTATTTTAATGTATACAATGGTTGGTATAAGCTAGATAAATATTTCCCAAGTAATGGGATTTTTTAGCAAGTTTATGTTAATCCCAATACACAATATTGGACATTCATTAAAAGAGTATTTAGATATTCACATAGATTTTTGTATTAATATTTTTTTTATCATGTACTAATGGTGTAGACAATTCATTAGACATGCATAAATTTTTTAATGTAGATTAGGTAGGTGAATGGGATTGTCAAAGGTCCACTAGTGTTTATGTGTTTTATTTTCTAGAGATGCAGTGAGTTAGATGAGTAAAAAAAGTTCCAAATTTATTTTTCTAGTATAAAAATAGAGTATATGGATACTACATATGCCTCTAAAGAGATGGTTTTGTTATAGAGACTTGGTACAAGTATTTTAAGTATTGATTATAAGATTGTTAGAATTGAATGTGATAGCTAGAATTATATTTTTTTGGCTAAGAATTTTTTGTATCATGTTCATATTAAGCATGTTGATGTTCATTATCAGTTTGTGTAAGAAATGGTTAAGAATTGTAATATCTTGCTAGAAAAGATTGACAGTTTGGATAATATTATAAATTCTCTTATAAATCCAATGACCATAGATAAATTCTCTTGGTGTTGGAATGTCATGTGCCTTGATTCTTGTGATTAAGTATATTTATTTTTCTCTTGGTGTATTTTCAATGTATAGTGTTAAATGGGAGAATGTTAAGATTAAGGTGTCATTTACCTTGCAAATTTATGCATATTTAGTGTATCTCCAACACTCTTAGAAAGTGTTCTTAGATGCCTAGGGTGTAGTTGGAAAATATTTTATAATTAAAACTTTCTAAGAATCTTGGCATTAGTTGTCATATGCATTCATGAAGAATTTTGAGTACAAAAATGATGATTATAGTTGAATTTGGACTCACTAAATGAACTTCTCTAATTTTAGGCCCTAGGATTAATGAGTGGGGAATCTTGTACAAATGATGGGACCCACATGAGTTGGACACTCTAAAATGAAGTGTTATACTTGAGGATGTGAGACATTAAGATTTATGAAAGCAAATATTCCCTTACAATTATGTTTACTATACTGGGTGTCAATTAACTACTCCCATGTGATGTCCATGTGAATTCATTTATCAGTTTACTATTCTTAGAAGGTGCTCTCCAAGGTGGGTATGGAGTTGTGATACCATGGTTTTGGTATCCATTGGTTTGGTAAACCATTTTTGTTTTTTCCTCTATTTGCACCTATATATTGAGGGTATGAGATAGTGGTTTTATAAGATTGTTTTATGAGTGCATAGGTATTGGTAGAGTGAAGAGATGGTGTGTTGGATGTTTCTCATTCTTTAAGATTAATGCATACTTGTCCTCTTTCTCATGTGGAGTTTTTCTTGAAAGGATTTTTTTACATAAACCTTATGCTAATATGATTTGTTGATTATTTATCCAATAACTTAAACTTCATTTGATAATCCTTAAATTAATAAAATATTTCAAATTTACATACACTTGTAAAAGATTTTTATTACAATAATTTCACCTCATTTCTCAACAAATAAATCTATAATTAAAAATGATATAATACACTCACATCTTATATTCTATGCTTGTCATATTCATGCTAACCATAATCATATCTTATTCTTATGACCATTTATAATACTTATCATGATGGATTCTCATATTTTGTTGCATACATGCCCAATACCCAACACAGTGATATATTTTTAAATGTGAAAGATTTCACATTCATTGGTATGTTGTTATTGGCACACAGCTTAAGGTAAACTGATGATGCTCCCTAATAGGGCTAACGTCATGACAAGTATTCAAAAGTATTTTTTACAGCTGTCAACTATATTTTTGGTCGGTCACTTTTGTCCAATGGAATCTTTCTTTGTAACTAACACAAAGATTCCTTTCAAACAAGAAAACCTACTCCAACAGCCACCTGGTTCTTTTATTTGGCTTAACATGGTGATATTTTAGTCTAGCACTTATCTACGCTTTTAACTCTCTGGTGCTCGTTTCCAATGTTGTCACACTCCATATATATCTTCCTCCCAGATGAACACTGACATTTTTAAATTGCTTAAATTCCTAAACTGAATTAGCCAACAAAAAGACATAATCTTAGCTGATTTTTCTATGGAAGAGAATATATATATTTGTTTTTTCTGTCATTTGTGCGTCTAAATAGCCGGCAATGCATATTGTGATTAAGATGCCAGGGTTTTATATTACGGTGGCCCTGCTGTAAACCGGCGGCACGTTGAGCTTGTTTGTCCTCCATTTCTTAAAGACTAAGTTCACCATTCTTTCACCTTCAACTCACCTGATGCTAGAAATGGAAATATACACAATGCTGAGGTATTGTAAGGCACTCATATTTTTGCAGAACACATATAGTCATATTCATTATTGGTAATGCTATAATCAAAACATATATCATCCTTTTGCTTTGGAAAAATTTCAATTGGACAGTAATAAATGGATTAAATTATTTCTTAAATAACTTGTGGTGCAGCAAGTAGGACCTTTGTTGCCCTGGGATGCAATTCTTTCTATAATAAGATATACGTCGTTGTTTAAGGTAGTTCAGGTCATGGGATGAAGATCCGTTGCGTATCAGATAGATTATGAGACCTCGCTCTATAAAGAACTAAACTCCAGATCGCTGAATTAAACTCTTAAAGTTAAGATATATGCTGATCCAACCACATCACTCACAAATGTCCACGGGAACAGCTTTCATACTTTGTTTAATTGCAGTCTTTATTTGCATCAGATTCTCTAGAACTATGAAACCTGCAAGTAAAGCATTCATGGTATGTAATTATATTATGAACAAATTAGAAAAGCGAAAACATTTAATTTATTATTTTTTTCTTATTCTACCAAGCTAGATCTAGTTGATATATGTACGATTTGTGTGAGTTGCAGGGATATCTAAATCTATCAATCCAAACGATGAAGAAGATAGCATACCAACATGAGATGGAAGGCAGTAGGAGTGAAAGAGTGCAGGAAGAGAAGATAGAAGCTCTTCTATACGAGATAAACCGTCTGAACCACTATGTTCTTACTTTACAACATCGAGCCAACCATTTAGGGCAATCAGTTAATAGTAATGGAGCTTCATCTAGCGAGGTGCAGCTGTTTAAGACACTTGTCCTTTTATCCATTTCAAAATGTGCTGATATACTATGTAACCTCAAGATGTTAAGCATACAGTCTCAGACATTTCAGGTTCCAATCCAAGCATTAATTAACAATATGTCAAATTCCCAATCAGCCCTGCAATCCATGATTCAACAATCGTCAATAAATGGAATTGGGTATTCAGTAGTGAGCCGGGTGGTGTTAGAAGAGCAGTCCATTATAAGTATTACGTCTCGTCATCTGAGTGATGTTGGTAAATGCCCAATATGTACTGATGATTTTGTTTTGGGAGAAGAGGCCATTGAGATGAATTGCCACCCACACCACATATTCCACTCCGTGTGTCTTCGGCCATGGCTGCAGAGGCACACTACTTGTCCCACCTGCCGGAGAGAGTTACATGTGCATAAAGAAATGTACATTTGACCCAACCAGACCAGAATTTAGCTCTATTTGATTTGAAAGTTTGTTTATTGAAGAGTTTAACAAAGTGCAGGCTATTTTTAACAGATTATTTATCATGCACTTTCTTTTATTATTATAAGATGGTTGACCTTGTTTTAATTGGCAATATCTAATTGAAAATTCATCGTCAACAATTCATCGTGGGAAAATTCACCGCCATAAAAAAATTAACCACGGAAAATTCATGCAATTAATTTTTCATGGAGTGAATTGTCATGATAATGAAGTGTTTAGATTTTAAAAAAAAATAATCAAACTATATTTTTGAATAGATGAATATTTTCAGTAATTGCAGAGTTAGCTTTAGTTTATTTAGAACTATATATACAGTCTATTTATTTTTATTGGGACATTCCAACATGCTTTAATTTACAATTGCAGAGAATAAAAGTATATCCTCTGTTTTGTTTGTATGTGAGGTAGTAAGTTGGCTATATACCATTGTTGTTTATTGTTTGTCTTAAAAGAATTTTGTTTTGATTTAATATGTTGGCTTTTGGATTTATTAAAAACAATTCAAAAATATTTAAAGAAAATTATTTTTCAGATTTGTTTGTCTATTTTGAAGTGTTTTGATTATGTTTTTTTAGTTTGTGTTAATGGGAAATTCTATTTATTATTGTATTATATGTTGAAGATCTATCTTTTTGTAAAATAAGTTACATTTGATTAATAAAAGTTAAAACAAAATATTTTAAAATAAAATTAAAAAATGGTATAGAAAGAGTTATCTATGATTTAATGATTATTTAGAATACATTAGAATAATAATATATATGTTT
>VDFB02000008.1:354309163-354451663 GCA_007258455.2 Sequoia sempervirens | reverse complement strand
TAATTGTTCAAGTTGTCAAAAGACCTTGTTGGTGTGTGTTTGAGATTTCATTCTTTCCCTACATCAAATTATTTCAAAGGTTTCGTAAATTTTTTAAGGAAATAGAAAAAAATGATCTAATTTTTAACTTGAATAACTAGAAAGATAAATATATGTTGAGTTTTGTGAACTAATGAAATGTATATATGTTAGTGTCTTTCATATTTTTATTTTTCTTTTCAAATTAAAAATTATTTGAATGTAAATTTTTTGTAAAATTGACACTATAATTTAGTTAATACGATTTTGAAAATGGAGGTTATGTGAGGTGTTCTTTATTTATTAGATTTTATTTCTTCTTCATTTTTCTATATTTATAAATTGTAGAACCTCTTAAAATGGTTTATGTGATGAAAAATGTGGTCTATGTGGAGAAGGTTCCACCGAAGGATAACCCTCGAGATTTTAATGCAAAGGAGATTGAAATATAACAATAGGGTTGAACTAGGGATTGAATATAAAAAAATGGGGTTCACTACCAAGTGTAAACTTGGAAAAGACAATATGCTGGAAAACATAGTGTGATATGCAAAATGACCTAAAAATGCAAGTAAAATGTAATAGAAAATTGTAAAACTAGAAATGTGCACCTAGGAAACTGAAGAAGGCAGAATGGATGTCTAGAATCTTGAAAAATTCACTATTGATGCAAACGGGGACTCATATGCCAAGCTGGGAAAATCAATCCAATTTTGAGTAAATTGTTCTCGAACAGGTTTCAGACAAATGGGTACTCAAATCTGCAAAAATCTCTAACATATAGGTACATGGGACCCATCACCAATAGTGGTGAATCAGTCCACTTCTAGATTTATTGAAATTCAAAGCTAGATTCTATAGCTCCCAGTCTGCTTTTTTGTTCCCGATTCAGATCCGGGTCTGAAACTACAAAATTCAACCCGTGAATCTTCTCTAAGCTTCTCCAAGGCTTGCTTGCAACTTTGACAACTTGATGGAAACTTTTCCAATCTCGCTCCTTGATAAATCTGCAACCTAGACCTACAAATTGCATGCAAAGAGAGGGAAAAATGTTGTGGGGTTAGTGAATATAGGTTTTCCTTGGTCAAACCCCTTGTTGGTAATTAAACCCTTGAAATCAAATGAAATATAATAGAGAATGATGAATGAACAAATAATGATGTTGCAACTCACCAAACCCTTGTAAGAAAGTTCTACAAGCATGTAAGTGATGGCTCCAATGGATGAGGACTTGATATCTAGCTTAATGTTGATGAAATGCTTGCTTGAATCACACAATCCTACACCACAATTTTTAGCTCTAAAACAACATGATGCAAACAATCTTTGACATGATGATTGAAAATTGGACAATGGTCAAGTGATTGCTTGATAATCTTCCCTTGAAATGCCTTGAATGCTCTTGTGAACTATTTGCATGAATACTTTAATGCTTGATAGGATGAAATGAGAGAAAGAACCTTATATTTATACTCAATTATGCAATAATTCCTAAAATTACAACACTACAGGCCAACCTTAGATCTTGGAGAATAAAAATCTGCTAGAAATTTAAATTAAATTTTAATTTTGAGTTAAGGGGGACTCATTCACCACCCTGCGAAAATGGGTCCCACCTAAGGAGACTCATTCGCCCATAATGGAAAATTAGTCCCGCCATAGGTTCATTTAAGGTTGGTTTCAAGATTTTGATGTTTTAAATGATGTTTGTCAGGATTATTCAAAAAAATACACATAAATAAGGCCTCTAGATGCAAAATGAGGCCAATTAAAGCATAAGAAAGCCCAATTATTAATGAAAAACTTATGAAAGTGTGAAAGTGTGTTACAACACTTTACAACACTTTGAAATAAGGCTTGGTAAATGATGGAAAAAGATTATTTTATTAACAAGACCCTAGAAAAGTGTGAAAGTATGTTACAACACTTTACAACACTTAAGTAAGGTACCATTTGAATCCTTTTAGCTCACAAGGTCCCAAGACCTAATGTGAGTGTGTTATTCATGCATTGCAACATTAAATCAAGGCCATATTAAGCCAAAATCACAAGGAGGGACCGATCAAGTCAGAAAAGTAGAAGGGTTACTTTTTTGGTGACTCCATCTATCCCCCACTTTGGTGAGAGGATGAACTTGCTTAAAACTCACACTAAAGTAGACCAACACACATGTCAAGAGGGGTTCAAATGTGCCAATGTTAGGAAGATGGGACAATAGTGATCAAGAGTGGTGATCAAGCCCCCATAATCAAGATCCCATGACAAACCAACATAAGCACAAAGGAACATGCATAACAATGATATTAAGAACAACAACAAGGCACAAGCATACAATGCCAAAGAGAAGAAGAAAGGTGAAAACAAAAGAATCAAATCAGGATTCGATTGTTTTTCCAACGTGATGTGTATCAGATCTAGGTTGTTTGTCAAGAAAATGCATACTCACTCTAAGGCGGTAGAACTCATGGCTATCCACCAGGTGAGAAGTCCTAAAAGGTGAGAAACATTAACTCATGGCTGGTATGTACTGACACACACGCAAGTGGCTATGGGGAAATTCATGCCTCGGATTGGGCTTCCCACTCAACCATACCAAAGTTATACCTCCTGATAACTTTAATAAGGCACCACAAAATTGATTTTTTGAGCTTCATGAGACAAGAAAAGCTTTGTATGCTTAGAGCTCATGAACAAACGTGATGGAAACACAAGCATACAAGATTTTTTATGCAATATTTCCATTTAACAACAAATTCCAAATGCAAAATGCAAGGAATGTTCAAAGGAGTCTTGCTTAGTTTATGTGAGGTCTTTAACTTAGGGAACATTGTTCCTAATTTCTCCAAGAGGACCAATCAAAGAATAGAAAATTCACAACTCCGGGGATGCAATGCATCACATCAAGCCACTAAGAGGAATGCAATATTCTAAGATAGGTCATGCTCATGAAGGACATCATACTCAATGTCATCCACAAAGTGACAAACACATCGTATGAAGTAAGAAGGTTGCACTAAGAATAATGAAAAATACAAAAGAATAATGCCAATGTATGCCCCCACTTTAAATAAATTGTGAACACCATACTGTGAGAAATTACTTTAAAGTAGCTAATGAAGAACGCAAACAAGAAAGAAGACATGAGAGCCAACTTGGAAAGCCCTATGCCAAGTCATATGTTTCCAAGAAAAGTTGTGTCATGTGAGAGAAAAAGAAATAAAAAGGGTTGCCCTCAAAATGGAAACACCAAAAACATAAGGGATCTATGGATTTTGGGTCAGTATGTTCTTTGCTACAACGATTTTTTAGAAAGCTTGGAACTGTCATCATCCCCCAAATACACATAGAACTAGAAGAATGACACAAAGAGAGCGAAAACAAAGAAAAACCTTTTGGGTCAACATGGAAGAGACATAAGGTGTCTCGATGCCTTGCGTCATCCCCAAAAGGAAAACACAAGACAAATGAAAAAGAAAAGGTGAAAGAAAACTAGGAAAAGCTTTTGGGTCAACATGAGCGAGACGTGAATGTCTCAATGCCTTGCATCATCCCCAAAAGGAAAACACGAGAAAAAGATAAATATAAAACAAAAATGTAAAGAAAAAAAAATCCTTTTGGGTCAACATGAAGGAGACATGAATGTCTTGGGTATGTGCAAGATCATCATAGAAAAAACAGGCCCTTAAGTGGTGAAAAATTCAAAAAAATAAAGTTAGGCAACTTGACGTAAAAATTCAAGAATAAGTTATCTATATTATTTCAAAAATATGTGAAAATGGAATCTATAGCAAATTGAATGTAGTTTCTAAACTACTAGGTTTATTTAAAAGAAACAAATCTATTTGGTGAAAATTTAAAATTTCAATGTAGTAGTACTTAAATTTCAAGGAAAAAATAAGTAGGTGTCTCTCTTACCACCCTAACGAAAATAAAATGATAATATTTTTTTAAAAGATTTTAGATATAAGTAGAGGACTCATGTCCCGATGTGATGCATATTTTTTTGTAATTTTTTTCCAAGTAAATAATTAGTTATAAATTTTTATTACAATTTTTAAAAAATATAAAAAATCGTATGTTTGACCACCTTAACTTGGTCAAAACTTCATGAAATTAATACTTTTTTTTTAATCTTATAGTATGTGAAGCATAGAATGTGACGCATGTTTTAGATTCAAAAAATGTGATACCGTTTGAAAGCTATAGGTTTTTCAATCAACCTAGCAATCAGGAACTTTAGTCATAATTCAAATAGAAAATGAATAATAATTATTTATTAAATTCAAAGTAAAAAATACTTTATATTGGTGGAAAGCTGAGAATCTCCTTTAAAACCATTTTCATTTCATCAATTTTGGGTAAAAATTAGTCAACCACATACCCTACGGGTATGTGCAGGATCATCATGGAAAAAATAGGCCCTAAGTGGCAAAAAATTCAAAAAGATTAGAGTTAGGCAACTTGATGTAAAAATTTGAATAAGTTATCTATATTATTTCAAAAATATGTAAGAATAGAATTTGTAGCAAATTGAATGTAGTTTAGACTAAACTACTAGGTTTTTTTTTTTAAATCTAAAATTTTGAATTTCAATGAAGTACTTAAATTTCAAGAAAAAAATAGGAAGTAAATGTCCGTCTGACCACCGTAACACAATAAAATGATAATATTTTTTTATAATATTTTAGTTATAAGCTATGACTCATGTCCAGATGTGATGCATATTTTTTTTGTAATAAGTAAATAATTAATTATGAATTTTTTATTTAAACAACTTTTGAAAAAATATAAAAACTCATATGTCTGACCACCTTAACTTGGTCAAAACTTCATCAAATCCATTTTTTTAATTTTAATCATATAGTATGTGATACATAGAATGTGACGCGTGTTTCAAATTCAAAAAAATATGTGATACCGTTTGAAAGTTATAGATGTTTTTTAATCAGCCTATCAATCAGGACTTTAGTCATATTTCAAGTAGAAAATGAATAATAATTATTTATTAAATTCAAAGTAAAGCATAATTTATATTGGTGGAAAGCTCAGAATCTCCTTTAAAAACCTTTTTTCGTTTCATCAATTTTGGGTAAAACAAAAGTCATCAGCCACCCTACACATACCCATCATATCGCCACTTTTTGTCCCATCATGATCCTGCACATACCCACACATACCCATCATATCACCACTTTTTGGCTCATCATGATCCTACACATACCCTCTCAATGCCTTGCATCATCCCCAAAAGGAAAAAAACAAGAAAATAGATAAAGATAAAATGAAAAGGAAAAGAAAAAAGAAATCCTTTTGGGTCAACATGAAAGAGACATGAATGTTTGAATGCCTTGCGTCATCCCCAAAAGGAAAACACAAGAAAAATATAAAAATAAAAAATAAAAAAGCGATGCATGACATAGAGAAGAATGAAGATACAAATAGAGGAATGTCATAGAGAGAGAAAGAGAACATCAAATAGAACAACATGGGGGATCACATTACGCACATGCAATCATACAAAATAAAATGAAAAAGGAAAAAAAAATGTAAAAGACTAGTAAGGAAAATGTGAGACAACCTATGAGCAAGTCATCGACCTCCCAATCACATTCTGTATAAGCGGAAGGTGAACTAAAAACCAAAGGGACAACAAAAAATGCTTTACTAGGACAAGGCTAACAATTTATTGCCCCCACTGAGTGCGAGACAAGAATGAATGGAGGTAGGTGATTGTAAAGATCATGTAATAGTGAGAAATGTAACATTCTACAACTATTACATGACAAAGAGTAGGATGGTATGTTATGTGATCACTGGATAGAAATTATTGCCATCAAAGTAATACTTGCTCAATATTTCTTTCAATGCACGACACTCATTAGTACTATGTCCAAGAACTTGATGATATGGAAAATGTGGAACTTTTGCATCTTTAGGATATAACACAAGTTGTTTCATAGGTGGTAATAATATTAATCCTTGGTTGAGAAGAATTTTTAATTTTCTTTCAATTTCAGGTGATGGGCGAGGGGACTTCAGTTTTTGTAACATGTAAGGCCTCTTGCATTTGCTAGATTCACCAACTTCTCTAGATGTGATTAGGGTAAGAGGCCCTGAAATGATCCTCTCTTTATCCTTGTTATTGTTATGATCTATTGGTTTTTCTTTAGGAAGAAGGATATGCAAGTTAGGTTGAGAATCAAAGATCATCATACCATCATCACAAAGCCTTAGATATTCTCTAGGAGGCTCACTGCTATGAGAGGGATCTTGATATCCTAACCCCTTTGTGTTTTCATTTGTTGGGTTTCGCTCTAAGATTTGATCAATTTCATGTTCACTTGTTGTGTCACATCCTTGTTTTCTCAAGATGGTGAAGCCTTTTCTATATGTTTCTTCAAGGTTGATGGGAATATTTGTTACTTTGTTATCATTAAATGGTTGAGTGTTTGCTTTTCTAGAGGAACTAGGTTCACCTATTGTATGGAACTTAGGTTCAACTTTTGTTTCAATTTTAGGATATAAGTAACCAAACATCTTGAGAGGTGGTATTGTAGGAGGATCTGGTTGATTCATGGATGGATAGAAGGATGCATTAGCTTCAAGGTTATCGAGACAATCATTTAGGAACTTATTCATGTTATCATCATCTTCTCCAATGATGTCAACATCACGAGGAGAACATGCATTAGGAGTTGAGTGAGCATGAGTGAGTTCAATGTCATTAGGGTCATTGCCAAAGGTACAACTTGACATATCTACTAAGGACCTTAATGACATCCAAAGCTTACTAAAACAAATATCCATGATGCAAATTTCAGATTTTATACAATGCACAAGATGAATGAATGTATTCTAAATGAAATGAATAGAATGAAATAAAGAAATAACAACATCAAACAAAAATTCATAAAATGAAGACTAAATTCCAAAAAATGCAATGAAAAATATGCAAAGGGATTGATTCGCCCAAGGTGGAAAATCAGTCTAGGTGCTTATTTTTTTGAAAAATTTTAGAATTTTAGAATTGATTTTTATGATTTTTACGTTTTCTGATGCAAGTCTGAAATGAAAATGCAGAATTTTATTATTTTTCAATGAAATTAAGTGCAATAATGATTTTTTTACTAATGAAAATTTTAAAGCCGTATAATGCAAACTAACCAATGCAAAATGCAAAATTCAATTCAAGCTAACTCTAGGGTTTAAATGCACTCTAAATAAAAATTATGATGTCCTAAATGCAAGTTCACCAAGATGGAACCTCTAAAAATGGTTTATGTGATGAAAAATGTGGTCTATGTGGGGAAGGTTCGACCCAAGGATAACCCTTGAGATTTCAATGTAAAGGAGATTGAAATCTAACAATAGGGTTGACCTAGGGACTAAATATAACAAAATGGGGTTCACCACGAAGTGTAAACTTGGAAAAGACAATATTCTGGAAAACACAGTGTGATATGCAAAATGACCTAAAAATGCAAGTAAAATGTAACAAAAAAATGTAAAATTGGAAATGTGCACCTAGGAAACTGAAGAAGGTATAATGGAGGTATGGAGTCTTGAAAAATCCACTGTTGATGCCAACTAGGACTCATACACCAAGCTGGGTGAATCAGTTAAGTTTTAGGTAAACTATTATGGAATAGGTTTCAGACAAATGTGTACTCAGATCTACAAAAATCCCTTACAGAAAGGTACAATGGGACTCATTCACCAATAGTGGTGAATCAGTCCACTTCTGGATTTCTAGAAATTCAAAGCTAGATTATGTAGCTCTCAGTCTACTTTTTTGTTCTTGATCCAAATCCAAGTCTGAAACTACAAAATTTAGCCTATAGACCTTCTCTAAGCTTCTCCAAGCCTTGCTTGCAACTTTCACAACTTGGAATTGCTTTGAAAACTTGATGACAACTTTTCCAATCTTTCTTCTTGATAAATCTAAACCTAGACCTACAAATCATGTATGCAAAGAGAGGGAAAAATGTTGTGGGGTTAGTGAATAGGGGTTTGCCTTGGTCAAACCCCTTGTTGGTAATTAAAACCTTGAAATGAAATGAAATAGAATAGAGAATGTTGAATGAACAAATAATGATGTTGCAACTCACCAAACCCTTGTAAGAAAGTGTTGCAAACATGTAAGTGATGGCTCCAATGGATGAGGACTTGAAATCTAGCTTGATGTTGATGCAATTCTTGCTTGAATCGCATAATCCTACACCACAATTGTTAGCTCTAAAAAAAATATGATGCAAACAATATTTTACATGATAATTGACACTTGGAGAAGGCTCTTGATTGCTTGATAATCTGCCCTTCAAATGCGTTGAATGCTTTTGTGAACTATATGCATGAATACTTCAATGCTTGATAGGAAGAAATGAGAGACAAAACCTTGAATTTATACTTAGTTATGCAATAATTCCTGAAATTACAACACAAGCTGACCTTAGATCTTGGAGAATAAAAACCCGCCAGAAATTTAAATTAAATTTTAATTTTGAGTTAAGGGGTACTCATTCGCCACCATAAGCGAATGGGTCCCACCTAAGGGGACTCATTCACCCATAATGGTGAATGATTCCCACCTTAGGAATTTAAGATGGGTTTCAGGATTTTGATGTTTTAAATGATGTTTATCAAGATTATTCTAAAAAATACACATAAATAAGACCTATGGATGCAAAATGGGGCCAATTAAATCATAAGAAAGCTCAATTATTAATAAAAAACCTAGGAAAGTGTGGAAAGTGTGTTACAACACTTTACAACACTTTGAAATAAGGCTTGGTAAATGATGAAAAGAGGTTATTTTGTTAATAAAACCTTAGAAAAGTGTGAAAGTATGTTACAACACTTAAGTAAGGTACCATTTGAATCCTTTTAGTTGACAAGGTCCCAAGACCTAATTTGAATGTGTTATTCACATTGCAACATTAAATGTAGGTCATATTAAGCCAAAATCACAAGGAGGGCCCGATCAAGTCGGGAAAAGTAGAAGGGTTACTTTTTCGGTGACTCCAAATTGAAACTTTAGTGCATGGATTAAATTTTTCCTATTTAGATAAATATTATATTTAAATAAATATTAAAATTTGCATGTCCTAAAAAATAACTATTTCTATAAAACATCACCATTTGTCTTAATAACTTATGTAAATAAAATAAAAAATTACACCATTTCAATGTAGAATCTTTTCTCTAATTCAACATTTTTAAAATGTATTTTTATGAGATAATCAAGATTATTTCTTGGTGTTGGGGACCTAATTTTATTAAAAATAAAAAAGGAAAATATAAAAAACAATTAAACTCTTTAAAATTATATTTTTAAGAATTACATTTATACATCTAAAAAAGGGTATTTTTTATATTTTTTTAAGAAAATTATTTACATGAGTAGGAGTTATGAGAACCTCAATTTTTTTGAATATTTTTTTGGTAAAATGACCCAAGAGTGATGTTACATATGTATTTAGTAGACAATTATAGTTAGAAAAGTTATAGCTCTCATCTAATTGAGCTAGAATGAATCTAACTAAATCATATGTTTTACAAAAATTTACTTTTAGTTGCAAATGATTAAATTCAATTGTGTTTATGAGTTTTCTTAAAGTGTGACACAACTTTGAAATTTTACCTAGTTACAAAATATGAAGTGGAAAAATAGGATAGTGGAGAAGTATACTATGAAATTTTACAAGATCATTGGAATTAGAAATAGTGAAGCAAACAATGAAATTGTTTCCAATTATTCAAGAGAAATTAATCCTAATGAGTGTAAATGATAAAAATATTAACTCTACAAAGGAAATATGTCTTTAGATTCAACTTCAAACTTTACATTAGAGTTAGCTACACATGATTTTTATTTATCTCTATTTCTAATGCTTAAAAATTTTATTGATTAACTCTTTTTTGAGGTTTTATTAGTAAGAAAAATGAAATCAATAAATAACCAAACCAAAAATAAATAAAAGGAGTAAACCGGTGAAAATATCTAAAATAAAATTTACTTGCTAACTACAAAAATAGAAAATACATTTATTAGGGACCCTAGTGTACAAATTTGAAATTCTCTATCCAATACATTAGTATGATGTAAGGACATTCTTGTGATGCATTATCTACCTTTCCAAACACACAACTAAATGCATAGCTTAGTACAAAAAAATCAATGCATGCACAAAATTTGAACAAAAAAAATTGAAGTAATGATTATATTTTTATGAAGTTTATTCAAATATTGAATTGAACCCAAGCAATTCTTCATTTCTATTTCCAAAAAATATTCTCATGAATGTCCCATTCATGGAGCATTTTAGAAAATGAATATTCTTCCAAAAGATATTCTCTAGTAATTCTCTACTCTCTAACCTAAAATGTAATATAATTTATTATTTCTTACACTTGTTTCTTCTACTATAAAATATTACCAAAAGCCTTTTTGATCCACCTTTTATGTTTGAAATTTATATATTGAAGTGTTTTTAAATAGAAATACATAATAGTACTAAGAAGCCACCACACTATCATGTTTTCATGTAAAGATTGATCCCAAATCCACATTAACTAGAAAGTGAATGTGGGATTTTTTTGAATGGGAAAAAGAGAAGAGTATAATTTAATGAGCTAATTATCTAAACTTCACGTGCACAATAATTTTTTAGAGGAAACAATCCAATTATCCCAAATCTAAAACATAGATTGTAGAAACTTGTCCAACCACTCATAAATAGAATCTAGACCACATCTCTTATTATTCCAAGTGAAAAGTGATATTATCTTAGAATAATTTTGAATATTGTGCAAGAAAAATCAATCCCCCAAGTTTCTCCTCAAGAGAAAGAATGATTTAAAATCTCTAGCCAAGATACAAGGAATAAAATCAAATAATGAGTGGAAAATAAAATATGTAACCACAAAAAGAACTTTCCTTAAAAATTCATAGGAGCAACTAGTTAATAAAATAGGGCTTCCTAAGTCAAAAAAATTATTAAGAAAAGATTTAGAATATGATGTCAAAGCATCTAGGTACTCTGGTTATCCACATCAATTTTAATTCTCATTTTTATTTTGGCCGTTTGAGAACTTTTTTTTGTATTCAAAAACTTGGTAGTTTTTGTCCTTGTCCAACTGGCATCTCTATCTGGAGATTATTGAAATTTTATCGACTTCCAATAGTCATAAAAATCAATGTTGGTGGAAATTTAAAATTATAGATTTAAAATAATGTTAAATGTTAAATGTATAGTGTCCAAAATGAATGACTTATACTAGCCAATGCATAGGAAATTGGGTAGATTGGAATGCCAAATCTTGGCAGATAAAAAGACAATATAAAAATATTTTTGAACTGCATAGGAGAGAAAAAGCCAGAGGATGTTAGGCACAAAAATATGGAGACTTTAGGTGCCTAGAAGTGAGAAAAGAGATAGTAGTGAATGCAAAAGGAGTGAAAAAGAATTGACCCATAGGTTGGTTGGAAGTTTTTGTTGTCAAAAATAGTTTGAGGCATGATTTTTGAGGATTTCGTAGAGATGAATTAAAAAGTGCCAAATTTTACAGAAGAATAGAGGAAAATTAAGTCAGACCATGCAGATTTTGTAGTTTGTATATATGAATGTGCAAATTTGAATGAGAATAATAAATTGGTTGTGGATTAAACCTGTGGAAATTATTCTTTAAAGTTCTGCTTGAATTCTTTTGAAGAAAATAATTAATTTTCTGCATTTGTTCTCACTCCATGGCAAGGCTCGAAAATTTTGAACTACATCATTTGGTATCAGACGAAGAAAATGATTTGGGAGGCTGCGGTTGTGTTGAGGGAAGGAACCCTGAAAGAAATTTTTGTGGGAAAGTGTGAGGGAAAGGAGACTCGTGACTATAGGGAGCCCATCAACATGGCACAAAGAGGACATGGACGAAGAGGACCACAAAATGGACCATGAAATAATGATAATACAACAACCACAACCATCATGGAGATGCTAAGAGGCATCATAGCTAGAATGGATGCAACGAAGACGAGTATCTGTAATAGATGTTAGTGAGTATGAAGATGTGGAAGACCCCAAAATTGATTTGGAAGATGAAGGTGAGAATATAGAGGAGAGCGGATTTTTGAAAGAAATGGAAAAGATAAGCAACAAGCTGAGAGTGGAAACCTCTAGTTACAATGGAAGCTTGAACCCAAAAGATTTAATTGATTGGATATCAAAAATGGAGAAATATTTCAACTATGAATCAATAGAGGACCCGAAAGGAGTGAAGTTTTATTACATGATGTTGAAGGGACATGCATCATTGTGGTGGGATCGTGTGCAATTTCATAGACAATGAAGAGGAAAGGACAAAATAAAAACTTGGAACTAAATGATATCAAAGATGAAGGATCAATTACTACCAAAGGATTACCAAGTATGTTTCCAAAATTACAAAATTTGAAGCAAAAAGAGTTAAGTGTGCAAGCTTATACTGAGGAATTTTACAAGTTATATATCTAGGTTGGACGTGTGGAAGATGATGTAGAAAAGGTTTCAAGGTATATAAAGGATTGAGACATGTAACATTCAAGATGAATTAGCTATGTTGCAAGTTCATACAATAGAAGAGGCATATTAATATGCCTTGAAAGTGGAAGAAAAATTGAATTTTAAGGAAACAAAATAGCTCCCATTGTGAGTATGTGCAGGATCATGATGGGCCAAAAAGTGGTGATATGATGGGTATGTGTAGGGTATGTAGCTAATGACTTTTTTTTAACCAAAAATTGATGAAATGAAAAGATTTTTTAAAGGAGATTCTTAGCTTTCCACCAATATAAATTATACTTTACTTTGAATTTAATAAATAATTATTATTCATTTTCTATTTGAATTACAACTAAAGTCCTGATTGAAAAACATCTATAGCTTTCAAATGATATCACATTTTTTTAATCCGAAAAATGTGTCACATTATATACTTCGCATACTATAAGATTAGAAAAAATAAAATTGAATTTCATGAAGTTTTGACCAAGTTAAGGTCGTTAGACATACAACTTTTTATATTTTTTTAAAATTTAAATAAAAAATTCATAATTAATTCTTTACTTGGAAAAAAATACAAAAAAGTATGCATCACATTGGGACATGAGTCCTCTACTTATATCAAAATTCTTATAAAAAAATATTATCATTTTATTGTGGTTAGGGTGGTCAAATAGACAACTACTTATTTTTTCCTTGAAATTTAAGTGCTACTGCATTGAAATTTCAAATTTTCACCAAATAGATTTTTTTTTAAAAAAAAAACCTAGTGGCTCGCACTCAAAAAAGGATATGAAAATCACAGTGAAACCTTTCCTGGGAATTGGACATTCTGACAGGTGACCAATATCTCTCTGTGGGCGTTCATTTTACTTGTCAAACCAGGGGACGTATACTTTAAATGGCACAGCAAAATATATGCACTAGGAACTCTTTTTGGTCAAATCTTAGTAGAAATACATACTGGAAAGAAATTCTATCTAAGCCATAAAATGGTAATGCAAAAATTCTTTAACTCAACTATGATAAAAACCATAACAACTGCGACTGAAACACAAACTATGAACTGGCCTTATGCTGCAGGAACAGTCACAGGGATGGACTCTCTATGCTGCAGGAGCACTATAAGACTGAGTTTGTATGAAAACTTCAAAAATGAAAGCTAACTGAAGATCAATAGAAAAGAACAACTAACTAACTAGCTACAGATACTTACTAAGTGGGCCCCCTTAGCAAGCATCTACTGATTACACAGATGTTAAACTCAGAACTTCATTGAACTTTATTCATGAAAACATAATGATATACATTATTTTGTTGATATGGAGACTAACAACAAACTCTATCTCTATTCAAACAGATTCTGTCTTTCATTATCATATTGATTCTTACATGATATCTGCTACTCTATTTCTATCTTACTCTAACTATCATCTATCTCTTTTCTTCTCTCTATTCTCCTTACTCACTCGCGCAGGAGGAGTATCTTATTTTAAAAACAGGAGAGCAACTAACTAACTAACCCTATCAAAGAAAGACGTGGAAGTAAAGTATATCCCCTAATCAAGGAACAAACTTCATAATGAATTTATGCGTTCAACCCGATCCGGAGAGAATCTAGCGCTCCACTCTTTTCAGATTGACTGTCATTAAAATTCTTTCCCATAGTTTCGGTCAAAGAGTCTTCGCCGGAGCTTCCTCGAAGTCGTGCAGGAAATGGACTTTACTGCAAGGCCAAGATTGGCTACGCTGGACTCGATCATTCTTCAACAACCTGCAAAACAAAAGGTAACAGATGCGAAAGAAAAGGTGCATGGCACATACACAATATCTATTCATTAATCACACATTTTAAATCTACTTCACCATTCAAAAACTATATACGATATACCAGTCATTTTTGGGAGTCAACAGAGCAATAAATGCAATCAATTCAACACAATAAGCTGCAGGAATATAAAAGTATCTTGCTACAGGATATCCTGATAAAAGGTTTCAACAAAGTTTAAACAACCATGAAATAACAAAAGTAAAGTCATTTAAAAGTTTATCATAACATCAAATTATGAGCATATTTTAAGCTCATCACTGCCCCCTACTTAGCCCAATGCTGGTCCTCCAGCATTAACTTTCCTGGTGGTGTCTCTGAAGTCAGTGGTGGCTGCATGACTCTAGAATGGATGTCCAAACTTGTAATAAAATCCTCTGAAATCTCGGCACCTTTTATACCTTCGGTCTTCTAACTCATTGTTAAGATTTGTAGCCTGGTGAGGATAGAGGGGCCACATCAGCACAGGGGGTCTGAATGTCAGCGGTAGCCACAGTTCAAATCTTGTTTGAAGTCCCAATTGAATATATATGCTGGTTCATTTGAGAGCTGTTGTGAAATTTAGTGGACCATGTGGTTCTGACTTTCTTAACCCAACAGTTATCTCTCCCATCTTTTCTCACTTCTGGTATATGCTAGTCTCCAAAACGAATATTGTTGTGCCTGGAATTCATCATATACTTGTTTTCTGATATCAAATATTTTCTCCCTAGCTGAAACATTATTAATACCATATGTTAGAGCAAACCAATCTTTCAACATTGCATGGGGGTTTGCACTTTGAGAGCATAAAGGAATAGACTCTGTTTTCTCAGCTTCCTCGTATGTTTCCCACTGCCTGACATAATTTGCCTCATTTTTTGCCCATGACATGAATGCTCTCAAATGAATATCACCAATGTATAGAAGAGGATTCCATTCTGTTTCAAATGGTATTAAAAAGCCATGCAAATAGAATTCACACAGAGAATTCCTTAACCAATTAGGGGTTGTCTGGTATGCTTCATAAAACTCTTTGGCAGTGTGAATTATAGGGTCTTGGTTTCTAGAAATTCCCATCAATTGAAACCATAAAAATTGTTCTTTGAGGCACAAAGCATAAACTTTGGGTGGCTGTCTACATTCCATAATTTGACCAGTTACTTTTAACATTTCGTCCATTTTTACTTTCAACTCAGCAATTTCCTATTTCTGACTTTCAATTTTTTTTTTCAATTTCTTCTTTTCTACCTCCATTAGACTTTGTTGCATGTCAGTCTGGGCTATGTGTCTGAAATTCAGGGTTTGCAATGTAACTGTTTCCCAATTAGCTTTAACATATTCTAGGAACTCAATTAAAAATGTCATTTTATACACAACAATGGCTTTATAGTTTGCAAGGTGAAATACAGTTTCACTAGGCACATTCAGTTGTTTGGTCTGTTCTTGCTCTTGTTGCAAGATAAATTCCTCTTGTTGTTGTAGTGGAGAAGTCTGTGCTTCCTCCGAAAATTGCATGGTAGTAGTAGCCAAATCATCAAGATTTGGTAACCCTTGCTCATTGTGCCCTATTTATTTTGTCTCAACGTGTTCCTCTTCAGGAACGAACGAACTCTGAGCAGCATTCTCAGACTCATTCTGAGAAACATTAAATTCAGACTCAACAGACCCTTCTGAAATTACAATCACCTCAGGTTGCGGTGAAGCAGGGGAGGTCTTAGATTGCTTCCTTGTGGAAACCTTTCTTGGGACAGATGCTGCTGTAGGAGGTGTTCCGGTAGCTTTCCTTTTTCTTGTTTGTTTAGAGGGCTCTGCCCTACCAGAGAATGACGGTGAACTAGAAATAGCAACAGGTGTTGTTGTAGGAGAAACGGCTGTAGGGGAAGGTGCTGCAGGAGAGGAGCATTATCTTTTTTTAGAACGAGGGTCAGATTGAGGGGACCCTTTTGCCTTTGTTTTTCCTTTCTCTCTCCTAGTGGTAGACCTAGTTTGTACCCTAGCAGAGGATTCAGGTGCGAAAGCTGCAAGACCGGGTGCTACAGGAGTAGATGACCCTTGCCCTGTTCCACTAGTAGATGCAATTTCTTTCTTCTTTCTCTGAGGCCATGGGTTAAGTACCCTAGGGGGTTGTGGTATTTGCAAACTTTTTTGGGCAACAAATTGTTGCTAGGAGAGAGGTGAGACATCTCTCAAAGAGCACTCAATCAGTAATTTAATAAGGCCATGATGAGTGACAAAATTGTCTTTCCCCTGTTGAGTTCCATGGGAACTTTGTTCTAAAAAATTTAACAGAAAATTTGGAATATTTATAACTAACCCATGCCTCATATGGCTTAATAATCTAAAATGATGAGAATGCAGGTAGGAAAAATGGTCTTCACAAGTTAAATACCTCATTATATAAGTGGCATACTCTGAATATGAAGGACGTAACGACACACGCTTGCATCCTTGCTTGGAAACTTCCAGAGGTCCATCAGTAGGCATTGAAAACTCAGCCCTTGCAGATGCAGCATCTGAAGAAAAGTTTTCTCCAACGGCTAGGAGCCCGGTCACTTCAGCAATTTTGTCTTCGGTTGCAACAACCGTTAGACCCCATACGGTGGCTTCCCCTTCAGAAAGGGTTCTCAAAAATTCTCCAGCAGCCTCCTCATCAAAATCATTTAAGCTCAAGAAATAATTTAGCCATCCACAGAGGCTGAATGCGTGGACTGTTTGTGGATTTTGCAATAACAATTCATGAGCTACAGGCTCATGTCGAACCAACTGACCACCCATGTTTGTAGTTTTCCTTTAGCTAAACTCAAAACCTTGCTGAAGATTCAAATTCACTGTTTCCCTTTTCTGCTCTGGTTTTCTTCTGTCGTGCCGTCACATTTCTTTCTTTTTTTCCAAAAATAAACTTTTTGATCAAGCAGTCTTAATCGTAGTTTACAAAAAAAACATGCAATAAAGAAGGACATGCGATCATATTTGGAAAGTACTAGAAAAGTATTAAAGAAAGATTATTTGTGCAGTTATGGCAGCGGCGAAAAGACAGGTTTTAAAAGATGGATTACCCCGCCCCTACTTAAAGTATGACATGTGTCCTCACATGTACGATAGAATAGGTAGAGATTTGAGTGATAATGACTGGTACATGCATAGCAGTAAATGAATAGAATGAAATAAATCAAATATGCGATAAGAAAAGATATGGCGTACCTTTGTTAATTGCACGTATGTGTGAAGAAAGATGACGGCGCTGCATGAATTGACAAGTGGGAAAGATATTTTAATTAAGGTTGATGCGGACGAATGAAGTGGATGGGTGACGTGGGCGGATGAGATGTACGAATGGAATGGATGGATGGGATGGATGGATGGAAGATAAAGAAGTGAGATGAGGGTGATAAATGAAAATGGAGAAAAAGGGTTTCCTTTTTAAAAAAAAAGAAAACCTTTATTATGGGCATGCTTTTTGAAAATTACGGTAACGCTGTAGGAGAAAGGCTAAAGCCTTCGGCTGCAGGAAGAGTAGCGGGAGGAACCTGAACGAACTGCTGCATGAATTCTTCCTTTGAGACTGGCTTGTGGTACAATCGGAGTCGGTGGCCATTGACTAGCAATTTGAAACGGACTGGATCAATTGTCACTAGCTATACAGCTCCATTGTCGAACACATTTTCAACTTCATAGGGGCCAAGCCAGCGTGTTGTGAGCTTACCCTGATTTTCTTGATATCTGAAATCATATAACAGGGCCCAATCTCCAACAGAAAATTTCTTGGTTTTGATGTGCTGATCATGCCATTTCTTCCTATGTTGTTGAATTACTTCTGTACGCTGCAGGGCAGCTTTTCTCATTTCATCCAAAGCATTTAGTTATAGGAGATGGTCCTTCTGTACTTCAGATATGTCCATGTTTAGTTCAAGACCTGTTCTCAAAGTTTTGTGCTCAAATTCTATGGGTAACATAGTTGTTTTTCCATAAAGCAGCTCAAAAGGTGTAAACCCAGTTGTTGTCTTCCATGTAGTTCTGTAAGCCCAAACTGCTTTAGGAAGTCTATTGCTCCAATTTTTTTTATGGATTTGCACTGTCTTTGTGAGGATCGCCTCAATTTCTCTGTTTGTTACCTCCACCTGACTATTGGCTTGGGGGTGATAGGGGCTGGACTTCCTATGTTTGATCTTATAATCATTCATTAGTGCAGTGATCAGATTTGACGTAAACTGAGCTCCTTGATCAGTTACAAGCTCTCTAGGAACTCCAAATCTTGTGAAAATATTTTCATACAAAAATTCAACAACTTTGTTATCTCAGGCATGAGTCATAGCTTTTACCTCGACCCATTTTGTTACATAGTCTGTGCAAACTAGAATGTATGATTTCCCATTTGATGGTGGATCAATTGGCCCCACAAAATCCATCCCCCATTTATTAAAAGGGGTGACTATTATCTGTGGATATAGTGGCATTTCATCAGACTTAGTTGGTCTTCCCATACGCTGGCATCTATCACATTTTCTTGTATAGGCCATAGCATCCTTGTGTAATGTTGGCCAGTAGTACCTTGTTGTAAGAACCTTCATTGATATTTTTTTTGCTGCAAAATATCCTCCACATGGTTCATCATGGCAAGCATGAAATATGTCATAAGTTTCATCTTCTCTTACACATCTTTGCATTACTTGATCAGGTCCAGTATAAAACAAACTATTTGCAATCCATGAAAAGTTAAATTTTTTCTCAATTAACTTCTTTTCTTTTGGAGAAAAGTGGGCTAGTATTCTGTTTGTTGCTAGATAATTAGCAATGTTCGCATACCAGGGTGTATGTGCAGCAATGGAAAACAAATGTTCATCAGGGAACCTATCATCAATGATTTCCTATTCAATAGGTGCAGCTAATTGAAATCTTGATAAAAAGTCAACTACAACATTAGCTCTTCCTGGTTTGTCAATGATTGTGATATCAAATTCTTGTAACAACAGGAGCCATCGTGCCAACCTACTAGAGATGGCAAGTTTGTTCATCAGATACTTGATTGCTGCATAGTCAGTATGAACGAATATCTAATAACCTGTGACATAATGCCTAAATTTATTCAAAGCATACACTACTGCAAGCAACTCCTTTTCGGTGACAGTATAGTTGAGCTCAGGTCCTTGAAGGTTCTTGCTGATAAAATAAATAGCATGTTCAATTGAATTTTCTTTTTGACTCAGAACTGCTCCTATGCCAAAATCAGAAGCATCAGCATGTATGTGAAAAGGCAAATTCTATTTTGGACCTTGAAGAACAGAGGCTTTAGTAAGCAAGTCTTTTAGTTGTAGGAAGGATTTTTCACAGGCCTCTATCCACTCAAATTAGGAATCCTTTGTTAACAAGGCATAAAGTGGACTGGTAATTTTACTGAAGTCTTTTATAAACCTTCTATAATACCTTGCATGACCAAGAAAACTTCTGACATCTTTTTATTTTGCAGGAGTTTGTAAATTCTGAATAACTGCAATTTTAGCAGGGTCAACTTGAATTCCATTCTTCGAAACATGATGACCTAGAACAATACCTTCTTCCATCATTAGAAAACACTTCTCACTATTTAGAGACAAATTTTGCTCTCTACACCTTTTTAACACCTTTTCTAAATTGACCAGTGCTTCTTCAAATGTGACTCCATAGGTAGTGAAATCATCCATGTAAATCTCCATACATTCATGAGATATATCAGCAAAGATACTAATTACTACTCTCTGAAATGTTGCTGGCGCATTGCATAGGCCAAAAGAAAAGATTGAATAAGCAAATGTTCCCCATGGGCAGGTAAAAGTGGTCTTGTCTTGATCTTCAGGGGCAATTTTTATCTGATTGTACCCACTGTAACCATCCAAAAAAGAAAAATATCTTTTGCCAGACAATGAGTCCAGTACTTGGTCTACAAAGGGTAATGGAAAGTGATCTTTTTTAGTGGCACTATTCAACTCTCTGTAATCTACACACTCTCCATTTTCCACCTATTTTTGGAACAATGACTAATGGAGAAACCCATTGACTGTCAGAGATTGGATAAATAAAACCAGCATCAAGCAACTTTTGAAGCTCACTTTTAACTATTTATCTAAGTGTTGGATTTACTCTTCTCTGAGGTTGTCTAACCGGTGAACAGTCTTCTTTGATATATATTCTATGAGTACAAACTCGAGGATCTATTCCTTGCATGTCCCCATATTCCCGTGCAAAAGTTGTATGTTGTTCTTGTAGCATTTGTAACAAGTCAGCCTATTGAGACTGTGACAGTTTGCTATTAACTTTTAAACAATGATCTTGAGACAATTCTATCTGCTTAGTGAGATTACTTATAGAATCTACAGGTGACGTGTGTACCTCTTGTGGAAGTTGATTATGAAAAATTGCTGGAAGTTTAGGCAGTGAACTTTCAGAATCTGGTTGCTGCAAGAAACATTGTAAATGAGTACCATTCGGATCAGATGAACTACCTGTATCAACATTGTACTGTAGAATTTGGAACAGCAAAGTATCCTCACTCTGAACTTGTGAGAATGGATCATTTTGAATCATCATTAATTGAGCCAAAGAATTGACTTCTTCAGTTTCTTCCCCCACATCTGGCCAAACAGGTTGGAACAAATCTGGTTGAGGTCTAGCAGGCAGATACAGAGCTAATTTCTTTGTGGACTTCCCATCAGAAATGGTCATATCTCCATAACGACATCCTATAAAAGCATCAGTAGTTGCTAACCATGGTCTACCAAGGATAACTGGATACCCTCCTAAAGTTGTCTTAACTGACAATATTATAAAATCAGCAGGATACTCCCAAGATTCAAGAGTGACAATTACATCTTCCACTATCCCGTCAGGTTTAACTGTGGAGCTGTCTACAAGCTGCAGAACTGTGGGTGTAGACCTAATGTCTGAAATGTTCAGGGAGTCCATAGTATGCTTTGTCATGACATTAATGGCAGCACCTAAATCAATCAAAATATTTTTTACAACTTGGCCATTTATATGTATCTGCACTACAGGACTTCCAGGATCAATATACTTTGGAAAAACTACATTTCCCAACATTATATCAGTCAATTTCCCTAAGACATGAATTTTTTGAGGATCATTTTTCTTTCGTCCAGACTTCTTCAAACAGGCATCTTTAATAGCTTTTCCAAAAATGGGAATATCTTTAATAGTCTGAAATAAAGGGATTTGAATCTGCACATTCTTGAGTTGATCCAGGATGTCAAAAGTGGGTTCTTCCATGGATTTAGATGCAGTACTTTGCAACCTCTGAGAAAAAGGTGGGTTATCTTGATTTTGCAAAAAAGGCTCCTTAGAAACCGTATTAGTTATGGGTATATGCTCAGCAAGAACAATAGGTGTAGTGAATTCTTCAAGGGGAGAATCTGGTATTTCAGTAATCAGAGGTGGTTTTGGAGCAAGTAAAGTAGTTCCAAACCTCAAATGGATGTCATTAACGTTCAAGGCATAAACTTGATATTGATTGGCTTCGGCAAGATACGCAGGCTGTTGTGGCTGTTGCTGTTGCTTATTATTTGGATTGGGCAATGGTTAGGCAAGCATAGGTGTTTGTTTTGGAGGTCCAAGATTTGTGGCAGTTGCTGCAGGAGGCGGCATAAGGGTCTGTGGTTGTGGCTGTGGAAGCTACAGGAATCTAGAGGACTGGTTTTTCCATTGCTGAGGGCCTCTCCATTGAGGATTTTGCTGCCAATTTCCTGAAGGTGGGGTCCATTGCCCTTGTGGCTGCTGCCAACCTCCTTGAGGAGATTTCCATTGAGGGGTCTGATAATTAGGCCAACTTGGTTGAGGTGGATTCCAGGGTGGTGGTGGTCCATATGCATGTTGCCATTGGTTATTATAGCCAGAATAAGGATTACCAAAAGTTAAAGGGTCTTGAGGCATACCTTGTCTTTGGGCCCATGGTCTCCTTTGTGCAACAAAGAACACTTGATCATCATCACCTTCTACTGGCTTGAATTCAGTAGGTAGTTGCCTGGCTTCCAAATTAGCCACCATCTTGCATCTGCAGTCATGCTTCTTTTGTCTGCAATATGGACAGAACTCGGCTAGGACTGTCTCAGCCTCCTCATGTTTCCTCCAAGCTTGCATGGTGTCCAGTTGTGTAGTCATATTATTAATAATGTCCTGCTTGAAATCAAATAGCAAATTTGTTATCTCCATCCGAAAAACTCCACCAGAAGAAGACTTCCCCATTGTAGCATGATGACCTCGACCTTTCTTAACTATTTCTTAAGAATAGTTAAGACATATTTTCTTTATATCATCCCAAGGCAGTTGGGTGATATCACCTCCTCCCATCAGGTCTAGGGCGTCTATATAGGCATCACTGATTCCCCTTAGAAAGAGTAGTTTCTGAGAGTCCTCGTTGAGAGTATGGTTTGAGTTCCTCTTCAGTGAAAACAAAAATCTGGAAATATAATCTTCCAGACTCTCATCATCCTTCTGCTGAATTCAGAATATGTCATCACCTTTGCTGGAACTCTTACAATATTCCTTATATTTTTCAAGGAATTTCATCTGCATGGCCGCCCAACTATCGACGACGCCTCTTCCCAGACTCATGAACCATCTGAGAGCTCCCTCCTTCAAGGTGGAAGGAAATAGTTTCAGTTTATGAGCATCTATGTTGTAGTCATAACTGCGGTAGAGAACATCAAATTCAAACAGAAAGGTTTCTGGGTCCTCTGCGACCAAGCCATAGAATTTTGGAAGTAGTGAAGAAGGTATATTCTTAAGATTGTTAGTATCTCATTGGGGAACGATAGGGAACTCAAAAGCAAGAGGTGGATTATTAGGTGGGTTATTTGCCATGTTGGGTTGCTGGAATAATGCAGCGAATGGGTTTTCGTCAGGTTCATTATCAGCTGGGTCAAATGGTAGTTCAATAAATAGATTTTTCAGGGATGAACCTTCCCAGTGCATCTCTTCTTCTTCTATGCATGCAATACAGTGAATAATGGCTTAAAGGATCTAGAAAATTTTACTAACAAGCTAAACTAGTACTGAAAATGACCTCTGACAAACTCATAGCTGGACGCCGTCCCCGGCAACGGCGCCAAAAAATGGCTCGCACTCACAAAAGGATATGAAAATCATAGTGAAACCTTTCCTGGGAATTGGACATTCCGACAAGTGACCAATATCTCTCTGTGGGCATTCATTTTACTTGTCAAACCAGGGGACGTAGACTTTAAATGGCGCAGCAAAATATATGCACTAGGAACTCTTTTTGGTCAAATCTTAGCAAAAATACATACTGGAAAGAAATTCTATCTAAGCCATAGAACGGTAATGTGAAAATTCTTTAACTCAACTATGATAAAAACCATAACAACTGTGACTGAAACACAAACTATGAACTGGCCTTATGCTGCAGGAACAGTCACAGGGATGGACTCTCTATGCTGCAGGAGCACTATAAGACTGAGTTTGTATGAAAACTTCAAAAATGAAAGCTAACTGAAGATCAACAGAAAAGAACAACTAACTAACTAGCTACAGATACTTACTAAGTGGGCCCCCTTAGCAAGCATCTACTGATTACGCAGATGTTAAACTCAAAACTTCATTGAACTTTATTCATGAAAACATAATGATATACATTGTTTTGTTGATATGGAGACTAACAACAAACTCTGTCTCTGGTCAAACAGATTCTGTCTTTCATTATCATATTGATTCTTACATGATATCTACTACTCTGTTTCTATCTTACTCTAACTATCATCTATCTCTTTTCTTCTCTCTATTCTCCTTACTCACTAGTGCAAGAGGAGTATCTTATTTTAAAAACAGGAGAGCAACTAACTAACTAACCCTATCAAAGAAAGACGTGGAAGTAAAGTATATCCCCGAATCAAGGAAAAAACTTCATAATGAATTTATGCGTTCAACCCAATCCGGAGAGAATCTAGCACTCCACTCTTTTCAGATTGATTGTCATTAAAATTCTTTCCCATAGTTTCGGTCAAAGAGTCTTCGCCGGAGCTTCCTCGAAGTTGTGCAGGAAATGGACTTTACTACAAGGTCGAGATCGGCTGCGCTGGACTCGATCATTCTTCAACAACATGCGAAACAAAAGGTAATAGATGCGAAAGAAAAGGCGCATGGCACATACACGATATATATTCATTAATCACACATTTTAAATCTACTTCATTCAAAAACTATATACGATATACCAGTCATTTTCGGGAGTCAACAGGGCAATAAATGCAATCAAGTTAACACAATAAGCTACAAGAATATAAAAGTATCTTGCTACAGGATATCCCGATAAAAGGTTTCAACAAAGTTTAAACAGCCATGAAATAACAAAAGTAAATTCATTTAAAAGTTTATCATAACATCAAATTATGAGCATATTTTAAGCTCATCACCTAGTAGTTTAGAAACTACATTCAATTTTCCATAGATTCTATTCTTACATATTTTTGAAATAATATAGATAACATATTCAAATTTTTACATCAAGTTGCATAACTCTGATTTTTCTGAATTTTTTGTCACTTAAGGGCCTATTTTTTCCATGGTGATCCTGCACATACCCTGGTAAAGGAATATTTTCATGTGAAAAAGAACAATCCAACAATGGTAGAGGTTACCAAAACAAGAAAAAAGAGGCAAACATGTCTTACACAAAAACCCAAGAAGGCAAGGAAAGAGGAGACTCTTCTAGAGAAAGAGGAAATTATTCTCATGGTAGAGGATATTTTGGAAGAGGTAGAGGAAGAGGCTTTGGCTTCACATGTTTCCAATGTGGAGAGGTTGGACATAGGGCCTTTGAATTCCCTCAAATACAACAAGACATTAGTAAGAAGAGTGCAACAAAGAACTATGCAACACAAGTTGATGAAGAGAGTGTGAATTCCCCAAACAAAGTAATAGGACCCAAAGACTGAGAGGCATTGATGCTAAATAGAGTTATTTTGAAACTACTAAAAAGGAAAATTAGAGCCAAAAAAAAGGTGAAGTCTATTTCGAACAGTGTGTAAATCAGGTGGCAATTGTTATAAGGTGGTTGTGGACAGTGGAAGTACTGACACTTTGGTCTCACAAGAGATGGTGGAGAAGATGTAATTGGAAAGGACAAAAAATCCAAATCCTTATCGAGTCACTTGGTAGAAAAAGTATCATCAAATTTTGGTAAGTGAACAAAGCTTGGTTCAATTTTAGATTGGTAATTATGTTGATGAAGTGTTGTGTGATGTGATTCCCCTGGATGTTTGTCATGTCCTTTTGGGAAGACCATGGCAATATGATAGACATGTTGTGTATGACAATTGGGAAAATATGTATACCATCACCAAGGATGGATAGGAGTATCATTTGAGTCCATTGAAGGACAAGGATAAACAAGTGAAGGATAATTCATTAGTTTGTTTTCATGCTAGTGAACAAGTTGTGGCATTGACAAGTAAGGTTGGGAGTAACCCAATAGTAGCTCATGAAAAGAGAGTTTTGAAAGTGGTCAAGGAAAGTGATGAAGAGTTTGTGTAGTAATTGCACAAGGAAGAGAAAAGGAATAAAGGGCAACCAAATAATGGTAAAAGGAGTGAAGAACCAAATAGAGGTGACCACTGAGATGAGTGTAGGTTGCAACATAAACAATAGAGGAATGCGAAAGAGGGAAAAGGTAAAGAGGTTTTAATTAGTGGATAGATCTTGAAGAAGTCAATTGATGAAGAAGGGATTTGGATAAAAAAATGAGCATGGGATCACCGTTCGAAGCTTCCAAAAAATTTAATGAAGCTACAGCCTCGTAGAACATTTTCAGACCTAGTGTGTTTGATGTCGAAACATTTGGGTACTTTGGTTATCTGCATCAATTTTAATTCTCATTTTTTTTTTGGTTGTTTGAGAACTTCAATTTGATATTCAAAAACTTGGTGGTTTTTGTCCTTGTCCAACTGGCATCTCTTTCTGGAGGCTATTGAAATTTTATCGACTTCCAAAAGTCATAAAAAATAAATGTTGATGGACATTTAAAATTACAAATTTAAAATAATATTATATGTTAAATGTATAGTGTCCAAAATAGACGGCTTATCCTAGGTAGCTAATGCATAGGAAATTGGGCTGATTGGAATGCCCACTCTACGCAGAAAAAAAAGATAAAATATAGAAATACTTTTGGGCTTCATAGGAGAGGAAAATCCAAGGCATATTAGGCACAACAATATGGAGACTTTGGGCACCCAAAAGTGAGAAAAGAGACAACAATGAATGCAAGGGGAGTGAAAAAGAATCGACTCATAGGATGGTTGGAATTTTCTGCAGTAGAAAATAGTTTGAGGCATGATTTTGAGGATTTTTGGAGGAATTAAAAGATGCCAAAGTTTACACAAGAAGAGGAAAAATAAATCAAACCATGCAGATTTTGTAGTTTGTATATATGAATGTGCAAATTTGAACGAAAACAATAACTTGATTGTGGCTTAAACCTATAGAAATTATTGTTTAAATTTCTGGTTGAATTATTTTGAAGAAATAATTAATTTGTTGCATTTTTTCTTAGTCTGGCAAGACTCAAAACTTTTGAATTGCATCAAAATACTTAATTTCTATCTACATATAAGTAGTAAGTTTACTAGGTTCTCAAAGACAAGATACACCTCCTAAAAAACCTTGAGCTCCAACACACTAACACTAGCTACCTTTCTAAATAATAGAAGTAATAACTAACATATCCTCCATAAAAAAATTCTTAAAGAAAGATAATATTAGGCTTATGAATCCAAATATGTTCTCAAATAGATTTTTGACAAGGGGTGTTTTCCAAACCCCTAGCATTCTTTTAGAGAAAGTTATTCTTTTGGGGGAATAGAGAAGTGAGAATGTAAATTGTAAATGGCCACAAATTTACCTAATGTTTCACAATCATCTTCAATTTTTATTTTTGATTAGAGGTAAAGAAAGTTTTGAAGGGGCCCCAAAACTCTTTACAAAAAAGGAAAGTTGACTCAAAAGATAACTACAATAAGCACATAGCAGCCAAAATATAGTAAACCATCAGCGTGACAACAGTAAAAAAGGAGGAACAAAAATAGAAGCACTACATATTCTTTAGGATATCAACAGCCTCCATGTCACTCATCCCAGTCTTCTAAAAGTCATCCATAACCTCAAAAAAATCCTTAGTAAGAGCCCCAACCTAAAGCTTTATCTTATTATGTGTATGCACCCCAGGACCACCCACATTCACCTCAATAATTAGAACATTTTGCAAACCCCCATCCTTATCAA
The DNA here is from genome assembly GCA_007258455.2 of Sequoia sempervirens. Classification (NCBI taxonomy): domain Eukaryota; kingdom Viridiplantae; phylum Streptophyta; class Pinopsida; order Cupressales; family Cupressaceae; genus Sequoia; species Sequoia sempervirens. The sequence continues at coordinate 354,424,021 of VDFB02000008.1, read as the reverse complement.
CAAAAACCCCTTCCTCCATAGGCCTACCACCAGCACCAAAAGCCTCACTAGGAACAATCTCCTTGCTTTTATTGGCCATTTCCAAAGGGGGAGAAATGCCAATAGATTCATACTTCACAAAATATTTAGTCTTACCTCTAACATTTGCTTCATATTCATAGTTTGCTCAGCAATAGTCTTCAAAGAGTCAAAAAACTTATCAATCTGATACTGAACCAAGGGATTTCCCACTTTACTCACCACCCCACAAACCTGAACATTGGTCATGTTGAGTTCACGAAACACCCATTTAATTAGTTTAAACAAAGAAATAGAGCTCACCTTAACCATCCCCAGAACATCAGAGATTTCCTCATGGTCAAAGTTAAAAACATCCTTACCCATAGTAGTATCCTCTTCAGAAGAGCTAACTTTATCCCGACTAACACAAATCTACTTACCTTTACCACCAAGAATCAACATTAGAAGCTTACACACTGAATCAACATTATCCTCAACAACATACCTTCTTCTATTCAGCGTACCCAAGTCCACACCCGGGGAGTCCACAACATCCTGCCTGCCATCGTCCTTCAAGGGAGAAGTAGCTTGAATTTCCATCAATTTCCTAGCAGACCTGATAGCCAACTTCTTGTTACTACTCACCTTCAAGTTGTTCTTTCTCTTGGTCTACAAAATAGGGTAAGGTCAGGAGACTTCTTCAACCCTTTCCTTCTGAATAGTAGAAGGAGCTTCAATATTAATTGGCTTATCATCATCCATTTGCTCACTACCAGTCTAATAGCCCTTCAAATTAGGACCCAACTCTCCTTTACCAGACATTCCCACATTCAGAGGCTGTGAGACCACTTCCAAGGAAGCTTGGGAGTCTGGGACATAATCCATGTCATCCTCAGATTCAAACTCCTCAATAACAATTTTCCTCTTTTTCTCTTTCTTGCAGACTGAATCCTCTTCAGAGACATTATCATATTCCACACCTAGCTTTTGTTGCTTACCGTTGGGAGTGGCAAGCAGTTTAGAAACCTCAAAGGCTTTAGCATAATCTGTAATTAACAGAATAAACCCTACATGGAGCACCGGGTTCTTGAGATTCCTTTTGTGATCCTTCAACCCAGATTCTAGAGATGCTAGAAGATAAAAAGAAAATTAATTTTTTTTTTATGGAGAAAGTGATTAAGGAGGACAAAGTGATAAACATTTACTGCATAAAAATGAACTTCGAGGGTAATATATCTCATAAGTTCCTCAACAATTCCTCCCCAAAGAGCTTTGAGTGAGCTCCTCTGGTGCCTACAACTCTTAGCTAGCTTAAGGTCTTGAGCTTCATTCCCCTTGAAAAAAAATTGCATGGCAGCCTTTGGTTCCTTCTTGTCTTTGTAGACCGTCTTACCTTTCATTGAGAGCCCAATGATATTAGCTATGAAATCCTCATTTACATCAAACTCTGTACCCCCTAGTTTCAAAACCCTATTATTCTAGGCTTTAGCAAACATAGTCGTCGCCTGTAGGTTGTTTCCATGCAACCTTTCCAAATAAGGTGTGAGCCCACTTTTATCCAAAATATGCCACACCTCCTTTTTCTTAACAGAGTCGCAAGAAAAAGGCTCTGCACAATTCTTGTCGCCTCCCATGGCCCCAAAATTTGTAGAAGACAAAAGTTTGAGAACCTTGCAAGCGATAAGGAGAAACCTCAAGGAGGAGAGAAAAATGCCCACAATCCGTGTGACAATGATATTATGGAAGAGGTAAGTAATGATTTTTAACACCTTCCAATATGGAGATTGAGCAAGGTACCATCTACTCGATTATAATCTAGCTCGCCATCACTCCAAATAATTACCTACCACGTGAAAATAGCCATGCGAGCCCAAAGCATTAAAAGGTCATCAACCAAGTTGGAAATTTTGAAAATTATGATTTATACATGCAGTTGCCTCAATGGGGAGAGGGTCGTTCACCTCCCATTCCCTAGGACCCCTAACACCAAGATTAGAAAAAATATCAACTAATCCATTTCCTTCTCGAAATATATGAGATATATAATATTTATCAAGGGAGTTAAGGATTTCAATAGCATCCAAGATGATGGCTTCAACACTCCATGAGGGGGCAAAGCATTTCTTTAGATTATTAATAATATTGAGAGAATCCCCCTCAAGCCATCTTCCCTTTTTGTTAACCACTTGTTGTGCCCAATTTGGAGACTTTGTCCATACCAATATTTACAAATAACATATAACCTATAGAATTTACAAATGTAAAAACTCTCAAAATTAGAATAGTATCATTTAATCCAACTCCAAGATTCCCTCTTGAACTTCCCACAAGACATATATTTATGAAGAAGAGTCTCTTCACCCAATAATACCCACACTTTAGGATGAATTTGATCATCATGTGGAGAGAGCATTGCATATAAAAAATGACTAGATCTCGATTACCCAATTGGTTCAATATCTTCAAAATTCCCTAAAATATCAAATCTATTATTAGAATACCTATATTAAAATAAAAATTATGAATCTCATTTTTTCCTTTATTACGAGAGTTTACAATATTAAAACCACTTGAGTTTTTCTCTTTTGAGGGAAGTGAAGTTTTTCATTTTAGATTAGTGTAATCCTTAGAGATGTTAGGCAACGAATGAAGGAAATATAAAGGTTTATTTGGGTAATTTCTTTGAATATTCCCATAAGAATGATAAAGACAACAACCAAATGGAAGAGTCTCATAATCTAATTTTTGAATCTAATACATGCTACCTAATCTAATCTCTACATAATCAAGCAAAAAATTATTAAAATTAATTTCCACATAAATACAATCTTATGAAAGTACCTTTCTCTCTAGTGTTGATGATATGGGCCCAAAAAAATTCAAAGAATTGATACAATCAAATATAAAAAAAATAGTCTCCAAATATCATCAAAAGATGAAGAAAGTGAACCTAAATTAGATTCTTATATAGAAGCTCCATAATAAAAAAAAACCCCACATGTTGAGGTTTAATAAGAAAACCAAACCAATTAGGAAAGTGAGGGCCCCCTTCAATAGTCAAATTCTAATCAACCATGTGTGAGAAAACAACAAAGAATAAACCATTTTCTTCTAATATAACCTTCATATCTCCCTTGGACATGCCCAATTCTATAAGAAAGACACTCAAGTTCTTCTACATATAATTTTGCATATTAAAAAATGCTCTAAAAAATATAGTATACCATCAACAATAATCTTTGGATTAATGACCACAGTAAAACAAGCCTCACTTATTTGGATACATCCATTAGATTGATGATGATTATCAACTCATTGATCAAATCAACTTTATGTGTAGATTTGTATGAAAAATAAGGTCCATTTATATGACTAGATTTTAGCTCCATCCTTCCCCAACATATTTAAAAAACAAGAGACCTCAGACCCCCTCCAAAAAAAATCTTTCAATATAGACTAAATAGCACCAAACAAAAGAGTGATAAATTATGTAGAAAAAATCTAAAACATAATGTACTAGAAAGAAAAATAATCATAAGATTTTGATATATACAAATGACCAAAGAAGAAGAGAGCTAAAAATATAGATTTCGATTGTCATGCAAAGTGGTTGCATTCACATGAAAAGGCATGAAATGTAGTTGCAACTTGGTCAAATGTGAAAGGAAGCCAAGTGCAGAAAATATGCTTCCTACACCAATCTAAGTAGGAGAGAGTTGCAAAAAAAATTTAAACACCTTTAAATTGTTACAGAATTAGATGCACATACATATCAAAAATTGATGAAACAATACAAAACATAACACATAATTTATGTGGTGAAAACACTTTCAAGAGAAAAAACCTACACTCCAAAACACAGCTCAATTATATTATTCAACAATTAAAAATCAAGTTACAATATAATTGTAGAGCTATGCTCTTGCAAGATTCTTCACACTTCTTTTCAATTTTGGAGTAATTCTGGTAGCATAATAGTATTTCAACAAAACAAAAATCTACTACTCCAAAATATAAGTGCTCAATATAGAGGAACTTGCAATGCATTAATTAGATATTTCTAAAATAAAATGCCAAATGTTGAAGATACAACATGGAAAGCACCAAAATTGTTAGAGTAAACTGCATTTATGCTTAAGTTTACTTAAGTAGGCATTAGTTTTGCATTTATTTAGTTGGGTGGTTTTTTTCCCGTTTCGAGTAGTTTTGCACCCACCACATATTTTCATGCCTTTATAAGGAACTTTGTACATTGTGTAATATATCTCATCTCGTGTATTTTCATTCTCTAGTGAAATAGCCTAGTTTGTTTCTCTTGTATTTTGTGGAGAATGTATTTGCAGATGATTTTCTTGGGTTATTTGCTCCAACATGGTAACAGAGCCTGCAACCTACATTTTCTTCCTCCATTGAGATTTTTCATCAAGATTTTTGAGATCATTTATTTGCTCGACATTTTTTTTTTTTTTCAAATTTCAAAATTGCCTATTTCTATTTTTTTTGTTATTTGTGATTGCTAGGAAAAAAATTCACTATTGCGCTGGCGTGATTTTCTCTAAGTAGAAAGTGCCATTTTCAGTTTGGAGAGGGGTTTTTTCCCATAGGGTTTTTCTCCTTTTCTCCAATTGTGAGAGATTTCTTTTTGCATTGTAAATGGTAAGCTAACATGGTTGTGTAGCCGAGACCCATATTGCATCTTCATTCTCCCTAAGTTGCACTTAAGGGGGGGTGTTAGAGTAGATTGCATTTATGCTTAAGTTATCTCAGGAATTAGTTTTGCATTTATTTAATTGGGTAGATTTTTCGTATTTCAAGTAGTTTTACACCCGCCACATATTTTCATGCCTTTATAAGGCACTATGTACATTGTGTAATATATCTCATCTCATGTATTTTCATTTTTTAGTGAAATAGTTGGTTTGCTTCTCTCATATTTTTTGGAGGATGTATTTGCAGATGATTTTCCTGAGTTATTTGCTATAAAAAAAATGACTGCACATGCATAATGGTATGGTTCCACATGCCACCACATGCAATATTGCAACTATCAATTGTCACTAAACTTTTGCCTGAAAAAATATGACTACACCTCCAAAGCTCACATTCCATGCAAACTCAACATGAAATAGAAACTACCTTCATGCACAACTCAAACTATAAACAATAACTTCCAATTTGACTCATTGAAAATAAAACTACAAGTTATAACTCAAAGAACAACATGAAATAATTATCAAATATAGTTTCAACATTAAATAATTAAACATATTAAGAATCAGGCCTAGAATTTGACATCCACCCTTATCTGTCATATGAATTTTTTATGATAGTTTGGTCATTTAAATGCCTTTCATTTTACATTTTAAGAAAAATATAAATTGTCAAAAAATTAAATTTATTGTTACAATTAACAAGAGACCGTGAAGAACACTGCCCTCACCATTCAAATGTTTCAGCAGGAATTAAGGAAAAACCGAGGTAAAAGGGTGGCTAAAGATGGCAGGGATGATAGTCACACCCAAAAGAAGAACTTGGTAAAGTGGCAGAAACTTCAACCCAAGATGTCATGACGGATACTCTAGTTATTCAGAAAGGCCCCCTGATTTTTGAAGAGAAGCTCCAATTCCTTTCTCAGGAATGGAATACTATCAGTGGTCTCAATCTTCTAGAAGACTTGTAGGTGTTTGGCGGTCTTGTGTTGGTCTCTATTCTGTGTGTTTTCTTTGTTTCTTTTGCTGGTCAAACTGTTTTAAGTTTATGTTTTTGTTCTATTTTCGCTAGGTGTCTCACTCCTCGTGAGCCCCTCGTTTGCCTCTATGGTTGTTAAGTAATGAGTATTGACCCTTATAGTCTTAATCTAATCAAAACAAGAAGTTTTTAAGTTCATATTAAAAATAAATCTTGTTAAAAATAGACTAAAAGTTACAAACAATTATATATTCTATTTTGAAAAGATTCTAAATGCATATATATTTTTATAATAAATATTATAGATCATATATATTAGGGTCTCGCTTTTTTTTTAGCCTTTTTTAATACCTTAACAAAAAGCATGCTGATGTGGCATTATATTTGATGATGTGACCCTAAAATTAATTTTTTTAAGCAGGTGAGTTGCCAAATAAACTGTTGTACAAAATTGTGACTGATTTGAAATTCCATATAAGATTTTGAGAAACACGAAGTTAGGGTGCTCCACTATGAGCTCCTCTCCCCTTGCATCCAGCAATTGTGTTTTTTTTTTTTTTTAATAATATTTGTCTACCTCGTAGATAAACAACAATACATGCTGTTTTTTCTTTCATAAGAAACACAATATGCGCTGATTTTTCTAGGCAAGCATGGGAATGATCTCTCGTTTGTCCTCCATTTGAAAAAGACTAAGTTGTCCACTCTGTGATTCCACCCGCATAATGGTTTTCCGCAATCACATTTCCAGTGAAAGGCCTGAAACATGGAAGCAGAGACGGTGGTGAGGTATGTCGAAGGACTTAAAATTTGCAGAACTAATGTAGCCATGTTCATCTTCGGTAAGAGGTTCTCCAAAGCACATACCTTATCCTCCTTTCGTTGTAGAAAATAAATTACTTGACTTCCCTGTGTTCAATCATTTGTGGTGCTGCAGTGGGCACCTTCGTTGCAATGGGATGTAATCTTACAACGTACTTAACAAGCCATATGTCTCTGGGCTTTCCGGATTCTGCCATATCACTAACAAATCTCTTAGATAGTGCTTACATAATTTGTTTAGTGGGAGTCTTTATTTGCTGCAGATTTTATAGAACTGTGAAATCTGCAAGAAAAGCATTCCTGGTATGCAATTGTACTATAAATTCTATGAATGTTTTTTTTTATATAATTTCCTTCCTCTACTACGAAGATAGATCCAGGTGTTATACTAAGGGGTTTCGTATGAATTTTAGGTATATATGGCAATCCAAACGATGAAGAACATAATATATAAACAAGGAATGGAACGAAGAAGAGAAAGAGTAGAGGGATTGATGATAGAAGAAGCTCGTCTTTCCTTAATAGTTATGGAGCTTCGTCTGCGTTTTTGGCGACACCAAGCAGAGCATTTTGGGCAATCACTATATAGTTATGGATGTCCGTTTGATGAAGTGCAGGTGTTCATTAGAGAGTGTGACAATATGCTACATACACTCCGGATGTTAGGTGCACAGATGGAAACATCTTGGCTTCCAATGCAAACATTAAATAACAACGTAGAAGAGCTGTCCACCATAACTATTTCAGCTCATCACGTTAATGATGTTAGCAAATGCCCAATATGCATTGATGATTTTGTATTGGGAGAAGAGGTGATTGAAATGCCTTGCCATCACTATCATGTATTCCACTCTCATTGTATTCGACCATGGCTACAGAAGCAGTCTACTTGTCCCACTTGCAGGAAAGAGATATATGTACACAAACAAAATAAGATTGGCTGAAACAGGTCGAAAATTTAGCTTTAAGATTAAAATGCATCTATTTGTAGAGCTTGTGTTTGAAAATCCATAATTGCTTGGTTTTTCTGGGCATTAATTGAATTTAGTTTATAAAGTTCAAATTGTTTTTTTCTTTTGAATATTTTTATTTTACTTTATATTAAAATAAATATAGTATAATATTTCAAAAAAAGTTAAGGTGGTAAAAATGCACACTCACAAAGTCTGATGAGACAAATTTTAGAGAAAAGATGAAACTAAACAATAACATTAAATAGCTACTTCTATGTTAGCATTAGGTACATCTTTATCATCAGCATTAGAACCAAAAACATCAGCAGGGGTAGTGTCATCAACAAGGTCCTAGAGAGTAAGGGTCTCTTCCTCCTCATGACTGTCTTTAATCGGCTGCAATAGACAAATTTGAGAAATGGCAAGTGGTAGAAGAGGAAATTTATTAGAACTAGGCTAGCTAGCCTCCCCATGATGGCAATTTGGGAGGTTGGGACCAGTCACAAGTAGTAGAGCCTTGAGAATTGCTCTATGATTGAGAGTTATGGCCTCTTGTGGTAGACTACTATAGCCAAGCTTATGACCCCTCATAGGAGAAGAAGAGTTTGAGGGTACCGTAGCAATGGTACAGGGGACATTCCCTTAGTGGTCTAGCAACTCTTAGAGGTGAGCAACCTCAAATGAAACTTTATGAGTTTGTACTTGAATCTAAATGAAAACATTAGAGCAAATCAAAACCTTGATGTAAAGAGATAAATGAACATCTACATTACAATTGGAAAACAAAAAAAAAATTCTATCATTCGAAATGTAGAAGAGAATCTCCACCCTAAAAGCATGTCAAAGTTGGGTGCATTTGTGTGGGAGGCAATTCAAATTGATTTTAATTAATTTGAGGGTTGGATTTATTCTGATTTTTAAAATTTAAATTGAATAGTGAACATAATTTTTTATTAGCTTAGCATATGTTAAGGATTTATCAAATTCTTAATTTATTTTTGTCCAAAGAATTCAGATATTATGGTCATTATGTTTCTTATAAAAGTTTATAACATATAAAATCAAGTGTGGAATTGTCAACATATGTAACATCCTACTACGCAACCCTGAAGGTTAAGAGCCAAAAGAGGACAAGATAGTTTTTTTTTTTTTTTTAAATGAAGAATAACTTACACATAAAGTAGATGTTGATACGATAAATTAACAACATACATGGCCAAGTATGGTCGAATGTACAACCAAGAGGAGAGGACTGATTTACCCTCTAGAGAAAATCCGAATAGGAGTAAATAGGATAACTCCAGAAATTTGCTCTAGAACTTCCTGCTCCGGAACTTTCTAAGCCGATTCTCCAGAACTTTTTGTTGTAACACCACAAAATAGCATACAAAAAGCTTCAATGCGCCGGAACTTTCTGCTCCAGTGCTCCAAATTTTTTGCAGCAGCAACATAGATCAATAACAGCAAGTTGCGTTGCGCCGAAACTTTTGCAGCAGCAACACAAATCAATAACAACAAGTTGTGTTGTGCTGTAACTTTTGCAGCAACAACACAGATCAATAACAGCAAGCTACGTTGTACCAGAAATTTTTTAGCATGATGCATGAAGGGAAAATATACAGCCATAGTTCTAATTTTTGCATGATACTAGGAAATAAAATCTGTAAAAATTACCATAGTACACGCGAGTCCAATACCAACATCGAAACCCATAAGCCAAACATAAAACATCACATTTCTTCTCATTAAATTATATGGTTACTTTCTCTCTCTCAAGAGAGTACAATGTGCATAAAGGAATAAGCATGAGTACAATAGTATTTCCATGAATAAGATACATCATCTAATAAGATGAATACATGAGAGGGGATGTCTCCAATTGGTGCTCCAATAACCTGTACACCGGTCCCCAATGGCGGTGGCAACACCTCCCTACCATGTGGACTCAAAAGAGACCACCCCACCATGCTCGGAGGTAGTCACAAGGCCCAAAAAAAAGTAACAATACAAGGGTAAAGTATGGCCAACACTCACTTCAGTCATGGAGCAAACATGAAATACAATGCATAAAGCCAATATCACAACATAGAGATGCTCATTCAATAACATGTCGGGTGCTACTCACGACTACCAAGGTGCTAGGTACTAAAGTGCAAATAAGATGGAGTATCATCATGTTTGCTCGAAGGGATGACACCACACAGGATCAAGTACACCTCTCATATGGATGAGGAGACTCAATCATGCCTGAATCCATGCCCTGCAAACAGATAACTCAACGCCCCATAGACGGATAGGCCTTCTCGAGTGCATCCTTAGCCTTTACAAGTGCTCAAGGCCATGTACAAGGACTCATTATCTTAGTAGTGTTTTACTCCATTAATTTTATTTAGTTATCACTTGTTTACTCTAACTCTACTACTAGTTCCCTCAGCAGCCACTTGCAGGCCCTAAGCCTGTAGAGAGGCACTCCATAAGACCACTCTAATTACCTAGACCTAAGCTCATCTCATTTAACCAACAAGGAATCCAAAGAAAAAATGAACAGAGAAAAAGTCACTAAAATCCATCATTAAATCCTTTTAAAATAGCCAAGAAAATAATGCTTTAAAATCATTAAACAACTGAAATCCATAATGAAATAGAGGGCATAAAAATTTCATAAAAATTCAAAGTGCCCGGATTAAAATTTTAAGCTTTCCCCAGTTCAGATTTTGATGTTTCCAGTTGGATTCCACCTTCAATTTTTGAGATTAGAACCGAATAAGAGGTGTTGTTCTGAAAAATGTCATTTTGCCAAGTTGGGCAAGAAAACATAAAAAAAAATGAAAGTGCCTAGAATTCAAAATTGGCAAAGACCCAGTTGAGATATGGGTGTTTCAACATGGAATCTATCTTTATTTTTTTTTTTAATAGGTGGTTAAGGTGCAGAAAAGAAAAACTTGTTTAAACAAGCTGGGCAAAAAGAGAAAGAAAATCAAAGTACCTAGAAATCCAAGTTTTCCAATGACCCATTTCAGATTTACTGGAATGCACAAAAAAATTCCATACAAAAAAACTACAGAGCAAGAAATAGAATCCAAAACAAACATTATACAACCCCCAAATTTTCACAAAAATAAAACTAACCCAAAACTAAAATGATATTCAAGGCATAAATATAACATAAGGGAATGCATAGATCACCATTCATACAAAGATTTAAGAATAACAAGGAAAATACCTCAATTCTACCCCAAAACATAAATGAAAGAATGCTCAGTGTGGAAGGCACGACTAGATTCCAAAATAAGACAAGGAAAAAATGGCACGCTAATTTCAACAATCCAATACCCACAAATTTCTTCTTAAAAAATCTCCCACAAATCTTCCCAACTCTGCCGCCCAAATTGTGAGGTTTCTCCTTCGTCCAAAATAGAAAATTTTCTTTTCTCCCAAAATATCACTCCCCCTAAAAAAAAATCTTCCTCCCTTTTATAATTTCTCAAAACAATAAAAATGAAGACATTTGATTAAACAAGCTATTGAAGCTCTCCAAATTCAATTAATTTATATCACTAAATATATAATCCTTAAAATACACAAAGCTCCCCAATAGGATTTAAGTAAGACTATAAGAGCTTGCAAAAAAATGGATTAATAAATCATTTAAACAAAATATTTGAAACCTCATGAAAATAACAATTCAAATCCCCAATCAATAAAACGCCATAAAATACCATATTTAAAATCACGTGAAGATGCCAATGAAACCACATCAAAACACTGACAACCAATTATATATATAAGCCCATAAAAGATCAACGAATACCAAGACAAAATACCTCAATGAGACATACTCTAGTAAACCACATATGATCGAAAGGTGATCCAAACGAAGATCTCATGGGTGAGAAGTGTGCCACCTTGGACAACTTATCCACTGTAACCATAATAGCATCATGACAACACGAAGACATAGGTAGCCCCACTATAGAATCAAGAGATCTATATCATATCCCACTTCCATCCAAGGATGGAATGAGGCTGCAACAGTCATGTTGGGTGTTGATGTTCTGCCTTCACCTGCTAGCACTCAAGACACCAAGCCACAGAATCGGCAATATCATGCCACATCCCTGCCCAAGGATACAAATGTCAAAGATCGGCATACATCTTCATGACACCCGGATGAGTTGAATAGGGTGCACGATGGGCCTCTGAAAAAACCAAGGAATGAAGATCACCATAATTCAGAACATAAATGCAACCAAGATTCCATGAAATTCAATCAATCTTGAGAGAGAAACCTACAAACCTACCCTCAAGGACTCTCTCAGACTCAATCTCTGCTCTCACCTCCTGATACCAAGTATCCCTAGGGAGTGACTCCAAAATATGGTCCTACAAATCTACTCAAAGGGACAAAATTGAGATCTCATGTCTCCTCCTGTGCAAGGCATCCACAATGACATTCTCCTCACCCTAGATATAGTGAACCTCAAAGTCATACTCATAGAGGAACTCCATCCAATGGCGTTTCCGATCATTCAAATTTGGTTGAGTGAAGATATATTGCAAACTACGATGATCACTATTCAACTCAAATCAATGTCCCAAGAAGAAATGTCTCTAATGCACAAGTGAATGGATGACAACCGCTAACTCAAAATCATGGGTGGCATAGTTCAACTCATGATCCTTGAGCTTATGGGACTCATATGCAACCACTCATCCCTCCTACATAAGAACTGCCCCAACACCCTCCAACGAAGCATTGGTGCACACTACAAAATCTCCTGTAGGATCTAGCACTAGTCAGCTGCTCCTTAAGAGCCTAGAAAGCTGACTCACACTTATCTGACCACATAAAATTCTTCCCTTTCCACTAAAGAGAGGTGATGGGATGGGCTACCCAAGAGAAATCTCTCACAAATCAGCAATAGTAACCTACCAATCCCATGAAACTGTGAACCTTTGCCACATTCGTTGGTGCTAGCCAATCCATAATGGCCTGAATCTTAGAAGGATCTACTGAAATACCCTCTCCTGAGATGATATGGCCCAAATGTCTCACCTCAATCTGGAAGAACTCACACTTGGCCAAATTTATGAACAACTGATTATCTCGCAAGCACTAAAACACTTGTCGCAAATGGCCTTCATGCTCCTCCATAGTCCTCAAATAAATCAAAATATCATCAAGGTACATGAGAAAAAACCAGTCCAAATAGGTGTGGAACACCCCATTCATCAAACTCATGAAAACTGATGGAGCATTGGTCAACCTGAAAGGGACAACCTTGAACTCATAATGCCCATAGCATGTACGAAATGTCATCCGATGAATGTCTACCTCATGAATGTGAAGCTGATGGTATTCTAACTTTAGATCTATCTTAGATAACACCTTTTCTCCCCTCATTTGATCAAACAAATCATCTATTTGAGGCAATGGGTAAAAATTCTTCACCATCACTTTGTTCAACTGATGATAATCAATGCACAAGCGAAGAGATCTATCCTTCTTCTTCACGAAGATGACAAGTGCTCCCCAAGGGGATATACTAGGATGAATGAAACCTTTATCCAATAACTCCTCTAACTGCAACCGCAATTCACTCAAATCCTAAGTAGTCATACGATACAGTTCCCGAGACATAGGATCTGCTCTAGGGATGAGATCAATATGAAAGTCTACGGCAGGCTTAGGCAGCATACCTGGGATAGCACTTAGAAAGATATCCACAAACTCCTAAAGAAGAGGATGGTTGTCAAGAGATACCTCCTAAATCCCACCCTCAACAAGATCACTAACTGAAATAGTGAACATCTGACAACCTTGCCGCATGGCACGCTTTAGTTGCATCGCTAAAATCACATGGAGAGAAATGGGTCTCTGGACCCCAACTAACTCAACACACTATCCAATATCATCTACACACCAAACTGACCTACGTTAACAATCTATACTGGCTTGGTGTGTCTCCAACCAATCCATACCTAAAACAATCCCATATGACCCCAAAGGCAACACACGAAGATCCACTATGGTAGTGAAGGTGCCCAAATCCAACACACAACCATGAACAAGGGAGTCTACATCCACCTTGGCTCCCGTAGCTAACTCAACCTACCAACCAATGTCTTGCCTTTCCACCACAAGTCCACAACACTCTACGAGACGAGAAATAAAAGAATATGAAGCTCTTGAATAAAAAAAAATAGATGTGGTAATCCCACATAACACAATTGAATACTCAACCGTGGTGCCCTAATGCTCAGCCTAAAGGTTATCCACCACTGCAAAAAACTCTATGAGATCTACCAACATTGCCTACTATAGGCTCTAAAGTAGCCTATCTTTGACTGCGTCTAGCCACTAATCTCTAACGACATTGGACAGCTATATGACCATGTTTCCCACAAGTAAAACAACCACCTTTTCCAAAACCTTAACCCAAAAATGGTGCACGCGACTAATGGGTTCCATCACCCCTAGAACTTTGTGTCAGACCACTCTGCTACCTACTCCAAGAATGATGACATGGATGATCTCTAGAAAATACAGTACTAGGACTCTTCCCACTCTACTAAGATTGAGTAGACCTATGTCTCTATCACTAACCAGATCTAGATGGTCCAACTCCCTGAGACTGTGCACCGCAAGCAACTGATCCTGAAGGAGGGGCACTACCAATTTGAACACCTGCCTAGCCACCAAAGCCTCTAACTAGATTCTCCTCTATCAACCTTTCCTTCTCCACGGTGGTCTCTAAGTTCTTCAGCTCAAACACATGAACACAACCACCGATACAGGCATTCAAGCCCCTAATGAAATGTTGCACTAACATTGACTCGTCATCAAAAATACTATCATACTTCTTAAGCTCAAAGAAGTGGTGCTCATATTGATCTATTGTCATAGTCAGCTAACAAAGCTCAAGGAACTCATCAGCACGTCTCTACCGATAGTAATTAGAGAGAAATCGTGCACAAAACCTCTCTAAGAATAGTCCCAAAGAACCAGAAGCAATGTCTAGGTGAAGCTTCTACTCTACTCTCCACCATGTAGATGCAAAGCTTCTGAGATGCATAATGGCACATCGAGCTCTAGTATTGCTACTATAAGGATGCATAGCAAAGAATCAATCAAGATCGATCAACCAAGTCTCTACCTTGGTACCTGTACAAGAACCATCAAAAGTAGGGGGATGGGCTCTAAGGAGATCTCTCATGTGACTTGCAACAATGGGTATGTGTAGGATCGTGATGAGCCAACAACTAGCAATATGATGGGTATGTGGTTGGCAACTTTTTTTTAACCCAAAATTGATGAAACGAAAAGGGTTTTTAAAGGAGATTCTCATCTTTCCACCAATATAAATTATGCTTTACTTTGAATTTAATAAGTAATTATTATTCATTTTCTATTTGAATTACGAATAAAGTCTTGATTGATAGGTTGATTGAAAAAATCTATAGCTTTCAAATGGTATCACATTTTTTGAATCCAAAACATGCGTCACATTCTATGCTTCACATACTATGGGATTAAAAAAATAAAATTTGAATTTCATGAAGTTTTGACCAAGTTAAGGTGGTCAGACATACAAGTTTTTATATTTTTTAAAAGTTGTAATAAAAAATTCATAATTAATTATTTACTTAGAAAAAAATTACAAAAAAAATATGCATCACATCAGGACATGATTCCTCTACTTATATCTAAAATATTATAATTTTATTGTGGTTAGGGTGGTCAGAAAAACACCAACTTCTTCTTTTTTCCCTGAAATTTAAGTACTACTGCATTGAAATTTCAAATTTTCACCAAATAGATTTTTTTTTTTAAACAAACCTAGTAGTTTAGAAAATACATTCAATTTACTACAGATTTTATTCTTACATATTTTTGAAATAATATAGATAACTTATTCAAATTTTTATGTCAATTTTCCTAACTCTCATTTTTCTGAAATTTTTAACACTTAAGGGCTTGTTTTTTCCATGATGATCATGTACATACCCCAATACTATCTCCATCCACCCTATCCCTCACAACATCATATCTTGAATGACCCAGACTATGAGAACGCTCCTACTAAGCTCTAGCATCCTGATCATCCTAACGAGAAGGGTGTGACTTCTCCTCATGAGATACCTCTTAATGAGGTCCTAATCATTCCATAATCTATTGTAAAAGAGCTAAAGCCTGAGCACCCCCGAGCCCTTCGGCTTGGTTCTCAACATGATGTTCCCCCTGTTGCTCACCCTGATTACCCTAATCGACATTAAGCTAGGTGCTACAATGAAGAATAGTGGCTCTACCTCTAACTCTACATCTAGTTCTACCCCTAAGAGGCATCTTGAAGAAAACAAAGAACGCATCAAAATAGATCATCACAAGGATGACCTATTCACCATACTACGACATGAAGTCATAACAAAAAATCTATAAAATAATATAACAAGCTCATGCCACACATGCCAAGCACAACATAACATAGAAGGCTCAAGTATGCTATATCTCCCAATGTGTGAACATGGGCTCTGATACCAAATGCAACATCCCACTACGCAACCTCAAAGGTTAAGAGCCAAAAGAGCACAAGATAATTTTTTTTTTAAACATGAAGAATAAATTACACATAAAGTAGGTGTCGATATGATAAATTAACAACATACATGGCTAAGTATGGTCAAATGTACAACCAAGAGGAGAGGACTGATTTACCCTCCAGAGAAAATCCGAACAGGAGCAAACAAGATAGCTCTAGAAATTTGCTCCAGAACTTTTGCGCTGGTGCTCCAGAACTTTTTGCTCTGGTACTCTGGAACATTCTAAGTTGATGCTCCATAAATTTCTACTGTAACATCATAGAATAGCATACAAAAACCTCTGATGCACCAAAACTTTCTGCTCCGATGCTCCAGAACTTTTGTAGTAGCAACACAGTTCAATAACAGCAAGTTGTGTTGCACCGAAACTTTTGCAACAACAACATAGATCAATAACAACAAGTTGCATTGCATTGTAACTTTTGTAGCATGATGCATGAAGGAAAAATATACAGCCATAGCTCTAATTTTTGTATGATACTAGGAAAGAAAAGTCATAAAAATTACCATAGTACATGCGAGTCTGATACCAACACCGAAACCCATAAGCCAAATGTAAAACATCACATTTCTTCTCATTAAATTATATGATTACTTTCTCTCTCTGAAGAGAGTAAAATGTGCATAAAGGAATAAGCATGATTACAATAGCATTTCCATGAATAAGATACATCATCTTATAAGATAAATACATGAGAAGGGATGTCTCCAATTGGTGCTCCAATTACCCATACACTGGTCCCCAATGGCGGTGACAAAGCCTCCCTACCATGTGGACTCAAAAGAGACCACCCCACCATGCTCAGAGGTAGTCCTGCCCAAAAAAAGGTAACAAGACAAGGGTAAAGTATGGCCAACACTCACTTTAGTCACAGATCAAACATGGAAAACTATGCATAAAGCCAATGTCACAACATAGAGATGCTCATTCAATAACATGTCAAGTACTACTCATGACTACTAAGGTGCTAGGTACTAGAGTGCAGACAAGATGGAGTGTCATCATATGTGTTGGAAGGGATGGCACCACATGGGATCAAGTACACCTCTCATTTGGACGAGGAGACTCAATCATGCCTGAATCCACAACTCGCAAATAGATAACTCAACACCCCACAAATGGATAGGCCTTCTTAATGCATCCTTAGCCTTTACAAGCACTCAAGGCCATGAACAAGGACTCATTACCAATATTATTAGTGTTTTACCCCATTATTTTTATTTATTTATCACTTGTTTACTCTAGCCCTGCTACTTGTTCCCCTAGCAACCACTTGTAGGCCCCGGGCTCGTAGAGAGCCACTCCATAAGACCACTCTAATTACCTAAACCTAAGATCATCTCATTTAACCAATGAGGAATCCAAAGAAAACATGAAAAAAGGAAATGTCACTAAAATCCATCATTAAATCCTTTTAAAACAGCCAAGGAAACAATATTGTACAATCATTAAACAGCTGAAATCCATAATGAAATAGAGGGCATGAAAATTTCATAAAAATTCAAAGTGCCCATATTAAAATTCTAAGCTTTCAGACCTAGTTCAAATTCCAACGTTTCGATTTGGATTCCACCTTTTATTTTTTAGTTTAGAACCAAATAAGAGGTGTTCTAAAAAATGTCATTTTGCTAAGTTGGGCAAGAAAAAATATTAAAAAAATGAATGTGCCCAAAATTCAAATTTGACAAAGACCCAGTTGATATATGGGAATTTCTACATGGAATTTTCCTTTATTTTGTGTTTGTAATAGGTGGTTAAGGTGTAACAAATAAAAACATGTTTAAACAAGATGGGCAAAAAGAGAGAAAATGAAAGTACCCAGAAATCCAAATTTTCCAACGACCCATTTTAGATTTACTGGAATGCACAAAAATCTTCCATACATAAAAAATACAAAGTAGCAAATAGAATCCAAAGAAAGTATTATCCAACCCCCAAGTTTCACAAAACTAGAATAGAGGAGTTCCTCCAAGTATTCACAAAAATAAAAGTAACCCAGAACTGAAATGAGATTCAAGGCATAAATCTAACATAAGGGAATTTACAGATCACTAGTCATACAAAGATTCAAGAATAACAAGGAAAATACCCCAATTTTGCCCCAAAATAGAAATGAAAGAATGCTTAGTGTGGAAGGCACAACCAAATTCCAAAATAGGACAACAAGGAAGAAATGGCACATCGATTTCAACAATCCAATACCCACAAATTTCTTCTCAGAAAATCTCCCACAAATCTCCCCAACTCTGCTGCCCAAATCGTAGGGTTTCTCCTTTGTCAAAAATAAAAAAAATTTCTTTTCTCCCAAAAGATCACTCCCCCTAAAAAAAAATCTTCCTCCATTTTATAATTTCTCAAAATAATAAAAATGAAGTAAGACATTTGATTAAACAAGCTATTGAAGCTCTCCAAATTCAATTAATTAATATCACTAAAGGGTGATCCCACAATACTGGTTTACAATTTTTGGCCAAACTAGACACTGAACTATTTTTTTCTAACTAAATCTTCACTTTCAGGCACCTATAGCGGGTAAACCATGAAGAATTTGAAGATAATGCAAACTAGTGATTTGTGGCATTTTGTCTATAGATTCTAAATATATTTTTTTCAAAAATTTTGGAATCATATTGCACTTCTTTTTCTATCTCCGTCAAAAAATATTTTTTTCAATAAACACCATTTTTAAGGAGTGATGCTCACCATATAACACAACTTTTTTTCCATGAAGGATAATATTCTATTTTTTTTTAATTTAGATTTGTAACTATGATATCTAGTGCTTCCATTGGTTTCATAGTGTTTTATTGAATTTTTTTCCTTAATCAAGTTTTGAAGTCAAACTAATTACAATTCAAACATAGGAAGACCATTTAACACAACTTTTTTTGTATGTATCAAAATTCAATTTTATTATTTTTTGGATCAAGGACTTCAATATCTGGTGCACTCATATTTTTCAAAAAAAAAAATTGATAATCCTCTATTTTTCCACATGTGTAGAACAAAGAGCTTGATTTTTGGTGAAAAACCTACATTCACTAGAAATAAAAAATAAATATAATAATTAAATTAAATTTATTTAAAATTATACTTTTTGGGAAGCTTATAATAAGGACTACATACTTTCACAAAATAAATTTTAAATGAATTCATTTGATCCCCCAAAAGGTAAATCAAAATTTGTTTTTTATCAGCATTTTCATAAGTGTAAATGAGACTTCGTTATAGGTATGGTTTAAAACTAGCAGGGTTCTATCCAAGGGGGTTTGATCTAAGGCAGTTTGATCAAATCCTCTTCAATTTGAATGCTTTAAATGGAACTTTTTAAGGCTTAAATAATTATATTTTCTAAACATATGTGATTTCAACAAAAATCAGAATCTCCCATAAATTGTAAACCAACTTTGTGGGATCACCCTAAATATGCAATCCTTAAAATACACAAAGCTCCCCAATAGGATTTAAATAAGACTATAAGAGCTTGCAAAAAAAGGATTAATAAATCATCTAAAATATATATTTAAAACCTCATGAAAATAACAATTCAAATCCCCAATCAATAAAACACTATAAAATACCATATTTAAAATCACGTGAAAATGCCAATGAAACCACATCAAAACACCGACAACCAATTATATATATAACCCCATAAAAGATCAACGGAGATCAAGACAAAATACCTCAACAAGATGTACTGGTAAACCACATACGACCGAAAGGTGCTCCAAATGTTACCATTAGGTAACCAAATGGTAAGACAACACGGGAACAATGCACTAACAAGGTACAGTGGGCTAGGGTAGGGGATGTTTTACCTATGACTACCTCCAAAAGCCACCATCAGGGAATGAGAGTATGCTCAGGCCTATGAATCTAGGCAGAATCGATACTTAGTACCTGCATCACTCCAATCACATGTCAAAGTACATGTGTATATAACATATATCATATAGCTGAAGCAACACTAATCATCAAGAAAAAGGGTCATGATGTCGTAAGCCTCTTGGGTACGAGTGTTACAACATTGTCACTTTCCTATCCATAATCATACATAAGCAAAGACAATAATATATAAAAATATAAGCATGTAATCCAACATAATAACTAACCATGTAAACATGAAATCCAGCATAAACAATAATCATGTCAACAACATAACAACATATAAACATATAAGCATGTAAACATGTAATCCAACATAACAGTCACAGAATTACACTTCTGAGGTGTCAATACAAAATAATGAAGGGATGAATAGTGCAAATACAAAATATACAATTATCAGAATCCATCAAGGAAAGGTAACAACAAAATACAAACATGGGGGTTGTTACAACATATCAATTATTTATAATGAGACTTGCTTCTATCATAAACAATCAATATATTAGAAATGGCCATTATGTTCATCTTTCTCTTTATTTAATATTTGAGAAAGTTAACAATTAATTATATAACTACAAATAAACTAAAATTTTTATTCTTAAAAGAATCATTTGTAAACTTTGTATTACCTTATATTATATAGGTTAGATATAAAGGTCTCTATTGCATAGAGGGGGGCCTATTTGAGTAGATAGACTAACAATTATGAATAAACTATAAGCTTAGTTAAAATGTGTAAATATAAAAATTTAAACTATACAATATAAATTAATTAATTAATTAAATTTTTAAATATAAATTAGATTGAAAATATTTTAACATGAAAGTAAGTTTTATATGTCAAGTTTTTATCTAATTTGAATGATTTTAAATATTTTAAATTTGTTATATTTTTCAAGTCTACAATGGTAAAATTTGTATATCTTATAAAAAAAAAATTGTTTTAGATTCATCTTGAATTAATTGTTATGGTATTTAATAATTAGTATATATTTTTTTGAAAGTCAATAAATTATGTTATGGTTCATCTCAATTTCATGTATCTTGAAAAAATTAATATTTTTCTATTTCCCACCTTAAATCAAAATAATAAGGTAAAACTAAACATAGTTTGATTTCATAGCATGAAATTAACTCTTGTACTTTTAAAATTCAAATTTTAAATTGACCCCTTGTAGTCACATTTCAACTAGTCATTTCCCTTTTATTTGAATACAAAATATTTCAAAATTTAGTTTAGAAATATTATGTAGAAAGACAAAACTTGAAAGCATTTTAAGATATCTATGAAATCAATTAAAAAAGAAGTTGTTAGAAGATCTTATTCATGTTGCATCATCATGAGACCATTACATCAATATTTTAGAAACATTTATAATAATGCATTACTAGGCATATTGCTTGATCACATAACATGTCTTTAATCTTTTTCATGGGTCGTAAATTTAATCAAGCTATAGATTTAACTAAGGGGAACATGACCCTTAAAGGTATTTATACATGTTACCAATTTTTTATTATGTTTATAAATACCCAAAAGTGAAATGAATCAATTTCCAAATTATAAGATTTACAAAATTGATTTCATGCAACAAAAATTAATATTGTTAAAAAAAAATCATTTTAAATCATAATATTGAAACAAATAAATTTCATACCACGATTTTACTTTAAAGATCAAAATAAAATTCAATTTATTATCTATCAAATTAGTACAAAACAAAATATAATATCAATTTTTTTTCTGAATTATAGAATAATAGTTTGCAATCTAATTTCACCAACCTACACCTATACCTAAAAAATAAAAATAAAAACCTTTTTTGTGATCTTGAAATGGAATTTTTCTTTTTCATATAGTTGTGTGAGTATTTCTCGATAAAGATACACATAATGTATTTGATTTGATAATCTTGAAGAAATAAAATAGCACAATTTTATTCATGTTATTGATATAAATCTATTAAAAATGCTAAAGATGAAAATTATAAAAAATATTTGAAGATGAGGAAATATTGAAGGTAAAAAATGGAAAAATCAATACAAAGAAAATACCTTCACCTAGAATCTTTTCTCACTCCTTGACAAGTGGAAATGGAGTGCACCCTTGTTCCATTTGATTTTATCTTTGATTTTGATAGTATGTGGATTGATTGATTCTCTAGCATAACCTTGATATGATTGCAATATGATAGATCAAACTAGCAGCATAAGGGTATGCTAACTTGATAAGTGATGAAAATGAAAGATGAGAGCCTCTACATATAGAATCTTGAAGAGGAAAAAGAAATGGCTAGGAATGATTGACTATGGATGGTTAAGAATGGATGAGGATTAGCGTTTAGATCAAAGATGTAGTCATGTGAAATGTGGCACATGAGGAATAGGATCTAGGTTTACAATTAGGATAAGGACAAAAATCCTTATGGGAATGGCTAGGATTAAGAGGTTTATATGAGATGAATGAATAAGATAAAAAGTTAGTTTCACTTTTGGGGAGATGTCTAAGTTCAATGAATATAGAAAAGGAGTTAGTGAGACATGTGAAGGGGACACTTTTCACATAATAAAAAATTTAGATTATGATCCATGTGAACAAGATTGAGGGCTAGGATTAAATGCGTAAGGATAAAGAATAAAGGGGAATATTTAAATAGATTATTTATTTTATTAATGGGATCATGTGAAGGGGAAATAGTTAACTAATGATAAATATTTATTTACTTAAAGGATTAGGATAAAGGTGGGAAACGATGGAATTGGTTAAATAAATAATGTAGTGGCCCTCTGTGTTTGGCCCTTTCTTGATGTTTGACTAAGTTTGTTTAGATTAGTTTTTTGTTACGTAGTGTTAAAATTAATTGTTTATTAAAATTGTTTGATAAATTTTGTTTTGATTAATTAATGTATTAAATAATTATTAATTAAATGGGTTGTTGGATAATTAAACATAAATATATTTATTAAAAAATTAAAGTTTATAATAAATTAAAAGTGATGAAATATAATAATATAAAAATTATCATGGAATACAATAACTGATTGATAAATAATAAAAGAAATAATTAAAAGATAGAAAGGATCAATTTTGAATTGACTATTTTATTGGAGAATAAATAGCAAAATTAATGGAGAAAAGGGAAAAAACAGCTTTTATTTTTGGTTTCAAAAACTTGGTTTGGAGAAATTATTCTGGAAGAATAGTCCAATGAAATTGGGAAAATATTGGGGGATTTTAGATCTAGGATTTTTATTTTTGGGAATCATCGAATTGTTTCGTAACTCAATACTTTATGAGACCAAGCAAGAAAGAAAAATGGGGGAGAATTGTCTTCTGGGAATTTTTGGCATTGGATGAATAAATAGCTTCTAGCAAAAGGCCCTTCTTCAGCTTCATTAGTATCGGAGTCAAAGAGTTCTAAACTTCAACACACCCCGGGCCCTATGACTGTTAGCAATAGTTTTGTTTCCCCATCTTTGAACATCGAGGAGAATCCCATTGTAAGAGTATTTCTCCTTTCTTCTTTTTTAAGTTTCTGATGTACTTTTCACATGCATGATCAATCAGCTCATATTCTTTCATTTCCAAGTTTGACAATAGTACCCAAAAAAATTAGAGCTCTTGCGTGTGTTATTTCTGAAGTACGTGGCCCTCCATAGATGACTTGTATACAAAGACTGCATGATGTTATTTGGGGTTTTGTGGCAGGGCGTTACACTTGGTATCAAATCCTAGGTTCATAAAGTGGGTGCTCTGATTTCATATGAGCCCATTATGTTGACCTAGTTGCTTGTACTCTTGAGGTTACATTTTCCCTTTTGGGTCATCTTCGCTTAGCAACTCGAGATTTGTCCTTAGGTGGTGTTGGTCCAATGGTGCAAAAAAATAGTGGAAAGGATAAGACCCTCAGTGTAGTACGCAATGCACTAATATTTTTCCTACTGAGGATGCATTATGGACCCTTGTATAGCCTTGTGATGTGTTTTCCAATGATGTGAATTTGTGTAATGTGTGTGTTAAATTTGGAATTCTATGCTTATGAAGTGATAAATTATGTTTTTTGTTTCTAAAAAGATTTAAAATTATGATCTTGAGTTGCCTATATTATGAGTTTTAGAGGGGTAAAATGAGTAAAATGGGATGTCTCATGTGCAAATGATGAATGTTCTGAATGAAAATTGTGTGTCTTGTGAGCATAATTTTGCTGCGTTTTGTGGTAGTATAGCATTTTGATGTAATGAATTAGCTTTAATGATAGATATGTAGTAGATGGTTTACAATGCAATTGTTGTTATTCATTGATGTGGATTATTTTCTTAAGTTTCTTGGTGGGAGAGACAGTGTGGCATTACTAATTCGTGAGCACCCTGCTACGCTGTGATTTCCTCTCATGGTGTGTTTGATTGTATATATATATATATATATATATATATATATATATATATATATATATGTATATATGTTGTTTGATAGTTTGTCTGATGTAGGATGCACGTACTAGGCATCGACTCCACCTACACTGTCAGGTCTGAGTGTGCCTTAAAACCCAATGGAAATTATGTTGAAAATAGAGATGACAAAAGGTCCCCTACCCTCGCCATCATCCTCAGAGAGGATGTGTATTTTGTCAGTCACCCATCAGTCATTTTTATGTTCACGGTCAGTTGTTCTCATCTTTTATCCTTGTTGATATTGGGTTATCTCTATTTGATGGGGTTCTATTTGTTTTGGATTGAAATATCTTTAGATCTCCATTTCTTGACCGTAATTTATAATTTTAAACTTTTAATATCTTTTGTCTTCGTTTCCCACCTTTATGAAAATCATGGACCTAGCATACTAAATCTAGGATTTCCTATTGAGACAATCTCAAAATAAGCTATATGATCCACATTCAAAGGAATCATTTTGCATTCAATTTTTATTCTAGTCTTGGCTTGGTAATCGATAGGTTAGGGTTTCATAGCATTGATAATTTGTTGAACACATTTTGATAGTATTTGATTTCTCTGTGTAGCATGCGGTTACCCTTCTTGTTAGGATTCAATATCTTATTTTATTGGCAGATTCATTATCTCTTTTCTTTAATATCTAATGCAATTTACCTCTTTATCTGCAAATGGGTATGAAATTATCTAGTAATCGACCCTTACACCTGCCAATTACATTTTCTTGAAAGTTTCTTAAGCCTTTTAGGCCATGCTAGCCAACTTTCTCTCCTCTCAGGACACCATGTATATTTATTTGTAGTTTACTTTATATCAACTCTTTTAAGTTTGATATTGATGCTTGAAATTATCCTACACAAAATATTGTATCATTCCATGGCATCCAACCCTTGAACTACATCAGGACATCTTATTAATTCCTCTATCTTTCATCACTTTGCCTACTATTGGAATAGCAACTCACTGGTCGTGCCTTCAAATCTTCTTCTTCCTCCTTACCATCGTTGCCATTGGTAGCCATTATGGTTGACTAAACATGATTGTTTTACAACTCTATCTTCCTATTTTAAAAGTTTGATTTATATGTGGATAGTTGGTAATCGATTGAATCAAAAAAGCATTCAATTTACAATGAACTTGTTCCATATTTGTCAAGTAATGTTTGGAGATTGATTAATATGGGGGTATGTGCAGGATCATGATGGGCCAAAAAGTGGCAATATGATGGGTATGTGGCTGACAACTATTTTTTTACCCAAAATTGATGAAATGAAAAGGGTTTTTAAAGGAGATTCTCAACTTTCCACCGATATAAATTATGCTTTACTTTGAATTTAATAAGTAATTATTATTCATTTTCTATTCAAATTACGACTAAAGTCATGATTGATAGGTTGAATGAAAAACATCTATAGCTTTCAAATGATATCACATATTTTTGAATCTAAAACATGCATCACATTCTATTCTTCACATACTATAGGATTAAAAAAATAAGAATTTAATTTCATGAATTTTTGACCAAGTTAAGGTGGTCGACATACAAGTTTTTATATTTTTTAAAAATTGTAATAAAAAAATCATAATTAATTATTCACTTGGAAAAAAATTACAAAAATATGCATCACATCGGGCATGAGTCCTCTACTTATATCTAAAATATTATAAAAAATATTATCATTTTATTGTGGTTAGGGTGGTCGACAACACCGCTTATTTTTTCCGAAATTTAAGCCTCTTGCATTGAAATTTCAAATTTTCACCAAATAGATTTTTTTTTTAAACAAACCTAGTAGTTTAGAAACTACATTCAATTTTCTTCAGATTCTACTCTTACATATTTTTGAAATAATATAGATAACTTATTCAAATTTTTATGTCAAGTTGCCTTTTTCTGATTTTTTTGCCACTTAAGGGCCTATTTTTCCATGATGATCTTGCACATACCCATGGATAGTGTCAAGAATTTTGGTGGAAGCTTAATTTTCTTGTAGTTCAAGGAAATGGCCATTCATTGCATTTAATAGTGGCTAAATCTTCTGTGTATTTAGAATTCAGTGAAATCTATTTTATCTTAGTATCTGATATCTTTCATTGCAAATATACCTAACGATTGATTTTCAATTTTATAAATCTATATATATACATATATATGTAAAAAAATATATATTTATCACAACCTATGCAATGCATACTTGCAGCTGTTTCTTTAAAACCAAACGTGTTACTTGGGGAAACGAACAGTAATAGAATAATGCTTCTGATTGGATTCTTTGCTCACCATGCAATATAAAAATAGTATTATTTCTTATTTTCACACTGTACTACATCGTTTGCATTCCATTTTGGCAGTTAACCATGCATTGTAGTCTCATTTTCCCTTCTAACATGTTAAGTTTTGCAACTTGAGTATATATGCAACTTGTAGATATTCACAAGAAGTCTTTCCTTCATCTAGTCATAGTAGGACTCAATTTAAAGTGTCGAGATCTAGATACTTCTATTTCAATAGTTTACCACCCTTATCGAACCAAAGAAAATGAAATAGGTCCATTTGAATTCATTGGAGCTTATTAAATTTTATTTTATTTTATATTATATAGTTTTGTAAAATCAAATAAGATGGATAGAATAAAGCAATTAGTGATTTTCACTTAATAGGATAATAATATGGTTGATTAGTAAAAATAGTGATACATATTGCAATAATATATTTCATGGCCCATGTTGTTAATGGAATCTAGTCCAATTAGGTAGTTGAAAATTTTAGTTTAATTAAAGGAATTAGATTATCTCCTGTAATTAATGAATGTTGATTATAAATGCATCAATGTGTAGATGTCCCAACTACATAAGTAAAGTAGTTAAAGAATAATATGAAATGTAGAAATAGTGCCTTGTTTGTGAAGTATCTCATGGTCGCACTACTGTTTAGTGTGTTTGTATTGAGTAAGTATTGGAGTAAGTAAATTGGGTTAGATTATTTTTGCTCAAAATATTGAATGTTAATCTCTTGTAAAATTGTTTTATAAGGCCACTAGAAAATTAGTTATTGAATATCTGATGAGTTAGAATTTCAATTATTAAGTAGTCTTTATAAAAGAAAGGTAATTTGATTGTGGGACAATAATTTGTTAATAAATCTTATAATGTGAGTTGCAAACGAATATATTAGGGTTATGGCTAAGGTACATGTTAGTGTGAAAGTAAGAATGTTACTTAATGAGTTATTATTCTTAGTATTGACTACAGGAGTATCCATTATGATTGATTAAGTCATTTATTAATATGATTGGTTGTATTGTTGAATTGATTGTTCTATCAAGTAATGTGTTGATTAGTAGAGTGTGGGTGTACTTGGTTATTGTTCAAAGTAGAAGTGATGTTTATTTATGGAGTTTTTCTCGATTGCTTGGTTATTGTGAGTTGGCTTTAAATAGTGTATTTCATGGTTGCAATGGTTGATTGGTTTCCTGTAATGAATTATTTGGGTAATTTTGGAATTTAAGTTGATTTTGATTGTTGTGGTTAATTTGGTATTGAGTTGATTATGTTGGTTTTGATTGATTTTGAAGATCTCTTTGTGATGGTGTCACTCGTTATTTTACACTTGCTAATTCGTAAATTGAAAATAGTCTTTGAGATCATGTTATTATGTCACTTCGATGGGGGAAATATTGTGTTAGTGATTTGTGAGACTTTTAGAGGTTGGGGAAAGAGTTTTCTTTATGATTGGCTTTTCATGTTGGTTCTTTGTGAACACTTGACTCTATACTTGATTTATGATTATGTGGGTTATGGCCTTGCATTATGGAATTGTTATCTGTGGAGACTTTGTGCGAGTTGGTGCATGCCTCATTTTATGTGATAATTCATGTGGTTTTATATGTTTTGCAAGTTGGATTACCCAGTGAGTGGACTGAAGAGTATTTTTTTTTTCAGTAGGGGGAGTGACTCTCAATGGGGGTCTGGTGCACAAACTAGTAGGTATAGGGTAACTCATTAAGAGTTTCTTAATCAGTGATAACCTAAAATAAATTAGGGGGTCGAGTAGTTCACATTAATCAAGATAATGCCTCACTCATGGCTCAAGTGTTTGTTTAGGCTTGGAATGGCAAGATCAACTACTTGGTCTGATAGGAAGGTATGTTGATCCCGCATGAGTTTGTATGGGGGTCCGACAACTGGTAGAGGTGGTCCAGGGTAACTTAGGATGGGGGTCCAATAGCCTAGGAAAGTTATGATAGGGTAACCCATAGCAAACTATGTGATGACACTCCCTATAGTAACCTTGTATGATTTGTTTGTTTTCCCCTTGTTGTTCATGTACCTCTGGAAGCGGTTGTTTCTTTATGTTTTATTTGTTACTTTTGTAGTTTGGAGTCATGTTAGCCTATGTTTGCTTGTTTATTTGTGTAGCGGGTCCTTAGTCATCTCCTAGCATCAGGGGTAGGCCTTAGGGTTCCACATGGTTGGGTGGAATGTGCTATGCACTCCATTGGGTTCCTAGTTGATTTTCATGAGCATGGATGTGGTACTTGATGAAGAAATTTCATATCTTGTACCAAACTTGAGTTAGCATTGATGTTATATAATGTAATCATTTCAGTAGTATTTTATCATGTATTTGATGTATCCTTCCCATTGTTATAAGGGAAGCTTGATGTAATCTTGTAAACAGTGTAATAATCTACCCCATGTATGGGAAGTTGCATATGTATTCTTTGGTTCATATTCTATGGTCTTTAATGGTATTATTTAACGAATTCTAGGATTAATGAGTGTATGTTCTATCCTAAACTTGTGACTTCTAGGAGTAATTCAAAGCTTAGGGGGGGGAGAATGTAGTGGCCCTCCGTGTTTGGCCCTTTCTTGATGTTTGACTAAGTTTGTTTGGGTGGGTTTTCTATTACATAGTGTTAAAATTAATTGTTTATTAAAGTTGTTTGATTTTTTTTTTGATTAATTAATGTATTAAATAATTATTAAATTAAATGGGCAATTGGATAATTAAACATAAATATATTTATTAAAAAATTAAAGTTTATAATAAATTAAAAGTGATATGAAATATAATAATATAAAAATTATAATGGAATTTGTGATAACTGATTGATAAATAATAAAAGAAATAATTAAAAGATAGAAAGGATCAATTTTGAACTAATTTTTTTATTGGAGAATAAATAGAAAAATTAATGGAGAAAAGGGAAAAAAATTGGCTTTCTTCCAGGGCAAGCAATTACAACCATTATTGAAATTATAAAGAAAATCTTGCATGAAAATCTGGAAGGGGTTTTAGGAGGAAAGAAATAATTTTTTTTGGCAAGAAATTTCATTAGGTTAGGGGGATATTTGATTTTTGGTTTCAAAAACTTGGTTTGAAAAAATTATTCTGGAAGAATAGTCTATTGAAATTGGGAAAATATAGGGGTTTTTGGATTTGGGATTTTTGGTTTTGGAAATCATCAAATTGTTTCATAACTCAGTACTTTATAAGACCAAGCAAGAAAGAAAAAGGGGGGGAAGAATTATTTTCTAAGAATTTTGGGCATTGGATGAATAACCAACTTGCAGCAAAAGGCCCTTCTTCAACTTCATTAGTATAAGAGACAAAGCGTTCTTAACTTCAACACACCCCAGGCCCTATGACTGTTAGCAATAGTTTTGTTTCCCCATCTCTTCATCAAGGAGAATCCCATTGTAATAGCATTTCTCCTTTCTTCTTCTTTAAGTTTCTGGTACACTTTTCACATACATGATCAATCAGCTCATACTCTTTCATTTTCAAGTTTGATAATAGTACATAAATTTTTTAGAGCTCTTGTGTACATTATTTTTGAAGTACGTGGCCCTCCATAGATGACATGTGTAAGAAGACCGCATGATGTTATTTGGGGTTTCGTGGAAGGGAATTATAAATAATAAATATTTAATTAATTAATGAACTAATAATAAGCTAAAATTAGGTGTGGTTGGTTAAGGTCATATTTTAGGTGTCTACATTTTACCCCTCTTTGATATGACATCATAAAGTGGCATATCAAAAGAATTAAAACATAGTGGATGAGAGGGGATAAGGATCAAAGGCATGATGCCTCAATCAATGAGAGGATGGAAAAGGATAAAGGAAAGATGATGGGATGTCCCCTTGAGAGGACATGCAGATTAAGAGAACATGCATGTACTCTTGAAATGGAAGGGAACAATGGGGGATAAGGATCAATAAGTAGATGAAATAGAAGATGAAAAGGGATGGAGGAAGATGAAAAGTAAGTAGAATTTAATGTCGAAGATGATGACAAGGAAGGGGGGTTTGATTATGATGATAGGTTATGCCAAAATGTATTGATCAATTCTTGGATTTGATATAACAAAGATAATTATGCAACAAGGTATGAGAAACCAGGGTGACAAGGTAGCCTTTGCATGGACTTGTCACTCAAACAATGACAAACATGAAAAAAAAGATAAAGATGATGACCTATTATACACCAGTTGTGACACATCTCTAAGATATCGATAGATCTAGGTTGTCATAAGTAGGTGTAGTCATGGATCAAAATATAAGATCAAAGATCAAAAGATAAATATATACAAAAGACTCATTGCAAAAGACGTCATGTATCCAACCTATCTCTCACCAAAGATAAGGTCCTGATGATTTATTTTCTTACTTTAGTCTTGGATAAAGATGATCTTCTTACCTAAGCTTAGATATTCAATTAATCAATGCTTGGATAAAGATAATGATGATTGATTAATGTTTGAAAACTAGGCTCATGATATAAGTTTGATTAAGGATTGATGTCTTGGATGTAGTTTTTGGTTGATTGTTTAAATACAATTATGAGGAGCTCATAATTATGACTTTTATTTAAATTTTGAGTTTATAGATGGGAATTGGGATGATGATTATTTATTATGGTTGAGATTAGATGGATATGATAAGATATAAGGGAATGATTTTTTTTATATTATTGGATGGAGATTTTATTAACATATGATGGATTAATTGTATGAAGATGGACTCCAAATACATGATACTTGAAGGCTAATGCATTGGAAACTAAGGATATACAAGGTATCACACTTGACATAATGTAGATGTAACTTTCACATCTAACAAAAGGGAATGAATAGGGAAGGGTGGGAAATGATGAGAGGGATGGAATGATGGATGATACTAATAAAGGATCAATATAAGTCATGATTGGTTCATTATGGATAGATGGATGGGTGATACTTAAAAGTATAATATGAAAAGATAGGAGTAATGGTGGATGGGAGGATGTGACATCCTAAGAGATGGTGGATAAGAGACTTCTACATATGATGCCCACTTTAATGTTTTCACCATGGTACTTATCCAAGGTGCCATCGAAGTGGTTTTCACCATTAGAAGGATTACTTCTCTTTACTATCTTTTTACTTTTGATTTATTTATTTTTTATATTTGTTAGACAAATGATACTTGATGATGTTGCAACCAAGGTGGTCACTCTTTGATAGATGTATGATGATTCTATATAAATGGGTGTGGATGATATGGTAGAAAAGATGGATGATTTGTAGTTCAAAAGATGGAGGGAGCTAAGGTATGGTCACTAATATGTGCATTGTGGAGGCCTTCATGCATCATACATAAAGGAGCTTAGGAAACCTTCACATTAAAGCATGTCAAGGTGTCACCATCAAAGGTCCATCGAGATACATCACTAATAGATATGGTGGATGAATGTATTTGTTGGAACACATTTTTCATTGCACCTAAAGATTGACCTATTAACCCTTTATACAAATGTTAGAGATAAACATATCGAGGGAGGTGGTTAGTCTATGCCTTGAATCTAAAGGGAGACACTTGAGATTAATCCAACAATCCCCCGCAATATCACCCAAGGGGATTCAAACCTGTGACCATGACTCTGATACAATTTGTTGCAACATGTTTACCATTTCACCAAAAGATCAACCTGTTAATGCTCAATACAAATTCCAAAGATAAATGGATCCATGAGAGGCAGTTATTCCATGTCCTAAATATGAAGGGAGAAATTGGTGATTAGTCTGATATGGATATGGGTGAAGTGAATATATTATGTGATAGATGATGAGGATGGAGACTTAGGATCAATAAGCTCACTTCTTGACATATTTATTTGATAGATGCCTCCAATTATTTTGTATGAAGAGGCATGATAGAAGATTGACTTATGAATTTTCTTTCTTTTATTTTTGAATTTGAATTTTGTATATTCCAATAGCTTTTGACTTTGACTTGTAATAGAGTAATTTTATTTGATTTTGATTCTTTTTGGATCTCCATTTGATTAGAGATTTTTATTTTTTATTTTTTTATTGATAGCCTTGTTATTTTAGCATGATGGTTATTGATATAAGTCTAGGAGATGGGTGGATTTGGATGTGTTAGATGAGATTGTAATGATATGTGAATATTGGAAGAGGTTGGTGTTGTAAGGTGTGCACCCTTGGTCTCCTTGTGCTATGCAGTGTGGTGCTTAGGTTCCTGACATGACTTAACTACCTCCTATGGATTCATTAACTATGGCAGTTGTATTAGGCATTAATAGGTCGATCTTTGGTGCAACGAGAACATTTGTGCAATAATTGGTATCAAAGCCTGGGTCATAGGTTTGAACCCCTCAAGTTTGTGTTGGGGGGATTGTTGCAAGGTCTGTGCCCTTGGTCTCCTTGTGTTGTGCAATGCATCGCTCAAGTTTTGTGACATGGCTTAACCGCCTCCCATGGATTTATTAACTCTAGCAGTTATATCAGGCATTAACAGGTCAATATTTTGGTGCAACGAAAACTGTCTATGCAACAATTGGTGATGCATTCAATGGATTCTTCATGAATATACTTATCGATATTGTTAATTTCAAAGGTTACATGCACATCTTTAGTGAGAGGATAGTTAGGCTTACTAGGCCTAGTATTAAGTGGAGGTATTTAGATATTTTGAACTAGATTTGCATCAGTCACACCATCATTGAATATATGTTTTTGTTCCCAAAAAAATATTGTTCATTGGATTGATTGTTGTTTCCTTTTCTCTCTTTATAAATCTTGACTAGTCCTTTAGCTATAAGTAATTTTACATGGCATCTCATTTTTCTATGATTTCATCAATGGAGTGAGCACATTGCATTTAGAGATGGAGGGCCATTTCAAAATATATTTTTTGGACAAAGACTATGATGATTTTTTTTTTAGTATGGGCCATGAAAATCAATTATAAATATGTCTCCATGTTTATAAAAATGAGATAAATATTCCATCATTCTTTTGTTTTATGTTATAAAAGTCCATCATCGTTATATCATGCTCTATGTTGTAGGAGAAATGAAAAACATTTTATGGCTAGCTCATAAAATGTGGTGATTTTCCCATGAGGGAGATGTATGAACCAATCAAGAGCTTGCCCACCCAAGTTTCTAGGGAATATTCTAAAGATATAAGCATCAAGATAAGAGACCTCTTGACATGTGATTTATAATTATTTAAGGTTCTCCCTAGGATCATTGTGATGAACATGTCAAAGAGGACAAGGGAAATAACTCTTGGAAGGTATAAGTTTTCTTTTGATGTCCCAATTGAAGTACCTTAATGGTGTCCCTTATTTTTTGAACATATTGTTCCATTGAAGAAATTGTGAGATTAAGGGGTGGTGGTGGGTAGTTGGAAATGGGAGGTTGTGGAGATGAGATGTGTTGCTATTTATGAGAGTAAGGAATGGGACTGGGATAGAGGAAGTTTTGATAGGTGGATGACATGGGGTTATAGGCTTGGAGACATTGGTAGACGGATGAAATAGGAGGCTATGAAGATGAGATGTGTTGGTGTTAATGAGAGGAAGAAATGGGATTTCAAGACAGAAAGTGTTGATAGGTGGATGAGATGGGGTTGGAGGCCTAGAGGTGTTTGTAGGTGGATGAAATGGGATTAGAATCTAAATTGTATTTGAGGTTTTAAGGAGATATGTTGTGTTTAATGGGATGAATGTTGAGATGTGAGAAGGGATGGAAGATTGAGGTTGTGTTGATATGAGATGAAATGTTGTGGGTGTGCGATGGGATTTTCATGTGTAAGTGGGATATGGGATTAATGGTTTGATATGGAATGGATAGATAAGAAGAAAATGGGAAATGAGTCAGATCGTGATGATAAGAAGGGGGAAGATGTGTGATTACGATGAATAGAAGTTGGGAGTGTGGAAGGAGGTTGTGGGATGATTTGGGAGATGGCAAAGTCATGGTTATTTGGTACCTTTATTTTTTTCGTAAGGATGTAATGGTTAGGATGATTCATAATATATAGATGCATCAATTCCATACCTTGGGTTTCCTATGAAAGTCCTCTAAGGATGTAGGTTCAAATCTTGGTCACATTAATCTTGATCATGTATGATGTAGGATGGAGATGGAAATGGGTTGCCATAGGAACTTGGTGGACCACCTCTTCAAAGAACATGTCATTAGATAATGATATTGGGAACTCTTGAGAGGCCATGATTTTTTCTCTTTCTTGTGACCTTGTAATAGGAATCCAAGAAAGAGACCTACAAATATTGATATTGGATGAAATAGATTAATGATGATGGGATAGACCTTGGATTTGAAATTGATTGGATTGAAAGAGGATAATGATGGATAGAAAGGGGATATAATGATAGATTAAAATGGGGATAGTGATATATGGAAAGGGGATAATTGATGAGCCTAGTTTTTGGTCCAATTTTGGGTGGAATCTATAGTTTATTTGTTGGCAGTTGTCATAGACTTTGATGCTAAATGTTGATATTTTCATAATGTTTCCCTCAAACCATAGACATTGGGCTTAATCCTATTTATGCAAGTTTTAATGACATTGACATATTATGTGCAGTATCTATATTGATTTTTCATGTGGTTAATTAATGTTCCTTAAGGTGGTTATAGATATGTAGTTATTGTGTGCACTGACATTGCCATGCAGATTTAATTTGAGGATGCTAAGTTGAGAAAGACACCGCCAACTGGGCATGCACCATAGCGTCTAGCAAAGGAATTACTCAAAGGTCAAAGGAGGTTGATGACATAATATTCCTCGTGCAAACCAAATATAACTGCCTTGTAGTGGACTTTAATGTTGGTTGAGAAAATGCGAGAATTACTGTTGTGCTAAATCTACATTTGGACCTACATGTCTGACTAGATTCTATGCACACGTAATCATCACCACTCCATTTTCTTTATTTTCCCTACATGGAATCCTCCCAGTCATGGAGTTGACTGCCTTGTTTAGTTGATAGTATAAATAAAAATCTAATGCTCCTTCTTTGGAGGTTGCACAATTTGATATTGTACTTGCACTCTCAAGTCTTTAGTAATACAGATACATTACTCTTTTGTACTCATGATTTACAGTGAATAAAATAAAGTTTCGAGTTAGAGCATCTAAGTTCTCATTAGGTTTAGAGGATACTTATCCAAGGGGGCCCACTTGGTGAGTAATCCATCCTCTTGGTTTAGTATTAGTTTATTATTACTTGTTGTTTGGTAATTCGTGAGAAATTTGGCATTGACTGTTCTGCAGCCACTAGAATTTCATTCTATGACTGTTCGTGCAGCCAAAGCATATAGAGTAGTGCCATGTTTATTTCTTATATTTTCATTTATGTTATGTATTTTAGTTTGATTTAGTTGTTGATTGATGATTAGAATTATGGT
The DNA here is from genome assembly GCA_007258455.2 of Sequoia sempervirens. Lineage (NCBI taxonomy): Eukaryota > Viridiplantae > Streptophyta > Pinopsida > Cupressales > Cupressaceae > Sequoia > Sequoia sempervirens. The sequence continues at coordinate 354,387,884 of VDFB02000008.1, read as the reverse complement.
ATTCCCTTCTAAGCAATTTACTTTTAGTATTGTGTGTTCCTTAGTTGTAGACTGAAAATGGCTACTTGGGTTCCTAGTGCACATATTGTGCTGACCCATTTCAAGTTCACGTCCCTGGGTTGACAAGTTAAATTCACCTTCATGATGATTAAAATAGTTATTCAAGTTATATGTCCAATCTCTGAATCATGGTTGTAAGGGCTTAGTTATTAAATCATTGCAAGAGGCCAACATTTTTGACATCATTATCGAGGATGGTGTCAAACTAGGAAGTTCTTTGGAGTCATTGGTTTCTTGTTGTAGTGTTTTTGGAATTTGTTCTTAGTATTCCCTCATTTAGGAAGTAATGAACCCTCTTATTCTTTACCAATTCTTTGTGTGAGCTGGCTAATAGTGAGTGATACCACATGCATAGAGGGAGGATAAGGGATGCTTATGGGAGATTCCTTCCTAACAATCTGAATCCATGCTAGCTAGTTGAATATCAAAATCTGCAAAGAGAAGAAGAAGCAGATCCACACTTCTTTTTTGATGCATTTCCTAATTTTACTAGCTTTAAAGTCTCCTCTGAATACCAATATCAGCTTGAGAACCCCTTTTCTTTGGAACTACATCAAGCAAGCATGGGTGATGCAAATAGGAATAGACCTAACCAACCAGCTTTTTGTTTCCCCATTGCCCATCAAAATGAAGTTGACAACATCAAGAGTATCTCTGCTTTAGCACTCCCCAAGTTTTATGGACTTGTCATAGAAAATTTTGATACCTTTTATTTGAGTTTGACATTCTCTGTAGGAGTTATGATTATACCACTGATGCCCATAGGCTTAAGCTATTTCCTACCACTCTGAAAGAGGCTACATTAAGATGGTTCATGAGCCTAGGCAAAGATACTGTGGAAACTTGGGAATACATCAAGACAAAATTCCTTGAGAAATAAAAGGAATATTGCAAGGGAAATGACATGAGAGGAGGTGACATTTTCAAGATGCGGCAAAAGGAAGATGAGAGCCTAGAAGATTATATTGCAAGGTTTTTGGTTTTCCTACAAAAATCTCCACATCGTACACTAAATGAAGAATCACAAAAGTTGTGTTTCTTGAGAGGAATCAATGATAGTTGCACTGATTCCTTGGACCTCATCGGAGGAGAAGATATCTCCCAAATTCCTTGGGAAGAAATCAAGAAAATATGCTAGAACTACTCTAGGGAAGCTTCAAAGAAAGGGAGAGCTTACCAATATTCCATGGGTAAGTCAACTACCAATGGAGTTTCAAGAATGGAGATTACTCATTTTCTAGTAGAATTCAAGCAAGACATTATAAATAATCTATCTACTCAACTAGATACACTTTAGGCCAAAAAGAAGCAAGAGGAGTCAAAGGCAATGTTGACAGAGTATTGCCCCCACTACAGAAAAAAGAAGAGGGACTGCAGATGGAAGATGGTAGGTAATCTTGAAAGCAAGTAGATTCCACCTGAGTTCAAACCAATCTAGATTGAAGAAGACAAAGTCTACTATGTTGCACAAAGGAAGCCTTGGGCTCCAAGACAAGGTATGCCACTAGATCCACTATCTTATGCTAGGCCATATTTCAATTCCTATTCATCTGGTAACCAATGGTATCCCCCATATCCATCTAGCTATGGAGGATATCCATGAAAGCCTTGGAGTAACCCTTCAAATGCTTGGCCCAATCATCAAACTCTCCACCCCAGTGGTAGCAACCTTAGGGGAATTGGAAACAATTTCAAGGGCATTTGCAGCCACCTCCAGGAAATTGGCAACAAACAAATCAATGGAGGGGAGGATAGCAATGGCCTACCTAGACAAACAGTTACATCCAGCTACATTCTCATCCCCAAAAAATTTCTATAATTCCTCCACTTGCTAATCCAAGATCAAATGCACCTAAACCTATTCAGCTACTAGCTCATCCCACACCTAGTCCAAATAACAAACCACAATAGTAGCCTGTATACTTTGTCGATTCAAATCAATTCCCTGCATATGCTATGAGTGTAAGTGACATCCACTTGCATTTAGGAACTACTCTACCAGCCCCTTCCAAGCCCATTATCACTGAGCTTCCTATGGAAGAGGAGGAGGAACCTCTGAATGATCTCATTTAGCCAAGTGTACCTAAAAATATTGAACTAGTCCAAGTCAAGTAGACCAAACAAGAACCACCATTTCCTCAGAGATTGGAAGTTGCCAAGAAGAAGGAAGAAATGGAGGATACAACTTTTGACATTTTGGATCATATGAAGCATATATGTGTCTAGATGCCTCTATTTCAGGCCATAAAGGATGTTCCAATCTATGGCAAGGAATTCAAGGAAGCATGCCTCAAGAAGCCACGTAGGAAAAAGAAAGACCCAACTAAAGTCCATGTAGTGGGACAACTAGCTAACATCATGCTTGGAAAAGTAACTATCCCCATTTACAATGACCCAAGTAGTCTTGTGGTAGCAGTTGTTATAAATGAAATCCAAGTAAAGAATGCTTTGATTGATTTAGGGGTAGCAATAAATGTAATAATCAAGGACATTCTACAACAACTAAATGTTGCAAGCATGAGATCTACTCCTATTCTCCTATAGCATGCTAATAGCTCTACTATTAAGCCTGATAGTGTAGTAGAGGATCTTGTAGTAGTTTTAGACTCCTGGGAGTACCCAACAGACTTTATGATTCTTTCTCCTAAAGCTACACTAGGTGGGTATCCCATAATTCTTGGAAGGCCATGGTTAGAAATTGCAGATGCATACATTGGATGTTGGTCAGGTGACATGATCATTTCAGATGGGAAAAGCACTAAAAATTTTGTTCTTTATCCTCCCGCTTAGCCATCTCATGATGAAGATAATCTTGTATGGCCACATGTTGGTGAAGAGGTCGAGGAAGTTAAGTTTGTGGCATAGATTATGATGCTAGGCAGAAGATCTTTCATGTAGCTCCAAGATGAGGATGAAGTATTGGCTATCATCATTCAGAACCATTGTGAAGTGGAGGAAGCATCATCTTCTCATTTTGCTACTCCAATCAAGACACTTCTTCCTGCTCTTCTTGTAGCCACTATTCCTACAAACGTTCTTCCTACAGCCACTCTTCCTATAGACAGAATTCCTACAACAACAAGTATGCCCCATACATTTCTTCCATATGAACTAAAGGTACTATGTGTTAATGAAGCAGCCATGATAGAGTTAACTACACAAGTACAGGTGTTAGAAGGAAAATATATGAATTCTAATAGTAAATTAAGTGAAGAACAATAATTGTTGTTGTAAAAATTATTAAGGACCCATCAACAAGCATTTTCATGGGATTATCATGATATGAAGGGATTGAACCCTAAAATTTGTATACATAGAATTTACATCAAAGATGATTGCACCCCAATAAGAGAGCCACAAAGAAGAATTAACCCTACACTAAGAGAAATTGTAAAAGGAGAATTGAAGAAATTACTAGATGCAGGAATTATCTACCCCATTTCAGATAGTCAGTGGGTGTCTCCATTAGTGATTGTTCCCAAGAAAGGAGGGAAATGGTGAGTTTGTGTTGATTACAAGGAACTTAATGCTACCACCAAGAAGGACCACTTTCCCTTACCCTTCATTGATCAAGTTTTGGACACACTTGCAGGAAATCGATACTTTTCTTTTCTATATGGATTTAGTGGCTACAACTAGATCCAAATTGCACCAAAAGACTAGGAGAATACCACATTTACCTATCAATGGGGGACCTATTCCTACTTGGTACTCCCATTTGGCTTATGCAATGCACCTACAACCTTTCAGAGGGAAGTCATTAGCATATTCTAAGACATTTCTCATGATTGCACGGAGATTTATATGGATGACTTTACCACCTATGGTGTTGATTTTAATCAAGCATTGGAAAATCTCAGGAGAGTCCTACAAAGATGTGAAGACCAAAACTTGTCCTTAAATAGTGAAAAGTGCTTCATGATGATGCACGAAGGTATAGTCCTTAGCCACTACAACTCCCACAAAGGAATTCAAGTAGATCCTGCAAAGATTGAGGTAATCACAAATCTTCCCACACCTACAAAACAAAAGGATGTTAGGAGTTTCTCAGATCATGCGGGATATTATAGGCATTTCATCAAGGATTTCAGCAAGGTAGTATCACCATTGTATACTCTTCTCACTAAATATGTTGAATTCCAGTGGACCAAAGCTTGTGACAAGCATTTTCTGACATGAAGGAAGCTTTGACTCATGCTCCTATACTCAAAGGGCCTAATTGGGAACTTCCTTTCCACATCCATACTAATGCATTAGATTATGCCATAGGATCAATCTTAGGATAGAAAGAAGGAGCTGTTGAAAATTCCATTTACTTTGTCAGCAACAATTTACAAGTTGAATTCAACTATATAGTGACAGAGAAATAAATGCTAGCAGTAATCTATGCACTGAACAAATTCATACATTACATAATAGGTTACCAAATATTTGTGCACACTGATCATGTAGCCATTAGATATCTCATGAATAAATGTTTTATCACAAGTAAGTTGGCAAGATGGTTATTGTTAATGTAGGAGTTTGATATAACCATTATGGATAAGTCAGGGAAGGTCAATGTTGTTGCATATTTTCTTTCAAGGCTGACTACAATAGAAGACAATTAGCCCATAGATGACTCTTTTCCTAATGAGCATTTATTCTCCCTTAGTATACAAACACCCAGGTATGCTGACATAGCCAATTACTTGGGCACGGGTAGAGTTCTTTCTCACTTCTCTCCAAAAGAGAAAAGGGTACTCATTGAAAAATATTTTCCTTTCTCCTGGATTGTTGGATCTTTGTTTTATATTGGACCATACCATGTCATGAGAAGATGTGTGAGAGAAGATGAGACATATGACATTTTGCATGCATGCCACAATGAACCATGTGGAGGACATTTTGCAGCCAAGATGATAGCAATGAAGATTTTGAATGGAGGATATTACTGGCCAACACTCCACAAGGATGCGGGAAGGTATACCAAAAAATGTGATAGATGTCAAAGAATGGGCAGACCAACCAAATCTCATGAGATGCCACTTTTCCCTCAAGTAGTGATCACCCCCTTTGACAAGTGCAGATTGGATTTTGTAGGGCCCATTGACCCTCCATAAAATGGTAATTCTTATATCTTGGTATGCATTGATTATGTGACAAAGTGGGTAGAAGTTAAGACCATGAAGAATGCAAGAGATAACAAGGTTACATAATTTCTTTATGAGATTTTCACAAGATATGGAGTTCCTAGAGAAATAGTGGCTAATCAAGGGGCTCAATTCACATCAACCCTTGTTGAAGCACTAGTCAATGAATACAACATTAGGAATAGGAAGTTTACTCCTTATCACCCCCAGGATAATGGCCAAGTTGAGGTGACCAATAGAGAAATTGAAGCCATTCTAACCAAAACAATAGCTATTCATAGAAAGGATGGAAAAAAAATTACCAAAAGTTGTTTGGGCCTATAGGACAACCTTGAAAACAACTAAAGGCTTCACTCCATTTGAGTTGTTGTATGGAAAGATAGTCATGATGCCCATTGAATTTGAATATAAGACTCTTAAGACTATAGTAGATTTGGATATGGATATTTTTGAGGCACAAAGAGAAAAAATCATGCAGCTAAATGCTTTGGATGAGAAAAGAAGAGAAACTCTACATCATATAGAGGTAGTGCAAAATTAGAGAATCAAGTCGCATGACAAATTTATCATGGACAAGAAATTCCAACCAAGAGATTGGACCCTGCTCTATGACTCAAGATATCAGGATAATGCAAGAAAATTGCAGACAAGGTGGCTAGGACCATATGAAGTCACTGAGGTTTTTCCTAATGGAGCTATTTAGCTTACTACCATTGACCCTGTTAGATTTAAGTTACTTTTTGAATGGTCATCGCCTCATATTATATCATAAGCCAACTTCCAAAGAAGATTTATTGTAGCAATTCATCCAACATTCAGCACCTGAGCTTTCTACAGCCGAAGGAAGTGGACCTAGTGTTCCTTCTTCTGGTTAATTAAGGTACGTACTTGTCATAATAAAGACTTCCACTCTTGTGGAAGTCCATTTCTTCACCCATCTGCCAATTCACCCATCCATCACCACCTTTCTCTCTCTTCTGTGAATTCATTCTACCTCACCTCATTCCACTTGTTTTTTATTAATTGATTAATTTATTCCCTAAAAAAAGGTGAACGGTACTTTCTCCATGATCTTTACAACAAATCTTCCACACATTCAGGTATGTACACATTAATTGCTAGCTTTTAATCATCTTTTAACTGCATTCATTTAATCACTATACATTAGTATAGACGTTCACATAACATGTCATTATTCCCTATCAAATCACCACTCCCATCTTGCATGTGTGGAAACATGTCCAAATTTAGGTTGGGGGGGAGAAAAAGATGTGAATATATTGACCATGTGTCAATTCATGGTAGGCTACGTCAGAAAATTTAAAATGAGCCAATTTGAAATTTGAGTGAGAGGACGGCTCACATGTGTGAAGTGACACTAATTGCAGCGGCCTTTTCCTCCCATCATAATTCTCCTTTATCACTCCTTTTCTTGCCATTATTGACCTTGTTGTAATACTGAGTTGCAAGAGAAAAGGTAAAATAAAAGGAAAGGAAAATTCAATCGATATCGGCACTAGAAATTTAGTAGGTATTGTAGGAAGGTGTTTGGTTTTCAGACAGGAATTACAGTCCAAGGAAATTTTGCAGAGTGATAGTTGATTGGAGACAATGGGGGAAGGGCTAAATCAAAATGATCCCTTAGTTCATGATGTTTTATTGCAGGATGCACAATGCCTGGCTAAATTTAGAAACTGTGGATGGCTTTGATGAAGGCATTGCACTAGAATTCGCCCAAACATTTTCTGAAGGAAAAGCCATAGTAAAAGGGTCGGAGGTTGTGGCAACTAAGGAAATAATTACAGAGGTTAAAGGGTTACCTACTGATGGTGAACATTACCCTATCTCCAGAGACTCTAGGTCAGCTAGGGCCAAATTTATAGTACATGGTAACCCTCCAATCAGCATGGATAAATAGGGTGCAAAAAGAACCACTCTACCCGAACCATGGAAATAGGCATCTGTCTATATTATAAGGTATCTCACCTATGAACTTGCATTCAATAAATTTCAAAATCTTGAGTCACATGATGCATGGAATGAGGATGAATGTTTCTAACATGCTACACAATCTTCTCTCAATCATGGCGATTGAGACCCAAAAAGGTAGGGACAATTTTGTTTCCCACCATTTTCTAAATAAATTGCTAGTTGAAAAGTCTTTGCATGATGTGTCTAGAATGACTTGGGAAGAATTTATAAATTTTGATCAAATTAGACCTGAGCACTTGCAACCTAGGGTTTTTCCTCAACCTCGTAGGTCTAGTAGGAGATTGAGCACAACTAAAGCCACTCTTGGTGCTTCAACCTATGGCACAAGCCCTAGTGTAAACCCTCCTACGATAGAAGAAACCATAGAAATTATTTCTTCTGGAACAGAGCACTTAGAAAAAGAAAGCTCCTCGTCAAATTTTGATGACAACATTCCACTTGACACCCTCATGAAAACTAGGGCACAAAAGAGAGAAGTAGAAACAAGAAAAGGAAAGGCCAAAAGGTAGTCAACAGATAGAAAGGTTTCGAGTTCTAAGAAGAGGAAGGCTAACACTATTCATCCTGTAGCCAAAGAAAAATGTGAGAACCCTCCCAAGAAATCAAGAAAATATAATGCTAGCCGATCTTGCTAACATTACAAAAGAGTTTGAGGATAATCAGGATTTCCTGTAGCATGATCAAGAATTCCTACAGCAAGAGGTCCTACAGCAACAACTAGAACCAAAGAAGGAGCTCTTGCACCATAGCAAGAACAAGAATAAGAGGCCCTGCAGCAAAAAGTGGGAGAAGAAACAATACCTTTGCAGCCAAAATTGACTGGACAACCTGAGTCAATGCAGATAGTACTATATGGGGAGCAACCATTGACAAAAATATTGGTAGGAATTCATAATCCTCCTGATTTTATAGTACATATGGAAATTTTGAATTTATGGAAAGAAATACAAAGGCGGGAGGAATAATGGAAAAAGGAAAAATAGAAATTGAAGAAGGAAATTCAAAACAGAGATGGGGAAATTGAAGATAAAGTGCAGAAATTGTCACCTTGAAGAAGAGGGCGGATGATATGGCATCCTTGGTACCACAAATTTTGGAATGTAGGACCCCTCCAAGGGTCTATGCTCTACGATTTGAAGGATTGTCTCAAGTTTTAATCCTTCTATTGATACTCCTAATGAATTTTTCAATGCTTATATGATTGCCTCCCCTGAAATGAAGAAATTTCTATGTGAGTTTTACTTGCATAATTATGTAGTAACTAAAAACCATGATTGGAATCTGTTGTTGTATGTTGGGGATGTCCAATTAAGGGCATTTATTTCTTGGTACAAAATGAGATTAGTTGGGGATAGCAACATGGGGCTTTTAAGAAATTGGATTCTAACATCCCTCTGCCCATTAGGGCTTAATTAAGAAACCCAAAGTATATTTACATAGAATGGCACAAAATGCTTCTCAGACCTAGTTATGGCAACAGGATTATGCCTTGGATTGAGGTAGTTTATAGTGAGTATGAGGTAAAGGAAACAACAAAGGAGGAAGTTATGGGAGGATACCTATCACAAAGATGGAATAGCCTAACTGATGAGTTGAAACAGGTTGAACCTCATTCCATCCACAATTATGCTACAATACTAAAAATGATTGATAGGTATATTTAGATTGGGAGAACAAAGTGGAAATTATGGCTTCCCCTGACTTTCCAGCCACCCATTCTCATGTTTCCCATGCCAAACTTCAGGTTCTACCAGTATGGCATTGCTACAAAAAAATAGAGATGGAGTAGATTAGACAGATTTGGAGGATTCTATTGGGACCCTAATTCATGCTCAACAAACACTGATGTTGGATAGTTATTAGTTGCAAATTTCAAAGCTTTGACCAAACAGAAGAACAACCCTTCCCCTCCTCAAGGACCAGCAAAACGTTAGGTTGGGGGCAGTGATGAGCCTAGTTGTTGGTCCAATTTTGGATAGAATCTATAGTTTATTTGTTCGCAGTTGTCATGGACTTTGATGCTAAATGTTGATATTTTTATAATGTTTCCCTCAAACCATAGATATTGGGCTTAATCCTATTTCTGCAAGTTTTAATGACATTGGCATATTATGTGGATTATCTATATTGATTTTGCATGTGGTTAATGAATGTTCCTTAAGGTGGTTATAGATATGTAGTTATTGTGTGTACTAGCATTGCCATGCAGATTTAATTTGAGGATGCTAGGTTGAGGAAGACACTGCTAGCTGAGCATGCACTGTAACGTGCAGCAAAGGAATCATTCAAAGGTTAAAGGAGGTCGATAGTAGAATATTCCTCATGAAAACTAAATATAACCGCCTTGTAGTGGACTTTAATGTTGGTTTAGAATATACGGGCATTACTGTTGTGCTAAATCTGCATTTGGACCTACATGTCTAACCAAATTCCATGCACGTGTAACCACCACCACTCCACTTTCTCTATTTTCCCTAAATAGTGTCCTCTCAGTTGTGGAGTTGACTACCTTGTTTAGTTGATAGTATAAATAAATATTTGATGCTCCTTCTTTGGAGGTTGCACAATTTGATATTGTACTTTCACTCTCAAGGCTTCAGTAATATAGATACATTACTCTTTTGTACTCATGATTTACAATGAATAAAATAAAGTTATGAGTTCGGGCATCTGAGTTCTCATTAGTTTTAGAGGATACTTATCCAAGGAGGCCCACTTGGTGATTAATCCATCCTCTTATTTTAGTATTAGTTTAGTATTACTTTTTTGGTAATTAGTTAGAAATCTAGCACCGATTGTTCCTACAGCCATTAGAATTATATTTTGTGACTGTTCCTATAGCCAAAGTAGATAGAGTAGTGCCCTGTTTCTTGCTCATACTTTCATTTCTATTGTTCATTTTAGTTTGATGTAGTTGTTGATTGATGATTGGTATTTGTGTTATTCCCTTCTAAGCAATTTACTTTTAGTATTGCGTGTTCCTTAGCTATATACTGAAAATGGCTACTTTGGGTTCCTAGTGCACATACTGTGTTGACCCATTTCAATTTCATGTCCTTGGGTTGACAAGTTAAATGCACCTTCATGATTATTGAAATAGCTATTCAGGTTAGATGTCCAATCTTTGAATCATGGCTATAAGGGCTTAGTTATTAAATCATTGTCAGAGGCCAACAATAATAATGATAGATGAAACCTAGCCAACCTAAGGAGAACCAAGAGGTGTGAAATGATACAAGCCTAATATTTTCTTGATTAAATCTAGATCCTTTATTGATAGGGATTATTTTATTACTTAAGCTTTGATAATCACCTAAGAAAGGCTTGGATAAAGGATGGTTTACATACTTAATCTTTGATAATCACCTAAGAAAGTCTTGGATGGGTATTTAGATAGCTAAACTAGGGGATCTGAATTCCCAAGTTAGGACAATCAAAATGATAAGACTAAATCAATATATACTGCTTGAGATAGGAAAGTTCTCAAGCAATTTACAAGATAGTGGATAAAAAGGATTAGGATCTAGATTAGACTCTTAATAATATTGATTTTTATTAGGACATGATTTAGATTAGATTATGAGATAATAAGGTTGAGTGTTGTATAGGATCAAACCTAAATGATAAAGGGATTAGCTCATGACAAGTATCCACATCCTATGTGATGAGATAAAATGATCTAATAATAGCTCGCTTCAGTTAATAGAAAAAATCACTCTTAAATTTAGCTTAAATGCATGAAATGAATTAGACTAATAATCAATTAAAGATTAATTAATTATTAGCTAATATATGACTAATACTCATACAAACTTTTAAACATAAATGCTATCATTTTCCAATTGGATCCATCAATCCATCCATAATTCATTTTTATATATATTCTCTCACATATTCCTTCTTCCAATTTTTATTTCAACACATTTTTACAGAATGATTGATTAGTCCATGTGGACACCAAAAAAGTAACCTTTCTACTTTTTCTAACTTGTTCAAGATCTCCTTGTGATTTTGGCTTAATTTTGTCTTGATCTAGTGTTGTGAGATGTTTTACACATCCACATTAAGTCTCAGGCCCTTGCAAACTAAATAAAATGCATTTATTGATGTCTTGTAAAGGTGTTGTAAAGTATTGTAAATGACTTTCACACTTGTAAGTCTAATGGACATATCTTTCCTTTAATTCAATGTTATAAAATGTATTTAATTGCATTCTCACATTAATCTAGAAGGCTTGTAAATTAACCCTAATCTTAATCTAGTGTTGTAATGTGTTTTACACATTCACATTGGATGGTGTGCCTTTTCTAGGCTATGTGGACCTCATTTTAGTGTTGAAAAGTGTATTTAATCACACTTTCACATTGAAATTTGTGACTGTAGCCCTAATTACCCTTTACATCATCATTAACAGGCCCCTATGACCCCATATTGTGTATCCCAAGGCTTATTTTGATAAAAAAAAACCCAACTAGATCAACATATGAACTTAATTTATGCATCCCCTAACATCCCAACTAGCAAAATAGCCCCTGTGGGACCCATTCGCCACTTTGGGTGAATGAGTCCCATCCAGGTGGGACCCATTTGCCCAGGATGGTGAATGAGTCACATTTGGGCCATTTTTGAGGTTTGAGTGGGAAGAATTGGGTTTTGAGTTTAATTTTCTTCAATTTTGGCCTTAGGGATCAAATTAATGGGAATTTGAGTGGGTTGCCTCTATAATTAAGCCTCTAATCATTATTCCATTCATTCATCATGCATTCAAGTCAAGCAAGCTAGGGTTAGGTATTTCAAGTCTTCACAAGGTCATCAAGATAGTATTCAAGATCATTTTTCAAACATTCAGGGGAAGATTCTTCATCCATTGTTGTAGAAATTCAAGATATATCATCATGGAAAGTCTCTAATTGCATTATTTTATTTCATTATTTTGGTTTAATTACCTAAAATGGGTTTGACCAAGGCAAACCCCTATTCCCTAAAATTCAACAAATGTTTCTCTCTCTTTCTTTGTGTGGTTGCAGATCTAGGTACTTTGAAGGCTTGGAAATAATTGAAGAATAACTTGCAAAATTTTTGAAGTGATCTCCCTATTGGCAAGGTCAAAATATTCACAAAAAGCCACTTACAGTGTTGAAAATCAAGGTTTCAAATCTGGAAACCTAGGGTACAGAAAAAGCAGACTGAGAGCTACAGATTCCACTTTCAGGTTTTCAAAAAAGTCAAAGTGGAATTATTTTCCATTAGTGGTGAATGAGTTCCACTGTACTTTTTTTTCAAGGATTTATGTAGATTCAAATACCCATTTGGCTAAAACAGGCTTTGATGCAGTTTTCCATATCTAGGACTGATTTTCCCAGAATGGCAAATGAATCCTAGTAGGTCAAAATTTCAAAATTAGTAGCATTTCAAGTCTTCATTCTAGTCTCTACAAGTTTCTAGGTGCACACCTTTAGTTTTGCAATTTTCTATTCATCTTTCTAGGTCTTTTTTGCATACTACATTGTGTTTTCAAAAAATTTGCATTTTCTAAGTTTTGCATCTGTATTTAATCTCTTTTATCAATTTCCAGCCTTGAGTACAATCCCCTTTGACATATTTCAATCTCCCTTGCATTGGAATATCAAGGGTTTGTCCTTGAGTGTGAGCAGTGTCAAATTGGATCCCTCTTCTTTCATTCCCATTTTGGTGTGAACAAGGAAGTTGTGCATTCCATTTCCATTATCCACATTTTTGAAAAATAAATCTTAATTTTAGCTTAAATGCATGAAATTAATTATACTAATAATCAATTAAAGATTAGTTAATTATTAGCTAATACATGATTACTCTAACACTATCTCTACTCAAATATTTACTTTTTTTGATTGCTAGATTACTTTTTACATATGAATATTTATTCTTGTACAACCTCTTAAACATAAATGTTATCATTTTCCAATTCGATCCATCAATCCATCCATAATTCATTTTCATTTATATTCTCTCACATATTCCTTCTTCCAATTTTTATTTCAACACATTTTTATAGAATGATTGATTAGTTCATAAATACTACAAGGAAAAAGATTCCAAGACATTTATTTTCTATGTATTTTCCTATGATAATGAGAACATTACATTTCTTGAATAGTAACATCTTCTTTTTCATTTCTATGACCATTATTTTTCCTCACAAATTGTATAATGGGATCTTTAAAAAAATTTCTTCCATATACTACTATTCTTGACATCTTAAAACCAACATCCGTTGGACTATTGCATTATGTTGTCATTAGTTTTGTCATTGATATCAACCTCTAATGTGGTTATGGTAAGAAGGTGTTTATGGTGTTGTAGATGCAACATGGTCACTTGGTTTCCAAGTGCTTTTGAGAAAATTTTCATAGAGAGTGTACAAGGTGATAGGGGTGTGTTATGTGTTGTGTTTTGCATTTATTCATGCTTGAAGATGTGATTGTGTGGTTTGTATGTGATGTTAAAAAGTGTTCAAAGGTGTTATATCCAAATTTTTATGTTTTGGATCATGGGATAGTAGAGGATGTGTTTGATAATGTGTTGGACTATGAAGAGGGTTGTCTAGGAGAAATGGAATATCTCTGCATTTCTCTACAATAAATTTTCTTGTTATTTGGAGTGGTGAATGTGCTAATGATTCTTGTACCAATCCTCCCTTTGATGGTTTTTTGTTTAGCATAGATTCCACAATATTGGTTCATGAGTTGTGTCTTAGTGGTAGTTTGACTGGTTACACAAGATAATGTTCTTAGTTACATATGTCTGTGCTAATTATTTTGAGTATTTTGTTGGTGTTGGAATATTCAAGGATGTTTTGTAATATTTATATGTGGTCCATAGGATGTTTTTCAGACCTAGTGAAGTGTGTATGTTGGTGTTTGGTAGTAATAATGCTAGTTTGTCCAACCTGGCATGTTATTTTTACTTGTGGATGTGCTTCGTGGTTTGTGTAACTTTGGTGTAGCGTGTTGGTGTAGATTTAGGTATTGGTTAACCCCTGGTGTGGTTCTCACCTTTAATTCTTTACACCATGGAAGTGTTTTGTGCTGACCTATTTGGTGATTGCATGTTTGAGGTGCATATGTTTCATTGAGGGTGAGCCAGAGAAGAATGTTTGACGTCACGAAAGATACATATGCAAGTTCAATTTTTGGAGAAGTGTGTAATGTGAAGAGTAGTGTGAAATGATGTGTATTTGATCAACTATTGAGATCTAGGTGTGAGCATGGATTCTTATGACAACCAACAACATTAAGTAGAAGGTGTCTATATTTTAGTGTGCCTGAAGTTGTTGGAGGCAGTGAGCCAAAAGTTGCGGATGGTAAAGAGTTGTTGTGGTGGATTCTACTATTCCTCTAAGGTAGTGAACCTCCTTGTAACAATTTCTTTCTATTCTCTTTTTATTCAGGCAATGCGACCTTGGTAGTGAGACTTTCTTTCTTTTGGACAATGAGTCCTTTGGGTAGTAAGCCCTCCTAACAATGAGCCTTTTGTAATCGATATTGATATTCATATATAGGTGAGTTAATCTTCAACACGGTTTTTCCTTGATTAGGGTTTTCCATGTAAAATTTTGTGTTGTATTGTGTATGTTTGTTGATGTGTTGATGTTTCATTTTTTTACATTATTGTTGATGCTTAATATGGGTTTAAAGATTAATGAGGGTTTGAAGATTTTAACACACAACTGATTCACCCCCATATCAATTGTCTTGTGTTTCTAACAATTTGTATCAAAGAAGAGGTTCCTTAGAAGAAACTTAACCACTTGAGGTAGATCCATATGGTGCACAGGAATGGTGTCAAAGTCCCTATGTTAGATAGAAAAAATTATGCCTTTTGGAAAGAAGGATGGAAGCCTTTCTTGTCTCACAATTAGGGTTTGGAGTATGTAAGTCATTTGAAGAAGGATATACTATACCTAATACTTCTCCAACAAGTGAAGATGGTATCAATGATTATGAGAATAATACGAGAAAAGCGAGGAATGTTATCTTGAGTGGGATTTTTTATTCAAAACTTGTGAGCTGATAAGCTACAAAACTACTAAAGAGGTTAGTGATAATTTAAAGAGAATTTATGAAGGAGATGCTAAGGTCAAGAAAGAAAAGATGTAAATTTCAAAGAAAATTTTGAAACCCTAAGAATGTCATAAGATGAAGATATTGGAGGTTTCATGCTTAGAGTGGATGAAATTGTGAATTCGATCAATGGTTTTAGTGGAAAGCTGGAAGAAAGTGAAGTTGTAAAAAAGGTATTGATAACCCTTCCTAAATCTAATAGTACTAAAGTTTCTACTATTGAGGAAGCTAAAAATTTGGATCAATATTCTAGAGATCCACTGTTTGGTGCTTTAACTACTTTTGAACTAACATAGTTTGACAAAAAAGTCTCCAAGGGAAGAAACAGTTTTTAAAGTCAATTACAAGAAAGAGAGGAATGATGAATCTAATCTAGATGATCTTGATGAAGTGGAAGAAAATTTTATAAGATTGAAAAAAGGTACTAGCAAATACAGAGGTATGTTACCCTTCAAGTGTTTCAATTGTGGAAAGATAGGTCATTATGCTTCAAAATATCCAGGAAAAGTTTTAAATGACAAACATAAAGATCACAAAGGTAAATCTTTTAAGAAGAGTTATTATATTAAAGAATACAATGGTATATCTGATGATGAGGAATAAAACTATCTAGCTGATGAAATTTATGAGTGATTTTTCATGGTTTTGAATGTTGGAACTATTTCTACTAACCCTAAAATAAGTGTGAAGGAAACTGCTCCGGAAAAAAAAATTAGTATTGAAGGAACTATGTTGATTTCCTTTCATGCAAGAGAGGAGAGAAACTACTAGATAATTGACAACAAATGCTCAAATCATATGATAGGTGATAAGAGTAAGTTTTTTAAACTTGAGAAATATGGTGGTGGCTTTTTTAAGTTTGGTGATGACACATCCGTTAAGATATGTGGAAAAGGTTCAATTAGTTTTGATAGCAAGCATAAGACAAATGATGTTCTTTATGTCAAGGGTCTCTGGCATAATCTTCTCAATATAGGAAAAATGTGTAGAAGATGATACAATCTAGTGTTTTAGGATGATGGTTGTGAAATTATAAAAGGAAGCTCCAAAAATCTGGTCACTATAGGAATAAGGATATAAGGGAATATTTATCAACTCAAAGGTGTTGGTGATAAGTTTTTTATGTCACAAATCAATGAAAGTTGGCTATGGCATAGATGAATGTGGCATATCAATTTTGCTAGCCTAGTGAAGATAATCTCTACTCATGCCATGAGATACATGCATGTGCCATAGAAAAATGGCCCCTTATCATTTTCATGGTCGTTTAGGTCTTGTTTCATGGTGTTTGTCTATTTTCATCTGATTTTATGTTGCAAAATGTCTTTAACATGCTTATTTAGGTACTAAAATTCAAAGAACGATGTCTTGTGAAGGTGTTGTGAAGTGTTGTAAGATATTTCTACATTCTTCTAGACTCCATTAGTTACAATTCACCTAAAATAGCCTTCTCATCATTAAACAAGTCCTATTTTGAAGTGTTGTAAAGTTTTGTAACAAGCTTTCACACTTTTCTAGGCATCTCTTCACTATTTATCCCTTTCTCATGCTTTATTTGGCCCCTTTATGCTCTCATATGCTTAATTAAGTGTATTTTTTAGTATTATCTTGACAAACAACATTAAATACAACATATTTCCTAACACACATTTTCAAGTCCTAGGTGGGACCCATTCGCCTTGGGTGGCGAATGAGTCCCCCTTGGCCCCAAATTCAAAATATTTTAAATTTCCTTTTGGTATTTTATTCAAAAACACTTGGTGTGGACCTATGATGAGGTATGAATGGGTAACTAAGGCACAATTGTGTATAAATAAGTTATTTTCACCTCATTTCAACCCACATTCATCAAGTTCAATTATTCACCTATTCATTCAAGAATTCAAGCATTTTACAACATCTTTTCAAGCACTTTGAAGTAGCCATTGACTTTACTTCAGACTTGCATCATCAAGGGTTTGGTAAGTTGATAGCATTTGCATGTTATTAGTTTATCATTCCTTTGCATTTCATTATTTTATTAAAGGTTTGATTACCAGAAGTGGGGTTTGACCAAGGAAAACCCCTATTCACTAACCCTAAACCATTTTCCCCCTAGTGTATGTTTGTTTACAGCCTTTTGTGTGCAAATTTGACAAGATTTTTGGTGTTGAAGATTGGTTTACAAGCCAACTGGGTGCTTCAAGTAAACTCAAGTCTATTTCAAGCTTGGAGAAGGTTTTCTGTCTGTTTCCTACAAAATTGACTTTGGAAACCTAACAAGCAGTGATTTTCAGATTTGGTGTTGCAGAGTTGTCTCCTATTTTTTCAAAAATTTGGGAGAGGACTGATTTGCCACCTATGGTGAATGAGTCCCACCTTAGGTCTGAAAATTTGAATTTTATCAAATTTTGGATCCCGACATACAAAAACTTGTTCTCGACAGTTTTTTCACCAGTAGGAGGATTGATTCGCCACCCTGGGTGAATGAGTCCCACTGTGAAAAATTAGTGATCCAGGTGGATCTCGAAGGCCTCAAAAATCCATCAGCTTTAGAATCTCCCAGAATTGGCATCAATGCATAGAGCATAGCAATATGATTCCGACGCAACTTGAATCGCGTCAAAAGGATATCGTACGTGCGAGTTATACTTGGTCAAAGGTTCGGTCAAACTGAGTACCAGAGCCATCAAAAAGGTAGAAAAATTGATCATCTCAGAATTCATCAAAATTGGCATCAAATCAAAGTGCTTGTCGAGACAATTCTGACGGCGTTCGTTTCATCAAAAATAGAGCTCGTATGCGCAAGATACGGCCAATCAAAGCTCTTGGTTGACTTGGTGGACTTGAAGGTACAGTGATGATGTCATCATCCGTACAGCTGACGTCAGCACGTGGTACGAAATCCAAGGTGGACCAATCAGAAGTTGACACATGTCCATCCGTACACCAGCGTGGCAACACAAGTGGCAGTCCAGTCATGGTTGAGGTGGCATTGTCGTGGCTCAACATCCAATTAGGTGCTGACACGTGGCAGCCCCAGTGGGTACCACGTGTCCCTCTCCCCCCGTCAGCATTCAGCGAGTTTGTTAACAAAACGGTTAGGATGGGTTTGAACCCGCGACCTGTACGCGAGCAGCGGGGAGTCTCCACTGTTAGAGCACGAGTATTGCGCTTTACGAGATTTATACGTCGGTTTTGTTTTGTTGATTTCATTCGGCGTTGGTTTGTTAAAACGTGGCCGGTGAGATTTGAACCACTGACCACCGGTGATACAGAAACATTAGGGAACCATCACACCACCGAATGTGTTGTCAATAATGGTATGGGTTAGTTTTATTTTGTTGCATTAGTTGGCCCAAAGCCTTAACTAATGGGCTATTTTTATTGTAAACCCACCTAACAAATTAACAAAGGGGGTTTAATAAAAAACAAAAAAAATCATTGTACGAGATCATAAGGTGGCCATTTTGTTATTCATTTATTATGGAGGTTTTTGGCCTTATTAGCCAATTTTTATGTATAAAAAGGAGATGGTGAGAGTGTTTTCTCATTCAGGGATTTAGAATTCAAGATTTAGGAGTCTTGAAGAGTCTTGGGAAATCCTTGTTCAACGAGAAGAGTTTATTCTCATTCCTTAGCTCTTAGGGAGTTTTTTGTTGCTCTTAGTAAAGAGATTTTGGGAAAGTGAGAGTTTTCTCTTGTAAGCAAGCTAAATGGTCTCTTGTGGTGAGATAGGAATTTAATGGAGCGTGTTCATGACTTTTTAAGTCATTTGTAAAGGCTTGACACCTATGTACTCTTGTGTGAGTGTGAGTTGCAGTTTCATTGTCTGAAAGCATTGTAAAACTGACAGAAGGACTAGGCAGGGTGCTAGAAAGTTCTTGTCAAGACAGTGTTTCAGTGGGAAGCGGATTGTAACTCAGTGAAAGACCATCATGGTGTAAAAGGAAGTTTGCATCATATTAATGGCATTGATCGCACTTATTTGTGGGTCTGGAGATATAACCAAAATCTGGTGAACTCCGTTATCAAATCTCTTTGTCTCTCTTTTCTTGGTGCATGATTCTATCAGCTTCTTTACTTTCCTATGTTTTATGTGGTTATTTGCTCAATTCACAAGCATCGTCAGTTACAATCTTAATTTTAAATTTGTATCCTGGTGAATCTAACAAGTTGTTAAGTGATTCATAGTAAGGATTTTACAGATCAATTAGTGACTTCAACTAACATCCACAACATTCTAGATTCATCATACTTCACCTAGGTGCACTCTGATTTAACTCATTTCTTTTTGTTCTGCATATTTTCTTCATTTACTTCATTGTTTGTGTATCACAATGTGTTCTCAAACATAGCTTTAATTTCACTTTTACATTCATATTCATTCATTTAGATCAGTCAATTGCATTTAGTTAACTTCATTTACATTATAAAGCATCACACATTGCATAATTTGAGTGAACCATTAGCATTTTTTCTCCTATCTCTCTCCTTTTAGGTGAAAAAACCCTAGAAGAGCAAGAGTTATCTGTAGGAGTCAAAAAATCTACAGTTCATTTTGGTGAACCCAAATTTTGAGAACTTTGCATTTCTAATTTCATTTACATATTGCATCCTAATTTACATTTGCATTAACATTCAATTAGTACATTGTTTTGTTTTTGCATTTTAGGACTTTTTATCATGCATTAGTGAAAGCTTCATTTAGATTTCATTTCTGCATCACATCTCATTGAAAAAACTAAAAATTTGCATTCTACATCTTTGATTGCATTATGTAGAGCATTAAAATCATCTTAAGAATTTTTAAAAACACACAAAAACTTCATACTTGGACTCATTCGCCACCCAGGGTGAATCTGTTGCAAAAATAAGGACAGACAACTGAGAGGGGGGGTGAATCAATCGTAACAGTATATTTAAACTTTTTCAAACTTAACTTAACTTAATCTTAGATCTAATGAACTAACAATAAACCATAAACAATCAGCACATCAGAAGCACAAAGAACACCAAGATTTTTACGTGGAAACCCTGTTAGGGGAAAAACCACAATGGATGTTAGTCCATAGTATTATACCCTGTTAAAAGTATAATGAGAAATAATGGGAATGCACATGCATTCAGGCACACTACCTAGAGCTCACTGCTCAAATACAAGAGGGCTCACTTCCCAACAATACACAACAATACAGATTAGATCTGCAGAATATGAACTAAGGAAATAGCTTCTTCACAAGCCTAATTACTATTCCAGTTAAGCACAGAAATCCTTCTTCACACTTCGCTCAAACTTCTTCTCACTCTTCTCTACAATTGAATGATTTGGACACTATTCACACATCTACACTTTCTTTGGCATACATTCACTCTTATGCACACACTCACTTTTCTTAAACAATTTCTCTTATATATCTACAACATGAAATTACATCAACAACTTAGTCAGCCAGAAATATAAAACATATTTTCAATGTCAACCCCAATTTACAAAAAAAAAAATTAGTTTGGATCAAACATCATTGGCCAATACCATGATGCAACCCAAAAAAATATCCTCGAGTGCGCCAAAGATTCAAAATTAAATCTTCAAGGATCTACAACACGCTACAACCACCATGCTAGCCAAGAACACAAAAATTGAACATACTAAGAAAAATATTCAACCACGAGAGTACCGATCAACGTGGACATGCAACAAAGATATAGCATGATCTAGAAACATCCATGAGAACCAAGAAACAATAGAGAAACATCCAAAACAACTAGAATTTCCATAATTATACCAACTTTAATCAAGAACACTGACAAAGACCATAGAAACTCTGTCAAAACACATATCTTCATAACTCAAACAAATCTTCACATGGACCTCTGAAATTTCTGGAGGATGGACTAGATACACTCAACAATAAACCATTTAGTCCATAGCAGTTGATCTTCAATGCACAAAATAAGACACCTTCATGACCTTCATAGTTCCACTAGGGAACTTGTAATACTTTCTTTAACAATTTTCTCAATATCCTCGACATATACAGCCTTCAATACATCAAATGCTAATAGTGTTGAAATCAATGACAACCATATATCAGCAACACAATCACAACATTCAACAATCTCCCCCATTGGAATTTATGGCAACGCATGATGTGAAAAACACTATCAACCCAACTCTCAATCAATACTTACTCCTCCTTAGATTATAACTCTTCTTCCTTAACTTCTTCTACATGATCTTCTCCCCACATGACTCTTCATTCTAGGTAAGCAACATTTTTTCACATGACTCTTCTCCCCCTTTGATATCAATGGCAAAGATAAGAATTATCTTTCCACATACAAGATCTAAACCACATATTTTCACATGTGACTACTCCCCCTAAGTAGCAGCCATGAAAACATCAATCTGGATCAAGAAATATACATGAAGCGCATGGATTGATGCAAGAAAATGCATCTTTAGTTTATATGAGGAGGGGTAATTACCCCTAGCATCCCTCTGAGGTACTCAAAAGTATCCTTCAGAAACAACTTAGTGAAAATGTTTACAATCTACTCTTTGGTAGACACATACTCCAGACTGACTTTTCTCTCACTCACTTTTTCCCTCAAGAAGTGAAACTCGGTTGATATATGCTTGGTCTTAGAGTGTAGCACTAGATTCTTTGATATGTTTATTGCACTTGAGTTGTCATAGTATATGGAAATAGGTTCATCATATACTACTCTAATATCTTTCAGCATTTGTTTCATCCACATCACTTGAGTATTTTTGTTTGCAACAACAATATACTCTGCCTCAACAGTAGATAGAGAAATGGAATTCTACTTTTTGCTCAACTAAGAAACCAATTTCTTCCCTAGGAAGAAGGCACCACCAATAGTACTCTTCCTATCATCTACATCTCTTTCCCAATCCGCATCAATATATGTATTCAAAGTAAGATCATCATCCTTAGGATACTTAAGTCCAAAATCAACTATTCCTTTCAAATACCTAAATATTCTCTTAACAACAGTCACATGAAACTCTTTTGGATCACCCTGAAATCTAGCAACCATACATACAACATTCATAATTTCTAGTCTATTCTGAGTTAAATAGAGCAATCCACGAATCATTGATATGTATCTTGTTCGATTTTCCTTAAGAGAATCATCATTCTGTGTTAATTTGTATCTGGTTCCCATACCAATAGGTTTTGAGTCTTCCATACCAAACTTCTTCAACAACTCTCTCACATATTTGGATTGAGATATGAAGATCCCCTTGTCTAACTGAGTAACTTGCAATCCCAGAAAGAACTTCATCTCTCCAATCATACTCATCTCAAATTCATTCTTCATTTCATCAACAAACCTCATACATAGATTATCATCTCCTCCAAAAATAATGTCATCAACAAAGACCTTAATAATTAACTCTTTGCCATGATCCAATTTGAAATACAAGTTGTTTTCAGCAGTACCTTTATTGAATCCAAGCTTCAATAAATATTTTTCCAATCTAGCATACCAGGATCTAGGAGCTTTCTTCAGTCCATATAGAGCTTTCTTCAATCAACAAACCATGTCTTCCTTGTCAGTCAATTGAAATCCATCTGACTATTCAGTATATACTTCTTCCTCTAACTCACCATTCAGAAAAGTTGACTTCACATCCATTTGATAGACTTTATATTTCTTATATGCAGCATAAGCAAGAAATAACTTTACAACTTCAATTATGGCAATAGGGGCAAAGGTTTCTTCAAAATCAATACCTTCCATTTGTGAATACCCTTTACATAATAGTCTTCCTTTATTCCAGACCACTTCACCTTGTTCATTCAGTTTATTCTGAAAGACCCATTTAGTACCAATCACATTTTTATCTTTAGGTCTAGGAACAAGTATCCATGTATTATTCTTTTCAATTTGCATTAATTCTTCCTTCATAGCTTCCATCCAGTGTTCATCATTGCAAGCTTCATTGACATCTTTAGGTTCAATCTTGGATATCAGACAATACTCTTCTACAATCTTTATTCTAGTTTGCACACCTTTATTCTTGTCTCCTATAATTTTATTTTCAGAATGATTTAGCTTTACATACCTTGGATTTAGGTTTCTCTCGAACTTCTAATTCTTTTGTTCTTTATTCTACACTTGCACTTGTCTCTGCTTCCTGACTATCTTGATTTACTAGAACAAATTGAAGTTGTCTCACCTGAACATATCACACAATTTGAAGTTGATTTTGTGTCTAAACATTCTTCCCTTTGCTTGTATTGTCTCCATCTAAATCATATCCACAATATCTGGATGATTTAGTAGAATCCTCATCAACTCTGACATTTTCACTCTCAACCATTTTTCTTAATCTTCTATTATAGCACTAGTAAGCCTTGCTTTTAGTAGAGTAGCCTAGAAATATTCCTTCATCACTTCTTGCATCAAACTTGGCTATATTGTCATCTCTCTTGATATAACACTTTCTTCCAAAGATCTTGAAGTATTTAGCAGTAGGCTTATAACCAAACCATAGTTCAAAAGGAGTCTTACCAGAATTACCATTTACATTTACCCGGTTCAAAGTGTACACAACAGTGCTTACAACTTCACTCCAACAAATGTGAAGCACATTTCCTTCAATCATCATTGTTCTAGCAACATCCATAATTGTTCTATTCTTTCTCTCTGCAACCCCATTCTATTGAGGGGTTCGGGGAGTAGATAACTATCTTCTAATTCCATGCCCTTCACAGAAATAATTAAACTCCTTGGAGGTGAACTCACCACCTTTGTTTGACCTTAAGCATTTGATTTTCAAACCTTTCTCGTTTTCTTCCATAGCTTTGAAATTTTTTAACTTTTCCAATGCTTCACATTTTTCTCTTAAGAAAGTAACCCATATCATTCTAAAATAATCATCAATAAGCAGCATAAAGTACCTTTCACCATGGATACTTCTAACTCTAGAAGGACCACATAGATCAATATGCACAAGCTCTAGTAATCCATTTGAATGATTTTCTTTGCTCTGAAAAGAAACTCTAGTATGTTTTCCCATCTGACACTCCTTGCAAATTGTGCTAGTAGGCTTCACTAGCTTAGGTAGATCTCTTACTACTTGAGTGGAACTTATTTTGATAATGTTATCAAAATTCACATGACACAACCTTCTATTCCATAACTAGCTTGCATCTATTTGAGCAATTAAACAACTTTCACTAGTAGCATTCAAGTGAAAAATATTACCTTTTTATCCGTTTACCTAAAGCAATTACATCTCCAAAGCTTCCAAATATCTTGCATCTTCCATCTTTGAACTAAAGATCAAAACCCTTGTCCACCATCTGTCCAACACTTAATAGGTTGTTTTTCAATCTTTCAACATAAAGAACATCATCAGTGTTATGCTTACCACCAAGACAAATAGAACCTCTACCACGAATCACACAAGCATTGTTATCACCAAATCTTACAACCCTACCACCATACTTCTCTAGACTTAAAAATTTTCTTTTTTCACCAGTCATATGATGTGAGCATCCACTCTCAATGACCCACTCATCCTTTTCTTCAATTTTGGATGCAAGATCTTTCTCAACTTTAGCAGATTCAGTAGCCATGAGACTATTTTCCTTGATAGCAATGAAAACCCAATCATCTTCATTTCCATTTTCTTTATCAGACTCATCATAAGTCACTCCTTCAGCAAAGTAGCATTTCTTTTCGAATCTAGATTTGTAAGGCTTAGATCTAGGGACTCTTTTAGGACACCTTGATGCAAAATGACCTATTTTACTACAAGAAAAACATTTGATAGGTAGCTTTCCTTTATACTTACCTTGTCCTCTACCTTCTTTCTTTACAATTAGTGCTTCCAAGTCTTCTACTTCTCTTTCTTCACCTTCAAGTTGTTTCATTTCTTCCTCATACTTGAATGTCTTTCTAGAACTCTCTCCCGGATCATATATTTGCTTGTTTCTTCCAGATATAGTAGCCTTGAATGCAGTTTTAGTCTTAGGAACAGAATCACCAAATTCACTCAACTCAAAGGCAGCAAGTTTACCAATTAGTGTATCCCTTGTCACATTTGTCAATGATTTGGTTTCTTCAATAGCATGAGCTTTCACTTTGTAGGAGGGAGGAAATGATCTAAGCACCTTAGCCACAATTTCTTCCTCATCTAGGATACCACCAACACATCTAATACCCATCACTAGTTCATTTACTCTCTACATAAAAGAAAAAATATTTCCATCTTCATACATCTTCAAATTTTCATACTTGCCTTTCAAACTTTGTAGCTTAGCCATCTTCACATGTACATCTCCTTCATAAAAATTTTCCAGCTTCATCCACATCTCATGAGTTGTCTTTAGACCTAACACATTTTTCATTTCCAAATTTGTTAGAGAACTCAGCAAAGCTTCCATAGCTTGGACATTATTCTCATCCTCTTTAATCTAATCAACAGTGGAAGGACCATTCTAATGAATAATATATATGTTTTTTGTAATCTTCCGGAAGGGTTCGCCAATAAAATTCAAATGACACTCCATCCTAGCTTTCCACAATGAGTATTTTGTTCCATCAAATCTAGGAATATCCTTCTTGTATGATGCCATCTTGGATCATCTCAAACTTTTAAACTTCTTTAGAGGAACCTGCTTTGTACCAATTATTGGAAAAACAAGGACAGACAACTAAAAGGGAGGGAGTGAATCAGTTGTCACATAATATTTAAACTTTTTCAAACTTAACTTAAATTAATCTCAGATATGATGAATGAACAATAAACCATAAACAATCAGTACATCAGAAGCACAGAGAACACCAAGATTTTTACATGGAAACCCTGTTAGGGGAAAAACCACGATGGATGTTAGTCAACAATATTATACCCTGTTAAAGTATAATGAGAAATAATGGGAATGCACATGCATTCAGGCACACTACCTAGAGCTCACTGCTCAAATACAAGAGGGATCACTACCCAACAATACACAACAATACAAATTAGATCCATAGAATATGAACTGAGGAAATAACTTCTTCACAAGCCTAATTATAGTTCCAGTTAAGCACAGAAAACCTTCTTCACACTTCGCTCAAACTTCTTCTTACTCTTCTCTGTAATTGAATGATTTGGAAACTATTCATACATCTACACTTTCTCTGGTATACATTCGCTCTTATGCACACACTAACTTTTCTTAAACAATCACTCTTATATATCTGCAAGATGAAATTACATCAACTTAGTCGACCAAAAATATAAAACATATTCTCAATGTCAACCCCAATTTACAAAAAAAAATTCAGTGTGGATCAAACATCATCAGCCAATACCATGATGCAACCCAAAACAATATCCTCAAGCATACCAAACATTCAAAATTAAATCTTCAAGGATGTGCAACACACTACAACCACCATGTCGGCCAAGAACATAAAAACTAAACATATAAAGAAAAATCTTCAACCACGAGCACACCGATCAACGTGGATGTGCAAAAAAGATAGAGCATGATATAGAAACATCCATGAGCACCAAGAAACAATAGAGAAACATCCACAGCAACTAGAATTACCAGAATTATACCAACTTTAATCAAGAACACTGATAGAGACCACAGAAACACTGTCAAAACATAGGTCTTCATAACTTGAACAGATCTTCACGTGGACCTCTAAAATTTCTGGAGGATGGACTAGATACACTCAGCAATAAACCCTTTAGTCCATAGTAGCTGATCTTCAAAGTACCGAACAAGACACCTTCATGAGCTTCATAGTTCCGCTGGGGAACCTGTAATACTTTATTTAACAATTTTCTCAATATCCTCGACATATATAGCCTTCAATACATCAAATGCTAATAGTGTTGACATCAATGACAACCACATATCAGAAACACAATCACATCATCCAACAAAATCAATCCCTCTGCACTTTTTACACAACATTTCTGGAACCTTGTTAGGATTTTTTTGTATTACTGTTTCATGTTTCTACATTTTGTTTTACTTTCCAGAATCTCTATTTTTCCTCATTTCTTGCATCTTAATTTATTTGCATCATGGAATTTTCTTTCAAAAAAATTTGTAATTCATTAAAATCATTAGTAGACATATCCAATTGTGACTTTTGTTGTGACCCTAATGACCTTGAACAACCTCATGCTCCTTTAACTCTTCATGATTGTCCTCCACGTGAAGTAGACACCATTAGAGAAGATGATGCTAGCATGAACAAGTTATACAATGATTTCCTTGATAACCTAGAAGCAAATGCAGCCTTTTATCCTTCCATGAGGTCATAATATATTCCTACTATTGCACCTCCTGGTCACTTTGCATACTTACATCATAAAGTCAATATAGGATCTAAGTTTCGTCCCTCAGATGGACCTAGTTCCTCTCACCAATCACATTCACAACCCTTTTATGATCACAAAGTCACAAAAAATCCTATCAACCTTGAAGAAACATATGGTAAAGGATTCACTATCTTAAGTAAACAAGGATGTGATACAAAACATGAACATGACATCCATCAACTTCTTGAAAAACAATCAACCGAAGCACATACAATAGGACTAGGATATCAAGATCCTTCTCATCTTGATAGACATCCTCTTCAACCTAGGAGACTTTGGGATGTTGGAACAGTGATCTTGGATGCTTCTCCTAACTTAAAAATTCTCCTTCCATGTGAAAAACTATTATCTCCTTCTAATGACAAGGATGTTAGGATCCCTATGGGTCCTCTTCCTCCTTCTATTCATGAACAAGGTGAATCTAGCAAGCCAAAATGACCTTACAAACTCAAGAAAATCAAGTCTCCCACACATCCTCCACCCGAATGTGAAAGGAGACTTCAACTTCTCTTAAACAAAGGTCTTATACTTTTACCACCTATGAATGGGTTGGTTATTCATCTAAAAGACTCTAACATACTATTTTGTAAATATCATTGCATCATTGGACATCGTACTGAAGAATGTCAGAAATTGAAGGAAATATTGGATAAGTATCACTTCACTGATACTGATTGTTTCCCCATCATACCTTCAAGCAACCAAATCCCATTCATCATGCCATTGTTGTATAATTCCCTATTCTCACTATTGCATGATCATTTCACATCACCCACCTCGGCTCATTCTTTCCTTTACACTTTGTGGAGGGAAAGACTTTGTTAGCCTTGTCCTTGTAATGCACTTTTCTTTATCTCTTAACTATGATATTCCTTTTTCACTTATCTATTTAAGATTGAGAAACCAATAACTTAGTTAATGGTTGACTTACATTTGTATTACTTGTCCCTTATTCCTTTTTTTCATTTTCATGTGTGTATTGTGTTTCCCCCGTATCGTGCATTTGATGTTTCCTCTCTTTGTACACTTCTTCTATTTTCTTCTATTCGTCATGCATTTTATTTTTCTCTTTTTGTTTTGTGTTTTCCTTTTGGGGATGATGCAAAGCATAGAGACACCCTATGCTTCTTTCATGCTGACTGGAAATGTCCTTGTCTTTTTCTCTTTTTGTTTTTTTTTCATTTTGGGGATGACGCAAAGCATAGAGACGCCCTATGTCTCTTCCATGTTGACCCAAATGGTCCTTTCCTTTTTCTCTTTTTGTTTTGTGTTCTCCTTTTGGGGATGACGCAAGGCATTGAGACCACAATGTCTCCTTCATGTTGACCAAAAGCTTTTTCATTTTCTTTCGCGTTTTCATTTTCTTTCTTTTCACTTGTGTTTTCCTTTTGGGGATGATGCAAGGCATTGAGACTGCAATGTATCTTCCATGTTGACTCAAAATGGACTTTTCATTTTACTTTCTTTTTTCACTCTCTTTGTGTCATTCTTCCAATTCTATGTGCTTTGGGGAATTATGACAATTTCGTGCTCTTTCATAAAAACATTGCAGCAACGAACATACTGACCCCAAATCCATAGATCCCTTATGTGTTTGGTGTGTTTTCTTTTCTGGGGGGGAAACTGCCTTTCTTTGTTTTTCATTTTTCCTTGACATGACATAGCCTAACTTCAAAACATATGACTTGGCATAGGGCTTTCTAGGTTGGCTCTCATGTCTTGTTTTATTTTTGCATTTTCTTTTCTTCTCTACTTTAAATTAATTTCTCACAGACCAATGCGTAGCAATTCCTTTAAAGTGGGAGGCATACATTACCATTAATTCATTTGCATTCTTGGTTCCTAGTGCAGCCTTTTCGTTTATGTGATGTGTTTGATATTTTGTGGATGACATTGGGTGTGATGTCCTTCATAATTGTGATATATCTTAGCATATTACATTCCTCTTGGTGGCCTGATGCAACACACTGCATCCCCTAAGTTGCGAATATACTATTCTTTGATTGGTCCTCTCTTGGAGACATTAGACACAATGTTCCCAAAGTGATTGACCTTGCATGAACTGAACAAGACTCCTTCGAACATTTAACATTTTTACCTTTTACCACCTTGCATAACACAACTTGCATGACTGTGGTACTTTGTCTTTTTGTTCATGAAATTTTTTCTTTGTGGTGCCTTGTTAAAGTTATCAACATGTATAAATTTAATATGGTTGAGTGGGAATCCCACCTAATGGCATGACCTTTCCCCATAGCCACCTTTATGTTTGTGAGTGCATACCAACTAGCATATGTTTCTTACCTTTTGGGATTTCTCACCCGGCGGACAACTAGTTATGTGGCCCTAGAGTGAGTACATTTGGGCTTTCTCACCCCACAAACAACTAGTTTTGTGGCCCCAAAGTGAGTACATATTCTCTTTTTCAAACAATTAGCGTCGATCTAATCCACAACTAGTTGGATTGACGATTGAAGCTTCATCCAATTCATCTCAAAACTTGTGTGTTTCATTGTTCTTATGACTATTTTTCCATGGTATCTTCATCCTATGGGCTTGATCATCCCTCTTGATTGTTGTATTCCATTTTGCTAATATAAGTGCATTTAAGCCCTCCCCTCAATGTTCATGGCTACTTTAGTGTGAGTTTGAAGCAAGTTCATCCTCTCACTAAAGTGGGGGCTAAATGTGTCATAGAAAAATGGCCCCTTGTCATTTTCATGGCCTTTTAGGTCTTGTTTCATGGTGTTTGTCTATTTTTCTCTAATTTTATGTTGTAACATGGCTTGAACATGCTTATTTAGGTACTAAAATTGAAATAGCGACGTCTTGTGAAGGTGTTGTGAAGTGTTGTAAGACATTTATACATTATTTTATACTGTATTAGCTACAATTCACCTAAAAATCACCTTCTCATCATTAAACAAGTCCTATTTTGAAGTGTTGTAAAGTTTTGTAACAAAATTTCACACTTTTCTAAGCATATCTTCAATATTTATCCCTTTCTCATGTTTTATTTGGCCCCTTTATGCTCTCATATGCTTAATTAAGTGCATTTTTTAGTATTATCCCAACAAACAACATTAAATATAACATATTTCCTGACACACATTTTTAGGTCCTAGGTGGGACCCATTCGCCATGGGTGGCGAATGAGTCCCCCTTGGCCCCAAATTCAAAATATTTTAAATTTCCTATTGGGATTTTATTCAAAAACACTTGATGTGGTTCTATGATGATGTATGAATGGGTAACTAAGGCACAAGTGTGTATAAATAAGTTATTTTCACCTCATTTCAACGCCCATTCATCAAGTTCACTTATTCACCTATTCATTCAAGCATTCAAGCATTTTACAACATCTTTTCAAGCACTTTGAAGCAACCATTAGCATTACTTCAAACTTGCATCATCAAGGCTTTGATAAGTTGATAGCATTTTCATGTTGTTAGTTTATCATTCCTTTGCATTTCATTATTTTATTAAGGGTTTGATTAACAAAAGTGGGGTTTCACCAAGGCAAACCCCTATTCACTAACCCTAAACCATTTTTCCCCTATTGCATGTTTGTTTGTAGCCTTTTTGTGTGCATATTTGACAAGATTTTTGGTATTGAAGATTGGTTTACAAGTCAACTACGTGCTTCAAGTCAACACAAGTCTATTTCAAGCTTGGAGAAGGTTTTCTATCTGTTTCCTACAGAATTGACTTCGGCAACCTGACATGTAGTGATTTTCAAATTTGGTGTTGCAAAGTTGTCCCCTGATTTTTCAAAAATTTGGGAGAGGAATGATTCGCCACCTATGGTGAATGAGTCCCACCTTAGGACTAAAAATCTGAATTTTGTCAGATTTTGAATCCTGACAGATAGAAACTTGTTCCCAACAATTTTTTCACTAGTAGGAGGACTGATTTGCCACCCTGGGTGAATGATTCCCACTGTGAAAAATCAGTGACTTCAGCCAACATCCACAATATTCTAGATTCATCATACTTCACCCAGGTGCACTCTGATTTAACCCATTTCTTTATGTTCTACATATTTTCTTCATTTACTTCATTGTTTGCATATCACAATGTGTATTCAAACATAGCTTTAATTTCACTATTGCATTCATATTCATTCATTTAGATCAATCAATTGCATTTAGTTAACCTCGTTTACATTACAAAACATCACACATTGCATAATTTGAATGAACCATTAGCATTTTTTATCCTATCTCTCTCCTTTTAGGTGAAAAACCCTAGAAGAGCAAGAGTTGTCCATAGGAGCCAAAAAATATATGGTTCAATGCCAAAAATTACAAAGCCTGTCAATGCAGTTTGTAGAGTGATAGGTTAGAAAACAACAAAGAAGAGGTTCAAGAATAAGGAATACTCTAGTATATGACCTTTGGATTTGGTGCATACAGACCTATGTGGACCTAGCAGAACAAGTAGCTCTCAATGTGACATTTATTTTATGTCGTTAATAGATGATCACTCTAGAATGACTTGGGTAGTATTTCTCAAATAAAAATTAGAAGCTCTAGATAAGTTTAAATCATTTGAATCTATGGTTGAGAATGAAATGGGTTTGAAAATCAAGTTTTTAAGGTCTAACAAAGGTGGTGAGTTCACCTCAAATGAGTTTGATAATTTTTGTGAAGATCATGGGATAAAAAGACACTTATCAGCTTCTAGGACTCTATTGCATAATGGGGTTGTGGAGAGGAAGAATTAAAAAATCAAGAAGTAGCAAGAAGCATAACAAAACCTATTGTATTTTTACTCAAGAAAAGAAATTCATACTATAGTTTACATTATCAATGCAGGAAAAGCTAGAGTAAATAGTTCAAAGACCCCCCTATGAACTATAGTATGGAAAAACTCCTACCATGAAATATTTTAGAGTGTTTGAAAGTAAATGTTATATCAAAAGAGATGAAGAGAACTTAGTAAATTTTAATGCAAGATTAGATGAAGGAATCTTCCTTGGATATTCTACATAGAGCAAGGCACATAGATGCTACAACAAAAGGTTAAAGAAGATAGTTAAAAGTGTAAGTTTCAAAGTGGATGAGGAATCACATTAAATATTAATGTTTATAGAAGGGTATGAATATGATGAAACACCTTGAAAAGAAGATTAAAAAGAATAAGAGAAAGAAAAATAGATGATAGCAGAAGAGGAAGAGGCTCTGGAAAAGAATCCTAAGACTCCTAAGCATGTACAAAGGAATAATTTTGAGGATAAACTAATATGAGATAAAATAAAAGGTGTGGTAACAAGGAGGAAAGCAACTATGTTAGAGGAGCAGGTAAAATTTTGCTTACTTTCTGAGATAGAACATAAAATAGTCACTGAAGCATGCAGGGATAAAATTGGATCAAAGCTATGGAAGAAGAATTGAGGCAAATTGAGAAGAATCGGACATGGGAACTGGTCCCAAGACTAGTAAATAAGAATGTGAGGAGAAAAATGGGTGTTCAAGAACAAGTTGAATGAGAATGGAGAAGTTGTTAGAAATAAGGCTAGGCTTGTGTGTAAAGGCTACTCACAAGTGGAAGGAATAGCTTTTTAAGAGACTTTTTCTCTTGTAGCAAGAATAGAGGATATCAAGATGTTTTTGTCTTTTGCAGTAGATAAAGAATTCAAGGTAAATTAGATGGATGTAAAGTAAGCAATTTTGAATGGTGAGTTAGAATAAGAGGTATACATTGAACAACTGAAAGGTTTTCATTTATTAAAATATCCTGATATGATCTACAGGTTGAAGAAAGCATTGTATGGGACTCAAACAGGCTCCTAGATCTTGGTATGTAAGATTGGATAGGTACTTATTGTAGCAAGGATTCAAAATGGGTATTGTAGATATAGCAATCATTATTTCAAATTAGAGAGAAATCAAATTCTAATTGTGGTTGTGTATATTGATGACATAAACTTTGGAGGAAATGAGGTAATGTGTAAAAATTTTATAGTGGAGATGAAAAGTGAGTTTGAGATGTCAATGTTTGGGGAGATTACTTTCTTCCTTGGGTTGCAAATCAATCAATCAAAAAAAGTTATATTCATTACACAATTAAAATATGTTAAGTAAATGCTACAAAAGTTTGGAATGGAAGAATCTAAACTATTATGTACTCCCATGGTTATTGGTTGCAAGTAAATGATGAATCTCCTAAGAAAGATTAGACCAAGTATAGATCCATGATTGGTGGATTATTATATCTAACTACAACTAGACTAGATATCATGCATACATTATGTCTTGTGGAAAGATTTCAAGAAGATCATAGAGAATCACATGTGGCAGGAGTCAAAAGGATATTCAAATATTTGAAGAGCACTCCAGAATATGGTCTATGGTATTCTAAGGATATTGACTTCTCATTGAGTGCTTATACAAATGTAGATTGGGAAGGTTGTGTAGATGATAGTAGAAGTACAAGTGGAGGTGATTTCTTCCTGAGAAATAAATTGGTTTCTTTGTTAAGTAAGATGAAAGATTCAATTTCATTATCTACTACAAAGGTAGAATATATTGTTGCAGCATCTTGCTATATACAAGTGTTGTAGATGAAGAAAACATTGATATTAGAGTATCATATTATGAACCTATCTCTATCTTGTTTTATAATACAAGTGCTATTAACATTTCAAAAAATCTGGTAATGCATTCAAGGAAAAAGCATATCTCTATCCAGTATCACTTTCTAAGAGAGAAATTTGTTTAGAATGATGTAATGTTAAAGTATATGTATATAAAGGATCAAATAGCATACATTTTTACAAAGGCTCTTCCAAAAGATACATGTGAGTACCTCATAAACAAGATAGGGGTCATTTCCCCTCCCTCTTTTAACTAGATACATAAGTTAGTGCATTTGTCTAGGGGTACAATTCAAGATGAATTCTTTATCTAGGCTTGATGAAGGATACCTCTTAGGGGGAGTAGGTAGTGGTATCTTTGGTTGGTGCAGTCAAGGGGAGCATATGTTGTACCTTAAAGTGAGAGAGAGAGAAGTGAAGTGTGTAGGTGTTTCCCTTTTCCATTGATCTCAAAGGGGGAGAGAGAAGTTGAGAGAGAGAAAGAATTTTGAAATACAAGAAATGTCCAAGTGAGGGAAAGAGTTGCTTGAATGTTGGTGATGTAGAGTTGCTTTTGTTGTTGATGGTTTTTCATCTAGTATTTTCATCAATGATAAATGGGGAGATTGTTGCACTATGTTGTCATTAGTGTTGTCATTGATGTAAACCTCTAGTGTGGTGATGGTAAGAAGGTGTTTGTGGTGTTGAGCAAGTGTTATATATGCAACATGGTCACTTGGTTTCCAAGTTATTTTGAGAAAATTTGTATAAAGAGTGTACAAGGTGATAGGGGTGTGTTATGTGTTGTACTCCATATTTATTCATGCTTAAATATGTGCTTCTGTGGTTTGGATGTGATGTTTATAAGTGTTCAAAGGTGTTATATCTAGAGTTTTAGGTTCTAGATTGTACAAAAGTAGAAGATTTGTTTGAAAGTGTGTCAATGAAGTTTCTTTGCGATGAAATTTCTTGTCTTGCATATTTGGGAATGTGTCAATGATTCTTGAATCTATCCTCCCTTGGATGGTTTTTTGTTTAGCTATTCTACAAGCTCGGTTCATGAGTTGAGTCTCAGTGGCAATTTGACTGGTTGCACAAGATGATAATGTTTTCAGTTGTATATGTTTGTGCCAATTCTTTTGAGTATTTTGTTGGTTTTGGAATATTCCAGGATGTTGTGTAATGTTTCTACATGGTTTTTAGATTGTTTTTGGACCTGGTGAAGTGTGTATGTTATTTATTGGTAGTGTTAATGCTATTTTGGCCAACCTGGCATGTTAGCATTACTTCTGGATTGCTTCATGGTTTGTGGAAGCTTGGTGCAACATGTCAGTATAGATTTAGGTCCTCATTAACCCTTGGTGTGGTTTCCTTCACTTCTTTCCACCGTGAAAGTGTTTGGTGCCAACCTATTTGGTGGTTGCATGTTTGAGGTGCATATGTTTCATTGAAGCTAACCTCGAGAAGCTTGTTTGAGGTCATGAAAGATATATATGCAAGGTAAGTTTTTTAAGAAGTGTGTTATGTGAAGAGTAATATGAAATGATGTGTATGTGATCAAGTGTTGAGATCTAAGTGTGAGCATGAATGCTTATGACTACCAAAAGCGGTGAGAAAAAAGTATCTACATTTCAATGTGTTTAAAGTTACTAGAGATAGTGACCCAAAGGTTGTGAATGGTGAAGAGTTATTGTGGTGGATTCTCCTATTTCTCTAAGGTAGTGAACCTCCTTGTAATGGTTTCTTTCTATTATCTTTATATCTAAGTAGTGATCCCTTAGAAGTGATCCTTTTTTTCTTTTGGATGATGATTCCTTTGCAGAGTGAGCCCTTCCAATAGTGATCCTTTTGTAATAAATGTTTATATTCATACATATGTGAGTTAATCCTCACCATGGTTTTTCCCCCATTAGGTTTTTCCACATAAAATATGGTGTTCTATTATGTATGGTTTTTGGTGTCTTGATGTTTCATTTTTTTACATTCATGTTGATGCTTAATAAGGGTTTAAAGATTAATGAGGGTTTGAATATTTTAATGCACAAAAGATTCAGCCCCCCTCGCAATTTTCTTGTGTGTCTAACATGGACAACATCCTTTGTCATTATCATCATAACTATCAAGACTTGTAGATTCAAAATCATCGCTATCCCCAACATTACACTCTTTATCAAAAGAATCTTTAGCTTTATCACTTTTATCAAATTATTCATCAAATGAACATCATAAATCATTTTTGTATCATGTGATACATTATAATTTAGGCTTAAACCTTAGGCACTAATTTTCCTTTTGACATGTTGTAAGCAATTGATCCAATCAATTATATTCTTCTTTCAATTTTGATACATCATCCTACTCTAATTTTTTTTCCTCTCTTATCCTATTTATATTTTTTCCACATCTTCTATATTATTTTCAACCTCCTCATTAATTGACTTCAAATTTTCTTGTAGTTCTTCATTTTTTATTTTAACTTTATGTAATTCTTATTCAAGATTATCATTTTCACATAATAATTCATGTTCTTTCTTAAATCTTTTTCCTTTTTTATCAATTCTAAATTAATAATTTTAATACATTAATTATTACTTCAAAATATCTCTTACATACATTAAATTCTTGTTTTCCTTCATCACTCCTTTCCAATATTTCCCATTGACAAAAAAATATTTTAAAAAAAACAATAATTTCACTTCGTCTCAAATTTTTAACACTTTTTTCTTTTATATGATCTCCATCCTTATTCAAAAACAACCAAGGTGTCTACAACAAAACCAAATGTTGATAAAAAAACTTTGACCACTGTCTAAGGTTTAATATTTTTTTGTGTAGTAAACCTTGATGTGATGCAATAAAAATGGAGAACTTAGATGTATGCAGTAAGGATAAACTAGCTTATAATGAATTACATACATTAATAACATCAAATATTCATATACTTTTATGGCTTACACATGTCTTATAATTTATTCATCATGCTTCATACATACATGCATACATACACATATATCACATATATCTTCCACACTTCCTTATTTTCATTTATATTTAGTTCATATTATTCCTCACATGTTTCCACTCTCTTTCTCCCATTTTTCCATTTTTTATATAGCCTCTTAATTCCTCTTCATAATTTATTTCCATCATATCTTTTTATAATAACACTAACTTATCTTATTCCCTTAAATTTACCTTTTCCTCTATGATATTTTATACTTTAATATCTTAATTAGGAATATTAGAGGTGTTTTAATGTTATTTAAGTGGTATATAATGGATATATGGGTCTAAAAATGACTCAAATGACATATGAAGTGTCTCATAGCACCTCATATCATGTCAATGTTCTCTTCAGGCCTCAAAAATTATATTTTCCCCAACACAATTCCGTAAAACCACTTGTATCATTCTTTATTTCATTTATTTCTATGATTATTCCTTAATTGAAACACTCTTGATGTTCTCTAATTCTTTCTCATCAGAACCCTCTTCATACACTTAGTGGCACCCACTTTGGAAAGCTCTATCTCTACTCAAACATTTAAAAATTTGTTGATTGATATCATTTTTTACATATGAATATTTATGCTTGTACAACCTCTTAAAAATATATGTTATCTTTTTCCAATGGGATTCATCAATCCATTGGCAATTTATTTCCATATATTCTCTCATAGATTCCTTCTTCCAATTTTTATTCCAATACTTTTTTTTAGAATGATTGATTAGTCCACAAATACTACAAGGATGGAGATTCCAAAACATTTCTTTTCTATGTCATTTCCTATGACAATGAGAACATTGCACTTCTTGAATAGAGTTAAGGGCACACAATATACTAAGAGGGGAGGGGATGAATCAATAGATCAAATCTATTTAAAATTCTTTCATTCAACATGCATATCCAAACATGAAACATGAATCAAAATAGCTATTGTCAATCAAATAATCATAGAAGCATAGATTCACACAATGAACACAAGATATACATGGAAACCCAAAATGGGAAAAAACACAATGAGAAGAGATTCTTTGAGCTACTATCCAAATCCAACCTCACAAAATAATGAATAAGTAGAACACCATTCCTATCATATTACAAAGATAAAACGTGTAGAACTTTAGTGTTGATTACATAACTTACACAAGATCTGATCTTCTTAGACACTCTCCAACACACCATGCGACCTTTTGATGATATCAAGCAATGATTGATATGCAACTCACATTAAATAAAAATTTCTTACAAAACTTCTCTCACACTCACACACACAATTACATCACATCTACATGCACATCATGTGAAGTGAAATCTAAAATATATACAATACATTGCATTAACATCATTTCATGTCACCCAATGATCCACAATTAACCAGGTCGACATAGGATAGACCTAAATTTAAATTTACATGAAACATATAGTGGGTAGGTCCTAAAACAAATTTATTGCCACCAAACCAATATGATGTTGTGCACTACCACAAGGTCCTTAAATTGGATATATTTTACCTTCCCACACTATCTCTAGATGTTGTACACTAAAATTTTTTGCCACACAATTCTGAAACACCAATTGGTTAACTAATAAGCATAATGACCCTTCTGTCACTTCAATCTTTTTGCATGTTGAACATAACTTCTAGAAACTCTATATATGATAGAGAATGTGTATACATACTCTCCATTCAAACCACAAATCTAAACTCACATCCAAAAGGGAATGTAGAATATGACTATATTGCCAAAAAAATATCTCTGCCCTAAGTAACTAGCCTCAAGAATTCTAGAGAAGACTTATAGATTACCTCTATCAACAACAATATATACAAGCATGATATTGAAAGCATAATTTACTCAATCTTATTCATTGTACTCAAAATGCAA
The DNA here is from genome assembly GCA_007258455.2 of Sequoia sempervirens. Taxonomy (NCBI): domain Eukaryota; kingdom Viridiplantae; phylum Streptophyta; class Pinopsida; order Cupressales; family Cupressaceae; genus Sequoia; species Sequoia sempervirens. The sequence continues at coordinate 354,348,776 of VDFB02000008.1, read as the reverse complement.
TGATAATTCAAGTACAATTACATTTGTTTAGCTAGCATTACTCCTTAGACATCAGTGAGAAGTATCTATCATTAAGGATATTACTCCTTTGATATCAATGGAAAATTTTGTTCAAAAATCTCCCCTTTTTCCATTGATGGAAAACAACAAAATATTGGCCACACAAGAAGACAAATCTAATGTGTCAATATCATGAAACCACCACACTTGAGTTCTTTCTCCCCTTAGGTGGTTTAGCATTTTGAGTCCTATTTTTCCCCATTTGACATCAATGGCAAAGGTCAACCTCTTTCTGCACAATTTGTAATCATGTTTCTTGAATAGACTCCCCCTAGGTCCATACCACACTACTTATGAAAACACTTTGCAAGACCACCAAGCCTTCTTGTAGTAGGGAGACAACACTCCCCCCACACCTATGCTTCCTCTTTATTCAAAAGGAGGGAGCAAAAAATCCCAACATTTTTTAGAGATACTAAAAAGTATCCTTAGGAATCAGGTTTTGAAAATATCTATTGCCTGCTCCTTGGTTATAACATACTCCAACTTCACTTCTTTTTCTACAACCTTCTCCCTCAAAAAATTATACTTGATTGTAATATTCTTTGTCCTTGAGTGCATTACCAAATTCTTTGAAATGCTTATAGCACTAGAATTATCACACAAAATGGAAATAGGTTCATCAAACACTATCTTCATCTTCGTCAAGTTTTGCTTCATCCATAAAACTTGATTTTAAAATGAAGTTGTAATGTATTAAGCTTCTATTGTAGATAAAAAAACTAAATCCTATTTCTTGCTTAACCAGGATACAAGATTTTCACCAAGAAATAAATATCCACCACGTGTACTCTTCTCATCATCTACGCTTCTTGCCCAATTTGCATTTGTAGATGCATTCAGAGTAAAATTTTCATTCTCGGGATACCACAAACCAAAATCCATTGTAGCTGATGCAAGAGCATCCAATGGTGTAGAGCAATCTTGTATCACCAAAAAAAAAAAAAAAATTCTTTAGTTGTTTTGAGTCCCATGATGGCACTTAAGGGGTATAAGAAAGTCAAAAGTCAAAAATAGTGAAAAATGATCACTTACTATTTTTAGTAAGTTAGACTAAATAGGCTCATATGGACTTGAAAATTTACTTGAAGGAGCAGAGATGAAAAAAAAAATCTCTCACAAAAGAATTTCCTTAATACCCTGAACGGTTTGGGAGAAATTAAATTTTTCATCCCGAGAAATTTCTCCAATTCAACTTCAAATTCAAATATAAAACTTTAGAGGCCCTGAAATAGCTCAAAAGGTTGCTGAACCAACCTACAACGGATTCACACATTGTAGATCTCTTCAAGAGCTTTCCAATGATATTCAATAATAGAAAATTAGACACCTAGATCAAAAGTTATGGCCCCGCGAAGTTGCCCCTCTAAAAAGTGAATTCATTAAAATTTCTTCCTAGGCCAGAAATCAAACGGTGGGATTTTTGGCACCAAAACAAAATGGAAAGTTGCACTTTCTATAAAATTCTAGGGTGGTCATTTGGTAAAATAAAAAGGGATATGAGGGGGTTGTAGAAGGTGGCTCCATCAGTGCAGATTATTGCTCTAAATAATATATTTTATTTTTAGAGTTGATTTTGTTGTAATGAATCAGGCCCATGAGGTTGTAGCATGTAAGTTTGAATCTTTAAGTGAGTCTTTTTTATCTCACATCTTTTGTGTTGGTATCTATTGTTGTGTTTTGTTGGTTTGGGTGGTGTGGCTCTCATCAAGTGGTATCAGAGTAGGAGTTCCTGAGTGTGTAGATAGATCACCAAACATGAGGCAGTTTACACTAGTACTTGTGGTTGTGGGTCTATGAGAAAAGAGGCCTCCACTAAGAAACTATCGTGGAAGAAATGTTGGGGTAACATAAGAGGGTTTTAGAGCCGTCTAGAGAAAAGTTAAAGCACTATAAGAGGAGCTACGTAGAGGAGTTGATTTCAAAAGAAGAGATGAAAGTGAGGATGAGGCTAAGGATGAGGACCCATTCAAAGAAGAAGCACAGGATGTAATGGATCCTAGAGAATTCAAACTGATTAGGTTCATTTCCAAGATTGGAAAGAGGCTGGAGATAGAAGTTTCTAATTTTTCTGGAAACCTAAATCCAGAGGAGCTAATCAATTGGATCGATGATATGGAAGATTATTTTGAGTATGAGGAAATAGAAGACCCAAATAGGGTCAAATTTTCAAAGGCCAAATCTAAAGGCCATGCTAGCATATGGTGGAAAGAATTCCAGTTGGAAAGAAATAGAAGAGGAAAAGAGAAAATAACAAGATGGGATCAGATTATGGAAAAATTGAAAATACAATTCATTCTCGAGGACTATGAGTTGGATTTGTTGAAGAAGATACAAGGGTTGAAACAAGCAAGAAAATATATTAAGGAGTATACAAAAGAATTCTATGGAGTCCTAATCAAAACAGGTCATTATGAGGCCAACAAGGAGAAATTTTCTCGTTACATAAATGGGTTGAAGCCAAGAATTCAAGAAGAGATGAGTCTGGTAAGAATGTCTACCATTGAAGATGCCTATCAATTTTCTTTGAAGGTAGAAGAGAAGTTGAATAGAAGGTTTGAAAGAAAGAAAAGAGATGGAGGCCATGGTAGAAGGACTAGTGGGAAGTCATATGGAGGGCGAAATGAAGATCAAAAGAAGGGCGAAGGATCTAGTAGTAGCTAGAAACCGAAAGGAGATAACACCTATCATCCTCATGATAAAAATAATGGAGACCAAAGAGGAAGAGGAAGATTTGGACAGGGACCAAGGAGAGGAGGCTTTCGAGGAACCCACTTCTAGTGTGGAGAAGAAAGGCATAGGTCATATGAGTGTCCCCAACATCAAGGAAGGACAAATAGAAGACCTGAGGGTAATTTTCACGAGTTGCACAAGTAAATGAACATGTTGAGTCTTCACATTATGAGGATTCAGAAAGAGGAGAGGTTCTTGTTACTAGAAGAGCCTTGTTGAATGAGGAGAAAGAGCCAACTCAAAGGAAGAATTTTTTTCGCACCAAATGTAAGTGTGAAGGTAAATTTTGTAATGTTATTATTGATGGAGGTAGTACTGATAACCTTGTTTCAAAAGAGATGGCTAGTAAGTTGTAGTTGGAGAGAAGAAGGCATCCAAATCCATACCAGATTGCTTGGTTGCAGAAGGACTATAAAGCTTTGGTAAATGAACAATGTCTAGTAAAGTTCAAAATTGGAAATTACCATGATGAGGTATTGTGTGATATTATGCCTATGGATTTTTTTCATATGTTGTTAGGCAGATCATGGTAGTTTGATCAGTGAGAAATACATGATGGACATTCCAACACCTATTCTTTAACCAAGGATGGAGTTCATCATAATTTGAAGCCCTTGAAAGAGGCAGAGGAAAAGGTATGCAGTAATGAAAGAATTTTTTTGATTGATGGAAGAAAGTTCCTAGAAAGTATGAGGCATAAGCATATGTGTTTTGCATTGATTCCTAAAGTTGATAAAGAAGATATACTAATGAGGTACCTGTAGAGGTTTCAGATTTTTTGAATGTGTTCCAAGCTATTATTTTTGATAATGTACCTGAAGGTTTGCCTCTAGTAAGAAAGATTCGTCATCAAATGGACCTGATTCCTAGAGCTAGTTTTTTGAATAAGGAAGCTCATCCTATGACTCTAGAAAAGAGTGAAGAGTTGTTGTGGAAGGCATTGATCAGAGAGATTTTGAGTCCATGTGCAGTACCTATAATACTAGCACCAAAGGATGGGGAATGGGGGATGTGTACATATTCTAGAGCCATCAACAATATCACCATCAAGTATAGATTTCCCTTGCCAAGAATGGATGACATTATGGATTTTTTGAGTGGAGCTGAGTACTTCACGAAGATAGATTTGAAGAGGAGATATCACTAGATCCAAATTAGAGAAGGAGATGAATGGAAGATAGACTTTAGAACCAAGGAGGGCTTGTACGAGTGGTTATTCATGCATTTTGGGCTAACCAATACATCAAGCACATTTATGCAGCTTATGAATGAGGTATTGAAAGAACTTTTAGGGAAAAAAAATATTGTTTATTTGGATGATATTTTTATTTTTAGTAAGACATTGGAGGAGCACTTGATGCATATCTGAATAGGTTTGAGAAGCTAAGGGAGGAGAAGTTGATTAATTTTAAGAAATGTAGTTTTGTGAAGAGAGAGTTCGTGTATTTAGGATTTGTTGTCTCAACAAAGGGTCCTAAAATGGACCCAGAGAAGGTGAAAGTTATCATTGAATGGCCTACCCTGAGGAGTGTTACAAAGGTAAGATCATTTCATGGTCTAGCAAGTTATTATAGAAATTTTATTAAGAATTTCAGTAGTATTTGTGCACCTCTAACTGAAACAATGAGGGGATAGAAAAGAGTTTAATTGGACTATAGGAGCAGCCAAAATTTTGGATATGTTGAAGAAGAAAGTTATGTAGAGCCTGTTTTGGAACTTCCATATTTCAATAAGGTCTTTCAAGGAGATTGTGATGCTAGTGGCACTACCATAGGACCTTTTTTGAGTCAAGAAGGTAAGCCTGTTGCCTATTTTAATGAGAAGCTAAATGATGTTAAGAAGAAATATTTTGTCTATGATCAAGATTTTTATGCTATAGTTCAGGATTTGAAGAAATGGAGACACTATTTGTTGCCAAAAGAATTTGTTTTATATATTGATCACCAGGATTTGCAATATCCCAATAGTCAAGGAAAGTTAAATCAAAGGAACTTAAACTGGGTTCATTTTTTGTAGAGTTATACTTTTGTTTTGAAGCATAGAAGTGGAAGGTCAAATAGAGTTGCAAATTCTTTAAGTAGAAGGAAAAATTTGTTGATAGAGATGAATATAGAGGTTTTTGGGTTCAATGAACTCAAGATTTTGTATCCAGAAGATCCAGACTTTGTAGAAACTTGGAAGGCTTGTTTGGAACCTATTACATTTTATAGGACAAGATGGTTGGATTTCTTAATCCAAGATACGATGTTTTTAGAGGAAGCCAATTATGCATTCCAAGGAGTTATATGAGAGAGAATCTAATCAAGGAGAAGCATTGTGGAGGATTAGCTTGACATTTTAGGCAAGATAAGACTATTGCTCTTGTTAGCGAGAATTATTACTAGCCACAGTTATAGCAAGATGTGAATAATTTTGTACAAAGTTGTAGAGTATGTCAGATGGTGAAAGGAACAAGTCAAAATATTGAATTGTATCAGCCATTACATGTACCTGAGAGGTCGTGGGAGGATATTAGCATGGATTTTGTTCTTGGCTTGCCAAGGACACAAAGAGGGCACGATTCCATATTTGTGATGGTGGATAGATTTTTAGAGATGGCACATTTTATTCCGTGTCATAAGACCAGTGATGTTGTTCATATTGAAGAGTTGTTTTTCAGAGAGGTGGTGAGACTACACGGTCTACCAAAGAGTATAGTTTTAGACAAAGATACCAAATTTGTTGGTTATTTCTAGAGGAAATCATGGAAGAAGTTGAAAATAGATTTGAATTTTAGTTCTACACACCATCCATAGACTGAGGGATAAATAGAGGTGGTGAATAGGAGTTTGGGTAACCTGTTAAGATGCTTAGTATGAGATAAGCCCAAAGGGTGGGATTTTATTATACCATAGGAAGAATTTGTGTACAACAATTCTATCAGTAGGAGAACTAGTAAATCGCCATTCCAAACTATGTATGGGAGTAGTCCAAGAACTACTTTTGAATTGAGGAAGATGGATAAGGTAGAGAAGAGTAGTGTTGAGGCTAAAGATTTTGTTGAACACATGAAGAATTTGCATGAAGAGGTGAGGAAACATATCAATAAGATGAACTCACAATATAAGGCTAAGGCAAATCAGAAAAGGGGGTATAAGGAGTTCCAAATAGGAGAAGTAATGGTTCATTTGTGAAAGGAGAGGTATCTAGTTGGTACATACAATAAGTTAAAGATGAAGGAGTTTGGACCATGCAAGATCCTAAAGAGGCATGTGAGGTAGAGTTGCCTGATGAAATTCATATTTCAACTTTGTTTAGTATTTCAAATTTAATAGAATATCATGAAGGAGGAATTAATGAAGAAACTATAGAAGAATAGTGGAATATTCTAGCATCTACTTTAGAAAAGGAGGAGATAGAAGAAATTTTGAATAGCCATGTGGGTAGAATCACAAGAAATAGCATTATGAAGAGTACTTGGTGAAATGGAGAGGAAGGCCTGATGAAGATTCATCATGGTTGTCTGAGGCTAAGGTCAACCATCTTGGTTTTCCTCTAACTCTTGAGAAGTGGCAGGGTCACTTTTCAAATTACCTTGGGTGTCTGACGCAAGAGCATCCAGTGGTGTAGGGAAACCTTGCATCACCCAAAAAAATTGTTTTCTTTTTTTCTCTAGTTGTTTTGAGTCCCATGATGGCACTTAAGGGGTATAAGATAGTCAGAAGTCAAAATTAGTGAAAAACAATCACATACTATTTTTAGTAAGTTGGACTAAATGGGATCATATTGACTTGAAAATTTACCCAAAGGAGCAAAGTTGAAAAAAAAATTGGTCATGAAAGAATCACCTCAATACCTTGAACAGTTTGGGAGAAATTAAAGTTTTCATCCCGAGAAATTTCTCCAATGCAGTTTTAAATTCAAATATAAAACTTTAGAGGCCCTGAAATAGCTCGAAAAGTGGAAAAACTAACCTACGGTCCATTCATGTGTTGTAGATCTCTTTAAGAGCTTTCCAAAAATATGCAATAATAGAAAATTGGACACTCGGATCAAAATTTATGGCTCTGTGAAGTTGACCCTCTAAAAAGTGAATTGCATTAAAATTTCTTCCTAGGCTAGAAATCAAACGACAAAACTTTTGGCACCAAAACAAAAGGGAAAGTTGCACTTTCTAGAACATTCTAGGGCAGTTATTGGGTAAAATAAAAAGGGATATGAAGGAGTTGTAGAAGGTGGCTCCATTAGTGCATATTGTGGCTCCCAAAAATATTTTTTGTTTTTAGAGTTGATTTTGTTGTAATGAATCAATCCCATGAGGTTGTAGCATGTAAGCTTGAATCTGTAATTTCATTTTTTGAAAATAATTGAAAGTGGGTTATTTTCTATCTCCAATCTTTTGTGTTGGTATCTATTGTTGTTTTTTGTGGGTTTGGGCGGTGTGGCCCTCATCACTAGCCTTTAGATATTTGAATATCTTTTTTACTACTTTTACATGAGTTTCCTTAGGGGTTGCTTGAAATATAGCTACCATGCCAGCTACTTGTATTATATTTGATCTAGTTGCAATCACATACAACAAAATTCCAATCATAGACCTGTACAAATTTTTATCTATCAAAGAAGATTCATCAACTTTTCTCAATTTTCACCTAGTAACCATAGGTGTACTTATTGGTTTACATTCTTCTATCTTAAACCTGCTTAACATTTATTTTATGTACTTGGTCTAAGAGATGAATATCCCTTTGTTTGATTGAGAAATTTGTAGACCAAGAAAGAAATACACATCACCAAGCATTGACATTTCAAACTCAATCGACATTGCATCCCAAAACTCTTTGCACATAGCATCATTGTTTCCACCAAAGATAACGTCATCAACATAAATAACCATAATCAATGATTGATCACCTTTAGTTTTTATGTATAAAACTTTACTATATGTATTACCTCTTCTAAATCCTTATTGTTGTAGATACCTATCCAATCTAGAATACCAAGATCTAGGAGCTTTTTTGAGTCCATTTTCTTCAATTTCCACAAAAAATATAGATTATCTAAGCATTAAAAGCTTTCCAGTTGTTCAATGTAGACTTCTTCTAACTGGCCATTTAGAAATATAGACTTGACATCAATCTGATACACTTTGAAATTCTTGAAAACCGATAAAGCCAAAAATGTTTTGATTGCTTCGAACCTTGCTATTAGAGAAAATATATCCTCAAAATTAATTCCTTCAACTTGAGCATTTCCTTTACACACAAGTCTAACCTTGTTCTAGATCACTTTTCCACATTCATTAAACTTATCTCTAAAGACCCATTTGATGCCAATAATATTCTTGCATTTAGGTCTTGGAACTAGTTCCCAAGTTTCATTTCTCTTTATCTACGTTAACTCTTCTTTCATAGCATGTAACCATATTTACTCTTTTCTTGCCTCTGTATAAGAATTTGGTTCAATCTTTGATAATAAAGAAAAATGTACCTACTCATTTGGTTTTTCAATTCTTCTCTAGGTTTGAAACCCATTGTCCTTATCTCCTATAATTTAATCTTTAGAATGATTCTTCTACACATACTTATTCAGATTCTTTGTAAATATATTCTGATAATCAAATTTTGAGTCTTCATCACTATTGTAGATTAGACCTTCATTTTCTTCCACTTTTGGAATATCAATAGACTTTATTGTCTCATCAATACTTACATTGAAACTTTCCATAATCCTTTCTAGTCTTTTGTTATAAAATTTATATGCCTTGCTTGTCATAGAATAACCAATAAAAATAACTTCATTATATCTAGAATCAAATACCGAAGTGTTATTCATCTCTTTTAATATAGCACTTGCTTCCAAATATTTTAAGATTACTAACTAAATTTAGTCTTCCTCTCAACAGTTCATATGGGGTTTTATCAGTCCTTGGTTTGATTTGAGCTATGTTCAAAATAGACACTGTGGTTTGAACTAGTTCTCTCCAATATATATGGTAAACTTGTTTGACTTAACATTGTTCTAGCCATCTCTTGTATAGTCTAGCTCTTCCTCAAAGCTACTCCATTTTGTTGTAGAGTTCTAGGAGCCAAAAATTATCTATAGATCCCATGTAACTCATAGAGTTCATCATACCTATCAAAAGTGAATTATCCACCTCTATCTAATCTTAAACACATAATTGTCCTTCTAGTTTAATTTTTGACCATTTCCTTAAATGCTTTAAACTTCTCAAAAGCTTTTGGTTTTATTTTATAAAAGTAATCCAAGTCATTCTAGAGTAATCATCAATAAGAATCATAAAATATGGTCACCTTGTAGATTATTTGTCCTCATTGGTCTACAAAGATCTATATGAATCAAATCCAATGGCCTTGTTGTATAATATTCCTTAGTAAGAAATCTACTCTTTGTCTATTTTCCCTCATGACATGGTTTGCAGCTAGTAGACTGAGGCTTCTTGATCTTTGTAATGTATCTAACCATTCTTGTTGAACTAATCTTCACAATATCATCAAAATTGATGTGTCTCGCCCTTATGTGCTAGATCCAACTCTCTTCTCTTTGTATAGCAAGGCAGTTTTTTCCATTCATCTCACTAAGATGGTATACATCACTATCAGTCATTCTTCATTCTACAATTAAATCTTTAATACCAATCTTTCTAATTTCACAACCTTTAACACTAAATGCAATCTTGTAACCTTTATGAAAAAAATTATTTACACTTTGAATATTATGTTTCAAACCTTCAACATATAGAAAATCATGAATTTTAGTCTTACCTCCATCAAGAATCAAAGTAACCCTATCAATAATCTTAGCAATAGAACTATTTCCAAGAGTTACAAATCCTCCATCAAACTTCTTTAAATGCATGAACTTAATTTTTTCTCTAGTTATGTGACTTGAACTTCTATTATCAATGATCCATAATTCTTTCTCCTTTTGAGCATGTAGGGCAGCCTAAGCCACCATAGATTTATTTGATCTTTTCTACTCCAATTTCTTATTCCAAAGTTTATCTAATCCATTATTTTAATATTTTGAACTTTTTCTTTTTGTTTCTAATAGAGGAGGACTCACAAAATTGCTTCTATAGTTTCTAGAAATATGTCCAAAATTGTTGCACTTATGAAAAATTATATTGAAATCAAACAATGGTGCAAATACATTTCTACTAAAAAAGTTATTTCTTCTTACTAGATCCCTTCTACAATTCATAGCCTTATGACCAAAATGATTGTAATTAAAATAGTAACCAAAAAAATAATGATTGAACTTGGAATTAGATCTTTGTGCTCTTGAATTTTTTCTTTCGGATCTTTTTTTCTACCTCTACACTTGGATGAAACCATCATTCTACACCTTATTATCATTGATTTCTGCACTTTTTTCTAACTTTGAACTTTTAGAACCAATCTCTTCCGGATTCTCATTAGATAACTTTGTAGGCTATAGAGTCATCATGTTATTTTTCATGTCAGTAAAACAATGTCTAGTTTTTATATGTGGTGATCTTTGGATATCTGTTATCTAATCCAAGATCTTTTTGCTCTTTCCAAATTTCATCTTTAGTTGATGTTTTACTTTATCAAGATCTTTTCTTAGTGATGCAATTTTTTTTACAAGCTTTTAACTATCCTTGTCTCTTGACAACAACCTTTCATTCAAAACTTCTTTCCTCTTTTATTCTTTTGCTTGAATCTTTAGGTCAATGATCATCTTCTCCACCTTCTCAAGATTCTAAGATAAATCATCTTTAGCCTTTACTTCCTCAACAATTATTTTCTTCAATCTCTTAATCCTTTTTCCAGCACAAAGCAACTCTTCCACAAGATCAACCTCATCATCGCCATTTTTGGAATTTATTTATTCATCATCTTTAGTAGTTTCCATAGCCATGAATACAAGCTTCTCTCTTTCATCTCGGGAGATTTCTTGATCCTCGCCATTAGTTGAATAGACTTCATCATTGATGAAGAAACTCTTTTGATTCCTCTGAACTTTATTCCCTTTTGAGAATGAACGTTTCCATGCTTTTTCTCAACATTGTTAAAATCTCTGTATGGACACTTAAGCATAAAATGTCCTATATCACCTTTATTAAAACATTTGAAAGAAAAATTACCTTTATAGTTTTTCAAAACCCCTCTAAAACAAATTGAAAAAGTTTTCTTCCTTTAGATCTGATCCATCATCTAAATCTAAATCATCTTGCTTCTTAGATGCTTCAAATGCCTCCTCCTTCATTATGGAGTTCTCACTATCAATTCTCATGTCATAATTAGTCTTGAATCAAACCTTTTAGGAAGGGATCTAAGTACCATTTTCATAATCATACATTCTTTCAGTTTTTCACCAATACCTCTAATATAATTGTCAACCTCATCAACCTAGAGTAGGAATGTAGCAATATTTTTCTCTTCCCTTATCTTCAAACTTTCAAACTGACCTCAATGAGTTTGAAGCTTTGCTTGTTTGACCTTGTCATCACCTTCATAGATATTGTGCAATTTAATCCATACTTCCTTCATTGTTCTTCAATGCATGATCTTCACAAACTTAGAGTTAGATAAACCACTTAAAATAGTATTCCTTACCTTGTAATTATTCTCACAAGCCTTCTTTCTAGCCTAATCTCATGGGGGACTTTCAAGGATCTCATATCCATCCACAACTAATTGTCAAACCTCAAACCCTAGGGCCATCAAGTATGATTCCATCCTTACTTTCCAAAAAGAATAATTGGATCCATCAAAGAGTGGTGTATTATTTTTATATAGTCCTTCTTGAGCTACTAAGTGTGCCATCTCAAGTCTACCTCAAGTTGTTAAGCTTCTTAAAAGGAACTAGGCTCCAATACCAATTGAAGAGCACACAATCCATTGAGAGGGGGGTGAATTGGTAGATAAATTTTTTTTAAAACTCTTTAATTCAATATGTATATCCAAACATGAAACATGAATCAAAATAGGTACTATCAATCAAGAAATCACAGAAGCACACATTCACATAATGAACACTAGATATACGTTGAAACCTGGAATGGGAAAAATGATGGTGAGAAGAGCTACTTGGAGCTACTATCCAAATATAGCCTCAAAAAATAATGAATGTTATACTCATATAGTAGGCACCAACCTACTAGAGACACCAATCCCCTACTGTGTTTGTAGGCACCAACCTACTAGAGACACCAATCCCCAATACAAAGATCTAAGCACCAACCCAATGAGTAGAACACCAGTCCTACCAGACTACAAAGATAAATCTTGTGAAACTTAAATTTTGATTACACAGCTTACACAAGATCTGATCTTGTCTCAAACACTCTCTAGAACACCTTGTGATCTTCTAATGATGGCGTGCAATGATCGAGATACAACTCACATTGAATAAAACTTTCTTGTAAACTATTCCCACACTCACACACACACTTATATCACATTTGTATGCATATCATGTGAAGTGAGATCAAAATATATACAATACACTACATTAACATCATTTCATGTTAACTAGGGATCCACAATTAACCCAGTCAACATAGGATGGACCTAAATTCAAAATTACATGAAACATGCAACGGGTAGGTCCTAAAAGAAATTTATTGTTGCCAAACCAATATGATGTAGTGTGATACAATAGGGTCCTTAACCTGGACCTATTTTACCTTCCCATGCTCTCTCTATATGGCGCACACTACAATATACTATCGTATAGTTCTGAAACACCAACTAGTTAACTCTTAAGCATAGTGACCCTTCTGTCACTTACAATATTTTTGCATGCTAAACATAACTTTTGTAAAATATAGAATATGATAGAACATGGGTAGACATACTCTCTATTCAAATCACAAATCCAAACTCACATCCAAACGGGAATATAAAACATGACTATATTTCCAAAAAAAATCGATTTTCCTTAAGTAACCAACCTCAAGTATCCCAAAGAAGACTTTTGAATTACCTTTATCAACAAGAATAGATACAAGAATGATATTTCATGAATACTATAGTTAGTCTTCTCATTGTAGTCAAAACATAATGATAATTCAAGTATGATTACACTTATTCACTTGGAATTACTCCTTAGACATCAATGAGCACTATAGATGTCATCAAGGACATTACTCCTTTGACATAAATGACAACTTTTGTTTAACATAGAGTGGATACAACTTTTTGTACTTGTAACATCATCTTCTTTTCCATTTCTAGGACCTTCATTATTTAGCCTCACAAATGGTATAATGGGATCTTTAAAAAATTCTCTTGCATATCCCACTATTCTTTTCATCTTAAAGCTAACATCCTGTGGACAACATCCCTTCTCATTATCATCATAAAACTATTAAGACTTGTAGATTTAAAATCATCATTATCATCATAAAACTTTTTGTAGATTGATCTCACCCTTTATTAAGACTTGTTCTACAATCTCATCTCACATTTTTTTCCTCTTCCTGATGATGGATCACTGAGTGTGATCCGAAAAATTTTTTATATGACAAAAAAATTGACACAGTTGAATCCAAAAGCTTAAATATTAGTATCATCATTATCTCCAAAATTACCTTCTCTATCAAAAGAATCTTTAACTTTATCACTTTTGTTAAATGATTCATCAAATTAATAACATAAATCATGTTTGTATCACATGAGATATTACATAATGTAGGCTTAAACCTTAGGCATTGATTTTCCTTTTGACATATTGTAAGCAATTGATCCAATCAATTATTCTTATCTTTCAATTTTAGTACATCATCTTATCTAAACATTTTTCCTCTCTTACCCTATTTATATTTTCTTAAGTAGCTTCAACTTTTCTTTTTAGTTCTTCATTTTTTATTTTAACTTTGTGTAATTATTGTTCAACATTATCTTTTTCACATAATAACTCATTTTTATCCTTTCCTAACTCCTTTGTCTTTTATATTAATTCTAAATTAAGAATTTTAATATTCATTCATTTTTCTTTCAAAATATCTCTTGCATACATTAAATTCTCATTTTCTTTCTTCACTTTTTTCTAAGATTTCTAATTGGAATAAATTTATTTTGGAAAATAAAATCAAAAATTTCTCTTCATCTCAAATTTTTAGCACTATTTTTTCTTTTGTATGATCTCCCTCCTTAGGCAACAACAACCAAGCTCCTCTCAACAGAACTAAATGTTGGCAGAAAAGCTTAAACGTAATCTAAGGTTAATATTTTGTTATATGTAATAAACCTCGATGTCATGCAATAAAGGGGAGAACTTAGATATGAAATGCAATAATTATAAATCAAATTATATTAAATTACATACATTCATAACATCATATATTCATATACTTTTATGGCTTACATATGTCTTATAATTTATTCATCATGCTTCATCCATATATATATCACATATAGCTTCCGTGCACTTCCTTATTTTCATGCATATTTAGTTCATATTATTCCACACATGTTTCCACACTATTTCTCACTTTTTCCTTCTTTATATATCCTCTTAATACCTTATCATAATTTTGTTCCATCATGTCTTATCATAATAACACTTAATTACCTTATTCCCATGAATTTATCTTTTCCTATATGGTATTTTATACTTTTATAGCTTGTCTAGGAATATTAGAGTTGTATTAATGCTATTTAAGTGGTATATAATGGATATATAGGTCTATAAATGACCTAAATGACATATAAGGTGTCTCACAACCCTCTATATCCTACCAACATAATTTGAAAAATAATGATAAAAGTAGTGAACTTCATGCCAAGGTTTCTAGCTTGAAGAGAAATATTTTTACAAAATAAAAAATGGGGTAGAAGATAGGGTTATCCCTTATGACCTCTATGCCCCTAATAAGGAGTGTGACTCCCATTTAAGCCACAACCCATTATGTTCCAAATCCTCCAAATTATTTTCTATTTTTTCTTTATTAAATATTTTGGTGATGTATGTTTCATAGTTTGTTGCATACATGTGTGTGTACATGTGATAGAGAGAGAGAGAGATTTGATAAAAAATCAATGGAAATTATGTGTGAACATACTAACATGTCTTGTTGTTAACACTTTAACTTATTCATATACTAAGATATATATAACTATGTATTTTCTTCTATATAGGAATTTTTCATGTATGTATTATATTTAAAAAATTATTTCTCTATGTATATTTACCATTTTTCTCTTTGGAACAAAAATAGAACCTGCACAAAACACATATTTGAGTAGTTTAGAAAACTCCTTTAAATATTATGTAAGAAAAATTCATGGATATTTAGACTAGTGAGATAAAATTAATCATTTTATGAATAAACAAAGATTTAAAAGATAAATAAATGAAATTCTTAGATGGAATAATTCACAAATTTATTTAATTATTCTTTTTAAGAATATTTTACTTGGAAAAAAAATAATGAGATTATTAAATTAAATTTGAAAATAATTCTTTTGAAGAAATTAAACATATAGGTTTTGAATAAAGTTAAAAATTATTCTCATTTAATTTAATTATTTATTACCAAGGAAATTGGATTGTTTTAATTCTTTATGTAAAACCAAGAGTATATTAGTCATAAATATGTTTATTTACTTAATTCATAGATTAAATTTGAGATAAAATCAATGGATGGAAAATTTTATATAAAAAATGGATCCTTCATTAACCCTTTTAGTTATTATGGATGTTAGATAATGATAATTTAGTTAAATTTTGATATAATTATCAAAAATATATCTTCCTCTCTTTCATTGTCCGCTCTTCTTACAAACCCAAGAAAAAAATTAGGGTTTAGAGATTTCCTTTAAAGGATCAAGTTCATTAAGTTAAATGAGGGAAATAATTAATCTTTCCTAAGTTTAATTAAATTATTCTTCCCGGTATGTGTAAACATACTCCAAAAGAGAACAATAAATTAAAGTGGGATTAGACTTAAGTTATTAGGTAAATTTATTAATGCATATTTAGTCTAGATTTAATTGTGAGATAAATAAATGAAATTATTAGATGAAATAATTAGTAAATTTATTTAATTATTCTTTTCAAGAATATTTCATTTGGAAAAATTATAAGATTATTAAATTAAATTTGAAAATAATTTCTAAGGAGACTAAACATATAAGTTTTGAATAAAGTTAAAAATTATTCTCGTTTGATTTAATTTTTTTATTACTAGGGAAAATTGAAACATTTTTTTAATTCTTTATTTAAAACCATTAATAGATTAGTCATTAATGTGTTTGTTTTCTAACACATTCTTATGGAACCTTACAATGATAAAAACTAACATGTAGGAATCATGTGTAAATTAATTGTCTATGTAATCTAGACTTGGAGTTAAGCTTCTTCCATCCACTTATCGAGCATTCATCCTCTATATTGATGGCATTCATCTCCTCATCTAGGTGCCCAATAAATTGACTTGGCAAGAGGAAAGGGGAGGCCATGTTGTTGTAAGAAACACACACAACCTCTGCAAAGGTCTAAATAGTTGATGCAAGTCAAATTCAAGTCTAAGGGACACAACCTAAACTACAGGGATAAATAGCTATGTTGTTTTCCCAACCATAACAATCGTTGCAGTTTATAGAAGCTTATGTTGTAGGTGACAAAACCTAATTCCCAATTCATAAAATACTTTGAACTTTCACACATAAAATAACACTTCAGAGCAACAAATTTCATGCATTTATCACTCAGAATGACATACACAAACTCAAAAGACAACAACTTTGAAATAAGTAACATTCAATCTCATTAACTTAGAAAATATAAGCCTTTACAATAATTTTATGCATTTATAAATACTGCAATAACTTTAGTAGTTTTTTGTCCTCCTCTTTCTTCTTCCTATCCACTACACATTCCCCTATTGTCCTTTTCTAATTCTAATCTATTTTGTTCCCTCCCTTTTTTCCCCCTTTTTTCTTTTCCTTTTCCATCTAGTTCTTCTTCTCCAAAACCATAAAATCTAATAGATTCTTTCACAAAAATCCTATGTAAAATTGGGTTCAATGCTAAAAATTGGTTATTATTTTCATAACTTCTCCCTTCTTGGCTCAAAATTCCTACTCAAGTTTGTGCTCCTTCAATTCCCTTCATTGTTTCTCATTAATGAGCCACGGGTAGATACTTCTACCCTAGAAAAACCAAAAATCAAATTTAAAATTTAAAAACTCAATGGCTCAATACAATGACAAGGAATAATAATAAAAAAAATTATTTGAAGCACAGCGCCCCTACATCAAACTAACAAGATAAAAAAAATTGTGAGCCCCCTCTCACTGATTAAAACCTTTTATTGCTACAAGTTAAGGGTCCTATTGTTGTAGGTTAAAAAAATTGTTGTCTTGAGTTAACTAAAATATTTCTAGCTCTATGAGGCTTAACCATGTGGCATCTTCCACTGGTCTATCCTTCTATTTCACTAAATACTCATTGTACTCCTTTCCCCTTATCTTTTTGAATCATATAAAAAGGTGATTATAAGTCCTAAGTTCTTAGAACAATAGGATTAAAGGAATTTTCCTAAGGTTTCATTGAGATGGAGATCAACAAAGTGTATAGATTGACTTTCAACCATGAAGGTGAGCCAATCCCCATCAATTTTGGGATTGGAATGGATTGGAATTTATTTTCCTTGATTAACCTAATTAGATTATTTGCCCTAATATTAAAATTGTAAGAAGCTAATAATTTATAGATTGAAACAATAGTTTGTAGGAAGATCTAGGAAGTGCAAAGGACTATGTATCTACCCAAAAAAATTGGTTTCAATGTGAATAAGAGAACTAATTCACCAAAGAGTATATGAGTCCTTATATGTCTCTCCTACTCTATTTTTGAGGTCCTCTAATGATAGATTTGAGATCTTTATTTCTTCTTGCAGAGTTGTCAAAACATTGTCTGATAATTCTATAGGTGAGTTTTCGTGAGTTGACACTGTGTAGGGCTTCGATTGAAAAACTGAATAATTTTTCTTCAAACTTGAAACCTACACATTCAAAGAGAGGGAAAGGGTTGTACCATTTATGGGATCTCCTTATTCAAACCCCATGCTAGTGTTTCCACTTCCACAATGGCAATGTCAATAATAAAAATGGATAAAATATAAGAAGGAATGATGAAATCATAAAGTGTTGCAACTCACCACCCTTCAATAGTTTCCTTGAAGGAATGAAGTCATACACATCACCTCAAGTTCTTGTATATTTCTTTCTTGAATGCTTGAAATCACTTTGGAGACATATAAAAGGAGTTAGCCTTCACAAACCAATGATAATATGACAATATGAACTCACATACACTTTGACATGATGCTTGGATCACTAAAATACTACTCTTGACTTACTCTCGAAGTTCTCTTAATATTCACCTATTTCTATATTTAATCCACTTAGATTTCAAATGATGTAATAACCAGATATTTATAGGCATTTATTAAATTTCCCATAAATTGAATCCCAATAGTTGACATTTGCAATTTGATTTTTGAACGTTAAAATACCAACATTGACATATCCAAAATTGGTCCCTAGTAAAATAGGGGTACCCATACACCCTAGGACATTAAGTGTCAAGGGTAAAATATCAATTGGATGCATTTGTCCAATGCTTTTAATTTCTCATAAAATTGTACAAATGGGCCCCAAAATGCATAATTTAGGAAACTAGATGCTTAATTAGGCTCAATAATTTAGGGGGACAAAACATAGTGTGAAATTGTCAAGGGTGACAATTTATGATGCTACATTTATCCCACACTTTAGCGAGAGTATGAACTTATGCTCAGACTCACACTAAAGTAGAAAATCTATGTCAAGAGGGATTTGATTATTCAAATGTTTAAGAGATAGGATGACAAAGGATCTAGGGGGAGCATGCAATCCCCCAAGATCCAAGATCCCATGGAAAACCAACATAAGGACAAAGGAACACACATGTACAAAATGCAGCAAGACAACATACACAAACATACACTTTCAAAAAAGAAGAAGCATACATGATGAAAACACATGGCATGGTGGAACATAAATATGATGAAATGAAAAAAAACACAATGTAAACATTAAGAGGAAACACAAGATACATGTAAAAAATACAAGCTTAGTACTAAAAGAATCAATTCAATAAGACAAAGAGACCTCAATCTTAAATTTTCTCAAATACCAAACGTCATCCATTGAACAAATAAATTCTCCCATGATGACTAACAAGTTGTGTTATGTCACATCACTCATGAAATACATGGGTCCACTAGAAAAAAAATTGTGTTGTGATAGGTGGCCATGTTGAAAAGGGTTGTTCAAGTTCATGACCCAACAAGCTCTGTTATGTTGAATCCATGAACTATCTTGCAAAATTTTGCTTCAAGGAGCACTTAAAAATCATCTCAGGGGGTGCACAAAGTTCAACATCTCAAGGGACAAACAAAACTCACCTTAGGGGGTGCACAAATTTTAATTTCTCAAGGGATGAAAAAATATCACCTTAGGTGGTGCACAAAGTTTAACGTCTCAAGAGATGAACAAAACTCACCTCAGGGAGTGCACAAAGGTTAACGTCTTGGGGGAAAAAAAAACTCACCTCAGGGGGCGCACAAATTTTAACCTCTCAAGGGACGAACAAAAATTACCTTAGGGGGTGCATAAACAATGATAGGGTAAGGCTAAAACCTCAAGGGGTGTTATAACAACACCACCACAAAAGGTGATTTACAAAAATAACAAAGGGGCTTTGTTCAATACATGAAAGGTCACACCTTAGGGAATATCATGCATGACATCACCATTAAGAGAGGACAAGTCATGGAATAAAAACTCACACCTTAGGGAATACTAGCCATAGCATTACCACCAAGGGGAATGTCACACACCAAGAAAGGTCACACTCTTAGAGCACATCAAGCCCAATATCACCACCAAAGAGATACTCACATAGATCAAGAAGGAAACTCTTTGGTTGAAAAGGTCACACTTCCTAGGAGATGTATGCTATCATGATCACTAAGAAGGGACCATTTCTTATTCCAATAATAAGTGGGGGACTATATGCCCCCCTTTAAAATGTTAGTGTACTTACTACACTAAAATTTTAAGGAGAAACAAAGGAATCCCTTGCTAGAAGGAATGCACCTATCACAAGGCTACCTAACCCCTTTCCCCCCAATTGTAGGGAAAAAGGTGATCCAAATGGATTATGATACATTGCTCCTTGAAAAATGAAATATTATTGCATAAAGCCAAGTTTATACCCCCATGCATGGTAGTGAGTATGTTATGATACTACAATTACCACATGAAAAGGAGCAGCAACTAATGCTACTTGTCATGATTAAGTGGAGGTATTTTTGATGTTTTTTAAGGCAAATAACCAAGACCTTTTGTTGTTCCTTGTGTATTATGTTCTATAGGGACACAAATACCTTATTCTTTTACACCACATCCTTTTCCATTGTATCCAAGTTGTTTTAAAAGTTCATAACCTCTTCCATAAATGGCTTCCTTTTCTTTCAAAGAAAGTGGTTTCTTCTAATCAATTTCATCATAAATGGATTTTTCATTTGTGGTTTCCTCTTTTATAGAAGTTGTGGATGATTCAATGATGGATTGTGTTGATATCATTGCAGCTTCTTTCTCTTTCTTTGATTTTGATTATGTAATCTTGTACTCCCTCATGAATGTAGGTGAAAAATCTAAAAATCCCCACTCATCATCTAACAACTTTATCACTGATGAAAGGAACTTATACTTGATCTCAAATTGTAAAGGTTCCACTTTTGTAGTTTGTGCCAATGTGCTAAGAGGATCTGTCATTCCTGTTTCAGTTTGTAAATAATTTTTAGACTTCAGATCAGATATTATTGTGTAAACCTTATTATTGTATGTTTATTTCATTAAATGATGAAGTGTTGAAGGCACTCCTTTCATTTCATGAATCCATGGTCTACCCAAAAGAATAGTGTATGAAAGATCATGGGGCATAACATGGATGGGAGTTTGCAATGTAACCTTGCCAGTTTACTTTAGCAAGTAATGTTATCACACCAAGCATTTGTCTTCTCATATTATTAAAACCATTTATCAACAAATTAGTAGGTTGTATTAAAGTTTTGTTTTCTCTAATTTTATCCAAAATATGAACACTAGAAACATTAAGCCCTGAACCATTATCAATAAGGGTACCTCCAATCCCAACCCTATTAATAATAGACGTTATCATCAAAGCATCATTTTTTATGTTTCTAAAGGTGGTAATTCATTTTGATGAAAGACAATGTCCAAATTGCTACTGAATTCATACTCTTAAGAAAATTTACAACATCATTTGGTTGAGTATTATGAGGGACAATAACTTTTTTCAAATAATTTTGAAGCATGCCATTATAAACAATTGATGTTTGAATCAAATCCCACAAGGATATGTTAGCAGTAGTGTTATGAAGTTGCTCAACAAGATTAGATTCTATACCATTATGCTATGGAATATTAGGTGTGAGTGGGAGATATGGTTGAGACAATGGGATGGATGTTGGAGTTTTTTTGGTTTCTTATTATTTCTAGTGTTATATGTGTGAGATATAGTATGATAACTTGGTTGTGACACATGATTGTACTAGTATTTTTTTTTGCAAAGCTTAGGATATGACCATGAGGTTTAGAAGGTCCTATGATGAGAGGTGAAATAGGAGGTACAATAATTAGAGGACTTTTACGATGTCCAAAAGGATTTTTAGGAGGTCCAATAATCAAAAGAGATATAATATGCAATTGTTCTTTCATAACCTCAATAGATTTTACTTCTTGTTGATGATCTTCTAGCCAAGGGGATCTATTGTTACCTTACAATCTTTGGAAAGAAGTATGTCAATGATTTAATCCTCTTGTGCCATAATATCTTCTTGAGTAGGAGAGTTTTTGGGAGAGAAGAAAACAATATTCTCATGAAACTAAATGATTAGGTCTTCTAACACCAAGATACCTTCTTCACATGTAGGAGACGTATTGGGAGAAGAAAAGCTATGATTATCATGATTTTCTATGGTTGCATAATCTTGTACCAAAATATTTTCACAAGTGGGAGAGATGTTTGGAGATGAATGAAGATTAGGAAAATTGATATTAAGAAATGTGTCAATGATTTAATTCTCTTGTTCCAAGATACTCTCACAATTAGGATAAATATTGGGATTGAATGACTAACATGCTTGTCAATGACTTTAGTTTTTTTCCCTAGATTGTACTCATAAGTAGGGATATTATAACTATGCAAGTCATGTGTTACCATATAAAATCTACTTATTTAAAAAGGAAACATGTTGCAACTTTCCTTATATATCAAATGATAAAAATTGGATAGTTATGTAGACACAATTAAAAAACAAACATCAGATTTGGATAGAGGACACTGAGACAACTCTGTAATATAAATTTAAGCCAAAAAATTAGGACAAAGGTTCCCAAGGGTGTCTATGTCCTAGATAGGGTTTCTAAAATGTAATATTTTGGTTGTGTAAGGCATTGTTGAAGGATTCTAGGTCTACTTGCAAAATAGGTTTTGTAGTGTAGTAAAATGGATCCCTTGACATTTTCACACTCGTTTGGGTCCTCCTTGTGGATTTTGCATTAATGTTTCCTTGATTTAGTGTTATAATGTAGATAACACATTCACATTAGGTCTTGGGCCCTTGTGAACTAATGGAATTTAATGGTGCCTTTAAAAAGTGTTGTGATGTGTTGAAACACACTTTCACACTTTTCTAAGGTTTTATCAATTAACTAAGCATAATAAACATAAATTTAATCAAAATAACCTTAATCTTCCTTGGAGTGTTGTAAAGTGTTGTAACACACTTTTCTAGGCTTTTCATTAATAATTGGTATTTCTTATGCTTTAATTGGACCTATTTTTCATCCACAAGCCTCATTTATTGCATCTTTTCCAAAATAATCCTCACACAAATTAGAAACCATTCATAATTTAGGTGTTCCTAGCTTGTGTTGCCTAGATTTAGTGTCTAGGACTCATTCGCCACCTTAGGTGAATGGGTCCCACCTGGATATTTTTTCCCCAAATTGGTTTTTACACATTTCTAAGCACTTTTCATTTTTTGTTCCATACATTATGTTTGATGGGACTCATTTTCCACCTTGGGTGAATGAGTCCCGTGTGACCAAAATTCAAATTTAATTCAAATTTTTTGATGGGATTTTATTCTCCTAGATTTAAAGTCAACTTGTAGTGTTGTAATTTTGGGAATTCTTGCATAATTGAGTATAAATACAAGTTTCTTTCACTCATATTCAACACCTAGAATTCAAGAGTTCACAAGAGCATTTGAGCATTCACAAGAGAATTCAAGAGCATTCAAGGGTAGATTATCAAGCATTCTAGATCATTTTCCAAGTTCCAATCATCATGTCAAAGATTTCATTCTTCATGTTTGCTATTGTGCTAACAATTGTGATTATTATGTAGAGTTCATGATCCAAGCAAGTGTTTCAAGCAAGATCAACATCATTCAAGAGAGAGTCAAGAACCACATCCATTGCAGCCATTTCAAGCATAATTATAGCAATATATCACAAGGATTTGGTGAGTTGCAACATCTCCTATTGTTCATTCATCATCCTTCATTTCTATTTACTTTCATTTCAAGGTTTAATTACCAAAAATAAATTTGACCAAGGAAAACCCCTATCAACTAACCCCACAACATTTTTCCCTCTTCTTGTGTGTGATTTGTAGGGATAGGTTGCAGATTTTTTAAGGATCGAAGTTGGAGAAAAGTTGTCAAATCCATAAAATTGTCATTCAAGCCTTGGAGAAGCTTCAAGAAGGTCTACAGGAGGCAATTTGTAGTTTTGAATCTAGAAATTAGTCAAAAAGAGCAGAGCAGACCAAGAGGAACAAAATCAAATCCTGAACTTCTGAAAAAATAGAAGTGGAATGATTCACCACAAGTGGCAAATGGGTCCCACTACATACAGGCCTAACAGATATTTTGACAAATCTGGATACCCTTTTGGCTAAAACCTGTATCTACACATTTTCTCAGAAGCCGTATTGATTCACCCAACTTGGAGAATGAGTCCCAATCAACTATGATAGCATATTTTTTAGCATTCCAGACCTCTATTCTGCCTTCTTTAGTCTTCCAGATGCACACTTTCTACTTTATAACTTTCTATTACATTTTGTTCATCTTTCTAGGTCATTTAGAGTTAGTTTTCATTCAATTAGGTTTTAAAATTCATCTTGCATTGCATTATCTTTTCCAAGTCTAAACTTGGTGGTGAACCCCTCATTAAATATCATTCAGCCTTTAGGATAGTCTCTTTGCAAGATTTCAATCTCCTTTGCATTGAAATCTCAAGGGTTTGTTCTCAAGTTAAGAGTGTGAAAATTGTTTCTCTCCTTTTAGGTCCAAAACCCTAAAGCTGAAAGAGAACACCAAATTTTCATCTTTTCATTTTGGTGTACCTCCATTTAGAGCATCATAATTCTAATTCAAAGTGCATTTACATCCTAGATTTAGCTTGCATTAACATTGCATTAGGTTTTGCATTGGTTAATTAGCATTCTAGGGTTTCAAATTTTGCATTAGTGAAAGCTCATTTAGCTTGTATTTTTGCACTTAATTTCATTGAAAATTAATCAAATTCTGCATTTGCATCTCATACATAGCTTAGAAAACATAAAATTCATAAAATTCAATTCAAAATTTCTAAAACATTTCAAAAAGAAAAATCATCACTGGGACTCATTTGCTACCTTGGGTGAATCAGTCCCTCTACATATTTTGTGCTACATTTTTTGGCATTTAAACTTCATTTTCTGAGTTTTGTGTACTGCTTCTATTTTTCTGTTTCATTTTCTAGAATTTTAGTTATAAGCATCTTATTATTCTTACCTTACATTGCATTTGCATTCACCCCACATATAGTAGCCTTCGCATGAGTGGTTGGTTTCCTATTGCCAATACCATAGTGAGAAGAAGTTAGAGACTCATGTCATCCCACAATAGCATAATCATTGTGGATCTTGGGTTATCTAGAGCTTCCACTCCTAGTATTGACACTAGTACACTAGGCATGGATAACACCATTAGCAATTTTGTTCTAAATAATGTCAATCCTATAGATGAAATGGTAGGGTTGATAGACATCATCCCTCATAAGGGCCAAACTAAGAGTCCTCTTGACATTGCTTTCTCTTCTAAAGATATAATTAAACATGCACTCGAGGGTCCTCTCTACATAGTCAATCATATCTATGACAAGCCCACTAATGGGATACTAATAGATCCCATCTGTGGAGGGAATGTGATCACAGAGGAATTTTTACTTTTGCATGAACTCTATCAAGATGAATATGATAAACTGAAGGCATGGATCAAGACACACAATGTTTTTTCTTTCCTTACGATAAGATCGATTAGCTTACCATTACAGATAGGACCAAAAACATTGGATGTCACATTTTCCATCATCTTGTAGTCAAGCCAATTTTGTGTGAAGCTAGGCCACCCATGGCTTCGCTCCATGAAATTTGTCCCTTCAGTTGTGCATAAATGCTTAAATTTTCCCTTTGACAATAAAGTATCCACTATTCACCATAGCGGCTTCAACCCTTTTTCATCTAAAGGAAACTTTTACCTAGATGCCTTTTGGCTTGAGCCCATGGAACCTGAAAATACACAAGAATACTTCTTTTTCATATCCTACTAGAAATTCAAAGCAAATAAAATAGAAAAACTATCTCTTTGAAACATGTCCCCATCCACCTCTAAACCTCCCATCCTTGATGAAACCATGCTTGAACCTAAACAAGGCCCAAACAACCAAGAACAACTTAAAACAAAAACTTCACCTACATCCTACAAGAGACCAAGAGATAATGAAACCAACCCAGTCACACCTCATAGAATAAAACAAGTTTACAAAGTCAAAGAGAAAGTGGTTGAACAACCTCCTATGGTTCCTTACGTTCCTCCCCTTAGGGAAGAAAAGAAACCTATGGTTGATCAACCCGCTCCTACACAATTGCAATTTGAAAATAAGACCAAAAGAAACAAAGGTGCTAAAGAGTGTAGCCGTAGATGTTGTGCTCTTTCTTGCAAGTTACATGAAGAATTAAACAAAGAAAATCAAAATCCAAACTTGATTGAAGCAATGCATGATGACTCTACTCCCGCCCTAAAACAAAACAATCCAATACAACAACCACAACAAGAGAAGAAAACTTTCATGGATATTATCATTTGACTGCCTCTTGTGATCAACTTGGATGACGATGACAAGCTTGCTAAAATTGATGAAGAGGTGCATAATGAATTGAATACATTTTTTTCCTCTTCTATGAGTTTAGATGACAAATCTCCTATAAAGAGTGTTGAGCCTGGTGCTTCTCCTAGGTCGGAACTTTCCCTTGTCCCTTTGGCTAGTTGTCTACCTTCAATATACACAAAACATGATTGGGAGGTGGATGAATTTCTTATAGGTTGACTCACATTTTCCTTACTATTCTTTTTCATTATTTCTTTTTCATTTCCTTTGGTGTGATTGCATATGTGTAATGTGATCCTCCATGACGTTCTATTTGATCTTCTCTCTCTTCGTGACAATCCTCTATTTGTACCTTCATTCTTCTCTATGTTGTGTATCTCTTTCACTTTTTATCTTTATCTGTTTCATTTTTCTTGTGTTTTCCTTTTGAGGATGACACAAGGAATCAAGACATTCATGTATCTTCCATGTTGACCCAAAAGGATTTATTTTTCCCTTTCCTTTTCTCTTTCTCTCTTTTTTCTTGTGTTTTCCTTTTGGGGATAATGCAAGGCATTGAGACATTCATGTCTCTTCCATGTCGACCCAAAAGGCTTCATCTTTCTTTTTCCTTTCCATTTTCTCTTTTATCTTTTGTCTTGTGTTTTCCTTTCGGGGATGACATAAGGCATCAAGACACCTTATGTCTCTTTCATGTTGACCCAAAAGGTTTTTCTTTATTTTCTGATGCAATACAGGGTGGTTAAAACTCACAATCAGACTCAAAATTATCATACTTCAACAAGACATCAACCCTCAAATCACAAATCACCCTACTTTCCAAAACCACTCACAAAAAGCTTCTAGCCTTAAAAATTCCACAAATGGAGTTATCTTTTAGCTAATGACATACAATGGCCAAAAAAACATAAATTTAGACTTTTCACAAATCCCAACACATTACTCTAAAAGATCTCAATAGGTTTCTTTGTGCCAACATTGAAAAACACCAAACTGACCCTACAAAAGGCTACTCAATTAGCCCACTTTTACAAAGGAGGTCCCTCCTTTTCAACTTTCCTTCACGAAAACACATCAAACAGTCAACAAGCATGTGAAAAAACATCAAATTTCATAATTTATTTCTAGGTTTAAGGCTTCTTCAATATTGTTCCAACAAACACTCCATTTACAAGCAAATACCTAGGGTTTTATCAAAAATCCTATCTCCAAGGCTTGCTCGACCAAACCAATGCTTCAAACACCCCACATATAGCCTGAACACACTCAATAATCCCTTAACAAATACCATACTCTCAAAATTCTTTCAAAACTCTCATCTAGCAACTCAATTTTACATAAAAATGGATTTGCCCAGCCCTAGGGCATCTTCCCATTTTAACTAACACAACTTCCCACCCTACCAAAAACTATAAAGATATAAATTACATTGGATAGGACCCTTTCCATGAGTTACAATGGTTACAGTGAGTGGAAAGGGTCAAATTCCCATTTTAGAAGATAATCAAACCCTCAAATACTGTGAAACAGGGCTGCAACAGAAAACTGGCAATATCTCCCTCTCTACTAATTAGACTCTCGCAATGGACTTATTTGAAAGATAAAACATATACCTACAAAGTACAGTAAGATTCATGACATTCAACACCTGTACGGGTCTGTACAATATCAAGAAAGTTCAGGAAAACAAAAAAATTACAGAAGAAAATGTTGCATTTTCAATTGGAAGTCTTCAATTCATTACTCAGCAACCTATCTTCAAGCCATGGAGAGGTTTTTATACATATTCCAATTAAAATTTCAACTACCAATTCCTATAACTAAATTTTGAACTACCATGACTTTACAACTTCCCAAAATTTATAATGTGACAACTTTTCTTGACTTGACAACATTACATTTTGTTTACAATTTTTGACAATTGAACTCTAATAATGCCTAAAGCCCATAAATACATTTTAAATGGTATTTTAGACCTTATTTGACATGAATAAACTTTTAACATCCCCATACTAACCTAGACTCACTCAAAGTTCTCCTTGACACATACCACCAAATCCAATTTTGCATCATGGTTGTAAGTGCTCCTACACCATACAACCCTACTGGAAAAAACTCATGCCTCAAGAGTTGAGGTTGATACCAACTCCACCATCCTTAATACATGTTTCCCTGATCCATAATCTCCTTCCATTGTTCCATGCATTGTGCTTCAAATTGCCCTGCACTTTTGACTGCATGTGCATTTGAACTTGTCTTTATGTATGTCATCAAACCTAATGTCTGCTCTTTTCTCATTCCTTGATCAAAACCTAGTGTTTTCCTTGTCTTCCAACCTAAAAGAAAGCAATCATTAGTATTCCATGGAACTGTCTTCACCTTGGTTCCATCCTCATGATTATATCCATCCATACTTCCATGTACTTGTTTCTTCCTTACTGCTCCACTAACTTGCCTTGTCACTGTCTTATCAAACCTTTGGACTCTTGTACCTATACATCTGGTTTGTTTCTCCACCTTTTTATCAATTATAGGACATTCTATGGTCCCCACCACAATACCTTCATGCAAACTCATTGTCAAATTCTCCTTTATCACTATATTTACCTGCTTATTTTTTGTTCTTACATCTCAGTCTTAGGATTGATTACAACATAAAAATGTTTGTTTTACTAAATACAACATTTATAGGTTCCTTCCACACATTACCACTTTTTCCTTGCCTTTCACATCTTCCAGAAGTGGAGTCAAAACAAAAGAACATCCATCCTTCATAATAGTGAATTTATTCTCTCTACCATCGTACATGGCACGCCTATCATACTGCCAAGGTCTACCTAGGAGTAGATGACAACAATCCATAGGAAGGATATCACAAACAACACTACCTCTATAACCTCCAATATGGAAATCTAAAACATCCTTTTCATTAACTAACAAAGACTGACCATCACTCAACCATGACACCTTATAAGGTAATTCATGAGGTATTTTTTTCAAATTTAAATTGTTCACCATCTTAGTAGACACCATATTCTCTATTGAACTGGAATCAATCGCAATTCTACATACCTTGTTCTTACACTTACAAGTAGTTTTGAAGAGGCTCTTTCTTTGCAAAGGTTCTTCCTCTTTGGCTACCTTCAACACTATCTTTCTCATCATCAACATTTCTCCTATTTCAGGAGTAGCTCTCAAACTTGTAGAATGATTGCTTTCACACTCCTCTTCTTGAACCAATTGTGCTCTCCTATCAATTCTCTTTTCGCCACTTGATGAACTACCAACTCTTTCAGGCCATTTCCAAGATGGATGACCATATTCATTGCATGTATAACATTTTCCTACAAAATCACTAAAAATTCTACCAACACCAAACCTTCCTCTACCTCTAAAACCACCTCTAACATCAATACCTTGTTCTGTACCCTTATTTTCTCCTTCTTGTTCTTCACTTGGCTACTTTAGTGTAGGGATTTTTCCTCTTCCTCTTGCACTAATACCACCTCTTCCTCTCACTGATCTCTCTTTTCTTCTTTTAAGCTTTTCCTCCACCCTGATTGCTAATTGAAAGCACTCTTCAACAGATTTGGGGTTAGAAAAAAAAAAGTTCATCTTGTATATTAAATCTCAAACCACCTAGATATCTAGCCACCTTTTCAACCTCATCTTCATCCCTCCTTGAACTTAAGCTTAATTTGTAAAATTCATCAGTGTAGGCTTTAACATCTAGATCCTTTTGTTTCAATCCTTGCAACTTCTTATACAATTGAACCTCATAGTCCTTTGGAAGGAACTTACCTTTCAATTTTTGCACCATCTTGTCCCATGAATTAATCCTTGATTTTCCTTGTTTTCTCCTCTCTGCTTTCTCATAGTCCCACCATAGAAGAGCATGACCTTTGGGTTTAGTCTTTGCCACCCACACCATCTGTTCATCTGAAATATCCTCACTTTCAAACTAATTATCCATAGCATCAATCCAATCAAGCAATTCCTCTTCATTTAAATCACCACCATACACAGGAAGATCAACTTTTACCTTATGAGAATCACCTTTCACTGCTTTGATCTTTAGGGTCTAGTTCCTCTTCAACATATTCATAGTCTTCATCATCTTCCTCTTTTGTTTCACTTTCTCTATTCACTTCTCTCCTTTTCCTTGTCTCCAAAGCAACAAGCCTTGCTAAAACTATATTATGTGACTCCAAAATCTTGGCATGCTTTTCTTTTAGATCTTGCAACTCCCTAGCAGCACCAACATTCTTAGGAGGCATCTTCACCAATTTGTCTCTTTACCTTCCAACCTACAAAATCAATCAAATCACCAATAAAATATCTTGTTCCTGAACCTCTAATACCACTTTGATGCAATACAAGGTGGAGAAACTCACTATTCAACACCAAAATGACTTGACTCAATAATGAGATCTACCTTTGAACACTAAACTCTTAAGTTGTCCCAAAACACTCCACAAAAGGCTTCTAACCTTCAAAATTCAACAAATGGAGTTATCTTTTAGAGAAGGCCATACAATGGCCAACAAAACATCAATTTATACTTGTCACATATCCCAACACATTACTCTAAAAGATCTCAATAGGTTTCTTTGTGCCAACATTGAAAAACACCAAACTGACCCTACAAAAGGCTACTCAATTAGCCCACTTTTACAAAGGAGGTCCCTCCTTTTCAACTTTCCTTCACAAAAACACATCAAACAGTCAACAAGCATGTGACAAAACATCAAATTTCATAATTTATTTCCAGGTTTAAGTCTTCTTCAATACTATTCCAACAAACACTCCATTTATAAGAAAATACCTAGGGTTTTATCAAAAATCCTATCTCCAGGGCTTGCTCGACCAAACCAATGCTTCAAATACCCCAAATATAGCCTATACACAATCAATAATCCCTTACAAACACCATACTCTCAACATTCTTTCAAAACCCTCATCTAGCAAATCAATTTCACATAAAAATGGCTCTGCCCAGCCCTAGGGCATCTTCCCATTTTAACCAACATAACTTCCCAGCCTACCAAAACCTCTAAATATCTAAATTACATTGTATTGTACCCTATCCATGAGTTACAGTGGCTACAGTGAGTGGAAAGGGTCAGATTCCCATTTTAGAAGATAATCAAACCCTCAAATACTGTGAAATAGGGCTGCAACAGAAAATTGGCAATATATCCCTCTCTACTCTTAATTAGACTCTCACAATGGACTCATTTGAAAGATAAAAACATATACCTACAAAGTAAAGTAAGATTCAAGATATTAAACACATGTATGGGTCTGTATAGTATCAAGAAAGTTCAGGAAAATATAAAATTTGTAGAAGAAAACATTGTAATTTCAATTGGAAGTCTTCAATACATTATTCAACAACCTGTCTGTGAGCCATGGAGATCATTTTATACATATTCCAATTAAAATATCAACTTCCAATGCATATAACTAAATTTTGGACTACCATGACTTTACAACGTCCCAAAATTTACAATGTGACAACTTTTCTTGACTTGACAACATTACATTTTGTTTTCAATTTTTGACAATTGAACTCCAATAACACCTAAATCCCCTAAATACATTTCAAATGGTCTTTTAGACCTTATTTGACATGACTAAACTTTTAACATTCCCATACTAACCTAGACTCACTCAAAGTTTTCCGTGACACATTATCACCAAATCCAATTTTGCATCATAGTTGTAGGTGCTTCTGCACCATTTTCTCTCTCTTTGAGTCATTCTTCTAGTTTTATGTGTATTTGGGGGATGATAAAAGTTATGGGATCTTTAAAAACATTGTATCAAAGAACATACTGACCCCAAATCCATAGATACCTTATGTCTTTGGTGTTTTCATTTTGTGGCAAACCCCTCCCTTTTCTTTTTCTCTTGCATGATGCAACTTTACTTAGAAACATATGACTTGGCATAGGGCTTTCCAAGTTGGCTCTCATGTCTTCTTTCTTGTTTGCATTTTCATTTACTACTTTAAAGTAATTTCTCACAGTATGGTGTTTAGCAATTTTTTTAAAGTGGGGGCATACATTGGCATTACTCTTTTGCATTTTCTTTGTTTCTCGGTTCTTGGTGCGGCCTTCTAACTTCATACAATGTGTTTTTCACTTTGTGGATGACATTGGGTGTAATGTCCTTCAAGAGTGTGATCTCTCTTAGCATATTGCATTCCTCTTAGTGGATTGATCTGATGCATTGCATCCCCTAAGTTGTGAATTCTCTATTCTCTGATTGGTCCTCTCTTGGATACATTGGGCACAATGTTCCCTAAGTTAAATACCTCGCATAAACTAAGCAAGACTCCTTTAAAAATTCTTTGCATGTTGCATTTTGCATTTGTTGATATATGGCCACCTTGCATAATACAACTTGCATGCCTATGAGTCATCCTATTTGTTCATGAGCTCCAAGCATACAATTTTTTTCTTGTATCATGAAGCTTGAAAATAATTTTTGTGTGGCACCTTATTAAAGTTATCAGGAGGTATATCTTTGGTATGGTTTGAGTAGGAAGCCCAATATGAGGCATGACTTTCCCTGTAGCCACTTATGTGTGTGTGTGAGTGCATACCATCCATGAGTGTATGTGTCTCACCTTTTAGGACTTCTCACCCAATGGATAGCTAGGAGTTCTGTTACCTCAAAGTGAGTATGTGTTTTTCAGACAAACAACTTAGATCTGATCCACATTGTGATGGAAAAATGGTCGAAGCTTGATCTGATTCTTTTATTTCACCTTTTCTCTTCTTCATCTTTGAGCTAGTGTATGCTTGTGCCTTGTTGTTGTTCTTTATATCATTCCCATATGTGTTCCTTTGTGCTTATGTTGGTTTTCCATGGGATCTTGATCCTAGGGGCTTGATCACCCCTCTTGATCGTTATCAACTCATCTTGCTAGAATTAGTGCATTTGAACCACCCTTGATGCATGATTGTCTACTTTAGTGTGAGTGGGATAATTCAAGTGTTCCTAGCTTTTGTGGCCTAGATTTAGTGTCTGGGACTCATTCGCCACCTTGGGCGAATGGGTCCCAACTAGATATTTTTTCGCCAAATTGTTCTTTACACATTTCTAAGCACTTTTCATTTTTGGTTCCATACATTATGTCTGATGGGACTCATTCGCCACCTTGGGAAAATGAGTCCCGTGTGACCAAAATTAAAATTTAATTCAAATTTTTGATGGGATTTTATTCTCCTAGATTTGATGTCAGCTTGTATTGTTGTAATTTTGGGAATTCTTGCATAATTGAGTATAAATACAAGGTTCTTTCACTCATATTCAACACCTAGCATTCAAGAGTTCACAAGAGCATTCAAGGGCATATTATCAAGCATTCTAGAGTAGTTTTCAAGTGCCCATCATCATGTCAAAGATTGCATTCTTCATGTTTTTTATTGTGCTAACAATTGCGATGTAGAGTTCATGATCCAAGCAAGTGTTTCAAGCAAGATCAACATCATTCAAGCAAGAGTCAAGAACCATATCCATTGTAGTCATTTCAAGCATAATTGCAGCATTATATCACAAGGGTTTGGTGAGTTGCAACATCTCCTATTGTTCATTCATCATCCTTCATTTCCATTCTCTTTCATTTCAAGTTTAATTACCAACAAGGGGTTTGACCAAGGCAAACCTCTATTCACTAACCCCACAACATTTTTCCCTCTTCTTGTGTGTGATTTACAGAGCTAGGTTGTAGATTTGTCAAGAAGAAAAGTTGGAGAAAATTTGTCATCAAGCCTTGAAGAAGCTTGGAAAAGGTCTACATGTGGCAATTTGCAATTTCGGATCTAGAAATTAGTCAAAAAGAGTAGAGCAGATAGAGAGGAATAGAATCAGGTCCCAAACTTTTTGAAAAATCAGAAGTGGACTAATTTTCCACAAGTGACAAATGAGTCCCACTGTACAAGCCTAATAGAGATTTTGATAGATTTCCATACCCCTTTAGTTGAAACCTATATCTGCACATTTTTTTGGAAGTAGGACTGATTTTCCCAACTTGGCGATTGAGTCC
The DNA here is from genome assembly GCA_007258455.2 of Sequoia sempervirens. Lineage (NCBI taxonomy): Eukaryota > Viridiplantae > Streptophyta > Pinopsida > Cupressales > Cupressaceae > Sequoia > Sequoia sempervirens. Next base: position 354,314,654 of record VDFB02000008.1, on the reverse strand, counting down.
TAGTCAACTATGATAGTAGATTTTTTAGCATTCCAAACCTCCATTTTTCCTTCTTCAATCTTCCAGGTGCACACTTTCTACTTCATAACTTTATGTTACATTTTGTTCATCTTTCTAGGTCATTTAGAGTTAGTTTGCATTCAATTAAGGTTTTACATTTCATCTTGCATTGCATTGTCATTTCCAAGTCTAAACTTGGTGGTGAACCCCTCATTAGATATCATTCATCCTTTAGGATAGTCCCTTTGCAAGATTTCAATATCCTTTGCATTGAAATCTCAAGGGTTTATTCTCGAGTGAAGAGTGTGAAAAAATTTTCTCTCATTTTAGGTCCAAAACCCTAAAGGTGAAAGAGAACACCCCAATTTTCATCTTTTCAGGTCTAATATTGAATATTTTTCAAGTTTGATTGAATTTATGACAATGTGATGCAAAATGCAAGTTTGAAACAATGTGGAAGATGTTTTGACAATTTTGAATGCAATTTCCAGATCCAAAATGTAATAATTGACTGATTCTAAGTTGCCACAATCTAAAAATGATGATTTTGATATAATTTTGAAATCAAATGATACTATTTTTTCACTTTTTAAGCTATATGAAAGATGTCTAAATAAAATGAATTAAGAATTCCAATAATTTAGATATCTGCAAGCACAAACAGATTGAAGACACAAAGATAAAGATGTATGAAAAAAAAATTGATGTAAATGTAGGAGGACAAAGGTGCCCAAGAGCATTTAAGTCCTTGATGGGGGTTCTAAAAATTCAAAAGGTGGATATTTATTATACTGTCTAAAGGTTCTACTTTGTGCAAATAGTTTTGCAAATGAATATGTTTCCAAAATTTCCTTAATTTATGTCAATGTGACTCAAATACAAATATGCAACAACAAAGGACAATTGTGAATGCAATTTTCAATACATAGATCTGGCCTAAATGAATAAAAATAATACCAATGCAACCTATGATGCAATATGATATGCAATTTTTTGAATTTTATGTCTTTTAGGATACAAAGTGAAACCCTAAATGAGAAATGCAAAATAATGTAATACAAAACCTAGATCTAGGGTTAATTTTCATAAGGTATATGATATCAAAATTTTAGGTTCACCAAAATAAAACATAGAAAAAGGTGATCCTAAGTCCTAAGTTCTTAGAACAATAGGATTTAAGGCCTTTTCCTAAGGTTTTATTGAGGTGGAGATCAACAAGGTGTATAGATTGACTTTCAACCATGAAAGTGAGCCAATCAGACTTGGATCTCCATCCTATTGAGGATTATAATGGATTAGAATTGATTTTCATTGATTAACCTAATTAAATTATGTGAGCTAATATTAAAATTACAAGAATCTAACAATGTATAGACTGAAACACTTGTTTGTAGGTAGATCTAGGAAGTGTAGAGGATTGTGTACCTACCCAGAAAAAATGGTTTTAGTGTGAATAGGAGGATTAATTCTCCCAAGGGAGTATGATTCCTTGTATGTCTCTCCTATTCTATTTTTTAGGTCCTTTGATGACATATCTGATATCTTTGTTTCCACTTGTAGAGTTGTCACAACACCATCAGATAATTTGTAGGTAAGTTATCATGAGTTGACAAGGTGTAGGGATTCAATTGTGACAATGAACAATTTTTCTTCAAACTTCCTTTAATACTCTTCAAAACTGAAACCTACATAATCAAAGAGAGGGAACGGGTTGTTCCATTTAAGGGATTTCCTTATTCAAACCTTGTGTTAGTGTTTCCACTTCCACAATAGAAATGTGAAAGAAAAAATGGATAAAATATAGGAAGGAATGATGAAAGCACAAAGTGATACAACTCAACACCCTTCAATAGCTTCCTTGAAGGACTAAAGTCATAAACATCACCTCAAGGTTTTGCTTAAATTCTTGAAATCACTTCAGAGACCTCCAAAAGGGGTTAGCCTTCACAAAACAATGACAATATGACAATATAAACTCACATACACTTTGACATGATGCTTGGATCACTAAAATGTTGTTGTTGACTTGCTCTCAAATGCTCTTAATTTATTCACCTCTTGCTAGATTTATTTTAGTTAGATTTTAATTGATGCAATAACTAGGTATTTATAGGAATTTATTCAATTTCTTGCAAATTAAATCCCAACAGTTGACATTTGCAATTTGAATCTTGAATTTTAAAACGTCAACATCAACATATCCAAAATTGGTCGGCAAAAAAATAGGGGAACCCATACACCCTAGGGTGAATAGGTTGTAGCCCTATTTTCTAGGAAATTAAGTGTCGGGGGGAAAATATTAATTAGATGCATTTGTTCAATGCTTACAATTTCTCAGAAAGTGGTACAAATGGGCTATAGAATACAAAATTTAGGAAATTTGGAACCCAATTAGGCTAAATAATTTAGGGGGAAAAAAACATAGTGTGAAATCTTCAAGGGTAAAAATTTTTGATGCTACACTTTACAACCAATCTAGATTCCAATACACATTCAATCTCCTCTTGTGCTCTCTTGGGTAGTTCTCCTTCCATATTTTTGGAAACTTTTTCTTATTTCCTTGTTGTTATGATTTATCTCCCTAATAATAAATATGTAAATCTAAAACATTAAAATGGGTGAGATTTCCAAACTTGTAGGTAGCTCCAATTTGTAGGCATTTGATGAAAATTTCTTGATGATCTTGCATGGTCCAATCTTCTTCCACTTTAGCTTGTTGTAGGTATGGCTAGGAAATATTTATTTTCATGGATTTGTGCCAAAACCATATCTCCCACTTCAAAATTATTTTATGTCCTCTTCAAATCATCTTTCTCTTTATACTACTAACTTATCCAACTATTTTTTTCTCTTACTTGTTGATGTAAATCTTTCACGTGTTTGGAAAATTCTTCTCCTTCAGAACTTCTCTTATATCCCTCAGTATTTGCAAGCTCCCTTCATTCTAAAATACCCATGGGGCTATATCCATAAACAATTTGAAATGGATTATTACACGTACTTTTGTTAACTAGAAGTCATTTTATGCAAACTCGGCTTGAGGCAATACCAGATCCCATTGCTTAGGTTTATCACCAACTAAAAACCTTAGCAAATTTCTTAAGATCTAGTTAACAATTTTAGTATATCCATCTATTTGAGGATGACATGTAAAGCTATTTAAAATTTAATTCAATCCCTAATTTCTTCCAAAGTGTCCTCCAAAAATGTCCTCCAAACTTATTGTCAAGATTAGAACCTATGTTTTTTGGTAATACTTGTAATCTAACAACCTTTGTGAAGAATAAATATGATACATGTGTTCCATCATCTTTCCATTTGCATGCAGTAAAGTGAGACATTCTGTAAAATCTATCAACAACTACAAAAATAGAATCCTTACCTCAGTGTGTTCTTGGAAGTTCAAGCACAAAATCTATGCTTGCATCTTCCCATGGTTACTTGAGTATGGATAATGGTAGATATAGCTATGTATTTTGAGTCACTCTAGCATATTGAAAAACTTGACATCCTTGAACAAATTTTATGATATGTTCCCTCATCCTTAGCCAAAAATATCTTTCACTAAGTTGTGCCATTGTTTTATTAGCTCTAAAATTTCCAGCTAAACCACAACAATATTTTTCTCTTATCAAATTTTTCCTCATTGTTCCTTGAGGTATGCAAAGTTGTTATCCTTTGAACAACAATACATCTTGCATAATGTAATCCATCCATGGTGTCCTATCCACACTAGTAGGTTCCATACATGTTCATACCCCCCTAAAATCCACATCATCTTTGTATAACACTTTCGTAGCATCAAACCCAACTACTTCAACTCTCATTTTAGTGAATAATGTTGCTCTCATACTTAATGCATCCACTACTTTTTTTGAACTTCCACTCCTATGATTGAGGAAAAAATTGTATCCTTGTAGGAATTCTTCCCACTTCATCTATCATTGGTTAAGCTTAGTTTGACTATTAATAAATTGCAAAGAATGATCATCCTTGTAAAGAATAAATTCCTTGAGAAACAAATAATGATGCTACTTCTTTAAAGCTTACACAATGGCATAAATTTTTTTATCATAAGAAAAACTTACCTCTTCTTGGAATCATTAAGATTTTCACTAAAATATGCAATAGGTCTACTCTCTTAACAAATAACCACTCCTATGGTTGTCCCACTTGCATCACAATCCACCTAAAACACTTTTGCAAAATTGGGTAATACTAACACCGATTCCTCAATGATCTTCTTCAAAATTTTAGAACTTTTATTTGTTTTTGTTGTCCACTTAAACTCTTTCTTATCTCCCCTTGCGGTTTTGATTATGGGTGCACATATCCCACTAAAATTTTGAATAAGTCTATGAAAAACTAGCTAAACCATTGAAAATTTGAACCTCATGTACACTCCTAGGTGTTTCCCATTCAATTATGCATGTACCTTTTTTGGATCTATTTGCAGCCCTTTTGGTGAGATAACATATCCCAAATAAACCAATTTTTCCTTCATAAAATTTCACTTTTTTAAATTCACCAATAACCTTTCCTCCTTGAGACTTTTTAGGACTTCTCTAATTTGCAAAAAATTCTCCTCTTGGCTACTACTAAAAGTCAAAATTCCATCTAGATAAACTATCACAAATTTTCCTAAAAATGGTTTCAACACTTCATTCCCCAACCACATAAATGTGTTGGGTGCATTTGTTGATATGAAGGGAATTACCAACCACTAATATAACCCCTCCTTGGTCTTAAAAGAAGTCTTCCACTCATCACCCTCTCTTATCCTAATTTGGTGATATCTACTCTTTAAATCATTTTTTTTGTAAAATACCTAGCCTTCCCCAAATAGTCCATGAGATCATCCATTCTTGGTAAAGGAAAATGATACATGATTATTATTTTTCTTATGGCTCTTGATTCCTTGCACATTATCCATTCACCATCCTTATTTGGTGCTAACATAGTTGGTACTATGCATGGGCTAAGGTTTTCTCTAATCAGTCCTATTTTCAATAATTATTGCACTTGGTTATTCACCTCTCTATCTTCTACAAGTTCCAACCCATAAGCAACCTTGTTGGGTGAAATTTCCCTTGGAATCAAATCAATATGATGGATAATGTTTATCATAGGTGATAATCCTTCTAGTAAAGTTCCTTGGACACAATTTCCTCATATTCTTCCAATAGTCACTTTACTTCTAAAGGCATACCATTGTTATTTGTTGTTGCATAGATACTTGTAGCTCCTTGGGAAATAATGAAAAATATAGGTTTTCCCCCTTAATCTCTTTCAAAATTTATTTTCCTACCACTAGTGGTGTTCTTTGACCACTTTCCACCACTTCTTCCTTAGTTTCCAATAGTGTAAGAGGATATTTTCTTCCATTTTTCTCCAAAGTATAAATGTTTTATCTTCCATTATGGATTTCCTTCCTATAAAATTATCACATTCTCCCTAAGAGTAAGTGGCATACATCCATAGGTATGATATC